>OX336896.1:13182766-13782766 GCA_946959425.1 Argyrosomus regius | reverse complement strand
TATTTTGATTGTTGGTTAGTAACTTACCGCAGTCATCTTATCTCTGACCGCTTCCCAGTCAGCGCCATAGTCAGAGTCAGAGTCTGAATCCGACATTTTGTCCAGTTCTGTAAGAACATTTGGATAAATCACTCAAATGCACCACATGACACACTGAATCAGATTTGAATGCTGCAGGCTGCTGATTTGAATCCATTTGACTGTATGAAAAGAAACAGGAAGTTGAAGGCTTGTTTTATTTCAGCAGACATCATGTCGTCTTTATTGTTGTCAAGGTTACAATGGCAATGAAGACGTTTTATCAGATTACCCAACAAGCAGGTTTCAGATATCTCTAACTTGATTTTCAAACTGGAAATGAAATGAAAGGAGTGGCAACAAATTCAGAAATGAATCATACTTCAATAAAGTAATCAAGTATCGATCAAGTGATCAAGAAAATAATTGCAAGTTGCAGTCCGACCTATCAGTGACATCAAAATGGCAACACGGTTTGTAATACTATGAAGGACGATTTTATAACCCTGTGTCACCCTGCCGGGGTTTCACAATGATGTCTTGCTGTAAATGAAATGTTTATTACTGGAGGTGTGGAAATTTCTCGATTCTAAGATGCATCGCGATGAAAAACTATTGCTGACTAACGTCGTCGACTGTTGATTTTCTGGCCTCTGCTTGACACTAAAGTTGTGTCAACCTGCATCATTTTTGATGCAACATCACCCTCCCTGTGAGGCTAACGTTCGGCTAACGTGACGTGTTATACGTTGGGAGACACGGTGGAGGGAGGCAACGATCAGCAGTGAGAGATAAAAACCACACCTTGTGTTTTGAAAGCAGACACCTGGACACATTTTAGATTTTAGGAACTTTTTTGATTGAACAACGCAATAAACTGCGTCCGAAGCCTGTTATTCATAGTAACAGTCTGCTATACAGAAATAAAAAGACTATAAAATGCAAATACCCATGGATACTACAATGTGTTGTTTGTGCACGATGCTGGACTGTTTCCTAAAAAGATGGTGGTCTTTTTTTTTTTTGCTTGTTTTGTAAGAAAAACAGAAATATTTCAATAGCGATATATTTCAAAATAAAACACCAGTACACTAAATCACATCTGTCCATCTTTGTTTGGATTAGAAAACAGTTGCAACTGTTGGGAAAGAGGTTGCAAATAGATAGATAGATAGATAGATAGATAGATAGATAGATAGATAGATAGATAGATAGATAGATAGATAGACACTACCCTAGACACTAGGGTAAGCCAATAAATCTTCTGGTCTTGTCCACATTTCCTTGGATGTCAATGACAAGGTGACACTGGACATATTCAAAAAGTCATTGACGTGCATCAGTCTGAGTTTGTATGTCCTGTCCACACTCTTCAGTCCTAATCTTTTTTTTTCCCAGCAGAAAGTGACGCACTCCATGATTACAAGCGAGGGCCAATAGGCATGCATGAACTTTTTGTGCCAAAAAGTAAACAAGAGGAGGAGAAACAGGTCTTGAGTGCGGGGAAAAAAATAAATAAATTGGGCATTGACATTAAAACTCACTTAGGGATTTAGACACTTTTTAACAGCACTGTTTTTGTTTGCACAAGTCCCACCTTGTGCTCCTCCTTTCCTGGCAGGACCTAGCACCAAACACGCCCTTCAGCTTCAGTTCCGCCTGCTACATAACGAGGAAACTTGTGAAGAAATCCACGCACTAGAATTAAATTGGTTTGACCACAAAACAAATCCCACTGAGCACATCGAGCTGTGTGTATGATAAGACTGTAGCCGTAGCAGCCAGCAGACAGTTAACGCATGGGTGTGGTTAATGTGAAACCTACGGCACTAGTTTGACTTCATTACAGAGTCATTACTCATCCTTACTGTGCTGGAAAAAGGAGCAGTGGGAGGCTACCTACCTACCTACCTGGGAGTTATTGTAGATGTACATTTTCACACAGCTAATGTAATATAAACAGTGCACATATTAAGTTACTGTTGTTATTATTTAGCGTAATTACGCTTCAAAGTGCTTGAAATTGTGTGTTTGAAGTAGTTTGGCGTGACAAAATGAGGTAGTTTAGCTTCCGCCCCTCCTTTGATTGTTCATTTTTAGCATCTTTAGCCTGCTGGCTAACCTACGTAGTACAGTTTATAACCCTGCAATAGTTTCCAGACTACACTGACACGTTATGTAATGATTTCAGCAGTTTTATCATCGTTATTTAATCATAACACGAGGTGGTTTGTTGGCTTTAATTGCAGCTACGACACTTTTTTCCCCCTCGTTACTTTGTTTCGGCGCGACGCAGCCAACCATAACCAAAGCCAGGACTACAGTTTAACCAAAGAGCTAAACGTATACAGTGTTAACGGGCAAAATTAAGTTACTTACCTTGTGATAACTCTTGCGTGAACGCTTAGCTGTAGCTTGTCTTGTTCATATTAGTGTCCGGAAGTCAAACTGGGACGCGATCACGCAGCGCCGCGTGTCAACAACGCGCGTGAAGGGAGGGAGGGAGGGAGGGAGTGACTCTTCTTCTTCTACGGCTCGAGCTCCAGCAGGCTGCAGACTGGGAAACAAACAAGGAGGCTTCTTCTGGGTTTTCCCGGCAGACTGGATGCTTTGCTGCCCCGCATAGGCCGCGATTATATTGTACGGAGCCCCAAAAGGTGCTATGTTTTTTAATCACACATATTATCACACAAGATAAGATTTCAAAGATGTTGAAATTCACACTGCTGCACAGCCTTTTTCTGTGACATCCTCAGACTAAGTCTCTCTCAGCACCCCCAGTTCTGACTAACTGACTGACTGACTTCCAAGGTCCCTGCCCTTTCCAGAAATATACCTAAAGGACCAGTTTGTAGGATTTAGTGGCATCTAGCAGTGTGATTGTGGATTGCAAACCCCCTTGCCTCACCCTCTCCTTCCAAGGAGAAAGTGGTTGTGAAAAAAAAAGCAAATAAAACCAAAATGCCCTCATAAGAGGGAAGTTTGTTTTTCTTTATACAAAAAAAGCACAATAGAGCACACAGTGTGTCTTTTCACTGAGATGTTGTTTAGGTTGGTCAAGTGTCAATTACATTATGTGGAAAAGCCAGTCACAGTTTGGCTGCATTACAATCAAGCGGCAACCTCCAGTGCTGGGAAATGAAGCCAGTGTGGAAGTGCTGTAAAAAAAGAGACTGTAATTCCCCAAGTGGCTGCTTGAGTCAGGCTGCAGGAGTGAGTCAACCTCCATAAGCAGCCGTAATAAAATGCCCAACTTCACAGTTACAGCCTGGTTCAAAAAATGGTTTTCCATGACAACTGTGAGGGGGGTGAATTTCTTTTTTTTTTTTTAACTCACGCGCTCAGATGATATTAAGGCTTAAAGTTAGCCATAATTAACAGTGTGGCCGCTTAATTGACAGGTAAGTGTCGTTACAGATGGCTCCTCCATGGAAGAGGACCCGCTCCCACTGTAGATATTAAAGGCCTGTTTTTTTTTTTTTTAAAGATATTTTTTAGCCTTTTTCAAGCATTTTATTTGACAGAGACAGCTGAAGAGTGACAGGAATGTGGGGAGAGAGAGATGGGGAATGACATGCAGCAAAGGGCCGCAGGTCAGATTCGAACCCTGGGCCGCTGCGGCAAGGACTGAGCCTTTGTACATGGGGTGGATGCTCTACAGACTGAGCTAACCAACACCCCAAAGGCTAATTTTTAAGTAACAATAACAAAAAGATTCTTATTTTCAGGTGATTATACATGCATGTAATCATAGTAATGAATATTATTTTCCATGTCTGCCTTATTTTAAAAATAGAGGCCCCCGATCTTACACACTGGACCTTTAATGAGAACTATAAAATTATAAACGTGCAGGCCACTACGCTCTAAATGATTGTATGTACTGTACTACATGACAGCCGTAATATCAAAAAGAAAATCTTTAGCCCTCAATCTGAACTTCTTTTTCTCCATTCTTTCAAATTCTTGAATATCAATTCAAATGTTTTGTTTAACCTTCCTCTTGTGTTAGGGTCAGCACCGACCCGTTTTAAATTTTAAATGCATAAAAGAATCACATAAATTTGTTTATTGCACCAAGGCTTTTTGACTTTGTCAGGAACCTCTATTTCAACACAATGAAACAAAAAAAATCTTTTCACTAAATTATAAAATGCTCTGGTTGAAATTATGACCTTTGTGTTGTTAGGGTCGGTTTTGACCCAGTTATAATAATACGATTAAAAAGCAATAATTAGAGCCAAAACTGAAATCATAAGTGCACTGTCAGCTGACACGCTGACAGCCAGCTCCTAATCATGTGAGCTTTAGGGGATTCTCATTTTGCGTGGTTTTCCAGTATACCTGCACAAAAATAAAACAAACAAAGATGGGCATTTCCAGACATGTGAGGTGAATTCACTCATTTGAGTGGCCATTTGACTTGCAGAGTGCACATTTACAAGCTTTCAGCTGCTCCTGCTGAAAGATTCAAGTCCAAAATGGTAAGATCTTTTGGAGCTCAGTACCTCATGATGTACATGGCAGGGCAGCTGCTGCAAATGTCATCAAAATGACCCCTGGAATCACAAGGTTTGCTGTGACCAGAGTCAGTGACATCAAGACATGTTTTGAGCTATTTATGCCATTGTCACTAAAAAGAATCATCATTATTATGAGAATCTGCATCAGCATCCTCCTCAGCCAGCCCTGCCTCAACACCAACCAGAACAGCCCCAACCCCAGTCAGGCCGCCTGATTCGAAAAGAAAGAGGTGTCAGGTCTGCCCAAGCAGTAAGGACAGAAAGACAAATGTATTGTGTTTCAACTGCAAGAAATATCTCTGCAAAGAACACACAAAAAGTGTCACTTTTTGCCACACATGCCTCTAACACACACATACACAAGCATGTTCTTGCACACAGAGGCTTTTACTCTGATTTAGCTTTGTATTAGTTTTGGAACTAGTAATTGATTTCTATTCATTTGAGTTGCTTGATTGGTTGTTGTTTATTTGACCATGCAAATCTATATTTTGTGTCATGACCTGTTGCTTTTCATTTTTTTCAGTTTATGTTATAGTTCTATTGAAGAAAAAGATACTTTTTTGCCTTTTCTTGATGTAAATATATATGGGTCGAAATTGACCCGTAACACCATAGATGTTACTTTAGTTATTAATATTAAAATGAAAAAATAAATAAAATAAATTTATTTAAGAGATGTGTTCCATACCCCTCAGTAATAGTCAGGTAACACAACAACCTTTTATTTATTAATATGATTCTCTTGAGGTTCATTTTACCATTTTTTTTCTATTGAAATCGAGGGGTATACTGACAAAAAAAGGCCCAGAGGCCCACACCAAAAGTATTAAAACCAACATTTTCATGGATAAGGAAGCCTAACAAGGTAACCAAGAGATGAGAAACAAATTGGATGATAGCTTATTGTTTTTAGTGTATTTTATATCTGATTTAATACATGGGTCAAAACTGACCCGTTAACATAAGAGATGATAACAGAAAGCTAACACAAGAGGAAGGTTAATGGTACAAGCAATTATTGCAAAGTTATTATTTATTTTGAACAAAGCCAGGTTGCAGCAGCAACCCAACATGAAAGACATCATAGAATTACTTAAATACTGCATTGGGCAACCAAAATGCTCCAACATTCATTAGTGTAATGCAATTAAACTGTGAGTGGCTTCTCAACTTAATGTAATTGACACTTGATCAACCTGAATAACATCTCAGTGAAAAGATACACTGTGTGCTCTGTTGCGCCAAGAAGTGTGAATTTCAACATCTCTTATGAGGGCATTTTGGTTTTATTTGCATTTTTCACAACCACTGTAGTTTCTCCTGGGAAGGAGAGGGTGAGGCAAGGGGGTTTGCAATCCACAATCACACTGCTAGATGCCACTAAATCCTACTGGATTTCCTGGTCCTTAAAGTATATTTCTGGAAAGGGCAGGGACGTTGGAAGTCAGTCAGTCAGAACAGGGGGTGCTGAGAGAGACTTAGTCTGAGGATGTCACACAACATGCTGTGCAGCAATCATTGCTTTTGCATATATATCATGTATATAACATTTTTAAAGTGTTTCACAAGCAGACAGCAAACACAACAACACAGACGGAAAGCTCATTTAATCATCTGTCACTGTTTACTGTTAACAGAGTAACCGCGGTAAATGGATAATCAAGGCCGGGAAAGTACAGCACTTTTAAACCTCAAAACGTTACCGCAAACTATAATCACACATCCTGTTGTGCTATTGCCCTGTATGTGTAACTGCTGTAATAGTGAATTAAATTTCTTGGTTTCAGCCACTAGAGACACCCAACCTCCCCCTTCTTAGCATAAGATACGAGGCCCTTTTGTCTTTGTAAATTGTGATGCCTAGACCCAACTTTGCACCTAAATACAAGATCCTGCAGGATGCCTCAGGTGTGAAACACACCAACGGGGGGGTCGGCGCCAATGCCTGCAATAGACAAAAGGGTGTGCAAACATTTCCTGGAGGGGCCGACTCCTGCATCAGACAAAGGGATGTGAAAGGGGTGTCCTTCAGGTATAAATGTTTAGGTCTCCCCATGCTCGGGGTCTTTCTTCATCTTTGACCGCTCGCATGTTGATTGACCTTTTCTTTGCAAAGAAAATAAAAACCTTGTCGGTCGGCAGAAGTCTTTATTCCATTCTTCACCAGCAGCAGAGAAATTTCCACAACACTGCAGATGACAGTAATTGCAGTTACCTGATGTACACTAGCTGTAGCTGGCTGAGTTGAACTCTCTGGGTCTGTCTGACCATGTGCTCTGACGTCTTTGGTCACTTTGATTCAGTCGGACTCTCTAAATTCCCTAAAAAACACACAAATATGCTCAAGTGTGTAGTATTATAGACATATTATTGATAAACAATAAATAAAAACAATCAACCCTCTACCACAAATACTAGTGAACAACACAAATACAGTAAATCTTAGTAAAAAAAAAAAAAAGAAAAGTGAAAGATATTATAAGTTTAACTGATTTTTATTATGCCTGATTTCAGGAGGCAGCCTGACACTGCAAAACACTCTGCTCCATTCCCATGCATTTTTCAGAATTAACTTTACTGGGTCCTCGCTTTGGTATGCTGTTGGTTTACTTATTTACCGCATTGGCAGTTTTGATAGTCAAACTCCAAGTGGAGTTTTTCCCATTTCTACAAGTAAACCTTGAACTTAGGTGGTACACTGAAGGCCAGAAAACATGTTCTCAGTACCTGTTCTGGCACTACACCCACACTTTACATCCAGTCTAATCTTGATCTTATCATTGTTCTGTAAATCATTAATTGTGTATCCTGGTCAGCACCCCATGTACTTCTGCAGAGAGACTGCATCACATATATTACGGTATTAGTTTTTAAGTGTTTTTTTGGTGTTTTTTTACTCTAATAATCTTATTTTCTTCAGTGGCAGAAAATAACTAAATTTATACACTTGTGTAAAACATTTAGGTACTTGTACTGTTCTTCCACTCTGTATGGCATTTATACACCACTAGATGGTAATGTTTCGCCACTGAGGCTGTATACTATACCACTAGTACCAGGGTCAATATTTATATTTAACATATATTTTAACATTTTAAGGGAGATATACTCAAACATTACATGATTTCTCTCAACTAAAGCTACAAAAATTGTTCCCATTAAAGTAAGTATAAATGAACAGAATGAATAATTGAATATTTCACATTTATTATTGGTTTAAATTAAGTTAAATGAGTTTTACATTACAAGAGTACCAGTTCAGTCAACTGTCATTAGGGCAGCATAAATGTGTTTAAGATAAAATAGTGTATTAAACACAAATACAGCGAATTAAAGCACGGCAGTGATGAGAACAGCACGTCTTTTGTAAAATAAGAAATATAATTGTGGAACATACATATAAATGCAACTAATCCTGCTGGAATCACAGTCAAAGATCCCTTCAGTGTGTGTGTGTAATTTTTATTATTACATGAGGGAAAATAAGGTATTTGGTGATTCATCTGCTACTGTGAGCAAAATCTGTCTCTTTTTGTTTGACGACATGTCGCAGTATGCCGTCTTGTTGTTACTCAGTGTCTCACTGAGATATATGCAAATATCATTTAAAAGAAATAATTGGACTGGCTATATGCAAATCATATCTCTGTCTTCACAAACAGAAAATCTGTGGTGTTCTGTAGCAGAAAAAATAATTTTAGTCAGAATTAAAAGAATGATATATAAATATGGTTATTTGATTTCTTGATAAAAGTTGAGAAGATCAATACCACTTTCATGATTGTAGGCTAAATGTGAAGCTGGAGCCTGGAGAAGGTTAGCTTAGCTTAGCATAGGGGAAACAGCTAACCTGACTGTCTGAAGGTAACAAAATCTGCCTTTAGTGGAGATGTCAGAATGGCACTGTGCCTGACCACAAAATAGTTTGGCATATTATCCCTTCTCAAACAGAAATATATAATATCTTTACACTTTGATATTTGTACTGATTAAGTTACGTTTTCTAGCTGTTTCGCCCTCTTCCTGTTCTTCATGCTAAGCTAAGCTAACAGGGTGCTGGTTAGCTTCCAGAGTGAGACTGGTATCTATCTTCTCACCAAACTCTGTGCAAGAAAGAGAATAAGTGTATTTCTTAAAATGTTAAATTATTCCTTTAAACATGTCGTGAAAAGTATCATTGGATGTTGATTATCAAAACCTTTTCATATCTGTCCAGTTAAAGGGGAATGACACCCACTTTCACCTAGACTGACAGAGAATAAGAAATGATGATTAAAGTGACTGATGAGATGATAGTTTCCTAAGAAGAACAGCACAATGTTAGGTTCATTTGTGGGACTGTACACAATCAGTGAAATGTTTAATCACGCATCATTCATGTCTGTTTAATTTGTCTTGAGCTCAAAGTCATCCCTCTGCCTAACAAGGCTGTAGAAAACTCCTTCAGCGAACTGGAAAAAGTTTCTGTTGCGCTCCAGGTCCTGAGCATTAATAATACGAGTCACCAAAGCTTGTTGTATGGCCGGAGACTGACAGGGGTGATGTCGCACATTGTGACTCACATTCCTCAATGGCTCGATAACTAACAGACCCAGAAGGCCGGCTTCCTCATCCCTGTTATATCCAGTAGAATTGTTGAATGTCTTTCTGTTTTCATTGCCTGCAGTGGTTTCATTGCTTCTTTTTGGCACATTAAATCGAGAGTCTTCACTGGATCTATCTGTTTTTAAAATTCTGCTAACATCAGAAGTTGATCTGGGTGTGGTAGTCTCATTAAATCTGTCGATTGGGATACTTGGACCAACCTGGCTACCATTAAAAATGCAATTACCTGAGCAGGTCATGTTGGTTATGCTAAATGTGTTAGTTTGTCTTAGTCCACTGGCTGTCCTGGTTCGGGGTTTTCGGCGGCCTGGTGCTGGAGTCTCCTGAATGTTTCTGCGTAGATAGGTTGTGTAGTCCTGAACCAGACCACCTAACCCTGACTTATAAGACCAGCGCAGTGATTCAGCTGATCCTAATGGCACAGACTTCAGACGAACCTGTCAGAACAAGAATAAAAGAGCTTTCAGCAACATTCAGTGCCAACGGTGCAGAAAATGGGTGTGGTAGTCAGGAGTGGTGGATCAATGTGTACTAGCATGTCTGATTTTGTTGCAGGACACCAAAGTTTGTTCCCGTCACAGGCCTGCAATTA
This sequence comes from Argyrosomus regius, assembly GCA_946959425.1. Classification (NCBI taxonomy): domain Eukaryota; kingdom Metazoa; phylum Chordata; class Actinopteri; family Sciaenidae; genus Argyrosomus; species Argyrosomus regius. Next base: position 13,773,025 of record OX336896.1, on the reverse strand, counting down.
GTTCTGATCACCACAGAATAAAAATTATAATCACGACTTGGATTGTCATGTGAACGCTACTTACAAGTTGAAAACTCATAATTACAATAACTCCGATATGACTGAGATCCTGACAACCCTTACTTTATTTTCTTAAAGGGGAACTGCACAAATGTTTATACACCAAGTCTGTGTATATGTCATAAGTCAGTGTTGGTTGGGTCTGAAGACAAATTTGAAAAATAAAAAAGTAGGTTTGGAGTTGTAGAAAGAAGTGCATAACACACCTGAATCTTTGACTGAACTGCTGGTGGCTGTGTTGCATTATGGGTTATGTAGGCAGCATATATGGAATAAAAAGGAGGATATCTCTGGTTCTGCTTCTGTCCTGTTATGATCCTGCCTATAGCTTTTTCTCTTTTGGCTCCTGATCTTTGCTGAGGAAAGTTTTTGACTGTGCTGACCTGGTGAATTCTCATGTGTAGATGAACTGCAGCTCCTGCCAACCACTGCTGCATGGACACTGAACTCATTCTCTTCTTAGTGGTCATCCTCTCGTAATGGTCAATCAGCTCAAGTTTCAGCCAGCTGTCGTAGAGCTCTGTTGTCTCGGCCATCTTCTCCTGGTTGTTGGCAATGCCTGGGATCAGGCGAAGGTAGCTGTGGATAATCCAGCCAATTCTTGAAGAACTGCTGATACCAAAAATTCTCTTCACCTGGTATCTCTGTGTTGAGTTGCCCCCCTCTGTTGATCCTGGTGCTCGGACCTGGTGGGATGACATTAAATTTTGAATTTTGAATTTCAGTTCTGTTTTAGCATCATGCTTTCTGATACAATATAAAGACACAATGGCTAGAGATGCAAGCCGGTGAAAACAAATTTGTACACGATTCTAAGAGCAGCATCAACAAACTGTACGAGTATGATGAATGTAGGTTGGCAATGACACTGAAATTGTAGAAATGATTCTTTATGGAGGGCAAGAGCAAAAATAACATGCTCCAAACTCATGCTAGCTGATCTCTGAGCTGAATGCTACCATCAGCATGCATACATGCTCACAGTGACAATGCTAACATGTTGATGTTTAGCAGGAGTAATGTTTACTATCTCAGTTTAGTGTATGAGTATACCAAAATTTGCAAACACAAAGTACAGTGGCTGAAAATCAATAATTTTGCAGGTATCAAGTATTGGACAATTGTTTGGAGACAATTTAACATTTTGACCTGCTGATGGCGCTACCTGATAAGTCACTAAAATCAGGGGATAATCAAAGTTCACAAGGACCGTGAATGTCTGCATTAAATTTAATGACAATTCATCCAAAAAATTGTATTTCACTAAAAACCAAATGTCATTTTCATGTTGGCGTTAGAGGAGGATCAACAAAGTTAGGGGACTTCAAAATTTCACCCTGTCCCCACCTTTTTGAACTCTGCGGAGGACAGTATTTAATAATGCCATACAAACATGAAACCAAAAATGTATACCCACTTGTTGGGCAACCTGGTCAAAAAGCATGGACAGAGCCAGAGCAACAACCCCTACTCCTCCATAGGTGACCCTTTTGCTCCCTCCCAGCTCTCCAGTCAAGCTGAGCCTGAATGCCGACTGCTGCTCCCTGCTCATGGTCCGCTGTAAGAAGGCATATTGATGCTGCAGGGCTGCTGAGGAGTCCAGCGAGAGGAAGGTGGTGAGGACAGGGTCCATGGAGATATCTGGGATGATGCTGGCATCTCGGGCCACAAAGAACAACTCTTGGACGATGATTGGAGAAGGAAGACACAAACTGCGACCTGTCAGGATCATGGCTTTATCTGTCTGTCTAGCCAGTGTGTGTTGGTATGTATGCAATAGGTCTGCTTGTTATCTGTTTCTGACCCTCTGTGTGTTTATTTGCCCCAGTCAGAACGATGTTATCAGCAGGACCAGTCCACCAAAGCATTCATGAACATGGAACAAGTTTTACACACACACATATATAGTAGTTACAAGAATATCACCCTTATTTTCTTTTTTGGTAGTTTCCTATCTAGAATTGTGCCAACATGGAAAGAGTAGCACAGCTGGTGGTGATGCTTTAAAAGAGGAACAAGCTAAAAAGGATAAAAATCAGTTTTTCACTTCCCTCTCCGATTAAAAGTGTCAGTTTGTTCTTGCACCTGTAACCACACCTAAAGTTACATTTCTACTTACATTTCTTAATCTGATCATTTCTGAGATTAGACTCTGTAAACATGTTATGACTGTATGTATGGACAAGTGGACAGGCCTGATTATGTAGACATCCAATTTATAAAGATGCAGTGCATGTCTGTCCTTTTCTGGAATATACAGTGATGTCTTGGTGTGCTGTCAAGTTTTAGATTAAGTGATTGATTTCTTGCCCAAATCTAAAGATCTAATCGTCATCTGCCTGCCTGTATGTTTTCTTTGTAATTCTCACTCAAATTGGTAAATTTTCTATTCTCTCCTGCCAAAAGTTGAAGGTGCAGGATTAATTTGAACTGTGGCTCAGTAGCTTTAAACACTGTGTCATGAAAAATAAATATTTCAGAGGTGTGACAGCATTCTTGTAAGAAATTATCACTGCCAAAGGAGGTTTACTTTCTGTGTCAGATTCAGTGAAGCTGATAAATAAAACCACAGTAGTGTTTCTAATCAGATTGGCATTTAGTCTATACTGCTGAACATTAACCTTAATGTCAATAAGGGAGCAGTCAGCTAAGTGTGACTTCAGCTCAAGTAAGAGTCAAAAAGAAAATGAACTTGTTCAGTGATGTCAAAAAATAAAGCCCCTGGCTGTCTATAGACCGACTGTAGCTGTTAAAATTGTGATGATGATGATGAGTAAATAGAAAATGTGAAAATCTGTTTGTGCAGTTTGTGCAGCTAACAGTCGACAAATAATCGCACATAACCTCCAGTTAAACCACAAGTTTGTAAGGACTGAGAAGAGATATAACATGATAATTACTGAGCTTTAGAGGTGCTAGTCACTAGCACTAGTAAAAGGACAATGTTGCCTACTTAAAGGACCAGCGTGTAGAACTTAGTGGCACCGTGTGGTATAGTTGCTGATTGCAACTCAACCACCGCACCATCGCCCTCCTAGCGTCAAGGAGAAACTACAATGGTCGAGAAATGTATAAACAACTTGAACAGCGCCATCTAGAGCCAGTGTTTAGATTGTCTGCTGTAGAAACATGATGGTTCAACGCGGCTCAGTGGATATAAAATGAAAACTAATGAAAAGTTATGAATATTACATTTAATTTCTGCTATATTCTGCAAATAGAGCCCCTTAAATCTGACAAACTGGACCTTTAAGTACAGTACTTAAATAAATGTACTTAGTTACTTATAACCTCTGCCCATAAAGCACTGACAAGTAGGACATGAATAAGAATGTTACACATAAATAATAAAATGCTGTGAATTATTGTAAAATAATAAAAATGCAATAACAACAACAAAATGTAAGTATTTATGACTAGTTTCTAATAGTTTAATTACAAATTAAGGTTAATTTACAAGGCAACCAATGTACCTAACAATAAAATATCATGTAAGGCTAATACTGCATTAGTAAACATATATAGTAAACATTATACAGCTGTATATATCATGATTTGATTATGCTGTAATCATTAAAATGTCGATGATAGTTTGGGCCTGGTCACCACGCGCACCCCGCCGGGTCATGTGACAATCGCTCATATCCGGTTCTCGGTGACGACACTTACCAATCCTACAATATTAGTCCCTAATACGGAAGTAAATAGACTTGACTACTGACTTGAACTAGCGTTATTATCCATAATAACTCTGAAAGCCTGAAAGAGTTTGTCTAAACAACAATTATGGCGCCACTTTGAGATTAATAAATTAAATAAATATCTCTCATCTCGGCGCAGCCGTGTCGTCGCCGGACTTCCGTTCTGTCGTCATGGAGACGTCACTGTCCCGACCCTGTAGGCTGGGTCAGCTCGCATAACAGAGGCGAAGAGGAGGTCTGTTCCTGCCTATGATCGGAGAAAACATAACAGGTGAGGAGCAAAGCAGCGCAGTCAGCAGCCCACACGGTATGTTGAAGTGTTAGTGATAGCGCTGTGTGCATTACTGTCCTAACTTACTGCATTTGAGTAGCTGAGCTGAATACTGCAGCAGTCATCGCTAAATGACCTACAGACGTGTGAATAAATGAGTATTATACTGTCAGTGGCGGAGACACATAACGAGTGATGCAGGAGGGCTCACTGACTGGTTCAGTGAGTATTACAATGATGTGAATGATGCGCTGAGGCCTTCACAGTCACCTCTGAACCAAACCGAGCACACATGGGAGATGTTAATGTTCTTCATCACCATCATCAAGACACTAAATGAGGGATTATCTTTGATAAAAAACAGTGTGCATCCCTTCAGGGTCTTGACAGACTTGAGGTGGAATAACACCTCACTCTGTAAACTGTATAATCAGGGTGCCTTGAAGTCATTCCCAGGTTGTCCGAGTGGCATTGCATGTTTTTATTACTAGCTAATTACTTTATGGTCATTTTATTATTTGCATATTTGTTTGATCATGACTGGTAACAATTAAAGAGACAGTAGACAGTTTGGAGAAGCACACAAAAGTTGTCTGTTTTGTTTTATATTGTATCTTGTTCTGAGTTTGTGCTGCTCTCTTGAAAAAAATATAAATGTCAATGAGACCCTTAAATAAAGGTTAAATACAAAATAAAAGAAGTCCCAGCATGGAAGTAAAGGAAAGCTCTGATGTGGACGGGCAGAAAAATGTATTTTAGCCATGTAAAAAAAAAAAAACAATATCTGTTTACGTTTTATAAACATATTCTCATCGTGCCTTGGAGCTACGGTGTCGCAACTGTAGACCTTACATTTTCCTATACAATATGCTCACTTTAGCATACAGATATATTTTATATGTGACTAATACACGTTTTTCTGCTGCCACAGCAGTACTTTGCTCTACTTCCGTCTGCTTCTCCAAAATGGCCATGTGTCCACTGTACGTCACTGACTATACAACCCCACAAAATCCAAATCATCCCTTTAATAACATTTTCTTTTTGGCCACTTTAGGCAGTGGACACCTTTTAAGTTGATATGGTGAACTTGTTAGAGCATAGCTGTGTATTCGCACATCCAGCAGTTTATTTGTAGTTGTGTTTTCTGGCTATCTGGCCAATGACAATTCAATATTTACTTGCTTTTAGTAGTATTTTGGTCTCCACCAGGTCCTGAGGGGAAATATGTGGCTCTTTAGCCTCTAAATACTCCGCTGTGTTCTCCAGCTACTCACTAACTTCACCTGTCAGCTGTTTGGTGTTTTACAGTGATTCATGAACTGAAACTTGCTATGAAACTACGTAAAGCAGACGGAAACTGGTTCTTTCAAGTCTGCAAACTTTATGGACTTCCCCTTTAACTACCAGCGTATAACGTTGCTATGACTAACTCACCTCCAGTTGGGGTTGTGTGCCTAGTGTCTGATCGACATGATACAGAAAGGCTGTTTTTGCTGTCAAAAGTGATTTATGCATTAGATGTAATGTGTTAAAAACTATGATAATCGGGAATAAATATCTAAATCATGAACACGCTGTGCGGACAGTGGTGTGGAGACGAGTACAGCAGCGCATACAAACACACGAATCAATCAGATGATGAATTTTTCACTCCAGGTTGTTCAGCATCATGAGTCAGCGGACAGAGCGACGGGGGATACATGTAGACCAGTCTGACCTGCTGTGTAAAAAGGGATGCGGTTACTATGGCAACGCTGCATGGCAGGGGCTCTGCTCCAAATGCTGGAGGGAGGAGTACCAGCGGGTACGACAGAAACAGATCCAGGACGACTGGGCCTTGGCAGAAAAGTAAGACCATCTGCTGCATCACACCTTCGTGTCCTGGGTTGTCCTTGAAATATATCGCAGTACAGCATATTATTTGGACAAGATGCAATGATGCATAATTCTGTAAAATAAGCGAAGCTTGTTGTGTTATTCTTGATCGTTATTGCCACAAATTTCCCACAAATTACTGGTGTTTGTTCTGTCAAATGTCCTTGGCGCTAGGCTGCAGCGAGAGGAGGAGGCAGCATATGCCAGCAGTCATGGAGCACAGACACAGTCTCATCCCCAGGCCACTGCACCACAATCACACCCAGGCCATGCTTCTCTGGGACCCTTCTCCAAGTTTGAGGAGAAGAAGACCAATGAGAAGACACGGAAAGTGACCACCGTTAAGAAGTTCTTCAGCCCTTCATCACGCACTGCTCCCAAGAAAGGTGTGACATTTTCCTGTGTTTACCTGAGTTATGACTATCTGCTCCTTCTTGAAAGTGCTGGATTAAATATCTCATCTTTTATTCTGGCGTTCAGCATCCCAAGTGCAGAAGTTGTGAGTTAAGAAGATTAAGCTGGAGCTGGGAAGTGTTAAACCTAGCTTAGCATAAAGACTGTAAGCAGGGGGAAACAGTTTGCCTGACTGACAACTACCAGCCCCTCTTAAAGATCATTAATTAACATGTTATGTCTTGTCTGCATGATTGGCTCCATGTGAAAGAAGAAGAATAATTATAACTTTTTCTGAATGTGCTTCTTCCTCATCAGAAACCCAAGAAGGCAAGACCCCCAGTCCGTCCATTAGCCGCCATGCCAGCTTCGACACGGACCAAGTGTCCAAGGACTTTGTGGACTTCTTGAAAAACCTCCAGAAGCCCGGCCGGGAGATCCATAAGCAGTGTAGAGCCTTCATTGTGACAATGTCGAGCAAGAAGGTCTGATTTAACTTCTGATGTCATAATAATTGTGATATTACAGTGATCATCAGTGACCATTTGGCCTTCTAACTTCTTGTCCTGTCAGGACCTGAGTGCTGACGAGCTGTCCGAGTGTGTTCAGGATTTCTACCAGAACATGGCGGACCGTTTGTTGAGTCACTTTAAAGGTTGGTTCAGAAGAACAGTTGTTGTAATTAGTAAGTTTTCAGTAAATCTAGTTGGCAGCTCTCACTCATTAGCTCTAAATCAGGGGTGTCCAAAGTACGGCCCGGCGGCCAATCACGGCCCGCAGTCAGATTTCATGCGGCCCGAAGCTTCATTTTTATAATATATTATTTATGGCCTGCTAGGATTGTTAGATACTGTATGGCTGGAAGATTTGGCTTTGTTGGCTGACATAACAAAGCATTTGAACCTCTAAGGACATAACTGCTGGTGTTATATATCTGTAGATGTGACACAAAATATTACTTTCTGAATGATTTTGTGAAAGGTATTTTTCAGTTTGGGAAACTCCATAAGCTTTGACGGGACTAAGTTTCTCCGTTGCTAGGTCGTTACTAAGGCTCGGGCTGCTTGCTGGAGTAGTGAACTGTGTTACATTACACATAAAAGTCTACTGCTGTCACTGATTCTTTTTCCAGGTATTGGTCAGGCCCCGTGTATCTCCATAGAAACGGACATCAGAACGGCGAGCAAAGAAATGTTAATTTTGAGAGCAAATTGCCCCAAAACCCCAAATCTTTTGATAATATATTTTATTTAAGTTGGTAATTGTTGTATAATCGCAATATTACTTCAGTGGCACTAACGGCCGCATCACTGTCGTGCCAATAATGACGTTAAAGCACACCCTCTCGTGTAATATTGCTTAAATGTTAACAGTGCATTACTCATAATAAGTCATGTTTAGAATGAACATGATCTTAAGATTTATATCAACTTCATGCAAGTTTAACGTATTTGATTTGGATTTGGTTACACTGTCATTTAAAAAAAAAAAAAAAAGATAATTGTGACAATGAAAATAAAATTATTATAGAACAGTGCATTTGTATGTAACTTTTATTGTTCATTTTTTTCATTTTTAAAATGTTAGTATTGGCCCCGGGCATTTTCACATTGTCAAATCTGGCCCTCTTTAAAAAAAGTTTGGACACCCCTGCTCTAAATAATGTGGTGAGATAAATCTTTGTCCACCAGGTTCTTCAGACTCTGTGGAGCAGGTGATGGACCAAGTGGAGAAGTACATAATGACTCGTCTGTACAAGAGCGTGTTCTGTCCAGAAACCACTGATGACGAGAAGAAGGACTTGGCCACACAGACGAGGATAAGGTGGGCCTTATATTTAATGATAATATCTTCTAATATACATTGGGAGTGACTACTACAAATGGAACAGTACACACATATCCAGATTGTGTATCATTACGTTTTGTTTCGAGGTGTGTCTGCAGGTTTTAACGTTACAAATCTACTTGCCTGAATTGAATTTTGACTTGCCCCGATACAAATTGTTTTATTTATTAGCCGTTATCAAATGACAACAAAGACTCTTAGCTGCCTCACATATCATCATCTCCAGTAGAAACTATGTGTTTATTCTTTCCCACATCGGGCAAGTGAGTTCTTTGAATTACTTGCCCAACATGACATTTTACATCCTTATTGTTGAGCTTTATTTTGGCTTGTTTAAGTTATACAGTCTCTTAGAAAGTATCACTGCACAATGCTTGTCTTTACTCTTCAGCAGTCTTTGAAAACTTCTGCCTGAGTCTGTCGGCATAGTTGATCACACAGACGCAGCTGGCTTAAGTTGCATTGTAACAAATGTGTACGGTTACATCATGTGAAAAAACAAGCTTTGGTCTTACTCTGTTGATTCTCTGTGTTGCAGGGCCTTGCACTGGGTGACCATCCAGATGCTGTGTGTATCCATGGATGAAGAAATCCCTGAAGTCTCTGAGAATGTGGTCAAAGCAATAACAGGTCAGAGTATGTGCCCGAACCTCCAGTGAGATTGCATTTAATACCTCCAGCTGAATTAAATTAAACTTGTAAATCACGTCCTGTTTTCTCCTTTGAGAAATTTAAACCAATACATTTATATTTTATATTTTTAGCTTTGCATTCACCAGACAACTGTTAGTTATCCGTCTACAGAGAGTGAGAACATCCAATCAAATTATACTCCCTCAGCATTCAGGCAGCAGCCTGCTAAACAACAAGAGCCATGGGCATTGAACAGTCACCCACATTAGCTTCCCTGCTAAAGTCTCCTTCTTATCTAACTTGCACACATGTTTTGTCCTGCACTTTAACCTGCTGAACAATCCAAACAATCCAGATGATATGTATGTAGGCTACAGCACGTTTGTTTGTCTCCCCTACTATGAAACACTGGAGCTCCAGCCAGCTGCTGTCAATCAAACACAGACCCGCCTCCTCCAGTCAGCTGAGACAAAAAGGAGCATTTCTGATATTTCACCAAAAATGTTTTTTCCTACTTTTTAATAATAAAAACTATTAACAGTGAATAGAAAAAATAAAACTAGCTTGCTTTAAATTGGCTACAGTTTATGGCTTTCAGGTGATGCAGGTAACACCTTTAACTTCACTAACTAACTTTACCCTGTTTAATATAAAATCTCCTTTCAGTGGCAGGCAATTTGAAATGTGTGAATGGAAAATGGGCCATTTACTTTTATAGTTTTATGACTTTAGAGTAAAACAAAGTGCTGTACGATGTCTCTGATTCACCCACACACACCCTGCCATTAGGGAGGAGGCAGAAATATAAACAAGATAAGACCTAAACTAGTAAGAAATATTTATTATACATTATACATTTATAATACATTATTATTAAGATAAGCAGCTGGAAATTTTATATAGTTGTCGATTAGTTTTCTGTCAGTCAACAAATAGATAAATCAACATTTTTCTTGAATCTTTGTCTGTTCCAGATGTCATTGAGATGGACTCGAAGAGAGTTCCTCGGGACAAACTTGGATGCATCACACGCTGCAGCAAACACATCTTCAGTGCCATCAGGATCACCAAGAACGAGCCGGCGTCAGCTGACGACTTCCTCCCAGCGCTCATTTACATCGTGCTCAAGGCGAACCCTCCACGACTTCAGTCCAACATCCAGTACATCACTCGCTTCTGTAACCCCAGCAGGCTGATGACCGGAGAGGATGGGTACTACTTCACGAACCTGGTCTGTTTTTTTATCTTCTTCTACTCTTATCCCCGTCAGAGCCAGTTTGAGCTGTAGGCCTCAGAGTCGTATTGTATGTGCAAAGCTGGTGGCTAGAGAGACTGAAGCTGCTTCCTCCTGTTTCCAGTCTATATGCTAAGCTAAGCTAACTGGCTGCTGGCTTAGGCCTTATTTCAACAAACAGATATGATATCCTCACATATTTCCCAAAATGTCAAACAGTTTTCCTTTAATAGGGATGCCGTCTGGCTCTGTATAGCTCAGGCTAAAATGTAAAGTTGCTGTCAAAGTCTCGGCTGTCATTTTCAGCTGTTTCATCTCCTGTGTTGTTTTTTAGTGCTGTGCAGCGGCCTTTATCGAGAAGTTGGATGCTCAGTCTCTCAACCTTTCCCCAGAGGAATTTGAGCGCTACATGTCAGGCCAAGCCTCACCACGACTCAACAGCTCAGAGGCTGACTGGCCCCAGACTGGGCCGGCACTTGGCGTGACTGCTACCAACCCCGTCCTGGCTCAGCTCAATCACAATCTGGAGCTTTTGTCGGGCCTCAGCAGCCGTCAGGAGACGCTGATGGAGGCTGCTCAGAGTTTGCAGGCCGACCTCCTCTCCTGGCCTGAGGGTGTACAGCAGGAGGTGAACGACATCCTAGAGAAATACCCGTTAGAGATTCTGCCTCGTACAGTTTCTGCAATTGATGCCAACAACGTGGACAATGACAACCTGCCACCACCCCTAACACCACAGGTGTTTGCTGGGTAGCAGAATAAAAACATTTCACACACAGTATGGGTACTCCTGCGTTTAAAAGTCAGCTCATTGCCTGTGTTTGGAGTTTCATCATCACATCCCCACATGCACTAATGTCCTAAAAAGTTTGGAGCCTCATCTTGCTGAGCTTCTTCTGCACCTTAAATACCCGATCACACCAGTAGTTGTAACAGTGAAATCAGGTCATTTCAGTGGAAGTTTTCATGTCAGTTTCTGCTTTAGTGAACTTTGACATGCAAATTCACGGCATTAACCGAGTTGTCTGGATGGTGCTAACCTTAAAGGGAACCGAGAGCCAGAGAGTTCAAAATGGACGAAGCTAATGTAGCTTTGTGTTGCAACATCCACTTTTATTCAGCTTTCTTTGACTGAGTTTAAACTCGCACAAAAGGTTTTTAGACAGTCATGACAGCAGTTGATGGTACCAAAATGTTACTTGAACAAATTGTGGGAACTTATTGTCACATTAGCAACCCAAGCTAACAAGCTTGCTGATGTGCTGAGCTTATTTTAACTCTTTTAACTCTTGTGAAGAAAATGAAATGATGTACAATACCAGAAATAAACAGCACAATATGGAGAAAAGAGAAAGCTAAGAGACATATTGTGTCTAAAGCTAGCATATTAGTTACAGTTACAGTAGTTCAACAACTAGCATGAGAAGGGACTAACTATTTTTTTGCCGGGTAAAAAAAACTAGCCAAATATTATTTCATGTGGTGTTTTTGGTGTGAAATATACACAATATGCTGAATCGCTTTAGAAAATACAGCCTGCTAGTCTTTACATAAATTTCAGGCATTAACATTTAGCTAAATTTATGCTAGCCCTATAAAACCAAACTCAAAACATGAACCTCTCTTATGTATTTAGTTTGATCATACTGTCTTCAAAACATAGTTATAGATAAAATATAGACATTAAATCAACTTATTTTCAAGTATTTTTTAACTCAGGATAAAAACAAAAATGCTAATATTAGATACAAGCATAAAAAAACTTAATGAAACTTCATACATTTCATTCTTTGTGTGGCCTTCTTATATTTTTATTTCACTTATTTTTACACGTATGTTGCAGTACTGTTATCGGCTCAAACTGTGCAAAATGGAGTCACAAGCGTCTGGTGTGAACGGGCCTTTATGGTTATGAAACCCCCTGTAAAGCCCTCAGCTGCCACTGTTGCTCTTTCATCACAGCTGCTAACACTTGATTTGACTGAAGCAGGTACCATGCAGACAAACAAAAAAACAAAACAGGTTTTACAACATTAACTTCTGTATAGTAGTGATGTGTTTGGATTCCTGTTTGAGGCCTGTTTGGTTCTATATTAATAATAATCTTATTTCTTGCTGTTTTTAATATTTGGTGCGGAGCTGTTAATATGTTTGCTGGTGAAGTGAAATCCTGCTTCAGAAATACAGAACCACACGTTTCCGTTATTGTCAAGCATCAAATTAACTTGAAGAGGCACTTGAGTTTTTTTGATAAACACACAATGTTTTAACATCGGCAGGTTTTCTGCATATTCACCTCTGTAATGAATCAAAGTATAAAACGCATGTTTTATGACAGAATACTTTGAATAATGTATTTTAATTATTGATTTATTTTATCATTTTGTGATGTTCTGTAAAATACTGGGTGTAAAAACAGTCTGCTGTCTGATTGAAACACTGCTGCCGTACTACTGATTTATATTACCAGCTAGAATAACATCACTTTTAATTCACTGAATTAAAGTCACGTGCAAGCCTAAAACGTGCAAGCGTAAAATGTTTCTTCCTGTAAATTACCATATTAACTCAACTGCAGAGAGAACCAGGGCCCTGTTTGACATGTGTGGTTCTTCTTTAACATCAGTTGTTGGATTTATTTAATTTTTAATTTAAGATGATGTTATCAGACAGACCAGAGCACCCACAGTGGTTTTGAAATAAAGCCACCACGAGTAGAGGGAGTCAAACCCATGATCTCATCTCATAGTATTGGCTGTGTATTGATCATATGATTGGACTCATAGAGGACTTTACTACTGCAGTTGCACAGTAGTTAAATGAAAGTTGAGTAACCATCTTAAAAGATGAGTCTGGTAACATTCTGTATTTTTATTACTGTCAGCAAAACCAACAATGAATTGATCTACTAACAAGTGTTGTCCGTGAATCCAAAGCCTGATATATAATATTCCTCTGTCCTGGAGAGCTCCATTGTTCAAAAACTATTAAAACACAGTGAGCCACTGAGCACTGACTGACACGTTTCTTCATTTCCATAAACGCACACTCTGCAGTTTATTATGCAAAGGCCTGTTTGAGAAAAGTTTTCTTGGCTAGTTGAGACTGCCTGACTTAAGCTTGTCAGTTTCTTCTCAAATAACACCTGCAACGTCAGTCATGTTTGTTTGACATTATTGAAGATGAACCTCGCTGAATATCTGAATATTGAAGTTGAAACTCTCTACCTGTTCCTGTTTTTGGCCTCCAGCCTATTTGGTTACATTTCGGTATGAATATTAATGCAAAAATTCAGATGCTCTTCATATCTGTAAAACAAATTTGTATTTATTTATATCCCTCGGTGCCAGTTGTCTTATAGTTGGTCTATGCACAGTATGTCATGATCAGTGTTTTCATTAAACGCTAATTCAAGCCACCATGTTTAAAATGTGAAAACAACTTACTTTAGTACTATCTGGTTGTCAAAATTGAGAATGACAGACAGCAAAGAACAACAAAAACTTTAGTAACTAAACTAGTACTATACTCAAGTACAATTCTGATGTACTTAACTTCAGTATTTTCATTTTATTCTGTCTACTCCACTATGTCCACATATGATATGCTTATAAATACAACACATTGTTTAAGATTAAACCAGTAGCCCCCAACATTTTTGGCTTTTACCGTGTAACAAAAAAAGCAGTGGCTCCTTGTCATGTTTCAGATGTCTATGAGTTGATTCCTGTTCCACCAAAGAGAGATTTATAACTTATAACAAGTTAAAATGATCAATATTTCAGCAAAAAGCAAAGATTATAGAAAAATAAAAACACATATTTGTGTAACAGAACTTCTTTCAATGGAGAAACTTTCGCTCGTTATAACTGATGTCACTTCTCATAGATGCCGTCGCCATAGACAGTATAAAATATGAACACAGTATCCCAGGTGTCGCCCACATTGACTCGTTTTGTAGCCAGCCTTGAGTGGCGGTTGGAGGAACTGCAGTTTTTGGCACGCGTTGGCTTCATTTGATGGGCAACAGAGGTTGCCGCTGGGTCGTCACACACAACTAGCCTGAGACCACGTCTAGCTGCCGGTATAGTTCCTCACAGGACACTGATTGGTCCATAACCACTGTGCTCAGACACAAATGCATAGCTTGAAACCTGGCAAGATGTATTCTTGCGTGATCATGTGATTTAGTGAGTCCAGCTGCCCCTCCTGTGACCTCTCAGATTAATCTTGTGACCCTTTAGAGATGCCCAACCTTTGAAGCTTTGGATAAAGAAATTAAGATTAGCTCCACCCTGACCAGCTACAACAGTATAATACTGTTTACACCTTAATGCGTTAAATTTTAACAATCTAATTATGTAATATAACAATGTATTAGTTACAGGGGGCATTTTACTGCAGGTAAGTTTTCTGAGAATACATCTAGATTTTTACTTAATAGGATTTTGAATGCAGGACTTCGACTTGTAAAAAACGAACGCCGTCAGAATAATTTCACATAATCACATGTAGAAAGAAAAAATAATCAAATACATAATATGCAATTTACTGTTTATTATTTTTGATACTGTTAGGTGACATGTGAAGCATTTCTGGAGGCTGAAATAGTAATTAACCTTCTCCACCAGAGGCCTCCAATGTGCAAAAGTGAAGAAATGCAGTTTTAAAGGGCCATTGTCTGAAGTCACTCAGCTGCAAACAGCAAGTCATGGCTTCTCGAGGAATTGTATTGTAGACGTGTAATACTACCTTAAACAAACACTTATCATTCGGGGAAGTATCATTGTCATTGGTTTAAACTAGTTTGCATCCATTGAGATGTATGTGTTTCTTATAACATTATCATCATACAGTATATACACAATACAAGATAAATTAACTGCAGATAATGTTTATACATGCTAATATATTTCTGAAAAACAAATAATGAAAGCTTTATACATACAGTAAGGCAGAGAATATATACAGAACTAACCTAAAGGTATTAGTATCAAACATCTGTCAAATATTCACACCGCAACAAAACAGAAGAATTCAAAACATTTTGTAGTATATACAAAAATACTTATGCAAATGCCCCTAGGAATATCTTAATAGAAAAAATAATAGGAATCTCATCAGGAGGACATCACATTATATTTTAAACATGCACTTGCCGCAGAGGGTTTTCAGTTCAGCGGTGGGCCACATGTCTAGATATTTGTTGTTTTTGGGGTAACTGTGAATCACTGAGAAAAAGCGGTTCTTGGTGCAGGGTTACTTGGTCTACTGTGCTCATTGGTCCTCGTTTAGTACCTCAAATTCTCACCTGTTCTCTGCAAGCTCGTCTGGTGAGACGTACAGTACACAGTAATCTCATATGGACTTGCCATTTCACACTTTGGACTCACTCTCTATGTTGGCAATGTCCCCGTTCCTCTCAGTCTGCTGGCTCTTCCCCTGGTTGTCCAGGCTGGTCTTGGTCTCCTGACCCTCCTGTTCAGACTCTGGCAGTCCCTGCTGGCTCAGCTTACTGGCCATTGACCAGGTTAGGGGCAAGCGGGCGCGGTTGGCCATGTCAGCGAGCTCTTTGGCACTGCAGGGAGGGGTGTTAGTTTCGTAGATGTTGTGGAAGCTGTTGTAGTCCACCTCGTAGAAGCCGTCCTCCAGTGTCAGGACTGGTGTGAAGCGGTAACCCCACTTGATCTCGCTGCTGACGTATGAACTCCTCGCCTGGCACGTCATGCCTGGAGACACAATGCAACATTTAAGATTGGTCTAGTTTGAATCAAATCCAAATGACAAAAAACATATTTTCCACTTTCCTTCCCATCAGCCTCAGCAGTATGTTGTGTTTAGTGCTGATTCGCCGTTACATACCGTTTGTATGTATATACTGTTGTTTCCAAAGTGGTACAACAAGACAAGACAGACCACTAACAGGCTAACTTCAGTAGATAGGTGTTATTTCTTCACATTTGGTTGATAATGTGAGTTTATTTTTGAATGTTTAAAGCTAAACTAAAACATCTAAATTGCACCTTTAACACCTTTAAAATGTAGCTACATAGGACAGGTTAATTATTTAAGTTAAACGTGTCCTTGGTTTTTTACTGTCATGCAGCCTGATAGTTTTGAACCTGACTAATATGATGAATTCATCAGTGGACATATGTTTTCTTCAGTCTTGGTGATCTGAACACATTTTATCATCCATTCGTTCCTTCACAGTTAGCCCGACTATAAACAAGACACTCACAGAAACCACGACTCCATCTCAGTGTCTCAGAGGGCACAGTGGCTTTCAGACACCATTTACTTATTTTTGATATTTATCAGCATCCACTTTGGCCCAGCTGTCTGCAGGAAAGTCCTCTGTGAGACTCCAACAGCTGCTTAAAACATGTCACTCAAGCATTATGCAACTGGTTCATTTTATTATGGATGTTAGTGAGAAAAATTATGCCACTTTCTAATGGATTTAATGCATCTGAACACCATTTCGACTTATTAATATATTTTTTTGGTCAAAATTTTACGATCGGGTACTATAAAACTCTTTCCCCCTACATGTCTCCTACTGCAATCACTGCCAATCCAGATGTTTTGGTCACCCTGCTACCTGGCTGTGCAGCTGTGCCCTGTAGATCCTCTCAGCTTGGGACATTTTCTCAACACATCTATGCAACACTCAGCCTTCTCATCTGTCTTTGAATTGACTTAGTTGCAAAGGTGACCGAGGACAATCCCCACAGCATCTGTAGGGCACAGATCTGTTTCCAATGCTATGGAGTTGGGAGAGATCCGATATCTACTGACCTAGCTATTGATAGAGATGTATTGTCCCACAGTGGTTTAGATCTGTATAATGGTCTTACTTGCTAAGGAAGTCTGTCTTTCCGCCCATACAACAACAATGGTGGGATGAACTCTTTAAACTGCGCCTCAGAGAAAGTCACATATACTGTTAAAAGGAGGATTTAAAGTTCTGCGATAAGAACTATAGGTGCAAAGGATGTAAGTTTGTGTTTTTATTGAGTGCTATTGTTATTGACTCTTTTGTTCCAAAAGTAATTTATTACTTTCTGTGTGGACGGAGAGGGGGCTAGGTATTGTTTTATGCTGTTGATGACGCATTTTGTGTTAGCAATGTTTAGCAGGATTAGTGCTCACCGTGTTCACCATCATAAGGGTGGCTTTATATTTACAGTGTTTAGTCATAAACCAAAGTACTTGATACTTGAGTTTTGATGATGGTGTCAGTGGAAAAGTTGCACGTATTACCAAAGTGTTTACAGTTGAGGGAGACACAAATGTGTGTACCAAATTTTGTGCCAATATGTCTCGCTGTTGAGACAGTTCTTGTGAAACCACCAAGTGTGAACAAGTGTCAACCTACCGCTGGCATGGCTAAAAATATTTCCATGTCATCGTATTGTTTGTTAAATAAAATGAAATTAATAAGGCAGACTGACATGCATTGTAACAATGAAACAGGTATGTGCTGACTGAAAATTAAGTATCTCCAGTAAATCAAAGGTCATTTTTTAAAATGTCCTATTTGTAAAAGAGTTCTTGTAGGGTGAAAGGTGCTGTGCAACATTGTTAATGAATAACAATTACTGTAAACATTATTGTAAACTATATACAATATCTAACTGTGTCCAAAAAATGTCTGAGGACTCACCTGTGGCCTCCACCATCCCCTCAAGGATCACGACAATCTCCAACTCTTCCTTGGCCAGGTGGGCTTGTGAGATCTCCCAGAAGGGGCTGTTCTGATTTATCTCATGGCAGATGATGAGTGGCGACACTAGGAAGAGCCTGTCGTCTCCCGTGTTGTAACCCACATTTATGTCTGTCTGGTTCAAAGGGATGAACTCCCCTTCCTTGGTCTGCTTAGACTTGATAAGCTTGGCCCTGATTGAAGCCTCCACAATGTGCGAGTTTCGGAGGTCACCAACTCTGAACATCAGGCACAGCCGTCCATCTCTCATTGAGATGACCGCATTGGTGGAAAACACTAGTGTCTCAGCTCGCTTCTTGGGCTGTGAGATCTTAACAAACATGCAACCTACCATGAAGGCATTCACGATAGATCCCAGCACCGACTGAATTAAAAGCAGAAGTATCCCCTCGGGGCATTTGTCCGTGATGACTCTGTATCCATACCCAATGGTGGTCTCTGTCTCAATGGAGAACAGAAAAGCTGATACAAACCCATTGAGGTTATTGACACATGGAGTCCACTGATTGTCTGCTATATGGTCCAGATCACCCCGGAGGTACGCAATAAGCCACCACATGAAGCCAAAGAAGAGCCATGTCACTGTGTACACCAACACGAAGATGAAGAGGTTGAACCTCCATTTGAGATCTACCAGCGTGGTGAAAATGTCTGTCAGATAGCGGTACCTCTCCCGAACATTCCCGTGATGGACGTTGCACTTGCCGTCTTTCTGGACGTATCGCTGGATCTTATTTGTTCTGTCCATTTTTGCCAGCTTTTTGGGCAGGTCCTCACAGGCCTGCTTTGGCAACTTGGGCTGTCTGATGATGGCCGGGCTCTCCACATCCTGCTCCATGGGGTTTCTAGGTGGATTCAAGCCTACTGAAAGAGAAGAAACATGGTGGTAATTATGCAAGTGCGGGAACCCTGTTGTTGATTCAAAGCATATATGGATGATGGAGACTTTCTGTGGTGGTACAAATACAATTTTGAGGTACTTGTACTTCCATTTTAAGATTTAAAATTTCTGAAAAGGACAGAAACAAGCTGAAATAGAGAAAAAAGAAGCGTTTACAAATGTAACCAAATTAATATGGATGCACTTTCAGTTTGAGTGGCAGCTACACAAGGCATGCATGGAGATAATATCATAAACAATAGAACTCCTACTCGGCCATTGTTTCCAGTACCACCACATGAGTTGAATTGAGATTCACCAGTAATACTAAATAGTCTCAGCATGAAACTACGCAGCGATGGTAAGGCCGAGGGAAAACGTGTCACCACCCACATCTGCCAAAAGCGAGCTACACTTTGTCACAGTATCTAATGCAGTGTAGAGCGAGTGTGTATCAATGAATTAAGGTTGTAATACTTCGTAGGTGTTTTGGAGGCTCCTCAGCACCCACAGGGGAATGATAGTGTGAGGTGACCATATCTGAAAAATAAGACTATTATCTACTGAAGATACATGAAGGTTTGGAAACAACGTTAAAGAAGACGAACTGTGAGTTACTTTGCCAACCTGATCTGTAGCTGTCTGACCTAGCTTTGTCTCACAAATATAGTACAAGATAGAGCGCAACAAAACATCCAGGACCGCCACTGCTCACCTCTACCTGTGCAGGTGACAGACAATTTCCATGTTGTGGTTTTAATGTGGCATGGAAAATTCATGTCACAATAAAAAACAACTCAGTTATTTAGAAAAAAACCCTCTAAATTTAACATTCAATTAATTAGGGCACAAATCTGTTGTATTTCCTTGTTTGATTTGTTTTAACTTTGGCATTTTAAATCTTCCATAAATCAGCGGCTTGATAACAGATAGGAACAAAAATAGCATTTTGAGTTTTCCCATAAGGTTTGCATGGGGAACTGTGTGTGACAAAATTAAACATAACATACAGAGTGATGAAGTTTATGGTGCAGTCACGATGTGAGTTAAAACACTGTATGGATATTTTATTTCATGTGTGCTTCCTCCAGGAGATGAGCTGACCTCCGTTAAAGGGAAAATAAATAAAATACAGTCGAACTGTTATATGATCCCTCTGATGTGGCTGTCACATACAGAGTTTTTTTGTGCCATGCTGTGGACAGATTTCCTTTACTATGCACATTGCCTAAGCTACCATCAGTGTTTTTACCACTGGAACAAATGGCTGTGCTGAAGCCGTTCTGCTCTCCATTCACGGGGGAATATTATGAGCTTGAGCAGCGCTGGTTTCCATGGCAACGCACAGCTCAGTCTACCAAGTGCTCACAATATAGCAGGAATGTACTGGATGAGGCCACACACGCCATTGGAGAACATTTGTCTGTTTCATCTTGTTTCAGAGGGCCTGAGAAAGAACAATGTGCTGAATGTATCTGCTTTGTGCATAAAGGTGTCATTCATGTAACAGCTGGTAGTTTGTTTTTGTTTCGTTTTGTTGCTCTAATACATGAATATCTGAATAGAAACATGAATATACAGGGTTTTTTAAAGCACTTTTGTTATGATGGAACTGACAGTAAAAAGCAATAAAAGTCTGTAAATCAATAATAATTTTAATTGTTAGTAATTTTGTATTTGACCCTCACGGGATGAAGGGAAGAATTTTATTAAAGTCGCCACAGTTGATGTCTTTGTATCAACAGTGGATCTCTATGAAGCATTTTAGTGTCTTTCAACTTATTGTTTTGGTTTTGCCGCTCTTATTGCATTGTTTTCAACTGCAGCAAAAAGCTCCTTAAAAAAATACTTTCAACCTGCATGGAAAGGCAGATGGACAAAGTTAGCTACTAGCTGTTGAAAACTGTAGCAGCTAAAGTGACACATTTCCCTCATGGTGGAGACCAAAACATAACTAAAAGCAGAGTGAAATGAATTCTAATATGCCTCTGTATCTGCTGCATCAGTAAATGTATGTCTGCTAACATTTTAGACAAGAAAACTTGATATACTATGTCAGTGTTGTGTTTACAGCTTCCGCTGCATGTAAGTAGCTAAAAAAATCTGCTAATGCCGGTTTAACTTCTAATGTATTTTACGTATTAATGTTTAATCACGTCTTATGTCTAATGGTTGAACAGGTTGTTACGTAACCTAAAAAATAACTGGTTGTGTAGAACAGCCTGTGGACTGATTTATATGTAAAGGACTCAGGTCGAATTTCATGGGAAAATGGAGGATGTGATGTTCATACGCCTTCTCTTTCTGTTTCCCTGTCAACAGTGTCAACAGTGTGAAATATTAGCTAATGTTAGCTTAGAAATTGAGTCCGCTTATGTCAACAAACAAAACCAGCACCCACTACAACAAAGAGTCCAACACAATGTCTAAAGTCAAAGCTAACGTTACTGCACATTCTGTGAAATATATTGTGATATTGGAGTTTTTGCTGGTTAAGGTTAGCTTGCGAAGTACAAACAACCACAAAAAGCCGCTTGAGCCACACACTTTGAGTTTCCCAACAGCTCTTTAGAAACCTATGGGTGACGTCTCAGATGCTACATCCATGTTTTATACAGATCCAGACTACCGGTGGTGATCTGGTTGATAAATTAGGTGGCTTACAGGTTACTTTGTTGGCTGGCGTGGCAAAGTGGCCGGATAAATGCCGCATCATTGGGTTGCAGCTGGTGGGTTAACCTACATTTACATCTACAGTCATTTAGCCGACGCTTTTATCCAAAGCGACTTACAAAAAAGGGATACAAGCAAGGTACAACCTTGCTTACTTGCTTGCTAATGAGGAAGGGAGGATCAAAATTTCATAACAGAACGAGTCATAATTGTCATTGTTTGCAGTTTGACATATTCTGTCAACATTTTTACAGACATCTGTTTTATAATGGTAGTCTATGGAGAAAATGCTTGCAATGTTTTGAGCTGCAGTGGAATTTTACACTGCAATACCTCGAGTGGCCACTGGGCAAAATTACCCCATCCAATTACACAGTTACGGTTGCAAAGCAGTGACTGGATGATCACTAATAGGGGGCGGGGTCTAGCAAACAGTTAATGGATTGTTAAAGCAGAGGTAATATGTAACCAGAGGCCCCTCATGAAATTACTAATGGAAGTAAATTGAATCACTACAAGTTATTGGATACAAGATGGTTTGTTTCACGGATGGTTATACAAGTACACCTATGCTGAAAACTGTGCTAGGCCTG
Organism: Argyrosomus regius; assembly: GCA_946959425.1. Taxonomy (NCBI): domain Eukaryota; kingdom Metazoa; phylum Chordata; class Actinopteri; family Sciaenidae; genus Argyrosomus; species Argyrosomus regius. Next base: position 13,751,132 of record OX336896.1, on the reverse strand, counting down.
CAGCAGGAAGTAGTATTGTGTCAGATGACCGTTATTCAAAAGAAAGTATTGAGACGTATGGACACATTGGCACTCATTTTATTCATGATTTATTTCTAGTTCTCTTTTAAATTATCTCCACTGTGTGTGGGAGATTCTTAATCAAGTAGCTAGATCCAGATGTGGCCAAAATTGAGCTGAGGCCGCATGGGGGCAGATGCTATTTTTGGGTACACAGACAGCTGAGCACAGGCATGTTACAAACAAATTATTTTCATCTGTCTGATATCTCAACTAAGAATGGTGGTAAGTGGATTAAAACTAGCCTCATCTAACATCTAATTCTCAAATATACAGCAAATTAGCCATTGATGTTTATGGAAACGGTGTGGAAACGTCTCAATATGGTGTATTGATCCAATATCCAAGATCATGTAGGCTGCAAGAACATCCACTGTGCTCAGGGCATTAAAAGATCAGTTCAACTAAATTATACAAAAAGTAAAATAAATGGTAATGATGTGGAACTGGCAATGGGAATAATAATAATATATAAAAATACACTGCAGATGTTTCACATTAAAAGTCAGGAAAGATTCCTCAACGATCCTTTCATGGAGGCTTTTAATGTGAAATATTTGTTCAGGAAGTGTCGAGTTTGTCAAAATCAAAACAAGAGCAGATCAGGAAACAGGTGGGCATTTTACTAAAATAGGTAGTATTCACAAACAAGTCACGTTTATCACTTTATAATAAACCATCATGTCTGCAAATTTAAATTAAGTTAGTCACAGATCGTTTACTGTGAAGTAAGTCACCAAGGCTAGAGTAACATTTGTTAGAAAGTCATTAGTAAAGGTCAAAGTGCTTTATTTATGTAATTAACTGAAAAATGAAGTTGGCAGTACGTGCCTCCAGCCATGAGTAGTATCTGTATTCCTTTCAGGCTGCATACAGCTCCAACAACCTTCACCAACAAGGTACTATAGGGCAGCCTGTATGTCGCCTGAGAGGTGAAACTCAGAGTGGCAAAAAAAACAACAAAAGTCCACCAAGCTGCTGTGAGTTCATTGTTTTGTCAACTCAGATCTTTTCTCAGCAGCCGGACAGTAAGAGAACAACGTTCAGAGAGACGTTGGTAAGAAACTGTAAGGTGAAGTAAGGACGGACAAAAATAGGATTTTGAAAAGTAATCTCCATCCTCATGAAAATGACACCCGTACAACCTTCAGGCTGCATTTTTCTACGCTGCGCTCGGTCAAACCTTTAAATGACACGGGTTCTGAATCATCGTGTAACCAGATCCTGTGTTACTACCACGATCCAGTTCACTACAATGCCTGTCATGAAGTACAGCTTTCTGCTCTGCTGTGGCTGCAAAGCAGGTAGCAGACTTAAGTGGAAAACACCACAATCTAAAAACAGCCCTGGTTTGTTTGGAGGAGGAGGCTTCAGTAGGAATTATGTTTTATTAAAGATGAAACGATTGTAGTGGGGAAACAACCCGTAAGCTTTTATTAAACCGCAACAAGGGAAAAATGGCCTTAATTAAAAGACGTCTGAGATTTATTGATTTTATTCGAATTGCTGGTTTCATTAAAGATTAACAACCTAACAGATTAACTGGATTCATTTGAGATTCTATGATTTTATTAGTGATCAATCTGCTATACTAAAGGGAACACAACACTGAATCTAGTTATCACTTTTGTATTAATGAGTAAGTATTTCATATGACATACTTTCTGATGCCAATATAAGATATTTATCTGCCAATCCACCTCACATCTCTTCTCTTGTTCAAATCTTGTTACTGCAATACATGACACATACTTATCCTTAGATATACTGTATGCACACACTGACCTTGGCAGGGCTGGTTTCAGGTACAATTCAGAAGATATGAATAGCAAACTGCTCTCAAGATAGATTTTTCTAACCCGCGTGGTGATTTTAAAGCTTCATTATCTTTTTTATTTATGACTCTTGTAGTTGTTTTAATTAACTCTTTGTCAAACGTGAAACGTTATGTCTGGTTTATTGTTGTTTTGGTGCAGTGGTTATTTTTAGGGATCTCAATCTCATCTACTTGATTAAAAAAAAAAAAAAAAGTTTAATTAATAAATGAAACCTGTTCATGTCACAACATAGTAGTCGTTTGGGTATGATGAGCTGTATTTCCAGTGAACATTGCTGTAAAATAGGTTTTAATTATGACCAGAAACACAAAAATAATGATTTAGCTCTTACAGGTTTAACAGAATAATTACAGCTGCTGTCTTTAAATTCTAATAAAATAACTTTTTTTTTTAGAGAATAAACCTGAATTAGCTTGTTAGAAGATAACTATCCCTAAACTGTAAGCAGCTTTATTAGCTTGTAGCCGGTTACTGAAGATCACTTGTGTTTGAGGATTTCAAGAAAAATCAGCATTTTATTACAGAGCATGCTAGGCTAAATGATTTTTTCTTTTGGTTGCTGGGATCAGGTGCATCCGCAGGAAGAGGAGAGCAAACTAACAGGCTGGAGATTTCCCGTTGCCATGGAGATGGAGGTTGATCCAGATCATAATAATAGCCTCTTACTCTTATAGTTCTTTTTTCCTCTTTACATGCACCAGTGTGACTCGTTTATTAGCCATGTTGATGTTGGACCTGTGTGGTGGTGGTGGTGGTGGTGGTGGTGGTGAGGCCGCGGGCCTGCAGGCTCATACAGCCTGGAACATTTTCTTCAACACCTTCCAGCTTCTTCCATCAAACAGGCTCCTTCATCATGTCACAGGAGTAGGGGAGGGGGATGAAATCAGCCATCCGGATGCTCTACAGTCATATTCATATCTAAATGCGTGTGTGTTTCTTGCATGCTGATTATCCTCTTAATTAATCTCTGATTCGCCTTGCACTGTTATGTAACTATCCTCCCCCACCACCACCACCACCACCCCCCATATAACAGATGATTACATTTAACAAGCAATGATGAGGATCGCTATACCAGGAACAGGCGGAGGGGAAAAGGTGCATACCTTGTGCAGCAGATCAACGATCACTCCCCGGGTCATTTTAAGCCGTTTTGTTCCCATGAAATGAAGAAGCTCCGCTGAGGAGGCTGGAGGTTGTGATTATCAAGTCGCTGTCTGCGAAAACCGACTGAAGGATAGCCACTAATTCCCTCTTTCCTCCATCCCTCTCCACTGAAAAAGGCATCGGCCGTCAAGCCTCCACCCCTCAGCTGGGAGAGAGACATAGGTGAACACTGAGAGAGAGAGAGAAGAGAGAGAGGAAGGAGGAGGAGGGAGACAGAGAGGCGGAGAAATGAGTAGTGATAAGAGTGAATACAACGTATACTTACACACTGCTGCATGTTAAAGATAATGGGCTATTTTACGACATCTGTAGTGACTATCTATTGTGTTCAAGCTCCTTTGTCACATTAAATATTCAAAATATCTCAACAACAGAGGTAAATTCTGGATTAAAACGTCTTTAATTATTATTTTGTTGAAACAGAACATTCATCAGGGGTTCATCCAGGCTGTCCGAGGGGCAGAGAAATATAAAAAGCTGCATGTGTTGGGGCACCAGTGTGCAGCAAGTTATGATGCATTTATGGTGAAACTGTTTCAAATCCTTTTCTAGCATGTATGGCACACCAGAGAGTACTTTATCACATTTTCTCCAGTGGAAAGGCACCCCATAGTGCACTTCAGCCAAATGTACAGTATATACTGTATATAAATATGTTTTTATATTATTATTTTATAAGTTAGAAATGGATCTTTTATAGGCCTGTATGAACGGCAAACAAAATCTGTTTTCATGTTCATATGGGTATTTTTTTGAGCACAACTGCATCCATACATGTCAGATTTGACATGACCACCAACTCATAAATAGCATTCATGTCATCATGTAAGCTGTAATTACAACCTCTTTCTTTCTGCTAGCTCCGAACCAGTTCATGGATATAATATTTTCCCACTTTTTATTCACATTTCTTCACCTGTGAGTGACTTTTTGGTCTTCATTTACATATTTTGTGGCAAAGCAAAGGTTTACCAATACTTTTATACATATTGCTCATACATAAGGTCAGAAGAAAATAAAAATAATGCTAAAAATTGTTAATTTTGCAGTCATTATTATTATTATTTTTACATTTGGGTCTGTGGGACCCCAATGCAGTTTGTTTGGGAAAGTAAAGCCCATGTTTATAAAAAGATGTTTAATTATGCAACACCATAGACCTGACCAATCAGGGCTTTGATTCAATTTGGGATTTCCCCAATTTATCACTAGACAAACCATCATTTGTCAGGACTGTGTGCCTCGGAGCTCTCCATGGTGCTGATCGACTGTCCACACCGTTGGGAAGTTCCAGCCAATCACCTATCATGTCTAATCATTGACCTCATCTGTTAGTTAAGACTTATTTAAGACGTCTCATTGAGATCAAGATGTCTTTTTGATCTAACAACACATACATGCATACTGTATATAACATACGACAAGACAGTCACGCAAAGCAGTGATCACACACACTAACATGCTCATAATAATAATGCTAAAATGCTGATGATAAGCAGGTATCATGTTTACCCAAGCGGCAACCTCCAGGGTTGTGAAGTGAAGAAAATGTGAAAGTGCCAAAAACTGCAGTTCCTTGAACGCCCACTTGAGGCTGGCTCCAGAACGAGTCAATCTACATAAAGGCCCATAAGAACAACACTGTCCTGCTTAGAGCCGTGGCTCTAGTGTGTCTAAAAACATCAATAAGCAGACCCTCAGAGAAATTAAATGTTTCGCAAGTTCATCCATGTAGAGAAGTGCATACCGGAAACGCAGCTGTTTGTATGAGGAACTTCTAAGCTACATCTTAAGATCTTAAATATCGCAGTGACTGACATAGCTTGTGAAATACATGAGTTTTGTCTGGAGATGGCCCACTCTGTGATGGAATACAAGACCGTATCATCAGCATAAAAATGAGCATTATAGAGCTGAGTTAGAAAATAACTCAAATTCTGTTGCCTAATATATATTTCACATACTATACAACCTAGTTTCCTGATTGGTGAATCTTGCATTCACTTTTCAAGTCTGCCACTGCCAGAGAATTGTCTTCATAGTTTTGTTTATTGTTTTCAGGATACGTCTTCTAAATACCTGCAAAACTAATGTGTTTCACGGCAATTAGCAAATGTTATCATGCTAACACGCTAAACTAAGATGGTAAATATGGTAAATATTATACCTGCTAAACATCAGAATATTAATATTGTCACTGTGAGCATGTTAGCCTACTGATGTTAGCATTTAGTATAGCTTCAGAGTTCTGCTAGCATGGCTGTAGACTCTTGTTTCCCTCAGTATAAGATGGCCTCATCTGTTTAGACTGCCCAGTTTGTCGCAGAACAAACAACAAGGTTCAGATGAGTTCATTTAATCTCACTTCTCGCTGCTCTTAGCTTTGTGTGACTCTTTTCAAGCCTTCTCTGCTGAGCTTCGCTGGGTCTTTTATCATGGTGTTTACTGCCAGGAAGCTGTCAATGAGACAAAAAGGGTTACACAATATGGCTGCGTGAATCATCACAGGTAGCACAATGTGAGGTAAAAATTAAACCATAGTCTGGATTGCAGCTGTAGAGCTGAGGTCTACTCATCCAAGGAACATCTGGTGACCAAGAGAGGTGAAATCTTTGTGACATCGTCTAAAAGTTCATTTTCTTTTGAAAGTATAAAAGGATCCAATCAATCAATGCAACCAGAGGTATCGTATTTTTTAGTCTTAGTGCATTACACACAATTCAACTCAACCTTCATCAGTTCAGGTTTCAGGTGTGCTATGCTAGTAGCTAATAGCTTATAATGTAGCCTTGATCTTCTAGCTTTGAGCAGCGATGAGGAGTGGGCTACAGAGGTCCGTTAAGCTCACTCCTTTCATATTAGCATAGATTCTTTTCATTTTTAAGCTTTAGACGCAACTGAGGCTGACTCAAGTGACATCATCTGAGGCTTCTCACAGCTCCCTCTGGTGGCTTTATACAACTCTTCACATAAGCAGAAGTATGAGAATTAATTCCTCTGTGAGAATACATACAGTATTCATCTATATATATTATTTTATCAATGCTGTTACTATAAATAAAAGAGAGAAACATTGTGAAAGCATTTAACAGTTGTTTTTAATTTTACCATAAATAATACAAATGACACGTCTCTTGTTCACTACAAACAAACCCAAATATAGAACTAGAGCTTCCTAGAAGCTAACAGAAATAGATAACGATATAAAAAGATTCAAAACATTGCAAACATAACAGTGTAAATCAAGAAAATTAATGCTCCGAAGGAAGAACGTAGCCTCTCTCCTGCATTATCTGTCAAAAGTACAACAACAAAATAAGCATGTCGTCTTTCTTAGTGAAGATAAATGAGCTGATGTCGGCGCTGCTGCTTTCTATCGTTTATAACTATGGACTTTGTCACATACTTTCACTTGAGGTAAAAAAAAATATATTGGTTACAATCACAAGGTGCTCAAACTTTATCAAGTACAGTAGGAGTTAACATGTAGCTTAGCTCTGACTTTCTATATTGAAGCTTAAGTGAATTTCATGATGTTGAATGGAAGTTAAATAGAATATTTATTGAAGTTGTTTGATTCAATAGAAGAGTCTCTCTGTCAAATCTTCAAGTTTGCATTAGTGTGCAACAAATTTGGCTACTTTCAGTGACCTACAACTGAGTGATCTCCTGATACAAAGTAACCGAGTAAAATGTGTAAACTGACTAAATGAATACCACCCAAACTCTTTCAAATCTTTAAAAACACACTCCTCAGGAGGTTGCATAATTAAAATATACTCTGTTATCCAAAAGGAACAGGCACAGTTATTCTACATCCTGAAACAAAACTTAGTCCTAAAAAATACAGATATGACTTTAGCTTGCTTACTTACAATATTCAATATTTACTACAAGATCATTTCTTTGAATGTTAAGTCTTGAAATGTGATGTCACATATCAATCCAGATTAGGGAAAAGCTACAGTTGCACTGATAAATCAGTCAATGTAGTAAATAATAAAATAAATAATACATCATACATTTAAGATATAACCAAACAATGACAGACTTGGCTTTTAAATGATAAATACAGTAATGTCACCCACTTCTGACACACATCATCACACACTTTGTTATTGTTTTTTTGCTTTCAGTCACTGTAGTTTCACATTCGAGTTGGAAGAGAACAGATCTGAGGCCTAAAAAGACACTTTGTGTTGAGGTTATGTGCCTTAAAGCACGACTATAGCCATTTCCATCCAAATGTATTGAAAATTTTAACCGTATTTTGAATATTAGGAGTTATGCAGTAGGTGGTACCAAACCAGAAGAGGAGGGCGCAACATGGTGACATAATTAAAAGAGCGCCAGTCAAACCTCAACTGGTGAAAAACACAGAAAGCAGGACATAAATATGACATTTCTGTTTGTTTCATCTATTAACGTGATGAAGGTTAGATCACATCTGTGTGGAGTTAAATGTTCACAACGTCAGAACTTATTGGAAAATAGTGTTTCCACGTCCCATTAAGAGCCTTGAAAAAGGCAAAAAACACATCAAACAAGCTCTTTTTTTTTTTAAATTGAGGTAGTTTTTTCAAATTCTGCCATTTCCATCAATCTTTTCTGATGTGATACCTCAAAATACATTAATGGAAACACGGTTAGTGTAACTCTAGAAACAGGAAATGCCACATCCTGTCTATTACAAATTAAAAGCTGATTTACATGATAGTTTCATTCAATACACTCAGGAGTTTGGCAGCTACAGACATACTTGGTCTGGTTTGATAAGTAGCTTAAGCTGGCTAATGTTAGCTAACATTATATACATACTACTTAGAGACATTACTTAGCCAATTCTTCTCTACTTGTGCTATTGTTATACTACATTTAAGTATTTACCATCATCTATTTTTTGTTATTTATGGCTACAGTGGCTGCTGTTTGGCAAAAGTTACATAATCTCACTTCAAGTGTCCTGTGTAGACGTCTGTATTGGTTAAAATTGTTTTGCACTCACAGCTGCAACATCATTTTCTTTTTGTGGTCTTTGTTTTTTCTTCAACTTGGACTACAGTGACTGTATACTGGGCTCTGACATCTCACATCTCACACAAACAGTACTGAGCCTTAACACATCAAGTGAAGACACTGGTGAAGTCTCTTAACTGAAAGACATCGCTGAAGTGGGCCATCATTTGAGAGTAGACCTTTGATAAACCTTCAAATAGTAACTCAGGTGCTGAAATATTTAGGCTTGTTTCACCTCTTCTTCATAACTGATGGGTGTGGTCACACGTGTCTTTTGCTGCACCTGTAACCACACCCACCAGCACTGCATCACGATGAGAAGTGAAACCACTGGAGGTTAGCAAAGTCAGGATTTTCCAGGGGTGTTTCGTTACTCTTTAAAGTAATTGTAGTGTTTTTCATTAGCCTGGATTTGTCTGCAGCGTGTCCGTATTTAATTTGTTTGCTTGTGTGTGAGAGTGTTTTTTCATTTTAACATGAAAGGAAAGAAAAACATGTTGGGAAAACATGAGCATGATTTAAAGGGTCGCGTTTTAAGACATCAGCACAAAATATTGGCAACTTCAGTACAAAAACCAATATCGGCCAAGTTGTAGTAAAAATGGAACATCCATCCTTTTTGCTTTTTGGTCCACTCAGCCATGACTAGTCTCCCTTCAGCTTTTCACCACCATGTGATCTTAAACTCATAGATGGGCCTCTTGCAATAGTAATGGTTGATAAGGTGCTTGTCACAGACGCCGATGCACTGCTGCTCGGCGGTGATGCCGCGCTCGGCCAGGTCACTGACGATGCAGTGCAGCAGGTCGTAAACGTCTGCCACCGCCTCCCAAGGTCCGAAAGAAACGTCTACCTCGCAATGATGCTCAAAGAGTTTGGCCTCACTGTCCGTGCGCTCAAAACGCAGAGAGTTAAAGAGAGGACGCTCGTACGGCGTGATGGGCATCTCCTCCTTGTAGACGCAGATCTTCAACTTGGCAAATCGTGCTTTTTTCTGCATGGCCCTCAGTTTGGCAATCTCCACAATACGCTCCAGATTCTCTGAAATAAAAGCAGTATTTATTATTAATACCATTTTAAATATTAGATAAGCTTATACATGTTGTCATTCATGTATTCATGTATTTCTTCTGACCTGAAATGAATTTGCACAAATATGTAAAACAACTTCTAAACGTCTGTGTGCACCATGTACTGTAGCGACGACCTTCCCACACTCAGCTTTGTGTTTTCTGTATGTAGCTCTCCTATTCACATCACGTCCGTGTGAGACTAAACAGGTTGTGAACATTAATTAACCTGCCACTCAATGCTGTTGTTGCTGCCTTCAGAGCAAAAAAAAAAAAACAACAACTGAATTTAATCTTTGAGTTTGAGCTATTTTTACCTTCGGATACAAATGCCAAAAGCTGATTCAGATTCAGCGAAATTCTAGCGAACAACACAGAGGTGGACTCATGAATCTTTGTTCTTTGTTCATTGTAATTTGTGAATTTTCATGAAACCCCTCAGGATATCAAATCCTCGAGGATCCAGCTGTGGCTTTCTATTTTCTTTTGTCATACCAATGATGCTGACTATGTGAACTGGGCTGACTTGAAAAGCACGGTTTTGTTAATATTTGCCAAAGCATTTCAGGCGAAACTATCTTTACTGAACTCATGTTTCCCACATGTGAAGATGTAGACTGTAACTGGACTATATCAGACTGATAAAACCTCAATTAGGTCAGAAGCAAGTCGTGTAGCAAACACATCGTGTCAATTACATGTACTGTTACACCTCTAACAGACAGCACTGTGAAACTTCTGAGGATATCATTATCTAAAATAAACATCCATCAACTATAACTTCAGTTACCTTTGTAGTAGGGCAGCAGATCGAGGAAAGCTTGTCGAACTTTCTCCCCTGTGAGCGGCTGAGTGTCCTCCAGGCTGTCCAGCAGCGGGCCGATGGAGTAATACTGAGCCTCTCTGTGCACCGCTCGCACTCGGTCCCTGTGGGGAAGCTCGCCTTCACGGAGGAAGTTTAAGATGTCCCTGTGGATGGAGACAAATCCACACATAACCTTATTACAACCTGATAAACTCGGCTTTGATGTAAATCAAATCAAATAAATAAATAAATAAATAATGGAAGTAGAATTTAAATGGTAACTGTGCTCGTATTGTTTTCAAACACTGAATAATGATGGTGATCAATAGAAAACAAGTCCTCTAAGTCAAAGAGTAAAAATTGAACACCAACTTCACCACACACAGATAACTGTGCCTGATTGAGCTGCTTTGTCTTTAGGGCTGCAAATAATTATTATTTTTTTCTTACAGATTATATTAATTAATGTATAAAACATCAAAAAATGACTCCCATTGCAATTTCTCAGAGCTCAAGATGACATTGCACTTCTTTCACTGTGCATAAATCACTCGATAGACAAGATCGCCACGCTGCTTTAAAGGGTTTTCATGATTTTTGCATCATTGTTGTTAAGACTCTTGATTTGTCAAATATTTAAGATACTGTTATGGCCTATTTTAGCCCTGAACAAAGATTCACAACATTTCTAAGCTGTTTTCAAGACATTATTGTGATACAAAATTAAATATTGCGACAGTGGATTTTATCTATATCAGCCATGACTCATGTTTTTTGCACTACCATACACTAGAGGTGGATGACAACAGCTTAAAATAATGTAATGAAATTGAAAGGTAATTTGGCTGACGTTGAGCTGACTGTTAGGTGGAGCAGTACGCTCTTTAGTTGCCACATTTCTTCTTTCTTTTTTGGCTGGCTGGTGGTGGAGCGAGCCAGTAGCCAAGGTGTGAGGATGCTTCTGTGGAGCATGAGGGATTTTGGCGCTGCCATGAGAGTGAGAGATAAGATCACCAACAACAAAAAACTTGAACAAGAACCATCGACTGACTAGCTTCAATCTGCAGTTTTTCCTTCACACATTTTTGACCTGATGTGACTGAATCACCTTATAAAAAGTCTTCTACCTTCATTTGTTCTCTCAGTATACTGAGAGCTACTGACAGCTGAACTCATCCTTGAAAGTATCAACAGACTTTGCCAGTACAGTTTTAATTCTGCCCCCTGCAGCAGAACCTGGAAGGCTTGTGAAGAGGGATGAATGTGGGTGAAATGAATGCAGAAAAATACAAAGAACTCCTGGAGGAAAAAGCTGCTGCAGTGCACAACACAACAGCAACTTGGAAGAAGATTTATTTTCCACAAAGACAATAGCTAAAAACCTAGCCAACCAGTATTAATGTACCATATGAAAAGGCTCCTTCTGAGTGGCTGAGTACACCTGCAGTGGGTCAGTTCTTCTTATTTAATGACATACATATCTTCCATCTCTCATTCTGCCACTTCTCTCTTTTTAAATCTTTAATATGCACCTCACACAGGAGCATTCATACAGAACTGACCTTACCCCGAGCCACTTCTTACATAAGTCGTACATCTTTGCTCTGCTTGTCATCGCATTCATATTTAAAGCAATGTGCATTTGCTTTTTAACCACGCTAGTGACGTTGGTGGAGAGGGATGGCAATATCGGTCTGTTGGTCTGTGCACCACTTTGGTCCAGACTTAAATACCACTGTGCCTGAGTACTGCTAGCATGGGTGCTCACTCTTTAGTCTGGTTATTTTGTGTGTTTGGGCAGTTAATTCACAATTAAATGGAATATTACACATCATTGCATGTTTATCGCTCCACTTTATGTTCATTGTAATTGCTTTTGTGATGTTAATTTAATAAACTATCCTCTGATTTGTTCTGTCTGATGGATCTCAGCGGTGAACAAACATTTCACAGATCTCAGTAAAGTAAGTCTTTTCAACTCTGATGAGGTTTGTGATACAGGGACATCCCACGCACCTCATTATTTGTAATTATCTCATTAGCTCAGTTTCCACTGACTTTGCTTGAAACTTTCCACTTGCCCTTTCTACTCCTCCACAATGCAGAAAGACACTGACGTGCAGCTAATGGCCATTGTGTGATTGACACGTTAACATATCATATAGGCAAATATGTCAGCCGTTAACCAGCAAATGAGAAAAGCAGCACAGAAATACTGTGGATATGCAAATAAGTTTACAGCTCTGGCAGAACGCAGAGAGACCAATTTGTTTCATAGAATACCTGACTCATGGATATCTCGGTATATGTCAGAATATGAGTTGTTATCAGCAGATTTAAAACCACTTTCAGACTGCAGTGTGAGCTTTTTTAGGAACTAAATGTTTGTGCTCCGCTATCTCTCTCTCTCAGTTGCCATCTACACACTTCCAACCCTCCTCTCCTCTCTTGTACTCAGCAGAAGATATTGCTTCAACCAGACTGCGGACAAACAGCTACATTAAATCATTGTGATAATAATGATGTTGTCTTCTTTTCTGTCTAATGCATCAACAGCAGATCTATTGTTGATATTTGATATTTCAAAGCCAGGGTACAGGTCGCGCGGCGGCTACTCACCCAAAATATGTCCCATCCCGATCGATGAAGTAGCGTCCCTCGGCATCACGAGGGATGTAATGACGCCCGCTGAACATGGCGGCCAACATGGTGTCCTCGAATCGTCGCAGCGTGGACAGCCGAGTGGTGAAGTACGTGCCCCCAACATTCAGAGAGATGACCTCTGGAAACTTCAACATGCGAATGGAAGTAAAACTGGTAAATAACACCAATGAAAGTCTTGAAACTGTGCTAGGAGCCCTGTGAGACTCTAATAATTGTTACACATCATAAAAGTGTGGATGACACAAAACACCATCTATAGCATTCATTGAACATTTACCAAACCAGTGCTTGAAATTTGGGATGTCCAGTTCTCCCAGGGACAATAAAAATAGCATCTGGGGCATTTCTGGGACAGCAAAGAAATTACAAATGAAACTATTACATTTATGCATCATGAAATATAAGCCAATATCATTTTAATTGTTAGTTGTTCGAATACAAGTAATGTAAAGCACAAGCTCTACACTACACTACTAAGCACACAAACACAAAATCGACCAGCGTTGCCCACTTGGTGACTTTATTGCTAGGTTTAGTGACTTTTAACACTCTCCAAGCAGCTTTATTTCTAAAAAAAAAAAAAAAAAAAGAGACAAATTTAGTGACTTATTCAGATCATTGGGGAAAAGTCAAATATACATACATTATCTGTAACCGCTTATCCTCACTAGGGTTGTGGCTGTCATTGGCCGAGAGGCGGGGTACACCCTGGACAAGTCGCCAGTTCATCGCAGGGCACATAGAGGCAAACAAACCATTCACACTCACATTCACACCTGGAAATATTTTAATAGTTTGATCTGATTTTAATTTACTTTTGCACTTTTATGTTTGAGGATGAGGATGAAGAATCTTGGCACAGATGTGTTATAAGATATTGTTTTTTTTGTTAATTGTCCACAAGGTAAAGGTGACAATTATCTTGTAATACCAGCCATCCAAGTAGCTTTACAACCACACCACAATTAAACATCCTCTAGAAGCACCAGTATACCCACGACTGAAAGATTTACTGTCTGTTCACTGTCAGTTGCGTTTCCTGTTGTTCCATGAAAATAAATGTTCAGTGTAGATGTGTTTAAAATATGTGTTTAAGTTTCACTTATTGCTCTTAGACTGATATCTGATTAATTCATCCATCAAATGTTATGTTGAATGATATGTAGCGATCTGGTTCCTCCTTGAATTGCACTGTTCTGTTAGATGGTATGTGCCCACCTACAGTACAGTAGTTTATCTTTTAACCTTGTTTGTTTACAATCGGAAGACCTAATTGACTTTAATTTGAATGGATGCCAGGGAGATGCTGCTGGCCTCCTCTGACTGGTGGCTTTAACACGGGCTATATTTATATAGTCATATATATTACCGGTGATGTTTGTCCATATTAATTTGACCTGGAGGACTGAAACTTGGTGTGTATGATCCTTTGACCTCCTTATAAACAATAGGAGATGAACGGCTGAACTGTTAGAGCGGTTGTTAATATTTAATTCAACCACACTCTGTATCATTGCTATTATTTAACTGTACACGCACACAATATCTCAAATATATGGTGCATTAGCTAATTTATCTTTGGATTACTCAAAGACCTGTCAACATGTGTGAGGAGGAGCCAAGACTTCACTGTCACACCACAGATATAAGAGGATTATTCAGCAGGCTGGACATGTCACGTGGTCACTCTTTAAGTCATGTGACAGCCAATCATGACAGGGCCCAGCTGGCCCAAGCCACCACTGACACCTGTAAATAGCCATGCGCTGCAAACAATATAATAATTTGGTAATAAAATTAAGTATTTGCCACTATGAGCATACTTATTATGGTTATAGTGAAGGTTAAACAGAGTGAATACTTGTGTACTTATGTATTATTATTAAGTAATATGTGTCATAACTCTTGTGTTTGTAATAATGAAGTACTTTAATGTTTCAAACTTGACATATGATTGTGGTTTGTTACTGGTTAGACATGGTTAACCGGGTGAAGCGGCCTACCTCCTGCTCCTGTGTGCTCAGCGCGGAGCGGAGCGGCTTGCTCAGGGTGAAGTTCGGTGCTGGGGAGGCCGGCTTTCGGAACTCGTCCTCCGCAGAGTCCGAGCTGGACATGGCATCGCCCGGTTTCTCGGTGTCACCTGCGGCCGAGAATACCACCATCACTCTGGGTAGAGGCAGCGTCCGTCTCTCCTGAATGAACCTCCTTACCCGTGTAGTAGCGGCGGGCAGCGGGCTGAAGGACAGAGACTGACGATCCCTGCTGCAGCCGTCGGAACCGTTAGAACCGCTCGAGCCATTCTGCTGCATGCGCGCGGCGAGCCAACTCTCGGTACAAATCAGGGGACGATACTGTAGCACGAGCCACCACAGCCACCAGCGCGCGACGGTTAATGAAAACAACAACAACGCACGAGGGGTGTGGCGCGAGCGGCTTACAGGGACACACCTCGCTTTCAAAGCGAAAGCGGAAGTGGAGTAATGCTCCCTTTAAAATGATAAAACACTTAATAACCACAGGTATGCTGAATATTTAATCCAAAGTGTTAGGTTAGCAGTTTGGACTGGGCCCGTGCTGTCTTCGGTCATACGTGCTGTGACGTGACACAAGTGTACACCGTCATCACGTCAAGGAGCGCTCCTGGCCGCGAGGGAATAATACCCGTTATAAGAGGAGGAGATTTATGGAAAAAAAACTTACTTCAAGAGACACACAAAGCAAAATGAATAACAATATATAATAAAATATTTAACATTTGAAAGAAGTTTAAAATTCTTAATATCCTGCTTCTGAATTATTTAAGAGGTTGTTCCCTTAAAGGTCCAGTGTGTAAAGATTTAGGAGTATTTCTTTGCAGGAATGGAGAACGATGTTCATTAGTATGTTTTCAATAACCTGAGTTATCATGAAGGTCCAGGCAAAAATGCAATAAACAAAATTCAGGACTAAGAATAGAAACCCAGGAACAGAGGCAGGAACGCAGGTAAACTACAGACACATGCAGAACTAGCAGACATATAACGGAACGACAAAGAAACAAAGGAAACACAAGAACTAAATAACCAGGCAGGGCAACAAGGGAGAGGTGCACAATGAAAAACAGGCCGGGAAAACAAGACAGGAAGTAGAAATAAAAGACACACACAGGAGAGAACTACAAAATAAAACAGGAAACACAAAACAAACTTAAAACTGTCACCCCTTGTGTTGTTGTGGTTTGTTGTCTTAAAATGAGCCCTTTTTCAGAGTTTTCCCTTCATGCTTGGAAGAAGAGAGTGAGATGTGGGAGAGTATTAATTTACTAATTTACTCACGTACTTTCACTAAATCCTTCACACTGGACCTTTAATCTTCATTTAACTCATTGAACGGGTATAATTGGTTAAAAATCCTCTCTGAATTAGTTTAGAAAAGAAAAGAATGAGAAAAATTACAATTAATGCTAATGCTAATATTTTTCACAAGATAAGATGAGAGAGACTTTAATGATCGCACACTGGGGGAATTCACTTGTTACAGCTGCTCGTATACACAAGGTGGATAAGTAATTACTCATAAATAGGAAATATATAGAAAAAGTCATGCTGATGTTAAAGAGTCTGATATGGTTCAAACTTTCATCATAATAAGTTCATTGATGAGTTCTTTTTTTAAAAGGATGTTACCTGTGTGGCATTTACACACTACCATATTTTTTTGTTTTTAATCTGCCTGATGTATCATTGCTTACTGTGTAGGATACTGATATGACTGTGACTACATTAATGGGTGGAATGTGTGTACGCGGAGCAATATGGGGCCCCTATATGTGCTGTGAGGGTGTATAGGGGGCAGTTGGCTGGAAGAGCAGATGGATGGCAATATTATATTTTACTTTATTTGATCTATTTCTGTAACTGACATGATGGCAAATTGTATGTTTTATGTCTTTGTTGAAAAATAATAAAAATTTGTTCAAAAAAAAAAAAAAGGATGTTACCTCATATGCACCAGCTAATACAACAACTGAGCCAAGCTCTGTCTCAATTTCCTGTGTTTTAAACCTTTTTTTTTTCATCCCTTTGGCCCTCTTTCTGTTTGTTGCATGGTGGCAAATATATAATCACTCTATGTCACATTACCCACTGGTAATTCTAAATGAAAACTTGAAATAAGTAAAATTATTTGACAACAGAACAGATAAAATTCACTTGCCAGGATTTTTTTAAAACACGTAAAACTATCTAGAATCCACAGATATATAATGACAACTGAGGTCTGAATAAAATTAGTACATTTGTCTCAAATTTTATTTTTAATTTGTTTCTCAGTATACAGGAAATGTGCATAATGAGCAGGTTCAAACACTATGTTGTTAACAGACTGTCTAAGTCCCATTTAATCAATGTACTACTGTGTGCACACATGCGCGTAGGCACATACAGTACATACAAACCACGCACTATAAATGGATATATAAATGTACACCTGCTTAAGATAACATATCAGTCATCCAAAATATGTGTCTCTCCAAAGTTTCATGGCTGTTTGGTCACCAGTTGGCGATACAGCCGTGCGGCAGAATCACAAAAGATCCATCACAGCGCCTGCCTTTTAATAACTCAAGGTTCAGCAAATGCTTCTTTACACATAAAGTAATTTTCATGCTGTAAAGTAATTAAATTAATCTGCTCTACTTTTGTCCTGAGCTGCTCTAATTCACACTCAATTTGAGAGAAACTGAAATGTAAACAAAAAACATGCAACATAAAATCAAACTGTTTATTTGCTTACAAAGGACACTCTAATGTTTAAAGCCCCTTTTAACCCTCAGGGGTATTATTTTATTATAGAGCTAATGTGGGCACTACTGTGAGCTATGATTAGCCTGGATGAAGCTTCAGGTATGAGCATTTGTCCATGGCCCATACTCGTCCTGTGGTGACAGCTTCTCCTCTCAATACAATGGATAACAATAGACGTTTTATGGATGATGAAGATAGGTGTGAAGTGCTCAGTCTCTATAAGGCAGGAATACCTGGAATATTGATCCACCCCCAATTGTCTAAACTTAGCCCAGGTGGCTGATGTGGTCAGGTCTATATAACTGCAGACGGGGACTTGGACGTTATCTCTCAGGAAGTTCAGAGCGTGTGGGGAAACTTCTCACCATGGTAAGACTGCCCTCCTTCTCCTTCAAATCCTCCTTAATGTGTTTGCTCTCCTCACCTCATTTGTTCAGATCTCTTCTCCTGCGTCGGTCGTCCCAGGACTCTGAAAGAATATCCAGTTTATGTCTGATACTTTATAGTCCGTACACAAGGATGAAGGTGCAAAGTTATTGTATGTTGGAGAAAGATTATCTCAAACATATGAATACCTAACTTTTTATGTTAGATATTTATATAAAATCCTGAATGGTTGTTTGTCTCTATGTGACCTGTGATGAGCTGGCGACTTGTCAAGGGTGTACACTGCCTCTCAGCCTAAGTCAGCTGGGATAGGCTCCAGCCCCCCGTGACCTTGATGAGGATAAACCGTTACAGAAAATGGAAAACCCTCACATGACAATTAAAGTATGGTTAAGGTTATGTATCCAAATCTCTTGGTAAAAGGTGGGGCATAAAAATGTCTGTCAAATAATGTAAGTGGACGTGTTCTTCTTAGGGATCCAACAACTAAGTGTCCGGCACAGTGGGTGTTGCACACCTCATGTGACTCTTACATTTCGGTGTCATTGAAATTAAGCCAAATACATAAATAGATGAAGCTAAATGCCCATGTTGGAGCATTGTCTTATGACTCTGCATAGCTATGCACTGAGGTAAAGACACTCTGATTGAAAGCTGAAGGTTGAAGATTGGACGGATTGGATTTGAACAACAAATTCAATGATTGTGACTACATATCAAAAAAAACGTTAAGACGCGTTAGACCAAAACCTTTGTAAAAAATTAGTGCAGTAACAATGAAACTAGATTCCCAAAAGAAAAGGAAGAAACAAATTATCACCAGGTATTAAAGGGATTAGCAGTAAGGTAATCATAGAAAAACTACATTCCACTAAATCACAAATCACAGCTGTACTGAAAGATTATGCACCAATAAGGGCATTTGGGTAGAAGAATAAATATGTTGACGACCTAATTTCCCTTTGGGGATAAATAAAGTCATCTATCTATCATCTATCTATCTATGTCTGACAACATCTACCAGTGGTTGTTAAGCTTCAAGTGAAACCAACTGCTGGTGTCAAAACGAAGGGATATCAAATAACTAAATTCACTAATAAATTCTCAGACATTAATGACAAAAAGTGGGCCTTTATATACAAGCAATCTTTCTGCAATTCTCCCATCAGGCACCAAAGAAGGCAAAGAAGAAGACGGCCGAGGCAGGCTCCAATGTGTTCAGCATGTTTGAGCAGTCACAGATCCAGGAGTTCAAGGAGGTGAGACGATGTATGGCAGCTATATTCATTTAAGTCTCGTGTCATAAATAATTTCATCTGAGCAAGCAGGCCATGATAGAATAGATATCTTTATTATGTGGCATACGTGCAGGTAAGGTAACGTACATACAAGTACAGTTACACAACATTTGCGCCCGCTTCCAGTCTTTATGGTAAGTTAGAGTAATAATGTTCAGATTTTGAAAGTAATGACTTTTACTTGTCTACTTTTAATTGCCTTAACCTTATTTTCAGGTAAGTAAAGTCTTCCACCATTACATTTAGTTTGAGATTACAATTTATTTCCTGAATACTGGCCAACGGTGTTGAAAATTAGGTGGTTCTTAGACTTATAGGCTGAACGAAAGTCTATTAATCTGTGAAATAGGTAGTGTTTGATTCAAGTGAAAACATGCACACTAACAGGTGAAGATGCCTTATTGCTGTAAAATGTGAGAAATGATAACATATGTTGTGTGTCTTTCACTGCAGGCCTTCACCATCATGGACCAGAACAGAGATGGTTTCATTGACAAGGGGGACCTGAGAGACACGTATGCTGCTCTGGGTGAGCTGCCTCTTATCGTAGACTACAAAACAGGTTTTAGGGACCTTTAGGGATCCAAATCAAACTGAAATGAATACTCAGTTTTACTAAGAAATCTGTATGTATCAAGTGTTCATCAGGGGGGAGTCTGAACACATCTTCAGATAAGTTCAACACATCATATAAACAAGTTTGGTTCAAGCATAACTCAAAAGAAAATGATATTAATAAAGTAATAGTTTCACATTTAGGGGATTAGAAGATTGATACTGCTGTCATACGTATCCGCAGTGATATATGATGCTGCAGCAAGCAGCTGGTTAGTTTAACTCAGCACAAAGACTAAACAAGGAACAAAATCTTCGAGGCAGCACCTGTACAGGTCACTATAATTCATCTAATTTGTACAAAAAAAACAACAACACATTTGTAGGTTTTACAGGGTTATGTGGGGAACTATTTCTTGACTCCTGGAGTCTCCTCACAATGAGGACACATCACTGTTCCCTTTTAGTTCTACTTTGGCTTTGTACTACTATTTAGAGAGCACAAGAATGTCTTTATTTATTGTTCTGTAAAGGAACTGAAAACCTTGTTGGTTCTGCATAAGGCTCCAGCTATATACCACCAAGGCCTAACTGTCTGTCTGCTCTTGTGCAGGTCGTCTCAATGTTGGCAACGATGAGCTGGATGAGATGATGAAGGAGGCTCCCGGCCCCATCAACTTCACCATCTTCCTAGCTATGTTTGGTGAGAAGCTCAAAGGTTAGTAAGGATATATGTGAACTACAGCTGCATGATGAACATAACAAACCATGTGAATCGTACAGATTCTGCTGACTTCTCTCGACCTGTTTCATCTTCATTTGGCTGCTTCATCTGGCTAATGATAGCAGGGCATGGGCAAAATTAATCTAAAAAGGCATTAATCAGTGAAGATGCTTTATTTATAGTTTTGTTGCTTTTTTATGAAGCTCAGTAACAGAAGGACCCTCATTTTTATTTGCCAGTGGTCTTTTTTGGTATCAAAGCTGGATTTGTTCCATCTTTTAGGAACTGACCCAGAAGAAACCATTCTCAACGCATTCAAGATCTTTGACCCTGAAGGAAAAGGCATCCTAAAAGGAGACGAGTATGTATATATACAGTATAGCCACGATGAGCTAAATGCTAACGTCAACATGGTAACAACGATGTTAATGCTAACTTGTTGATGTTTAGCAGGTATAATGTTTTCCATGGTCACCATCTTAGCTTAGTACAGCTGGATTTGACGAACATGAAATTCATTTTGAGGGTATTTGGTCATAGATCAAAGTATTGGACCTGATGGTGACGCTAGAGAAAAGTCAGGGGGTCATCACAGTCTTTGAGATTTATCCTCTGGGCACCATGATGGATTACCATGTACCAAAATTCATGGCAATTCATGAAATAGTTGATGAGATGTTTTAGTGACACTAGCGTTATCACATAGGAATATTCTAAAGAGTATTTCTTTGATAATTACTGGTTCAAAGTGCAACATTTTAAAACGTTCTAAATGTAGAAGATAGACAGTTCAATGTTTTGTTTTTGTGAACACTTCTTTATTATACAGAACAAACAAACTCTTTCTATTATATACCGTCACTCTCATCAGTTACATTACAGTACAGTTCATGCAAAAAAGTTCAAATCATCTATTTTTCTACTGAATAAAAATTGCTCAAATTAATTAAGGTAAAAAAATATACATTTGTCAAGATTAAAGATAAAAATAACATTTTCCTTCCACAGGATCAAATACCACCTCATGTCTCAGGCCGACAAGTTCACAGAGGACGAGGTAATGCACATCTATCATCTCTTACAGAAAAATCCTTAGAGAAAGATCCTACTGTTGTGGAGAAATTGCTGAAGTCAAAGGTCAATGGTGAGGTCAGGAGGAAAGAAAGAGTTCAAGAGCCTCTGATGTCTCATGCTGTAGTATTTATTGAAGCTTGGCCAAGGAGAAATAGAGACACTCTCGAAGTACATCAAAAGTCAAACATTCTGCCCCACTCATGCTGGTGGTTAGACTTTAAACCCCAAGATAACACCACAAATGCTATACGCCCAGAGCTAGTCAAAGACAATTTTTTTTACCCTTGTTAGTGTTACTGTCAGCACATTCTGGAGACACTGTTGTCTGTGTATGTTAAAGAAACGTCAACGGCAAGCTTTCTATTATGTCTAGGAAGACAACATTAGGTCTCTTCGACCTTGGCCACCATAGTGTTGAGATAGGCTGGCACCTGCTATCCTCAAACAAAGCCAAACAATTGCTACTGCCGAGGACCTCAAGGCCCACACGTGATCCCGTGTAACCTAAGGATAGAAAATTCCATAAGGCCTACCATGATGAAAGAGTTACATATCAACAATAGATATCGTAGTACCTTCACACTGAGAAGTCTTGCCTGATGTGTTGCAGATAATTAACATTGTAAGACACAAACCAAAAGAGAACCTGCATGGCATGCTGCGTTAGGGTAACCCTCACAGATCAAGTATCATTCAAAGATGGAAACCGTTAAATGTGAAGCATTAACGTGTTTGATACAGCTGAAAGTGATACATGAAACTGTGAACAGAAATGTAGACTGAAAACTAACCACAGAAATTCGGTTATACGCTACAGGAGCACTGAGAGGTGTACACAGAGGGCTTTCTCACACGTGCACCGATCCTGCGTTCACATTGTATTTTGTAGACCGAAATTACAAGCATCTGGGTAAAAAAAAAAGCCTCCATATTTTCATTCCAAGTTGGTCAGCATTACATGAGAGTGGTATCAATCAACCCATCTAACTAATTAGTTTATTTCTTCAAAATGTCACACTTCTGCTTCTATGACCACGTTGGGGTTTTACACTGGGAACTGAACTAAGTTGTAATTTACTGTTAATATATATTTATAAATAAAAAAGAAACAGGAAGAGTTTGACTTTTTAATACACACATGTATTCTGGTAAAATCAATAAACGCAGGTTGAGAAGCTGAAGTATGTATTATATACTATAAAATGTATATACAGTATATGAGATAGTTGACTTTGCATGCTGATTATCAGATTCAGACAACTCAGTGTGCTTCCATAGATCTTAACATTTCAAACATACACGGATCAATTCTATTGATCAATTGATTCTAAATTTGAGTTTTTACTTTCATCCATCTTCCCTTCCTTTAGGTTAACCAGATGTTCACAAACTTTCCCCTGGATGTTGCTGGAAACCTGGACTACAAGAACCTGTGTTACGTTATTACCCATGGAGAGGAAAAGGAGCCGGAGTGAAACAGTCACTAACAACCATGAAATCACCCGTCAACCAACTGTCAACCAAAGATCATATTTAGTCTTGTTTCACCCACAGTTGTAACAATAAAGGTTTCCTGTGTTCATTACTCCTGCATGAGTTGGTTAATTTAAGTGGCATACTACATCCTCTGTCTGCCACCCCAATCGATTTCCTTCAATAGTTGGTATCTCTTGATAGAGAGTCTTGATGTATCTCACACATTAAATAACAGCAGTGGCTGGCGCAATCATCAAATGATTTTACACATTCACACACTCTAATTTTCACTTGCACATGCAGTAAAATGTTTGCACTGTATTGTTCTGTCATTACGAGATTGATTAGCCTGTTTTTAATTTAAAATGTTTCATAAATGAGTGCCTGTATCTTGAAACAAGAAGGAATAAGGCATGTTGCAAACATTTTGCAATGGAGGAAGGTTTAGATATCCCTACTTCACTGGCAGTTTGTTTTTCTTATGCGTTATGTTTTAGAAGCTCTTCATGGCGCCACTGTATTTCAACCTTCATGCTAGGAAGGAGGTTGAAGCGAGGAGGTTGCAATCAGCAACTACACCGCTGCAACTAAATCCTACAGACTGATCCTTTGAGCTTTGCGCATCAAATTTAGTGTTGATGTCGTGTTTTAAGAGTTCTGGACATGCAGGCTTGTTCAGTAAATTAATCATTGATTAAATGCATTAAACTATGTGATTTTAAGGTAGTTCCACCACATGAAATCATTGAATTAGCCCCCAAAGCTATTTTGCTAGGCTAGGCAAGTTAGCTTTTATTGAGTTAGTTACTTCCCCCTCAAATATAATTTAGGTTGGAGCCACTGTCTTATAAATGCAATATATTAAACTCAAGACTTAGTAAAGTACTAAGACGTCAGAGCATCAAAGTTGATTTTTCAGCTCCATGAAACAAGAAAAAGTGACTAAACTGATGTAGCTCCTACAGTTGGTACCTGAAATTAGTTAGTTAGTTAAATTTAGTCACAGTAACTTTAATAAAGGACGCCACATTTACTAACTAACATTAAAAGAAAAGAAAAAGAGAGAACAGACAGACACAACTGCCACCGCCAGAAAGCCAACTACGCTTTAATGGAAAATTTTGGATGCAGAATTGTATCAGGACACTTATTTTGAATTATTTCTAACATCAACTTGATATGTAAACTGTTTTTCTCTCTTGTAGTCATCCTAATCACCATACTCATCATATTCTCATGTTTTTCTTCCTTTTGGTATCCTTAGACGAGCAGAATGCTCCAGACAACTATTTGTGCCCTGTCTGTAGCATGTTTGGCTAGCCTGTCTCCTGTAGAGCTAAACTGTGGGAAAGTCATAGTTGCAACCGGTATTGCAGCTGTAGCACTGTTGCTCAATACACCTTGGACCAATTTCAAAACTTGCTGTTACATTTCACAGCAGTTTACTTCACTGTCCATCAGTGTGGGCGATCGTACAAAGTTACATTGTGCAGAAACAGTAGTACAGAACATTATTCACCCTGTTACAATGATTTAAAATCTTTTTAAAGTTGTTTTATGGTAGAAAGACTTACATAATGTTGCTTTAAAGGTCCAGTGTGTAATATTTAGGATCATACAGTATATCATCATAATGTAAAGTCTATGGGTCCAGTGGAAATTTGCTTGAATAGGCACCATCTTGGCGTTTGATATCTATTATTCTGTTATTTATCTATTGTCCTTTTACAGTCCGCCATGTTGCACCACCATGTTTCTACAGTAGCCCAGAATGGACAAACCAAACACTGGCTCTAGACAGGGCCTTTTGTGTTTTTCACCAGTTTTGTGGCCAACCAGTTTACAATTCACCTTCTCTTGTTGGCCTCCCTCAGTAGTGGGGTCGACCATGAAGTTAATGTTGAGATGTGACTCTCATATGAGGTGCCATTAGGACATAATGTATATCTACAGCTAGAACATTGTTCGCTTTAAAACCATCATTAAGCAGCTTTTGTCTTTCATTAAATGATCAAAACAGCACAAGCAGTGGATCAGAGCGATGTTTTTGTGTCCACTTCAAACCACACACAGGCTGTAGATGTGAGCCTACTTGAGTGTGACGGATGTGGCGGGGTGTTGAAAGAGGAAGCACAGCTTGTAATGCTGCTACCGTCTTAAACTTGAGAAGAATGAAGACAGCGGCACCACTGAAGGTAAAAGCAGCCACTTTATATCTGCTTTATGCATATATAACATGTCTATATTCGTAGATAAACATAAATGTGACCAGAGTGACGTTTAAAAGGACACAGTGATGAAGAAAAATCAGATTGCTGAGAAAAGTGTTTTATTAGCATTTCTGTACTGTGTCCACTGACAGAAACATTTTATTTCAGCCAACGTACCATAACAGTACCCCAAAAATAAGTAGTGTGCTCAACTTACGAACAATTTTGAGGTATTTGTACTTGTTAGATGTCTTATAAACAGAGACAGAGACAGAAACAGAGATGTGATAGTTGTAGCTTGTTAGTTACTTTCGTTACTTAAGTTACATAGTAGTTACGACCATTGTTGGCGCTAACTAAGCAACAGTTATATTTTTTCTTCACCTTAACTAGCTGAAATATCAGATACATATACATTAATGAATGCATTAGTACCGATAACCCAAGATAAAACGCTATGATATATACTTGTGATGCTTCCAGTACATTTTGGTGACGTTACTCATGTATTGTTGTACTAAAAGATAAAATCATGAACTAAAATCAGAACTTTTATTTGTAATGGAGTACAATGGAGTGTGGTAGTGCTGCTTCTTCCACCACTGCTGAAAATACAGAAACAACCAATAGCATCTAAAAAGTCCAATGATTTAAGGAATGGAAACATATTGAATTCAATGCTAAATGTCTGTGTGTGTTGATAATAAAAAACAACTACAGTATAAATATTTTGTGCATACAGTACTGTACAGTGTATCGATAAAGTATTTTGTGTGTGGGTACCTACTGGAAGATAAGGGAAGAAGTAGAGGGAATAAAGGGGTGACAAATTTAGGAGGGAACTGCAGTGAACATGACAATGAAATTGCACTGTAAGTACTTTTTAAATTACACGGTACATATGAAATAATTACAGCGTACAGACAGGAGATGACCGGGCAGGAGAAATGTATGGAGTAGTTATATTAATTTTTTAATTATAATATATAAAATGACTCAGGGACAATGGAGTAAAAAAAAAAGACTGTTTGTCACATACTCATTCAATAGATGCAGCAACATGGGACACATACTCTTAGCGATTAAGATTAAGATTAAGCGATTCAGTTCATGAAAATGTAGTTTGTGTTATAAATGCAGTCAGTTTATTAGATCTACCTAACTTAAATGAATGTGGTCTAATAGAGCACAACAAATCCGTCACAGTCACAGCAACAAATCCTACTTTCATGAAAATTTAGTGTTCAGGTTTTGTTGAAACCATTTTAAAGAGGTGTTAATTCAACTCCACGGTCATTTCGAAGAATGTAGCTGAATGTGTGGCACATGGATTAAGAGGTGTCACGTAGCAATATTTCAATACACTGAGATTATGAAATCAGTAATCTGTAATTAAAAAAACACGTTAAAGTGTAAAATACAGTGTAATTCAAGTCCCTCAAACTTTCCTTATTCTCTAACCTCTTGTCTCCTCTACCTTGTACTGACGTGTCTCAATATCGATACACAATAGGTATTTTAACTGATATTGTTTCTCTGCAGTAGGAGAGCCTGAAAGCCTTATGCAGG
Source organism: Argyrosomus regius (assembly GCA_946959425.1). Taxonomy (NCBI): domain Eukaryota; kingdom Metazoa; phylum Chordata; class Actinopteri; family Sciaenidae; genus Argyrosomus; species Argyrosomus regius. The sequence continues at coordinate 13,724,435 of OX336896.1, read as the reverse complement.
CAGAGAGTAACATTAATGTAACAGCTACAGAGAAGACACACAAAGGAAAATGTGATGCAGTCTGACAGAGACCACTGTGGAAAGATTTTACTTTCCAGTACAACTCCCACCCAAGACATAAAACTAAAACCACACAGAGCTTCAAAACAACAATGTACATGTTCTCGTTTGGCCAATCAAGAGTTCAGACCTCGATCAGAACCAGAATTTAAGGGTATCCGAGACAACAGGTTGAACCGGTCACGTATCCCTTTGTCCAAAATCACCTGCATAAAATCTAAGTGGCTTATTTAGATTGCATTACAGTACAGTGTTTTGATTTTGAACAGAGAGGCATAGTTTGAATTTTGCCCACAGCCGTCACACACATGTAAACATGTTAACAACAAGATTTATTTCTACATTCTGTCAATTTGTGCACACATTCAGGTGTGCATATTAATTCAAGAGCACTCAAAATTAGTGATTTGTGCACACATTTTATCATCATCTTAACAGGCGTGCCTCCTCTGCTAATCCAAAAATGGCAAAGACATCGAGTGTAGGTGGAACAGACACCCACCTAGCAAACATATCAGACACGCTGTTTATGTGTAACTTTGATTGACTTGAAGATTGACTCATTCTGTAACCAGCTTCAAGTGGCCGTTCATGGACCTGGCACTTCACATTGGCTTCATTTCACAGAAACGGGTGTTGCTGTTTAGGTTAATTGGTTAACTCTCTACCCCACCCACAGCAGTCAGACACTATACGTGTGTTTCCATTGCACTCCTTACAGTCAAGTTGTTGCATTGTGCACAAATAAAAATGGACGTAAGAACAAGTGGATGGAAACGCACCTAACAGTTCTCTGAACTGTTCTCTGTTCTCTCTACACTGCGCGTGGCATTTCATTCTAAGGATCGGACATCATAAAAAGACAGTTAGCAAGCTTGGTCGCTGATGGGATGATAAGTTGACACATTGACAAATTTTGTACGTTTATAATTGACTCTTGCCTCATAACTGTCTGAAAATCATTGCTCTGATGTGGAGCAGTTTTAACTCTCAGTCCCCTCAAGGGTCTTCACAGTAAAGGTGGTTGGTATTTGTGTATTTAGATAGATGCAGATTGAAGTTCAAAGTTACTTTGACCCCTATACGGACAAATTAACTTTCAATTCCACTGCATTTTACTCATTTTACCACAAAGCTGGTGTGAACCGGCCGTAACTTTAAGATAGACATCTGAGATTTTTCATCTTGACTGTCAGACTTATTCTGGGTAAATTAAGCCTGTTCAAAAACGTGCTAATCGAGCAGCTGCTTGAAAACAATGAAAAGTGGTGAGTAAGGAAGTGGGTCAACAATGGTATCACTTTAGAAACATAGCTATTAAAGAAAGTGTGGAGTTATTTAACTTTGACTCTGTCATCTGTCCTCTATAACAGACCAGAGAGGCCAATATACCTTTGTGAAACCAGCCCTGGCAGATATGGACTGATATAAATGACTTCAAGACTGTATTACAGTCACAGTTGCATTTGTAAATGAAAGTGCCATTCATTGTCTAAGATAATTTAGACTTGCTTCAGGGTGTGTGATGCTTCTTAAATGTCAGCGTATGTATGCGCATGGCCCAGGTTCAAGCGAAAACTATGTCACAGTTTTGTTTTAGCCAACCACATCCTGTGGTTCACTCTGCCTTGTTAACAGGAAAACGGCAGCTACTTCAACCATGACAAAGAGTAAGATTGTTGATTGTTGACCAGTAATGCTTGCGGTAATATACAATCTTTCTTGATTAATAAAAACATCCTTTTTGTTGGTTACAGTGATAACGACTGTATCAATCCACAGTGAGAAGTACTTCAATGTCACAGTTAATAATAGTTAATAGTTAATTATAATAGTTGAGTTATTTCTGTCTTTTTTTGTGTTTTTTAGGTATGACAGGTGACCCCAGTCTGCTGGCTACAGTACTGACTGTTGTGTCAGTGGTGTCATTGAGTCTGCTGTCTCTGCTCTGTCTGCGCTGCAAAAAGAAATCAAGTAAGTGCTTTTTGTTTCAGACAATGGATCAAATGTGTGAGCGACTGTGTGAACAGGCTGTGATCTGCGCATGCAAATGTAGGTTTGGGCTCTTAGCTCTTTATATATCCAGTAAACCTTCAATCTAAACTTTTGATTCACTGTAGATTACTGGCCGCGGTTTTATGTTGTATAATTTTTTCCCACACCAGTGGTCTGTACTGTACCCGTACAGTACAGAGCGACACACACAAAGGTACAAGGGTATGTTGAAAAATTAGCCGCCTTATGGCTCAGCACGTCTCATCTGAAGATTAACTAACTTCAAATAGTTTGAAGTTAGTTAACCTTTGCATCAGAGCTGCGTCTGGGCAGCTCTGATGCGAAACCACAAACGATATCTACACAAAACATCTCTATAGTGTCCTCACCAACAACTTCACATCTTGTATCTTACATGTGTGTCACTATGTACTCTCCTTTATGGGCAACAGTGTAAATAATACACTGTTGCCCATAAAGTTAATAATAATTTTGTTTTCAGACACGTTCCTCCTTTTATCCCTACGTATACACATCAGGTTAATTGTGGTTTAATGTTTGGAAAAGATTGATACATTTTTGAGAAGTTACACTTTATCTGTCAAGAATAAATCACATTGTCGCGATCATTTCACGAGAAGAGGTACAAGTATTTTATTCCAACTTTATAGGCAACAGTGTACATTAAATATGGCAGAATTATGCTGTATGTCCCTCTATCTGTAGCGTGAGAAGCAAATGATTGTAAGCATGCTTCAAAACAAAATCTAAAGCATCAAAAGAGCCACAGCGTGGTCGTATCTGGGGCACTGAGGACAAGCAGGGCGCTACTCCGGCCTTACTGTATGTATATGCGCCTTCAGGCTAAAGGCGGGAAAACAGCATTGAAACCTGATTACCCGACCTGCGAACACTGAACCGTGAAAACATTAATTATGCTCTAATTTCTATGATCGAGCATTGTAGGAAAACAACTGAGAAATGTTAGCAGTGAGTGATTTGCATGGCATTATGGTGATAAAGTTGATAAAGGTGGTCATAGAGAGAATAGACAGGGCCGATGAACTGGTGATAACGGGACGCACTTCTCAGACAGTCTAGCCTGTTAAACGTACGGCCTGCCAAAAGGTCAGATCTGTCCGACCAGATGATTTTGAAAGTGTGAAAATTGTATAATTTACCTTTGAGATAAGATTTTTCTGTAATGAGCAGCAATAGAAACATATATCTATTTATATCTATGGAAAAGAAAATAAGTTCTAGATCCCGACACGTTGTTTGTATCATAAAGTAAAGTAAAATACTTGACTTGGCCCACTTTAGATTAAATTGGGCCATATGTGACCCATAAACTAAAATAAGTTTAAGTCTAGACATTCATTGTGTTGCACATGTTGTTGTGCACATGAAGAGTGATGGATGGAGTCCAAACCCCGCGCACTTTCACACCTCCACACATCCACTGCAAAAAAAAAAAAAAAAAAGCAAAAAATGTTGGACATAGCCCCTATGATCAGCTTTTCATCCATATTCAACACAGATTTTAACTGAATTTCTAGAAAATCTGCTCAAGAAAATGCAATTGAACATGTTTCCATCCACTATAAGGTGTCGGTTCATTGAGTTACTATTGCAGAACGTGACAGTAGAAGAGATGAAGTTATTACAAGAGCACCAGTCAAATCTCTGACGTAGCAAACATGATGGAAATATGCAGTTTCTTTTTGTTTTGTGTCTTTGCCGTACACAGATCTGATGTTTTAGTCTCACACACATATGCACACGGAAACAGGTGGCTGGAAACAAACACAAATACAGTTGATCAACACACACCGTTTAAAGCATACCGAGTGATCAGTCATACATCGGGCAGCCACAATTACTTTCCAGTTTATTTTTAAGTTGCATAACTTGTATAAATGGCATGTGTAACAAGTGCACACACGTCTGTGGTGGAATCTTTCAGAATCTTTCAGCCTGTTTGAGAGCGTTGTGCAGACCATGACTGCAGGTTAAAAAAAGATCACATGTAACCCTTTTACTGCTTTGTATTTCTTATAGTGATCATTCACGAGGAGCATCAAATATACAACCCACAGACATTGTGAGTATTTCTACGTATTTGTTCCACATTGTTAACGCTGACCTTGTTAACCTTTCCTGTCTGTCAATAAATAAAATGACAATGACAGAAAATTACATTTTGGTAACAGTAGAAGATATTTCAATTACTTCATCATTAGTAATTAAAATGTTATCTTGACAGCCAACGTGGAGGAAGTGTGTTTGCTGTGACCCAATCAAAAAGAGGTAAATGAACAAGAGATGTTACTCACCACAGCTCCGGATAATTAGTAATTCACTAATTAGCATATTTAATTAACTTTGATACCTTTTTGTTGTTCTATTTTTCAGTCACCACGACCAATCGGATACCTTCAACCACAGTGTATGTATGATATGACACGCATCAGCTAATCTAATTTTGTCACAATTACACTGATTAATAGTCACGCGCACAACATGTCCTCCCACATTTTACACAAATATCTGCACAAAACACTCCTGACACTTTCAAAACAGGTTCGGTACGTGAGGGGAATTATTGATTTTTTAAAAATCTTTTGCTACACTGGTGCAAATCACGCAGAACATAAAGACATGGCATGACGAAAACGACTAAACAGAACTGACCTGATTTGAAGTTTCTTTGCACAGAACCAGCCGAAGTCCTTCAAAGAAACTAACAGAGTACTTTTTACTTTCATACTCTGAATACATTTTTACGTTTACTTGAGAGGGGGAGGTTTTGATGCTACACTTGTGTTATTGTGTCAGGCATTCAGTTTTTTTTTCAAACTTTCCATCTCTCTCTGACTGTGCCAGTCCGACAGGGTGGTGAGATAACTGTCAGTAATGGATGAAATAAAGCCCAAATATATCTTCTTCTTTTTCATCTCTTGGTCTCAAATCTGGCTGAATAAGTTGGGCTGAATCAACTCGAGTCTACGCAAAATACACTTTCTTCTAACTGACTTTCTAAGTGTGACATGAGAAGACACGATATTCTTCAAAAGTATTTTATAATGTAGCAGAAATGTTGTCATCATATTTGCATATAATGTGATTTTGTTGGTCGGTCCATACAACTATCTATCAGTCTATTGCATGTCTGTCATCTGTCGATTTGCTTTTCAGTGAAGTTCCTGAGTCCTGTTCACCAGGTAAGCTCATCATGTTTCTTGGAAAGTTTCAGTTTTAAAGCAAAGTATTGAGGTTAAAATTTGACCGTGGTAATTATTCCACATAAATCTGAAACTGATGAATGAATCACAAGAGGTTTAAGTTTAATCACCTTGTATTACAGACGATGACTATCAAAATATCGAAGATGGTAAGTTTGCATATATAATACACAATTAACACATTGAATTAACATTTATTTGATTTGTATTTTCTCACACATATGTATCATTGTATAATGTCCTTGATATAAACAGTTTCGTACAATGTTGCAGCTCACACAGGAAGTCCAAAACATATATATGTGTAAGTATTTCTTCTCTTTTCATACAATTTATCACTTAAGTTAAAAAATATATAGAAAAGCAGCACCAGGTCATTCTTTTTATGCAAATGTTTAATTCTGTGTTCATGTAGAGAGGCTAAAAATTCACCAGAAGTGGATCATTTGTCATAAAAATGAAAAATGATCAGCAGACGTCTTGACATTGAAAACAAAAGCATAGAATAGAAAACATTTTTCATTCAACTAGAGACAAAAATTATCTTTAGCTCACCAACTCTGACATTAACACACAAAGACAGTCGTGGAATCTAAGTACATTTACTACTGTACTGTAGGCACTTAAACTTGACTCGAGTATTTCCATTTCATGCTACTTTATTCGTCTATTTGTTATTATTTATTCGACATTTTGAAAGTCAATTTAGTATTTTTTACTCCACTGAATTTTATGATAACTTCAATCGTTAGTTACTTTAAAGATTCAGATTATTTGACTTGACTACTTCGACTGCTACGTATGTAGCTTCAACATCAATGATGCTCACACATGTATGCATCATTAACTAGAATCTGATTTTGAAATCTGTTGCATAATTAGTACATTTACTTCATGTACTTTAAATATATACTATTAGTATTATACTATTTACTGTGCTTTTAGGATTTGAATGACTTTTACTTGTAGTGTTTGTGCGCTGTGGTATTGCTACTTTTACGAGCAAGAAAAAGTAAAAGAGCTGCACACTTACTGTTATTTCTAAGACTAAATAACAGCACTGAGTCACTATAAAATATTAATAACAGTGATAAATGGTGATAAATAAGCTGGAAGAGACTTTTTCTCAGAAAAAAAACACAGAGTATGTGTAGTACTTGAAAACTTTATTTCTCTTTGGTCTACATTTCTGGACAGAATTACTGTATGAACTGTACTGTATGATAAAATGATTGTACATGTCATTTACTAATGTAAAGAAGTGTTAAGTTACTCTTTTATAGAAATTACATAAGTTAATATACATTGTTCATGATGAAACTGAGTAACTATGTGGAGCTGGGATGTTCTGGATGTGTCCATTAATGTATATATCTATTTACACATTGAACAAAAGGTTTAAAAAATATCATGCTTGTGTGTTGTTTTATAGAGCTCCAATCGCGATGTCAGTGTATGAAAATGAACAGACTCTTGCCAATAGGATAACTGGTGAGCACTGTTTCCTCTGTACTTCTATACAATAAGAAACATAAAAATATAAAATAAATTAAGAGACTTTCATGCTCTCATTATGTTTTTTAGAGGATGATCAGACTCCTGGTGTCTATGCAAACATAAATGGTATGTTCAATCATCGTATGATTATAGATGATAGACCACAACATTAATGGGTCGTATATGTTAAGATGTGAGAATGTGAAAGATAATATATATGCTGACTCACACTGCTGTTTCACCAAACAGACGATGACGACTACGAGAACGCTGGATTCCTGAACCAAGTTATGGAGGAAGAAGACAGTGAGTGTCAGAAACAGCATTTATTTGTTGAGTTTATTCACAGAAGGCTCTGAGCTCTGAGTTTTTGGAGCCTTCCTGAGCAGAAGTGAAGCTACAGACTGAATTAACCTGAGCAAAGCTGCAACTTTTAGTCAGATAAACAGTTAGTGGATCAGGACAGGAAATGAATCAGCAATTACTCTGATTATTGATGACTCTGTTTTATATAATTTGAAACTGAATATTTGGATTGTTATTTATTTTGAAGAGTTGGACTGCATGTTAAATTGGGCTCTGGGGAACTGTGATGGACATTTTTCAGTATATTCTGACATTTAATAGATGATTAAATTAAACTATTAACTGATTAATCAGGAAAAGAGTTGTTAGTTGCAGCCGTAGAACCAAATCAAAGAAAAGCTCAAAATGTTAAGGAATAAGGGGTAAAAATTTCAATTATATTTAAGCACCTATTACATCTACATGATGACAAAAGAGGAACTGTGAGAACTGTGAGGATGCAGTACTCATATACACTTCTAAACCTACAGAAATAAAAATGAGAAAAACTGGTCTTACAGTTAAGTTGTACAGTAAAATAATACAGTTACAAGCAGAAAACTGGGACCACAGTGAGTCTTATGTTTATAAATGTACAATAAAATATTCATTCAACCTCCCCAAACAGTAAGGGAACCTCTGAGACCCTGACAGCAACTTAACTCTTTGGTCTAACTCTCTCTGACTCACTTCTACACTTCAGCAATAACACATATCAACAATAATCATGTAAATAACAAAGATGAAATGATTAATTCATTTAAGTTCGTCAAAAACAACCTCACATTTAGTTTATAGCTGCTTAAAGATCTTCAGACTCACATTCAAACATGAAAACATTTAGTAGTATTACTGTCCACGACAGGCAAGGTAAAGATATTTAAGACTTTTTAATATCTTCAATGGTGTTTTTTTCCTCTCAGTAAATTAAATGCTTCAGTGCTTTTTGTGACTTTTAAAGATCTCTGCATGGCAAAATAATGACTTCAGTTTTCACCAGTGTTGCAAACAGGATGTAAAGAAGAATTTAGCTCAGAACGTTTTTTTTAAATTAACTTCAGGGACCGAGATCTGCAGCCATCAGGCAGAACACACACTTGTTTTTTTATTATTAAACAGCAGACGTTCTGTTCAGGTAGAAGCTATCACATAAATATTTAAACATATTCTGTATCTCGAGGCTCAAATGTTAACCATTCATCCACCTTCTTTTGTAACAGACGAACCAGATTATGTGAATGAAAATGGGGAGGGCTCCTGATGGGGACACCACTGACAGCACCGCAGAACATCAGCCCGCACAGCCTGTACTTTGTGTTGTGTGAAGCTAACAGTAAAGGTTGTCTTTTGTTTTGTTTGTTTGTTTGTTTGTTTGTTTGTTTGTTTGTTTGTTTGTTATGTGTGATGTGCAACCGTGTGAATAAAATGCTCATGGACCTTGATTGTGATCATTTCAATACCTCAAAGCAAATATTCAAGAATTTGGTGTGAGCTTTAAGTATGAAGGAGGAAGATAATCATATGACACTCCACAAAATGCTACTTTAAGTGGCTATCAATATTTTTATAGTTATGTATTGTAGTGGTATGTAAAGGCAATGTGAAAAGGGTTTTTCCCACGGTGATGAATTATCACCTGAATCTGCAGCTCCCCTCGGCTTTACACACCACAGCTATAACACCTTTCAGCTTGTTGTTTGCTTCTTATGGTTTTGGTTAACACATCCCTCACATAGCATTAATTCTGGCTTGCACCAAAAAAAAGTTCTAAAATCCACTGAACACTACCTGCTCAGTACCACAGCACAACTATCTGGACAACATGGAGTCAGTAAAGAGACACATATTTCTCTCAGGAGTTGGTAGAGACCAAAAAAAATGGACACAAACGTCCAAATAGAGAAAGTTGCTCTTTAACTGCTTGGTGTGTTCACAAAAATGGTTTCAGAAGAGACAAAATAATCAGTTATTACAGGTTTAACTATAGAAATATTCTCAGGAAAGTTTATTTTATCAGACGTATTGGTATTCATGATGGTGACGATCCCTTTCAGACTGTTCTTTATATTCTTATAGACGCGTTAACCTTTAAGCGGTAGAACAGGTTGAGGTGGAGCTAGTTTGAACTAACAGTGCTTCATATTTTATAAGATGATAAAATGTTTTGTATTAAAAATGTTCCTCTATGTGAAGAACAAGTGTCACTTATATCAGTCTAACAGCAGTAACAGTCTGTTGTTCAGCCTGTAGACTGGTTTGTTCCTGTTTAGCAGCTGTGGTGGTACAATAATGCTGTAGCCTGCTCTTGAATGCAGCATCTTTTTGTTACTGGGGTTTCAAGATATGGACATTTTAGACTTTTTCTAGACCTAAAACGGGAAAGATTACATTGCTGCAGAGGTCCAAACAGTCCCAAATACAAAGAATCAGTTTACGATCATGTAAAGACAAGGAAAAGCTCTAAGTTGTCGCATTTAAGGGTTAAAAAGCCTGTCATTGGCTGTTGAGGGGTTTCCTGTAAGACGATTGTGTCACCTCTGTTATTGTGAGAGAATTCTAGTTCATAGCTCAAGAAAGAGGAAATGGTCAGAGAAAAGTTTTTTTACACAGAGATGGTTTTATTATCCTCAACAGCTCAGCTGAGATGTGAGACACCACGACTCAGTCCGAAGCCGCTCAGAAACCAACAACCAGAGAAGACGGACGACCAGAGCTGACGTTAACGTGAACAGAACGTTTGGATACACACGACAAATCACATTAACCGTTTCTCTCTCTCTCTATATATATATATATATATATATACTGTATGTATTCACACTGAGGGTGGTGCAGTTTCCCAGGGTGGCTACGCAAAAGTGGAGCAGTAATACACACATTCACACATACAAACCAGTGTTTAAGTATCTTGTGGGTAAACGGCTGACTCCTCTTCCTTTTTCTAAAGAAACACAGCAGAAATCCTGACACATCTGAGATGAATCCAGTGACATCGTGCTGTGTTTCAGCAAAAAAAAACAACTTCCACCTCAACAAGCCATTTGATCTTTGTATGTCTTAAAGGTTTCAACCATCAGTGTGACTCATATTTCCTGCAGCTCGACGTGTTTCATCAGCATGTTTAAGTAAGGCAGAAGGCTCGACCTGTTACAGACGGCGTCGACACATCTGAGGCAAAGAAAGCGATTCTCACGTAAATCACAACTTAAACAACCGAACACAAGATGAGATGGCTGAAAAGCAGGCGTCGGGTTCGTTCTTTTGCACGCTGAGGAGGTTTCAGGAGTAAACAGGAATCTTGCTGAATAGCGACCCGTCTCTCATACACACACACACACACACACACTTCCAAGCACACATACACACACACACACCAGTGGGCTGATGGGAAGTTTAGACGCTGCTCAGTGCATCCACACCAGGCAGGACTTTACCTGAGGACACAAGAGAGACACAGTCAGCGGTCCAGCTTCAGCACCAAACAACAACAACATTTTAAGGTCGTCTGAGGTGTTTTTAGGTCTTCGTCGTCGTCACTCACCCTCCAGCAGCTCCAGGCTGGCGCCGCCTCCTGTGCTCACATGGCTGACCTTATCTTCTGTGTTCCACTTGGCGCAGCAGGTGGCGGTGTCGCCCCCACCTGGACACAAACACAAGCATTCATACATTTAAAAAGGCCTTTGTGAGACAGCAGGATTACACGGCTCAGCCAACCTGTCACAAAATAAATCTAACCTTTTTATAAAAGAAAGTATCATCCCTGCATTGACATAAGACTGAAAAAAGTACCCAGGTTTTGGTTCATGTAGTGCTGCAGTGTTTTGAACTTAACAGAATCCAAAAAGTTAAAACTAGTTGCAGAGTTTGTTGTAGAGACACAACATAGAATTAAGAGACACCACATTTCACTCAGTGCTTCATCAGGAGCATGAGGATGGAAAAATGAGCAAAAACTTTCAGATCATCACTTCAGGTGCAAATAATACACACGAAAACCTCTGGACTGTTTCGGAGCTGTGATCGTGTCTGAGTGAAATATTCACTCAATATTACTCCAGTGTATTATTCTTTAAAAGGACAAGACTGACAATATTGTATATATATTTTTAGATTTCAGAATATTGTGTGTACATAAGATCAAACCCAGTAATCACTTCTGTTCACTGTTAATAGTTTGTACTGTTGGTGAGGGAGCGTGAGATTCCTGCACATTTATATAAAGGATGTGACTCTCTAACCACAGGATGGCTTTTATTGTGAAAGAATAACTGATTTTTTTTTTTTTGTCAGCGAATCAGTTCTAAATATTGCATAAGACTGCGGATTCTCGTGGCACGATGGGAAGAAAAGCTGATTATTGTCTGAATAGGTGCGCCTATTTACAGGCCACGCTGTAAATAAGTGATGCGTGACGGAGTAGTGCTGCCCTCCAGTGGCCGATTATGTATCATTTTAAACTGAACTATCAAAACAAAACAAGGACACACAAAGGCTCCCCTGTTGTCTTTCTTACCGATAATTGTGATGCAGCCTGATTTGGTCACCTCGACCACTTTGTCCATCAGGTTCTTTGTCCCTTTGGCAAAGTTCTCCCACTCAAACACACCAACTGGGCCGTTCCACACGATCTGCTTGGCCCTGCCCACTGCCGCTGCGTAGGCCTTAGAGCTCTCTGGTCCACAGTCCAAACCCTGCACAATTTTAATTATTATCAAAAAAATTCACACCGTTTGAGTCTAACTTGAATTTGTGCCGTCTGGACGAATCAGTGTAAGATAAATCTTCTCTCACCATCCAGCCGGCGGGGATGCCAGCAGCGACGGTTGCAGTGCCGGTGGTTGCATTCTCATCAAACTTGTCAGCAGTGATGAAGTCGACGGGCAGCGTGATCTTGACGCCGTTCTTCTCTGCTTTGGCCATCAGGTCCTTGACGATGCCGGCCCCTTCCTCGTCGAACAGGGAGGTACCAATCTGACCGGGAAGAGAGGGAAGGGACAAATGAACACACAGCAGTTAACAACTAGTTTGTTAAGTGTTTGGTACATTAAAAAATATTCAAGATGTGAGCTTTGAGTGAAGTGGAAACAGAGTCCCATTTTATTTTGTATCGAACAAGTTATGAGGATTTTAGAGAGCTGGTGTTCAGATGATCAAAGATTTGATTTGAAAAATGTGTTTAAGTTTGTAAACCATGATGCTATGACAGATGGTTTAATTAGTATTTACTTTGATTCCTCGTGGACTAGATTTGTGTTTTGAAGGCAATGAAGGTCTAAAGATGTGCTTGTTGAAGTCCAAAAATAAAATTATAATTACCACAACAACCTGACAAAAGTATCAGATACAGCTTGTTTTTGTCACATTTAGACTCTAAGAGGAGACTTCTTTTACTGATAGAATAAAAGTTATTTGTCACTGGGAGAAATAAAAGGTTCAACAAAAGACGTGTTTGCAAATCTGAGGTATTGAACGTCGGTTTTGTTCAAACTAACTTGTGAAACCGCTTTGCTTTGTTCGTCTCACAGCAGAGAATCACGTTCAAACCTAAATTCGACCTCTGGACAAAAAGATCTGAAGCAACAGTTTTTGTTTAAAGGGTCACAAAAGAAGACATTTCCGCTCTGTAGCTGTATCGAGCCGTGCAGATAGTTTTATTTGTCCACGATTCTCAGATTTCTGCCTTTGCCTCAGTACAATAGAGGTGGTTGGAATTTTGTTTGTGGTGCTGCATTTCTTTCAAAAGAAACAATTTTCATTGGGACTACTTTCTACTGAAGAAGATTATCTAGAATAGTTTACAAAGTCTGACAGTGTGAGCTTTTCTTCACACAAAATGGAGACCCTTTAAATAAAAGCTTATCTGCTTCAAACCTTTCTCAGTCTGAGCTGTGAAACAGAACAATGAAGTTGCACAAGTCTGTTTGAACACCGTTGACGTTCAACAGCGAGTGCGGCAGTTCGGTTACGAGAGCACGTCGCCTCTTGTAATCGTGATGAAGACACTGAGCTTGTGACACACACGAAATTAAATACTGATGTTTTTTTTTAGTCATACGGGGTTCATTCTACTTTTTCACACTGTCACAGAGAGAAGCATCACCTGTTCTGTATTTTATGTTTTAGTTTCAGGTTCTTTAGCTGCTAAATGTTCCATTATGTTCACCAGCTGTCTGTTCGGCCCTGAGCAGTTGTACAGTGTGTGATAAAGACAAGTTTCATTACTTTAAAAGTATGGATTGTGTGTGTGTATTTTATAGATATTGAGTGATTGACATGTTCTGTTAATGTTCTGTAAACGTTCCTCACCTCCATGTTGTTGAGGACTTTGAGGAAGGTGAAGGCCATGCCGCCGCCGATGATCATCTCATCGACTTTATCCAGCATGTTGTTGATCAGCTGGATCTTATCTTTCACCTTCGCTCTGAAACACAGACAGAGGTGGAACACATCAGTATAGATAAGAAACAAGCACACATGTAGAGAGAAGACTTAAGAACCAACAACAAAAGGTCTGATCTGTTTTGATAGTTTAATAAAGTTATATATTCTGCTCCTCTGTGATGCTCTGACTGTTGCCCCTTAGACAAAACTCACACTTTAAACTAAAACTTATCAAACTAAACTAATAAAACATTCCTGGTAGATCTCTTTGTACCATGGACACTATACATCTGCTGTATTAATCATTTGGTTTATGAAATGTAATAAAATCTTTGGTGTTATTAAATATGAAATATTTAGCTGTTACCCAACAACTCATTGATCAAAGTCTCTCACAGACTTCAAACACATCTTTATCTCTTTGACTGCCGTCTGACGACCGACTCAGCGCTGATCATTGCACACTAGTGGTTGCCGTCCTTTGTTTGTGTAGTTGAGGAAGGTGATTGGCTGCTGGACGCTGAGCAGAAGTGACAGTTGCACAACACGCTCTGGCTAAAATGGACTCTGACACGAGGCCAAATCCCGCATGTGGCACAGGAAGCAGGCCTCTGCCTTTTTAATTATGATTGGGAATTCTAACATTTTGTAACTGTGTACGTCACTGAACATGTGTAATAAATAATAAGTCTGATAAACAGGATGCTGTTAGCTAAATTCCTTCAGGGTGTGTGATCACTGCAGTCCTGACTGATGACAAACATTGGCTGTAGTTTTACGTCTGTAAAAATGATCTTCGTGTTTTTAGATGAAACAAAACTGACATTTACTGTCCACTAAACAAAGTACTAATGCACCGACAGGCAAAAAATGTCTGAAAAGTTCTGCTGTTATTGAGAATGACTTAAGTGCAATATTCCTGAAATAGTAGAGAGCCAAACGGACAAACAGAAGTGCATCCAACATGCTAACAGTGTGTGTGTGTGTGTGTGTGACCTCTCATCTCTGCCTGCTCGCTATCTGCACACACCAAGAGCTGTGCAGTGATAGGGCCTTGAAGAAAGCAGTGTACTGTGACACCACAGATTACATAATGAGCTTATAGTCTCTATTCCTGGATGTCCATCTGGGTATTTTAAAGAGAAGCTGCTGTGAGATGACACCTGGAGGTACTGCACTCTCCTCTTCTTCTGCCCAATGTAAAACACAGCGTAGGAGGTTAAACATTAACGTTGTACTGGGGTTCGATCGTTCCTGTAAGACAGAGTTCAGACTGCAGTTGAACCTGGCTCAGCTTTTGCTCTAATGCAACGTGATGACGCACTTCACCCGTACATGGCACCTTAAGCTTTTGTGTGTGTGTGTAGAGATATTTGTCATGACCTTCCTATGTGTTTTTATACTTGGATACCATTTTTTAAATTTTATTTCGACTTTATTTGATAGGACAGCTGTAGAGAGACAGAGCGCTGGGTAGTGAGAGAGGGGATGACCTGCAGCAAAGAGCCACAGGCTGCAATGAAAGCCTCAGCACACTTTCAACCGGTTGAATCTTGAGTCTTGACATTCGGTGGTCGCTCAAATACATGCAGTGAACATTCCTGATAGATGACTTTGTAACGTGAAAGGTGTCTTTCTACCGTTTACCTCATGATCATCAGACAAGTTGCCGTTGTGAGAACTTCAAAGTGTTATAAACCTCTGACTTCCTGGGCTGTATTGTGGTGCCTGACCGACACAGTTCCTTGTATTGTTTTGATGCCGGTGCGTTTAGTCTGAATTCAGACTTGATGAATTGTTGAAATGAACAGTTCTCACCCGCCGAGGATAGCCAGGAAGGGCCTCTGAGGTTTCTCCAGAGCCATGGCGAAGTAGTCGAGCTCCTTCTTCATCAGGAAACCAGCCGCCTTCTGAGGAAGATTCACTCCCACCATGGAGCTGAGAGAGAGGATGACACAGGAAAACACAGCAGATGTTGCTGAATTTGTTCAGATATCGCTGTCATATCGCCACTGTATCCAGGCCTAACCTGCTCACCTGTGGGCCCTGTGAGCTGTGCCGAAGGCATCGTTGACGTAAACATCTCCCAGCTTGGACAGAGACGCCCTGAAGGAGTCGATCTGCTCCTTGGTGGCCTTGGTCTGAGGGACGGAAAAGACAGGAAAGAATAAAATAAATACTAAAATACTAAAGAATGAAGTAAGAAGACGTACATGGACACTTTTCTGTAGCAGAGGCAGCACAATCAAATCATTTCTAATGAGTTTAAGCAGTCATCCTGTAACTACAGTGATCACAAGATTAATGTGTGCATCTATGTGTGTCCAATCAGTCGGTCATTGTGGATCAGGTTGCTGCTGCACTTTAACGGGCAAAGGCCGTGACTGTGTGACCGGAGGGCAGAAAAAGGTCGAGAGAGCTCTTCAGTGTCATTCAAAATGTCAGACATGCTTCCTTAACGCTTCCTACATTTCAGTCCACAAAGTAGTGACTGCTGTGTTAGACTGGATACTGTGCTCGTATTTGTTGGACATCTACTGCATTAGTGTCTCTTTCATAGTTTATAATGCTGTCACATGGAGAGTTTGTGCAAACTTCTGCTCCACTCACACTGTTTGACTCCATCAGTGCGATTATTTCAGCTCTGTCTCTGAGAAATGTTTGTATAATGAGCTAAAAATAGAGATTCCTGTCTGATATAGTACAGCTGTACAGTAAAACCAACCCACACACACACACACACACACACACACACACACACACACACACACACACACCGCATACCAACCAGGCCCTCAGGATAAGAAAAGCAACACGTCCCGGTCGAGACAACTTGCTGACCTTCAGGATAAATGTCAGCAGGTCAACGCTGCTGATCAGCTGACCAACATTTATACAGTGTCTGACGACGGTCCTGAGCCTGGTTCTGTAGTTATATCTGCATCCCAGCAGAACAAATGAGAAAGACTCATTATGGTGGATGAGAGTGAAGATAAATCCACTTTTTAATCTCACAAGTTTAAAAAATAAAGCTCTCCTCCTGCCAGTAAACGGCTTCAGCATCTGTCTGTTGGCTAGCAGCTGCTTTGCTCTTCTGCGCCACCAGATTCTCTACTTCTTCATCCTCACGTTGGACTGACGGCAGACTGAACGCTACAGTGGCTCACCATCTCCTCTCGAGGCACAAGTAGTGTTACAAGAAAGCGCTGGCTGAAGCTAATAATTCAGCATGCTAATTTCGGTAGATATCTCTGCACCATAATATAGACATCTCTAACATAAAGTCTGTTACCTCTTCACGTTCTGCTGATGACGTCTGTTAATATTTTTTTGAACGATGAACATCCCAGAACAATAATTCTGCACCTTTAACTGGTTTAACTGTAAAAAGGAAGAGGGCTGGAATAGACAGAGTTGTGAACAGGATCGTCACAGTCTGAAGTCAAAGTCAGCTGAATCCTAGCGGACAAATTAAATGTTCAGAGGAGATACTATTAATAATAGAAATGTTTTAATGTCTTGAAACAGTATTTATGTGATACTGCAGCAGAATTATATAGAAGGGAAAAATATATAATAATACATTATATTTTACTACACAACTTCATTTGATAGGCCAGGATAATTAAGGTCAAATGCTGCTGTGTCTGTCGTCACGCTCTCATTTACCATTTCCTGTTTAATAAACACTAGTGTGCTTCTATAATGAGCTCTTATGAGTCACCATCACTGACAAAATTTAATTAAAAAAATATTAAATTACATGTCTATTAAAGGAGATTTGCTTTGAGGAAATAGCAAGCAGTGTACGTGGTACTGACACAATATTTTGTTCCATCTAAGAGCACTATGTTTATCAAATCACATAATGTTAGGCTAGCATTAGTGCACTACAGTAGGTCGCAACTGGGAGGTGATTGCAGACACACCCCGAGTCTCTGCAGCACTCCTGACTATGATGTCATCAGATGGTGACTCAGCTATTTCTGAGGGACACTGCAGCTGGAGTGACTGTGCATTTTCCTCCAGGTGACCCTGCAAAGTCTGCTGGACAGAGACTCGAGGGAAGACAGAAGATGCTTTTCCAGTCTTTTAAGTCTTCAACTCTTAGAGTTGTTGGTTTTAGGGCGACAAGTTTGGGCTTCCAAAACCTCAGTGGGGCTTCATTTAAATGAACAGATGGAAACAAGGCTTTCATCACAAAATGTATAATGTTTTATAAACCACATGTTGTCTGCCATTGCACGTCGCAGTCTCTCCTTCTTAAAGTTATAGCAGACAGACAGCTATGACACCCACCTTGTTTCCGGCGGCATCCTTGCCTTTTCCCTCCTCGGCGACGTGGAAGCGGAGGTTCTCCAGCAGGATGACGGATCCGGTGGCGGGGTTAGCACAGGCTGCTTCCACCTCCGCACCCACACAGTCCTTCAGGAAGGTGACGTCCCTGCAGAGTCACAGAGGACTAGTGAGGATGTGTGTGTGCAAGGTGGATCAATATGATAATATTTTAACATGTTGACAGTGTAAACTCTGTCTTTATGTAAGAATGAAACACTGACAGACATAATCGTGAAATAGTTAGGCTGTGGTTGGATTAACACAATCAGCAGGAGAGTAATAACTGAGGTAAAGTTAGTAATGAACTGAATGTGTCAAACAAAGGGAAGCCAGTCATTCCGTCTATTAACTAACCTTCCCAGCAGGCTCTTGAGCTCAGCAGCGACAGCCTCCAGAGAGTATTTCTCAGGCATGACGTTTCCGTCAGGACGTCCCAGATGGCTCATCAGCACGACGGATTTGGCCCCCTTGTCCAGACAGTGTTGGATGCTGGGAACAGCCGCCTTGACCCTGAAAATCAACAAATCCATTCATACTCTTTATCTGATTGATTACACTGTGTTTATATAAATGTTGATTTTAGTGTCTGTAAAAGGATAAAACACAACTTTAAAAGTAATAACTTTACCTCTGGTTGTTTGTGATCTGCTTGTCCTTCATTGGGACGTTGAAGTCAACCCTGAAAGAGAAATAAATTTAATTACCAGAGAGACTAATGAGATGTTCAAGGCATTACAGCGGTTCAGTAACTTCTCAGGTTTCAGGTTTCCCACATGGCTGTGAATTAAACACGTTGTCCAACATTATCAACGTAGATTGAGGCTTTTTTTTTAGCAATAATTTAAATTACTTTAGCTCAAGAGCATTTAACCTGAGTTTCTCATTAATTCTGAGCGAGTACATCCACTGTCCAATCCAATTTTGCAACATCCACCCCTTCAATCTCTTACATAATAAACAATCAGCTGCTGCATTGCATTGTGGTACCTGTATAATTATTAAGCATCAGCGCAAAAGACAGCCAACACAGACATGTTCAGACACTTCCATGAGCTGTGGGATTTAATCCAAAATGCCTTTTCACTGGCATCGTTAGTGCCTTCGTGTTGCCACTCCCACTGATGCAGCGATGCAGCGATGCACGCTTGCAGCTGGTGAGAACATGCTGCATCCCTCGTACTCCAGGCAGTTACATAACCACCTCTCCCCACTCTGTTTGAGGACCTTATGAACTGAGACACATGATCAGCCTGCACACATACACACTGTACACACACACACAGCTATAAAACAGCAACCCATTGTCTTAGGAAGAAACTCGACAGTCAGCAATTGAGAGGATCAAAAGCTCCTGTATAGAGAGAATCATCTAACAACTGCAGTAGTTTTCCGCTCGTGTCGTTCCATCTGTTGCTTATGTGTGTGGATCTGCATAGTGATGAAGGCTTTGTTCCATCGTTTCAACAAATGGAGGGAGATATTTGTCAGAGACAGAGCTGCTCTGACTGGAGAAATATATATAACCTTTATTTAACCAGTAAATCATAGAGATTAGACTCTAGACCGAGACCAAGTCACGACAGGTTAAAATAGCACAACAGCGACAAGAAATAAGCTCAGTGGATGAATTAAACCCTGATGGGTGAAGAACTACAGCTGCAGCACAGGTTCCAACCAATCTATTTATATAGCTCTCACCTGGACAGCCACTGGGTGTATAAGAGCTAGTGAGGACTCATAATGTCCAAAAATAATATAAAAATACCACCATTTTATTAAATTGGTAGCAGTGTGGTAAGACTTAAAACAACATCTTCTTCTTCTCTTGATATTTGTCAGGGCTTCATTCAGGAAATTTCTCTTTGGCTCCGTTTATTAACGGATTAACGAGATGTTTGTACAACTGTAACTCTGACGTGCTGAACAAACCACACGTCTCTACAGTCAGTGTCCAGCCTCTGCTGGATTTGCCTGCTGAGTTTTTGTCGGGCACCACTGGGTCTCTACAGCAACGTCCTGCCTTCCTTCATTTCTAATTCAGGTCCAGCAGCTCACACAATGCTCTCTCTCTTAAGCTGGAAGTTCATAAAACACACAAGCAGCAAGCTATGACAGGCCCCAGGTGTGATAAGAGGTAACTTATTGTCTAATTGTTAGTCTCTACACTGAGACTAACCTAAGTCTCTACACAGAGACTAACCAGTGAACTTGACCTTTTAACACTGAGTAGTGTGTGATGGGGGCTTCTGCTGCCGGTGAACCTTGTCCTATGCTGCCTGTCATTGCATCACCGAGCTGAGCAAACCAAAATGGCTCTTTGACATTTCCACAGAGGGTGTCAAGTGTTTCAAGTGCACTTCCATCGTCAATGACCATCACAGTGTGTAGAAACATCCAGCAAGTACATTTATGGTAAAATAACAGTGCTGCATTTCAAATGAATTTTTATTATTAAAAAAATACTTCAGGTTTTGTTCAGGCAGGCAGCAGGGCATCCCTCCAGCTAAAGAGACTGTACTTCAAACTAGACAGGAAATGACTAAAACCTACGTGAACTACACTGCAAGGCACTAAAACAGCTTGTTGCCTCAAGTCTACTAGTTGATTAACACTAAATTAAATCGATTAAATAACAAATTATTATCTGCCAAACGCTGCCAGATTATCATGTTTAGAACATGTGAGGTTTCCTGCTTCTTCCTCCTGCAGTTTGAGTGTTCACCTTTAATTTGAAGGTTTTACAGTCAAAATAATCAAAATACAATGCCTGAGCTTCCTTATTTGAAGATGCGTGACCCGCATTTATTGAAATGTATAACCCTATGAAACCTTGGATTACTGCAGTGATGTTTATGTACTTTAATTTGAAGGTTTTAAGGTTTAATTTGAAGGTTTTACAGTCAAACTATCTGATATAAAATGTCTGAAACACTGCTGAACTTCCTTATGCAAAAGAAGCATGTCGCAAATGTTTTGATATCTATACCTCTATGAAAGGTTGGACATTAGTGTACTCTAATGTGAAGGTTTGAAGCTTTAATTTGAAGGTCTGGCTCGGACTACAGCTCGGATGCGGCCGGGTCCATCCATGCAGCATCTCCTCACGGGCACGTAACATGGATGGAAAACGTGACAGCCAACCAAGTTCACTTCCTGCCTCATGCCCAATGGTCTGTCTGACTCACACACACCATTAACCATCACTTTACAGCCTTCATGTTAACATTATAGGAGTGCCAGACAGTTTGTCCCCACGTGAAGGACAGGTTATGGGGACTAAAACGTGTCCAAAATGTCACTTAGCGAGCTAACGTCAAATAATCCCATTTCCGATTAACTGCGTCAGCTAGGCAATAAACGCTCACCTCATGATGACCCGCTTCCCCTTGACGTCCACCTTGTCCAGGGTGAGTTTGTTAGACAGAGACATGTTGGTTGTTTTGCTGATTCTTTGCTGCACCTTCCTTGCCGGGTCTCCTCCGCTTCCTTCGGCTGGTTAGCTACCGAATGACAGCGGTGACCTTAGCGCAGCGCGGAGGGAGAGCGGCAGGGCGGGACGGAGCACACACCCTGCAGCTGATTGGCTACAGCGGGAGGAGAGCGTTGCATTTGATTGGATCCGGTTGCTGTCAGTAGCGTGACGTAAAGATCTCACTATCCTGATGACTTATTTAACTTCATTGATATGGAAATAAAAGTACATTTACAGAAGTACTGTTTTGAGGTACTTTACTTGAGTATTTCTACTTCCTGCTACTTCTTTCTTGTACTCCACTACACTTCAGAGGCGATATTACTTTTTACTTTCCAGAAACATACAAAATATAATCAATAAATAGATTATAATATTATTAATCACAAGCTGCCTAGAAGTATATTAAGTAATAAAAAATGTATATGAAGTAATTAAAAGTAGCTCCACATTTGCCAGTTGCAATATTAAAATGATTGACCAGATGATGACCATTATGACGTTTTTCTGCTAAATGAATATTTAACTTTCTTTTGTTACTCAAGTATTTAGTACTTGGTAAGTTTATGTTGATGTTGTATAAGAATTTCTACACTGTAGTTTTGCTACTTTACTTAAGTAAAACCTGAGAATACTTGTACCTTGACTACTCAGTAGTACTCAGCAAAAGTACTATTATCAAAATATTAATTAAGTATATAAAGCATAATTGTAAAAGCAAATGATACATTTGCACCTAGAGGTACTGGTTACTTTTCAGTAAGATGTTACATTAAAAAAGGGTCCCTGGTCATCTTGCAGATTTCAATGAGCAGCCTTAAAATTTCTCAGATGGTGAAACTACCAAATATTTAACAAAAGTCCAAAATGTATATACAAATTTGTGTATCTGAACCCTAAATCTCTAAACTAGTTAAAACTTGCTCCACCTCAACTAGTTACCATAAAATGCTACAACTGTTTTTGCAATGTTGTACATTTACCCGAGCAAGGGATATACGTAAAACAAAAAATACTAGATGTTGTGCTAGAAGTGTACACTTACAAACAGGTATAACAATCAGGGAGGGCAAACATAGATTAAAAACAAAGAGCTCTTCAGTTTGCATTCATTTGCTGTGGGGGAGAGTTATTGGTGAATACGAGTATGTGATTTGTATTTGAACACATATATCACTTAAATTTCAATAAATTGCTGTAGCCAATTGCATTTACAGTTGTAAAATCCCTTGTAACTCTCTGAAATCACCCAATGATTGCACTAACTTGCTTGAAGAACCACTCTGCTACACAAAACAGATAGAAACGAGAAGGGTTGGAAATCACTTTAGCCAATTCTTCATCAATTCTGTTCTGTCTTGCTGGGGTTATTGCCTTTGACATAAATTGGCTTATAGAGCTCTGTGTTGTTGTCGTGTACCTGATGCATGGGGGTAGCAGCAGCAGCAGCAACAGGTGGAGTGTGGCACTGGCAGAAGCAGGCATGCTTGCCTGCCTTTTTTCTTCCAACTGAACTGCTGGATGCACAGTTCTCATATGTCTGTGCAGGTTGTTTGTGGACCCTGCTCGATATGAGAGCTTGACTTTACAAATGCATCTGCATTGTGCCTTCATGTTTTCATGTTGAACTGTCAAAATGCATCCAAATACTACTTCTTTTTCTGTTGTCACTCATCTTTGCACCGCACTCCTCTCTCGCCTTCACTCCTCACTCTCCTTCAGCGCGTCTCCCTCCTCTTGTCTCCTGTCACTGTCTCAGCGCTGCTACCCCCGCCGCTCCCTGCTTGGTGGTATGATCCTTGTCAACCCTCACATGATTGGTTGCACAGCATGCACGTGACACCTGTAGCCAATCCGCGCAGCGGCCGCAGGTACTTCTCCAAGAGAAAAGTAAAAAAGAACGGCTCGCGGACGGACGGGAGCCGAAGAGAGACTGCTTGCCGAAAAACGACTGCCCCCGACGGGAACGCGCATCAGTTCAGAGGAAGTGAGCGTAGGTCTACTCGTAGATATAATATACGGGTCAGCTGGCAGGCGCAGCACCGAGAGAAATGTTTTTTTTTACTGTGCAATAGAAATGTCCTGTAGCCCAAGTGAAAAGGCTACGGAAAAAGAACGGCGCAGATAAAAAAAGTAACCTGATGTTTCCATAATGTAGGCTAGTTGTCAACAATTGATGAGGGTAGATGCTTTACCTTGCCACTTTTATTGTTGTTGTTGTTATCGTTGTTGCAATGTGATTTTACACCGCTTTGATCTATAAATAAAGTTATATTTCAATACCTCAGTTTCAATGATTTTATGAAGATTAGGAAATAAATGCAGAAAAGAATGCAGAAAGTTTTAACGTCATATTAGATAGCAATCATATAACATATAATGAGAAATCAGTAAGTGCTATCAGAGGTGGGTAATAACGAGTTACATTTACTTCATTACATTTACTTAAGTAACTTTTTTGCTAACTTGTACTTTTAAGACTATAATTATGAATACAATAATGCAGCATATATAGAACTGTAACTGTAACGGATTGCCTTTACATTCTGCATAACATTCTCTGTGTTTGGCAGGTGCATGTACAGTGAATTTGGTCAATATCACTCCTTGCAATAAAGAGTTACAGGGTGCAGTTACTTTTCGGCAGGGATTTTTCTCCTGCCGAAAAGTGACTGCACCCTGTAATCTCCGAGCCGTTCTTTTTTTTACTTTTCTCTTTAGAAAGAGTATCTCCGGGCGCTGCGCGGGTTGGCTACAGGTGTCACGTGCATGCTGTGCAACCAATCATGTGAGGGTTGACAAGGATCATACCACCAAGCAGGGAGCGGCGGGGGTAGCAGCGCTGAGACAGTGACAGGAGACAAGAGGAGGGAGACGCGCTGAAGGAGAGTGAGGAGTGAAGGCGAGAGAGGAGTGCGGTGCAAAGATGAGTGACAACAGAAAAAGAAGTAGTGTTTGGATGCATTTTGACAGTTCAACATGAAAACATGAAGGCACAATGCAGATGCATTTGTAAAGTCAAGCTCTCATATCGAGCAGGGTCCACAAACAACCTACATAGACATATGAGAACTGTGCATCCAGCAGTTCAGTTGGAAGAAAAAAAGGCAGGCTAGCATGCCTGCTTCTGCCAGTGCCACACTCCACCTGTTGCTGCTGCTGCTACCCGCATGCATCAGGTACACGACAACAACACAGAGCTCTATAAGCCAATTTATGTCAAAGGCAATAACCCCAGCAAGACAGAACAGAATTGATGAAGAATTGTCTAAAATGATTGCAAGTGATTTCCAACCCTTCTCGTTTCTATCTGCTTTGTGTAGCAGAGTGGTTCTTCAAGCAAGTTAGTGCAATCATTGGGTGATTTCAGAGAGTTACAAGGGATTTTACAACTGTAAATGCAATTGGCTACAGCAATTTATTGAAATTTAAGTGATATATGTGTTCAAATACAAATCACAAGTCAAAACAGTGCTAAATTTGGCTGAATTATAAAAGGTATAAGTGGTAAAATGAAGAGCAGTTTGGGAGCCGAAAGAGCCGGCTCTTCTTGGTGAGCTGAGCCAAAAGAGCCGGAATTCCCATCACTAATACAGCACGCAGAGAAATCACACAGCTCAAAAAAGGAGAAACAGTGATCAGTAGAATCACAGTTAATTTATTTGGACAAAGTAACATGTTGGAATAAACAAAGGCATTCATTGTCTGAACACATTATTCATCTGTACAACCAGAAGGTTTATTATTAGGTGGGATGCAGGTCTGTAATGGAGGCTCTTTACTCCTCTTTCTCTCTCCACTCTTTAGGCATCATCCTCCCAACAGGTGAAAAATTCCAGGTGAGGCCGGTCTGAGTCAGCACCTGCAAAAAGACAGAAAAATGGTTTATCCAAGAGTAGTGCCACACATACATTTTTGTGCTTGTTGTGTAACAACACTTTTCATCACATAATAGAAGACTCTTTAAGACCTAGTTATTGCCAAGAATTCAAAACCCAATGTCACACCAAGGTAAGCCATAGGCTAAAGACTTACGTATGACCACACAGCAACACAGAAGACAGTTCCACCGACCATCACACCGGTGCCGTACTTGGCGTGGAAGTCCGGTTGGGCGGAGGATCCATGCCTCACCTGCCTCGCTGCCTGACCTGGACAACAACATAACAGTTTTCATGGTTAAAACATTTTGCAGTTCGCTAAAAAGACACAATCAGGGTGCAATTACAAGAGCAGTGATAAAATAATATGGTCACAAAGCTGAATATTCTGATCAAAATTGGCTTTATCTGCCTTGGTCCTGGTAATTCATAATGTGGACACAGGGTGGCCTCGTATGAACTCTTTTATACTGAGTCACCTGCTGTTAAGGCAACAAAGACGTCTTTAGGTCTGGATTAAAAGAGAATTTATGTTTGATTTGAACTAGTGCCAAAAGTTCAGATGCATGTCCGTGCAAGTCATTGCAATGATTTTCACCAAAAAAGTAACATAAATCAGGACAGTGACATGTCGTACATTTGTTATTGGTCATAATAGGCCATGTCTTGCTATTGTGAATGATTATACTACACAACAAGGAAACAACTGCGTCCTTCCAACATGTTGTCTGAGGCTGAAAAGACTGTCCTCATTTGCCCTTTCCTTATCGGTGTCAAATTTCAGGGTCATCATCTGAACAATCCAGCGTAGCATATAATATTCAACCATTCATGCACGTTGGCATAACTTCGAGCATAGGAAATGGACATTGCAATGGGTTGGCTCGCCAATCGTTATTATACAGGTCTGTATGTCGGACAAGGACACCTCGACTACGCATCTTTAAAACTAAGCATGTTAAAAGGCTACTTCGAGTAGCGCTTTAATTCAGAGTGGAAAAAACCCCAAACTAATTTAGGTTATCGAACATAATTCATAATATTTGCAGACTTATCTTGACTCTAGCGGGATTCGCTAATGTTAGCGGGCTAGCACTGGGCTGTTGACGTTAGCACGCTGATCGCGGTCACAGACCTCAGGCAAGCTGGTTAAACTTGTAGTCGACTGGTATTAGTCTGATCTGAATACATACAGAGAATATAAATGTATGAATGAATCGCCCTTACCGGTGATATTGACTGCAGCTTTAGCGAACCGGTACATGTTGTCTCGTCTGGTGCCTTCAGATACCCTTGAAGAACGGAAGTTTAATATGGCTGCCTCACCGCACGTACACACGGCGGATGTTACGATTGCCAATATATGAGCATGCGCAGACCCACTCAACGTTGAAAGCGTTATAACGGTCGTCAGATAAAAACATTTAAGACTCTGGTAAAATTAAACAAACAGAAATCAACAACTAGTTATTTAATTTACAAATACAATGACCACCACCATCGCTAAGCAGGTTCATGAGTAAGCTGTCATGGATAATAGTCTAACAGGCACGCAAATAAAGCACCGTGTCAGGATGGCCGAGTGGTCTAAGGCGCCAGACTCAAGGATAAGCTCCTTCCGTAGAGACGGGACTTCTGGTCTCCGAATGGAGGCGTGGGTTCGAATCCCACTTCTGACACATCTTTTGCTTTCATGATTAAATGCAAGTACGACACAAAATGTAGTAATCTGTAGTCATCCAAATACTAAATAACTTGTTAAGTGTACGAAGTGTGCTGCTGTTAACAGATGCTGTTCATGTTCTATTCAAATAATGCATGGAAAAGGATTTCTCTTGTGATATTTAACATGAGACATGCTGAAATAACGCAGCATTTTGTAAAAAAATGTTTATGTTAACTGCACTAACTCCTTTAATTAATGTGATTTACATTACTATTCAACATGGTACAGATGCACATATTATGAATTAAGTGCTGTGGGAGTAGGCACATATTTTTTAATTGTTTATTAATATCAATTTAAATCTAATTATCACAGAAAATGTAGATGCCTCTCCAGAAACATTTTTCTGTGTTTTATACTATAAGATATTGAAGAGGCTAATTCAGTTTAACATAATTCACAGAAGAGCCACATGTTGCTTTAATTCAATAAATCCTTATTTGCATCAACAGGTCATGTCATTTTATTTTTCATGATATTCAATAAAAATCATATAAAAGGTATTTAAATTCACAAACCGACAAGTCTTAACTTTCGGAATTTTCTTTATTAAATGAAAATATCATTTTCAGGATTATAACAATATTATGACATTCAGTTTATGTATGTGCATGCATACTGAAAAGGTTCCCTCATTGAATCTGTTTTTATGGAAAGTGGCCGATCTCTCCAGTTCTATTTTCTTTTTTATCATCAATGTAGTGTCAAAAATAATGTAAACAAACCATTAGCTGAATCACATTTTTAAAATTCAAAACAGCGCTAACTGACAGCAGCTTGGACTTTCAAATGTTTGAAGTGAAGCCATTTCTTTAAACTTTCAGACCTGCACCAAGTAAAGAGATCTACAGTTGTGAACACTAACACACCACTGCATGTGAATAAGGGTTTTATATTTTAGTTTTTTTTTTTTTTAAATAATTGCACATTACTTGTTACTAAAGTCCACAATCTAAAAGAATTCAAATTATCATTAATAGCAAAGAAAAGCATGAAATCTTTTATATTTGAGAGGCATGAGGAGGAATGGTGTATATATATCTTTGCTCGATAAATGACTTAAATGATAATCAATTTTAAAATTTGTGTAAATCAAATTTTTTATTGACGTCACCACAAACACGCTGCTGGATGCAACAACCTGGATTGTCACTGTGAGCTTCAAAACATCTGTTAAAATAGTAGAAAATCTGAGAATGGCAGCAAAATTCTTATGATTAGTTAAGAAGTAATGGCTCTCCATAGATATCCAACACTGAAAATCTCACAAATATATCAGTGGACAAGACAGCTCAGATCAGCAGATACACTTGTTGGGCTGGAACGTTAAACAAACATTGTGTTCTTACAGTTTGAGGAAGAGACTTTGGACCATTTCACACTTTACATAATGGTAAATAAAGGCTTTAAGCAAGCAGAATATAACTGCTAGATATACAGATGGTACAGTTTATCAAGAGAAAGTGCTTGAATCTGATCTTCATCTGTGTTTATGTGACATCTTTAATGTATAAAAATCTTTACAACAGCTCATCAGCGTTCAGTTCAGCTAGCTGCATTGCAAAGGAAAGTTTTTCTAGCCTGGGTCTTATTGTTATAACTGCGTCCATCCCAAGCAACCTCTGTGGCCGTGAAGTGAAGCCGATGCAGAAGTGCCAACTACTTCTGACAACAGAACAAGTCTCCATGAGCGCCCACGTTAAAAGGTCCATCTTCACAGCAGAAATAAACATGTTTATAGCCTCTAGTCCCGATAGCTAATTTCATGACAACTGTGCTGAGGCAGAATTATTTTTTAAACTCAACTGTTCAAATTATATTAATGTCTTTGCCAACTTTTAGATTAACCGTGAGGTGGGAGAGGCAGAAATACCAACATGGCGACGGCTCGAGCCGCATATTCTGCTTCAAAGCGGCTCTTCAGAAACCTATGGGTGAAGTCACACACACGTTGTCCATTCTTTATACTGTCAGTTCTGACTTTGGGGCCTTGCTAACTTCACGCTCATCGCCTCTGTTGTAAAGATTTGGGCAGGTAATGAAATTGACATGATTGTTAAACTGTTTACAGTTTGTTTTAGGTCACTTGGAAAGCTTAGAGTGCATCCTGAATCTCTATAGTGGAGGTGGCGAGCGCAAAGTTAGCAAAGACCCAGAGCAGACGCAATCATAAGAACAAGACCCAGGTTAAAAAAAACACACTGTAATTTGACTTTAAATCAGCCCTCTGGTGTCAAACACTCAATATATTTTTCTTGATTTTTAATGAAACTACTTCCTGAGATAATTTCTTTAATGTGAGCTGAGCTGAACCTCGGATGAAAGGAATGTGTACAACGTGCGACGCATCAACAGCAACATTAACAAAGTATAGCCAAACTGATGTGACGTGCTGTTAGTGAGGTTAGCTGATCTCCTTATTCCTTCTCTAGTCTCAACCTACGTACGTACAGCCATCAGCAGCTTCATCACATGTTGGAATTGGTCCGATCCATTTTTAGGTTTACAGTAACTAAACTCTACATCAGAACGCAATATATATTTAACTGTTAATGCCGTCCGACTTTTAAATAAGATTAACAGAGATAGATGGAATTCAGTCTGCGTTTAAAATCCAGAGTTTGTGATGGTCCAAAAATACTAGAATGCATACAGACGATGGAAGAATGGCCTTAACAGGTATCAGGCATCAAAAATACAGACAAACATTAAGGCATCCATCATTTTCCCCCTCTTGGTCACTTTTCACTTCCTAGTCCTCTTTTTTGTCTTTTCCTTCCTTTCCGTCTTTTCCTTCCTCGTCGTCCGTGTACTCTGTGGGCTCCTCTCCTGGCTTCAGGAGCTTGCCGATGTAGTCATACTTAACTGGAATGTGAGGAATAAAAAGAGATTAAGGAAAGTATTTACAATCTCAATGACAGAAATTCAAGGACAAAGCTGGAATCAGTCTTTTCGAGGTTTTGTAGCTCCACGGCCTCCATGAAACCAGTTTTAAAAAGATGAATAGCTGGTAATTATCTCAATTATTGATGAATCCATTATTATTTTTGATTACTTGTTTAGTCTACAACATGAGACACAAATTGTCCTAAATGTTTAACAACCGGCCTGCTCGAGTTTGTAGTTTTTAGTTTGCATGTCTATATTAATTCTTCTGCCTCATAGGTTCGATAAATTTCATTTCAGCTCTGACCGTATTTCAGAAAAGTGTGATATATTTAGGGCTGAGAATCAAGAACCGGTTTCAAATTGTCCGATCCATCGGTATCGTATGCCTCCCAGCCTATCAGGTCCTTTTATCGATGCCGTGTGTTTTTCCTGGCCGTTGTGCGTTGCAAAACAATTACGGCAAACTCATGCATCGACGCTGCTGGACACTTACAACAGAAAGAATATCATAGGAGAAATTAAACAAACAAAATGATTGATGACTATTATGCTATTGTTAGGGTGGAATGTAGCACGTGCATTTCCAAGGGTAAATATCCTGTGTTATAATGCCCCACAGGAAGGCTCTGCACATTGTTTCTTTGACTAATATGTTGTCAATTCATCCATTTTAGATGGATCTGACCAATAAACAGAATCAATAATAGCATTGGTATCAATTAAATGATATCAATTCCCATCAGTGGTGATATTACCGTGCACCGTGATGTATTTCGGCCACAATGAGTGTTTTGATATGGTCACTACTCACATGTGAACTGAGTCTCCCACTCAGAGAGGCTCTCCTGCTGCATGGTGTTCAGGTCCGACAGGTCGTCGTGTTCGTCTTTTAGGGCTTCCTTCTCCAGGCAGAACGTGGCCAGACCTCTGGATGCATCTCTGCCTGCAAACACTCCATACGGCCCCTCTGCAACACAGTAATGACGCACAGAGCGCACGGTGAGGTGGAGGCAAAACAACAGCAGCAGTAACAATGGCAGCAAAACGAACAAGAACTGATCATTTGTTTGCCTTGCCTTTAAAAAAGAATAAGCCTCGGGACATCATACTATTTTTTTAAGGACAGACAAACACCATCAACTTTTAACCGTTTCCAAAGTTGCAACTCAGTTTCCAGTCCAAGTATCCAGAAAGAAAAATACAGCTGCTTTATTTTGTATTTAAAAATGGTATCATATAATAAATGTACATAACTGATACTTTGTATCTTGCAGCAGACTGAATATATTTTCATCTAGATGGTTAAAAGAGTCTTTAGTAGTAAACTAGTCTTTAGTTTATGTATTCTTTGATCAGATGTTTCTTCATTTAAATGTATTTTTTTCCATTTTTAAATTGTATTTTAGTGAAGGTAAAATATATCTGTAGCAGGGTGTTGAATTCACTTTTTTGTCCATCAGCCAAGTGTCAGCCACTCATTAGATCACCCTTGTTTTTTGTGGCTGTTGAGTGAAGCCAGTTGCATATTTTAGCAGCATGTGACTGGTGGCTGATGTGAACCAAAACATCCAAAACTTTCAAACAGTACCCAACCCTAGTCATCGACCACCCCCCCCCACCCCCCCCGGCTGCAAACAGTTTTATTTACATGAGCTAAATTCATTCAAAAAACAAACAACAATAGCTGATAAACCTAACCCTAGAGCGTGTTGGCTTTAGGGCTGTATACTATACTGAAAGTTTGCATGACAGTGCGCTATCATGCTGGCCAGAGGTTACACGCAACAGAGGTTACAATCTGAGATAAGACAAAAACTGAGAGGTCTGACTCTGGTCTGTTTCCAGGTAACAGAAATGTCACATACGAAGCATGACGGAGCAGATTCTTCTTTCTATGATGGGAAAGTTGGGACAAAAGTATAAGAGTTGTCGTATGAATTCAACTTTTTCTATCAGTTTAGTTGCTGTAACTCTATGTTGCCAGTTGTAACTGGCCCTGAAGACAACGACTGATGGCTTTTCTTGTCTTAAAGGTCCAGTGTGTAAGACTTAGAGAGAATATGGCAGAAACGGAATATAATATTCATAAGTATGTTTCATTAGTGTGTAATCAGCTCATAATGAGAATCATAATGTTATTGACAGACACAGTGGGTCCTCATGTTTCTACAGTAGCCCACAACGGACAAACTAAACTTTGGTTCAAGATTTTTAAATCGTTTTTTGCGTAACCAACACAGTTTCTTGTTTACACTAGGGAAGGAAATGATGAAATGAGAGGGTTGCAATCTGCAACAACACTGCTAGATGCTACTAAATCCTACCCACACTCTTTAACACAATACTAAATATTGTATATATTAAACTATCTTAGATAGATAGATAGATAGATAGATAGATAGATAGATAGATAGATCACTTTATTAATCCCCGAAGGGAAATTAGGTCGTCAGAGCAGCAGTCCGGTATATTTGAATACAATAAAAATACAATAGTAATAGTAATATATAATAGTAAATACTGAGGTAGAAAAAATAAGAACACAGAATGGGACAAGGACACTTAAAAAACACAAGATAAACAGGGAGATAAGGTGCAGTGGCAAGATGATGGTAATAGTACTGATGATATGATGGTAATGTTATTGTTAATAACAGTATATAATAATAATAATAATAATAATAATAATAATATTATTATTAATAATAATAATAATAATAATAATAATAATAACAGGACTATTTGTAGGACACGTCAACATATGTGATCTTTTGATTGTGATGGACATTTCTTTTATTATTATTTACAGATTTATGATATTTTATATAGACCAGGAAATTAATCTAGAAAATAACTGTTCGATGTGCAGATAGCTTTTGTGTATGAAATGCTAATTATTTGTCCTTAACTTAATTTTGGTTGGCATCTCCTCTATGAGTCCATAAAGTAATACAATGTAACAACATAAAGGTTAATAAAAACATTATTCCTCTGTTTCAAGTGCTATCAAAGTCATTATTTAGAAGTGGTTTGTTAAAATTTAAATAAAAAAAGACGGAGTCACTTTTGAAAACATGGCGGCGGCTAACTTTTCTTGAACTACAGAGTAGCTCCACTTGTCTCATAGACGATCTGTGGCTTCAAGGCTAACGCAGCGCTGTGTTGTGAAACGGGACCTCAGCTAGCAAACTAAAGGGGGTGTGGCGTTAACTTTATGCCAAAAAACGACTTATATTTGATATTAATGTCGGTGAACTGCCATAATTCAACAACGTTTCACAGCAAAGCAGCGGCCGTTTTGTGCTAGCTGCCGTTGGTGACGTTACGTTAGTCGTAACGGTTCGGGTAACGTTACCTGGCCCGTAGAACTTCTTCCCCCGGGTCACGTCGAACACTTTCCCGTTGACAGCCATGAGGATCCTCGGGTTCTCGAGTCCATCGTACGGCTTCAAATCTGCGAGAGTAAAATCTCTCTTCTTCAGTTTAGGCAGAGGTTTCTCCACCTCGCCGAGCTCTGGCTCTTTGTCTCCGCGGAAGATTTTGTACAGGAGGAACAAACACAGGCTGAGGAGGGTCAGGTTGAGCGGGGAGGTGAAGATCTCCTGAAAAATCCCACCAGAAGTTATCTCGCTTCCCTCAGCTTCAGCCATGTTGGGTTCTCTCTGTCCCTCTGAGTGTGAGTGTGTGTGTGTGTGTGTGTGTGTGCAGTAATTGTGCATGGTTGTTGGGTGGGTCCTCATGAACTCTGAACCAATCACAGCCAGAGCCTGAGCGGCATCATTAACTGTTTGTCCAATCAGCTTCTTCTTGCTATGGAACTAGTTTTCATTGTTTAATCATGTGTTCATTATTTTTATGGTTCTTTGATTATCTCCCAGCAAAAATACAAAAATTATGAATGAAAGAAACAACAACGGCTCTTTTTAGTGAGCCGGATCATTTGGCTCAGCTCACCAAGAAGAGCCGGCTCTTTCGGCTCCCAAACTGCTCTTCATTTTACCACTTATACCTTTTATAATTCAGCCAAATTTAGCGCTGTTTTGACTTGTGATTTGTATTATTCAATAAATTGCTGTAGCCAATTGCATTTACAGTTGTAAAATCCCTTGTAACTCTCTGAAATCACCCAATGATTGCACTAACTTGCTTGAAGAACCACTCTGCTACACAAAGCAGATAGAAACAAGAAGGGTTGGAAATCACTTGCAATCATTTTAGAAAATTCTTCATCAATTCTGTTCTGTCTTGCTGGGGTTATTGCCTTTGGCATAAATTGGCTTATAGAGCTCTGTGTTGTTGTTGTGTACCTGATGCATGGGGGTAGCAGCAGCAGCAGCAACAGGTGGAGTAGTGGCACTGGCAGAAGCAGGCATGCTAGCCTGCCTTTTTTCTTCCAACTGAACTGCTGGATGCACAGTTCTCATATGTCTGTGCAGGTTGTTTGTGGACCCTGCTCGATATGAGAGCTTGACTTTACAAATGCATCTGCATTTTGCCTTCATGTTTTCATGTTGAACTGTCAAAATGCATCCAAACACTACTTCTTTTTCTGTTGTCACTCATCTTTGCACAGCACTCCTCTCTCGCCTTCACTCCTCACTCTCCTTCAGCGCGCCTCCCTCCTCTTGTCTCCTGTCACTGTCTCAGCGCTGCTACCCCCGCCGCTCCCTGCTTGGTGGTATGATCCTTGTCAATCCTCACATGATTGGTTGCACAGCATGCACGTGACACCTGTAGCCAATCCGCGCAGCGGCCGCAGGTACTTTGCGAGAAAAGTGAAAAAGAACGGCTCGCGGACGGAGATTACAGGGTGCAGTCACTTTTCGGCAGGAGAAAAATCCCTGCCAAAAAGTGACTGCACCCTGTAACTCTTTATTGCAAGGAGTGATATTGACCAAATTCTCTGTACATGCACCTGGCAAACACAGAGAATGTTATGCAGAATGTAAAGGCAATCCGTTACAGTTACAGTTCTATATATGCTGCATTATTGTATTCATAATTATACTCTTAAAAGTACAAGTTAGCAAAAAAGTTACTTAAGTAAATGTAATGAAGTAAATGTAGCTCGTTATTACCCACCTCTGATAGCACTTACTGATTTCTCATTATATGTTATATGATTGCTATCTAATATGACGTTAAAACTTTCTGCATTCTTTTCTGCATTTATTTCCTAATCTTCATAAAATCATTGAAACTGAGGTACTGAAATAGAACTTTGTTTATAGATCAAAGCGGTGTAAAATCACATTGCAACAACGCTAACAACAACAACAATAAAAGTGGCAAGGTAAAGCATGTACCCTCATCAATTGTTGACAACTAGCCTGCATTATGGAAACATCAGGTTACTTTTTTTATCTGCGCCGTTCTTTTTCCGTAGCCTTTTCACTTGGGCTACAGGACATTTCTATTGCACGGTAAAAAAAACATTTCTCTCGGTGCTGCGCCTGCCAGCTGACCCGTATATTATATCTACGAGTAGACCTACGCTCACTTCCTCTGAACTGATGCGTCGTTTTTCGGCAAGCAGTCTCTTTTCGGCACTACACCGGCTCGTTCGCGACCGACACATCACTAGTCTGGTCTGCTTCACTCGAAAGCTCCGCTGGATCAGGGGCCCGGAGCACAGTCTGCTCCCTCTTTTTATAAGTTTGTTATTCTGGGTGTCATCCTTTCTGATTGGTATATGAGTCATGAGTCAAATAATTCCTTTAAGACAAATCTGTTTTTGTGTAAACACAAAAATAAAAAAAATCACTTCCCAGGCTTGAGGTACTACTCAGAGTTTGACTGAGCTAGCCGGGCAAAGGCTTACAGTGTGTGCACCATTAGTTATTGATTTTTTGATTTGATTGAGTGAGTGATTAAAGCTCAGTGTGTTGTTTATCTCAGGGAGACTGTTCAGAAATCCTGCAGACAAAAGGTCATGAAGATGAACAGAAAAGATTTTAGATCGTGTCAGCAGAATACCTCTTTGTATAGTGTTCGTCAGATTTTCACAAACCATAACAAACCATTTTCACATATATTTTGTTGAACGAATGTGTCAAAAACTACAGACTGAATAAATAAAAAGTGTTGTAATTAAACTACAGACTGAATAAATAAAAAGTGTTGTAATTAAACTACAGACTGAATAAAGTGTTGTAATTACACCACAGACTGAATAAAGTGTTGTAATTAAACTACAGACTGAATAAAGTGTTGTAATTAAACTACAGACTGAATAAATAAAAAGTGTTGTAATTAAACTACAGACTGAATAAAGTGTTGTAATTAAACTACAGACTGAATAAAGTGTTGTAATTAAACTACAGACTGAATAAATAAAAAGTGTTGTAATTAAACTATAGACTGAATAAAGTGTTGTAATTAAACTACAGACTGAATAAAGTGTTGTAATTACACTACAGACTGAATAAATAAAAAGTGTTGTAATTAAACTATAGACTGAATAAAGTGTTGTAATTAAACTACAGACTGAATAAATAAAAAGTGTTGTAATTAAACTAGAGACTGAATAAAGTGTTGTAATTAAACTACAGACTGAATAAATAAAAAGTGTAATTAAACTACAGACTGAATAAAGTGTTGTAATTAAACTACAGACTGAATAAAGTGTTGTAATTAAACTACAGACTGAATAAAGTGCTGTAATTAAACTACAGACTGAATAAATAAAAAGTGTTGTAATTAAACTACAGACTGAATAAAGTGTTGTAATTAAACTACAGACTGAATAAATAAAAAGTGTTGTAATTAAACAATAGGCTGAATAAAGTGTTGTAATTAAACTACAGACTGAATAAAGTGTTGTAATTAAACTACAGACTGAATAAAGTGTTGTAATTAAACTACAGACTGAATAAATAAATAAAAGTAAATAAATAATAACGCCGGGTTCATATATCCGGTGATTGTCTCATGGAATTCGGTCACTTCCTTGCCTTGGAAACCATCCCTAACGTCTCATTGGTTCCTACCCAAACAAACAAAGCTCAGATGGAGAGTCCCCCTCGTCAGAATAACAGCTCGGTCCCCAGCCAGCGGACTGTCTGCAGTTATCTGGACTTGTTTTCAAAAAAACCGAGCCCCCGTTAACTAGGAACAATGCCAGCCGGTTACTGTTTCTCTCTGTAACGTTACCCAACTGACGGCTCGCGTGTAACGCTCATTCCAGTCGTTGCGCAACAGTGGTAGTAACGCTCCCCTAGCTAGCAGCAGCGAGGCAGGGCAGAGATGACAAGCGATTTGGCTGTTACCGTGTTCACTTCAAAACAGGTTTGGTAGGCACGGATGACAGCTCCGACTCGCCCTTTGCTCGGATAAAATCAGATGTTGTGAGAGATTTGTTGAATCGAGCTCGCGGCCAGGTGAGTTTTAAATGTTTTGTGCTGAAGTGAGCTAGCTGCTAGCTGAGATATCAAAGCCTGATTAGGAGGAGCAGCTACAGTTCACGTCAGGCTGCTGTTTGTCATTATTGAAACTGTCTCTCTTGTTTTTATGAAGTCGTTATCACATAAAGTTTAAGTATTTGAAGTGACAGCTACGTGTAGGTACATCTTGTAAAAGTCAAAGTCCAGACAAACGGGAATAAAAATCTGACGTTTGTTTTATTTTTGCATTTAAATTCAGGTTTGTTACAGTAATGTTAAAACGTCAAACATATTTAAATACAGCTTTGGTCATTTTACAATAGATTATTAGTCATTGTGAAGTATTATTTGTTAAGTACAATCAGCTACACACAGTCAAGTACACAGCTTATATAACTTTTACTGTTCTTGTTTCATATGTTTGTTAGAAACTGTATATTTAAGACCGCTAACTCGTAATATATTATTTTTGACATATTCTTTAGCAGCAGTCTTCATTCACAATTTGGCATTTACAGTTTTGGTTTCACTTCATGTGAAAAGTCTGAAGATATTCTTTATGACGGTGACTGTAGAGTTAACTCTGAAGTGTAGAAATCCATCAGTTATCTGCAGACACGATAGATGAAAAGAGGAAGTAAAGAGATTTGTAAATTATCCCATAAAAACCTGGTAATTCCCAGTAGTTATGGGGTCATACATTTGTCATTGTTTTCAATGCATTAAATATGATTTTTAGTCTCACCCATGGTGAATATTATTTACGACTTCCTCAGTGCTGCCGCTCATTTGTTGTGTATCCTGTCTTCTCTCCACAGCCCTGTAAACTAAACCTCCCCCCCTGCCCCTCCACCTCCACTCCTGTTTGCTCTGCTGCGGTCTCATCCTGGACGTTTCCAAACCCATTTACTATGAGTGCAATGCGTGTGGATGCCAAAGTGGTGATGCTGGGAAAGGAGAGCGTGGGGAAGACCAGTCTGGTGGAGAGATACGTTCATCATCGCTTCTTGGTCGGCCCGTACCAGAACGTGAGTGTCAGCTGCTCCCGTTTCAATTTCCGTATCAGCCCGTTGCTGATTGCCTCCCCGCCTGCTGCCTGCCTGAATGAAAGGCATTATTTTTATATTTAGCCCTGGGGAAGTCGTGGTAATTAATGCTCAAGTCCGTGATCATCTTAAAGCATAAAAGCATGATAGAAACCCGGGATGCAGTCATGACTTGGTATTAGACAAGCATTTTTGTAGGAATCTTACATATCAATGTTTAAGCTTGTCAGACATGCCTCTCTTATGTTCTGTTTAAGAGTGATACACTATGATATGTTCATAACTTCAGTTATATGAAGTTGTAGAGCAGAAGCTCTATGTTGGTGTAGGACAACGTGGTGAGCCGACTTTAATAAAGGAACAAACTCAGTATTCAGAGTAGCCTCAGTCTACAGGGACATTTCCATCTGTGAGTGCCTGATGCTTCACTGCGCTTGTTTCCTCTTCCCGACAGACTATCGGTGCTGCTTTTGTTGCCAAACCAATCCAGGTGGGAGAGAAAGTGATTACCCTGGGAATATGGGTGAGTTAGACCTGATATGAATTTGATTTCATTCTGTGTACTGTGTGAGTGCAAGATTTGAAAATGTGCCCCAACAACAGCCTAATAGCCAGACGCATCACCTCCTTTCATCCTCATCATTGTCATCATTTAAAAAAAAACAGTAAGCAGTTCAATGAGCCCACAGCAGAATGCAGGATGGCTTTTCTGTGGGAAAATAACTAATTAACTTATTAATTTATTCTAATAACAGACATATAAACTGTTTCTGACAACTGTATAGCAGTGAGGGGAAATTAGCTCGGAGCCTCAGAACTCTTCACTTGGGGATTACAGAGCAGCCTGTATGGGGGTTGTAGGAATGTCGACTATGTGCAACTATAAACTCAAGGCCAGAAGCATTTAACGTAGCGTTCAGCAGGAAGCAGTTAGCACTGTGATGTCTTCACTCCCTTTATCATTTCACCCTGTTTACTTTTTGGTAGTTCTCAGTTTCCTCTGCCTCACTCTTCTCTTCTCTGTCTCACTCAGGACACAGCCGGATCAGAGCGCTATGAAGCCATGAGCCGAATCTACTACAGAGGAGCCCGGGCAGCCATAGTCTGCTATGGTAAATCTACATTGTTCATAATAATAATTACAGACAGCTTTCAGGTGTTGTAACTCAACCGCTGGTGCTCATGTTGGAGAACATCTGGATTAGTTTCATAAATTTGCACACTTTGTATGCATGCACATGCTTAAAAGGGCATACTTTTTATCGTTATGTTTCTACTTGTCTTGTCTGACATGTGCTCTATTCTTTATACCATGTGCTGCGACTGTGACATGCAAATTTAAATTATGATCACAGCATAGAGAACTGGATGTACAGGGTCACATAACGTGCTGTTTTAAATGAGGAACTGAACATCGTGTCACTGATCCTTCTATCAGATGAATACATGATGTCAATCTGTCAGCAGATGCTAGTTTGGACTTTCAGTTAAAGGTTAAGCTTCTGTTTTCTTTTCTGTGCATCAGTCTCAGCGGGTTAAATCTCTACTCTGCTCCCTCATGCACCACTTAAAAACTCCTCTTTGGGATAACAGTGGCCATGGATATACCACACAGACACATGCAGGCCACACAAACTGTGATTGTTCAAGTGATGTTGGTAGAAATCGGAGCCTATCTGTTCATCTAGTGTAACCATTTCCAACGCAAACCTTTTGCTAGCCGCTATCACATTTAATCAAAGAATGTAAACACAACAAGGTGAACCTTCCCATCATCACTCTCTGCCACAAATGGATGTAAGCACAGTTACTGCGGGGAATAAAATAAAAGCGTGATCATGACCACTTGCTCATGCATGCCACAGTATAACTCCAGGACAGTTCAGTGTGCGACAGTAACCTTCACTTTTACACAAATGCACTAGCAGCAGCAGTGGTTCACTTAATATTTGTGAGACAACTTAAAACTTTAAAATCCCTGTAGACAAATATACTGTTTTCAAATCAGAGGTACTCCTGGGGTTACCTCTTTTGTTGCAAGATAGTTGAGTAGCTCAGCTAAAAATGAGAAATAGAAATTCTGATTTGTAAAAAAAAAAAAAAAAAAAAAGTGCTTGTGTTCAGGAGAAAAACACATAGATAGGATTACAAATAGGTGTGACGCTCAAGTAAATTTGTTGTCACAATGCGTAATTTCCTAAAACTAATTGAGAAATGGTCGTGACATCCAGCTTCACATAAGATTTCCCGGGCCCAGAAAAAGTCACGTAATGTTTTTGATGCTGGTAATAATTGAAAACTGAAAGAGCTCTGTCATGCGAGTCTTTTGGAGCCGGCTGGAGACACGGATGGTTGTCGTATGAGTGCAAAGTTAACCAAACCCAAAAAAGAGACCTAACCTAAACATTGACAACTCCAGGATGACTGTCTTCATAAATAACATCCATTGAAATAAACACATTTGGACCATGACAGTGTCACTGAGCTCATCTGATGAACTGCTTATCACTCGTCATTACCATTTACAACAGCTTCAGTTCATGTGCTGACCTCATTATTGCCCTTACCTTGACTAAGACATTGAACTGAATACCAGTTAAACATTAAGAGTTAAGACAAGATGAACACGTTGATCCCCTGAGAATAGCGGACTGTCACGGAGGACAGTTAACAGATCTTAAAACCAATCGTCAAACAGGTTAAGGGTTGCTACATGTAGTGTTTTTTCCTGAATGGTTTCTGTTTCTTTGTTCCACATAGAGAGGAACTTTGTCTCTTAGGAAAGAGCTGATGGCATTTCCCAGTATGTTACTCACACTGCTGTCATGTTTTATTCAACATCTTTTGACAAGTCTGATGGCCAGCGGCTTCTTTCCCTTCCATCTTCTTTTGTTTTACTGTTAAACCTTAACTGCACAAATCACAGATTTGATGAGTTATTTGTGAAAAATCACTAAAACAGTGAGAGCTCATTGTAACTCAGGGTTGCAGGGTTGTGTTTATACTCGTATCTGAAGGAAATTATGGAAACATCTGTGGAATACTAAAAGTCTAAACGTGGTTGTGTTTTGTCATTTTCGTCTTTCAGATCTGACTGACAGCAGCAGCTTCCAGCGAGCTCGGTTCTGGGTGAAGGAGCTGCAGAACTGCGAGGAAGTAAGAGACTTTTTCTGATGTGAAGTTAAATGTAATGGAGCTTTGTCATGAACACTTAAAGGCCAGCTTAGAGCATCATTGTATAGCTTGTTAGCAGTTCATGAAACTATGGTTGTGTTTCTCTGCATAAATATGCAGTCACTGTGGTGATTGTGCAGCAACTGTCTGATCAATATCTGACCAAAGAATAAGGAAACAAGATTATGAATCTGATCAGAAGTTTGATGCCAGTGAACACATTTCAGTCTGTACCAAGTTGTGTTGTGTTTAGATAATAGACTGAGCTGGTTGGCATGATAAAATTCAAAGTTTTATGTTGAACTTCTGTGCGTGTCTCTCAGTAACGTTGTTGTTTGTGTTGTGTACTCCAGCACTGTAAGATCTACCTGTGTGCCACTAAGAACGACCTGGTTGAAGGAGATCGGAGCTTGCGCCAAATCGATTACCACGATGCTCAGGACTTTGCTGAGGGTAAATACAGACTAACTGCTATAAATCTGCCTGTGTTACTGCTCATTATACCGGTATGCATGGAAATATAAACACCCCCTTGTAATATGTTGACGTGGCAGCCGGCTACAGAGGCTGCCTTAATGTAGAAGTCAGTTGTTACTACTGTGTGTGTGTGTGTGTGTGTGTGTGTAATTGATACAGTACATTACTGTCATGCAGCCTTCATTAAGATGCCTGCATTATCACATGAATCTTTGACCAGCAGAAGGCTGCCGATGTTCCAACAGATCCATGTTGGTATCATATTTAAATGTGCGCACTCATTTGTTTATACAGTATCTAACTACTACTACTACTACTAAGAAATCAGTTTAATGATATTATGCTGACTTTGAAAGTTTTTTGAGGTCAACTACACTGCCACTGTTGTCTTTTGGTGTGAGACAGTTGGCTCACTGGCTGGCAGCACATGTTACACCATCAACTGTGAGTGTGTCTGACAAAGGTGATAGAAGCTCATTGACACATAATGGACAAATGTAGATGTCATTTTTATTGGTTAATTCATGCATCCGTCCGTACCCAGATTGGGGAATAATGACATTACTAACGTGCTTGTAAATGTCCTGAACACGGTTAAAGGATTTTAAGAAGTCGTTGACCTCTATCAGCCTCTGTGATCTTGTGATTTATAAGCATGGACAGACCTCATGTCTTGTTTCTTTGCCATGACCTGAC
This sequence comes from Argyrosomus regius, assembly GCA_946959425.1. NCBI lineage: Eukaryota > Metazoa > Chordata > Actinopteri > Sciaenidae > Argyrosomus > Argyrosomus regius. Next base: position 13,681,831 of record OX336896.1, on the reverse strand, counting down.
TGACCTTTAACCTGTTTTTGTTTGCTTTCACAGAGATTGGTGCGCAGCATTTTGAGACCTCCAGTAAAACAGGAAATAATGTGGGTGAGTCAACCCTTCAGTCATCTGCAGAACACATTTAACCCGGGTGGCACAGCTGTATTTATTCATGGTCTGCGAACTGAGGAAGTGTGTTTGAGTAAGAACTCTGCTATTGGAAGAAAAATCCATTAAATCACACAATCGTACTTGATTATAGTAAAATAAAAATATGTTTCAGTAGAACTCAGTAGAGCTCAGACACCTAGTGTAGCAGACACTGTTAGTTCTTCAGGAAAGCCAAACAAGAAAAGTCATAAATGGATCTGAATTGAACTGGAAAGTTTCTATAACTCAGGTTTACCTCATTTGAACTCAGTCACTCAGGCAGTTACATAAATGTGATGAGAGACAGACAGAGAGAGAGATTGTTTCACCACTGTAAGAAAATAGTCTTTTGTTGAAAACTATTAAACCAACTTAGAACTAACTCTTCAACAATATTAAGGAGGTCTTCTGAAGCAGTTGCTCTTTTAAGACGAGTCAAGTTGAGACATCGAAGACACTGGCATTCAAATAAACAGGAAGTAGAAGCAAGATGTGATGGCGTGATTGCTGAAGAGTCTGCCTCATCTCAAAGCACACAATGTATTCTAATTAGTACATGGAGACAATTTTAACAAAGTAAATAAAGAGAATACAGTGCTGTTATAAGCACAGAAAATGACCCGCAGTGTGGACTCAAGTCATCAGAATTTGACCCTCAGCAGGACCTTGTAATCACAGTTAAAACATTGTCATAGATATTCAGGCTTTGCACAGAGGTGACCAGTGTGTATATTTATCCAGATAGTCCGTCACTCGTTTCAGTTCACTTTAGAGAGCATCCTCTTGTGATTCTGTCTCTAATCAACAATACTTTTGTATTAGCAGTAGTGTTATGTGCAGTCGTATTACGTTCCTGTCATAACTTAAATTAAGTCAGATTCTACTCGAGAACAAGAGCAGTGGCTCGTTTGTTGCCTTTAATGTTGAGTTTATTCTGGCATAAAGTATTTAATAGTGAACATGCCCTTAGCGTCATGGAAAAGGAGCCTCTGAAACAAAATGCAATCTGTTTGATAGGTCTTACGTGTTGTGTATTAGGAATGTGAGTGGACTAGTTTTTGTCAGGTCATGATGTGTGAATGAAGTGACGGAAAATGACGGGCCTCTTTGTTCTTCTGCTTGACAGACGAGCTGTTCCAAAAAGTTGCTGAGGATTACAACAGCACAGCCTTCCAGTATATGACAGGTGAGTGTTTTTTCTGATGCAAGTTATAAATACAATAATATAAATAAGATTGGTCCAAACTTGTTTTTTCAAATTTAAATTTAAGTTGTAACCCAACTCTCTAAGAACATTTTATTGTAGGGGGCGAGCACTGCATTTAGATTCAAGTTCTGAGCGACCAGCAGTAGAGATTTCTATTAACTGATTAACTGAGTCACCATGTTTTGGTGGTGGGGGGGCTTGGAGCACTGTATCACTGGCACAGCAGTGGAAGTTAATGTTCTGTTATAGAGAGATGTGGCCCAGCAGTGGTCCTAGACTTGATCCTTGTGGGACACCACAGGTGAAGCGCATGTGGAAGAAGACCCCTCCACGTATATTTAGATGAGAAGACAGATGCTGGTTTAATATTTGAGCTAACTATGAAGCTACAGCCAGCAGCTGGATAGCTTAGCTTAGTATAAAGGCTGGAAACAGTGGGAAACAGCTAGACTGGCTCTGCTCATAGGTAACCATGTCCACCTACCAGCACTTCTAAAGGTCACTAACTAACACGCTATGTTTAATGCATACAAAAATCAAAGTTAATGTAAAGTAATATGTTAATGAAAAAGAGTTTGTGAAGGGTCAGGTTTTCTTCATCTTTGTAGAAGATCTTTGTCCTGAACTGATTCCAAAGCAAATACAATATTTTGAACATGAAGTCTCTTCCTGTGTTCCAGCAGAGGAAACGGGCGTCGACTTGGGCCAGAAGAAAGACTCATATTTCTACTCCTGTTGCCATAACAACTGATGCTGAGCAACAGGAAGGGAACAGAAATGGTCACTTTTCCTTGGGCTGGAGTAAAACCTGGATATGGGATGGGTGCTGTGGAACTGGGATCCAAGAAAAAGAAATGAAGCAGGAATGTTTATACCTTGTTAGTTATGTTTTTCTTTTGTGCCATAAAGAACTGAAGGCTGCAAGACTTTACAGAAGAGGATCTACTTCTGCTCATACTGGGTGGAGAGGGATTTAAAATCCAACGTTCACAATTTTCACCCAGTTACGTCCCGTGTTTTATCCTCATCAGCTGGTCTCTTTTCCTCTGTCGCTTCCTCTGAGCTGGACCATGGGAGTGAACGTATTCCCAAAGCTGCAGCAGTGTTAACCGATCGGAAGCTGTGAGGACGTTAAAAACACGGACCGGCAGAGAAAACTTAATTGAGGCTGTTTATTGTTGTAGCAACTGCAGTGCTTTAGGAGGGTGAATGGTTTGTTTACAGCATTTTTTGTTTACCTCCAACTCTATTTAACCTTGTTGTGGAAACCCGTCTGTTGTTCCTGCACATCTTCCACGAATATCGACGAATGGAGTGAAGCTAACTAGGATGTAATCTGTCAAACAAAACGCTCCTATGTTCCCAGTCACACATAATTGAAATTAATTCTTCTTATACCTTCACAAATCTGGTATAAGACATGAATGAGGTGATACCAATGATCTTCATCCTATAAAGGCCTTATACCCGCAGTAGAAATGGCAGGACTGTGTGTGTGTGTGTGTGTGTGTGTGTGTTTGTGTGTGTTTGTGTGTGTGTGTGTGTGTGTGTGTGTGTCCAAAATCAACTTTCCAGAGCTGCGGCTCTTGAGTGTTTACCATGACATAACCACAACTTCTGCCCTGACAGTCGTGGATGTATTCACAGAGCTGGATATGGTGCCACTGCTCCCAGAGCCCAGAAACGATATTTTTATTTCCATGATGTCATCCTAATGTGAAGTCTATGGGGCCAGCAGGAGAAACGCTAATGTCCAGTGGGCCGCACAATGTAGAAGTACAAGTGGAAGCTAAATAAATGGAGGCCATCTTGGAGTTCAGTATCCAGTTCTTATAATACATCCACAGTGACGGGACGTTCAACGTATATCTGAAATGTTATCTTTTGCTGCATAAGCTATTATTCTGTCACAAGTAAAATAAAATAAGATGGGTTTAAGGTGGCGGTTACTAAAATGCCTCGATATCAGCTGACTGAAAGAAAATTTAACGACTCACGTTTCTACGTTTGAACTCTAAATTTTCTATTTTGTTATTTAAAATGTAAAGAACACTTCTGGAAATGTGACTGTTAAATTTTCTTTTAGTCTTCAGTGCAGAAGTTCCTGCAAAGACGAGCTCTGGTCATAGAGCCAAGTTCCCCTTCAGTGTGTTGAGAAACTGCAGATTTCACCCACACAGGAAAAAAACAAACAAACATGAATGTTGTAATATGGAACTGTCATCTCAATGGACAATATTTGCATCTATATTTAACGTCAAGACTCAAGTCACTAATTTATTGCCTTTTTAAGTTATGGACGTGGGGAAATAAAATGGACACGCTCATCAGTTCTCTCCATGTTGTTGCTGTGAAGTGTTGCTGTTCCATGTGTTGATATTTCAATGCAAAATATTTTTATTGAGGACTGTTGACAGACCAGTGTAAAGTGCAAATATGTTCTGTAAAATTAAAAGCTTGTTAAAAGAATGTTTCAAAGCTCTGACAGACCTTACATTTTATAGTGCATTTTTTTGCCCTTGTGTATAATATCTCAGCTTTTTATGCATTAGAGTGAAAAAACGGTCAATATAATGGCAATATATACAAAAATGTAATGTAAATAATCAAATCTTTGCATTATTGCATCTTCAGAAATGAATTTGTGGCATACTGACAACCCCTTTTTGCATTCAGTTTGGTGTTATTTTTCTTATTTCACTTGCAGTGAAAGTGTCCCCCCATCCTGACACAAAATAAAAGCTTGTGCCTCAAGAAGGGACTTCACCATAAGCCAAATAAAATCACTTTGAAACCACCAAAAACTGTCACTGGAAAGGAGCGTCTGCGTTTTCACAGTTCAGTCCTCAACGCTGTGGTTTAACATGGTTTAGCCTGTCACCTGTGCTTATATTAGAAATAACACCTGTATTTCCCTCGAGGTCGTGAGCATTTTCACAGCTGTCTGTGTTGCATTGAGGGATGCAGCGGTGAATTTTGTAACAAAAGGAGGCTGTTTTTAATCTTTCTTCAGTCATCACACTCGTATCGAACATTATCACTACTGCTAGCTACAGTCTCATAACGGACAACTTTAGGTCAATTTGAGCAAAAACTTAAACTAATCTTGACGAAATCATTATGTTTAAATAGTCAATTTTCTGCTGCTTATCAAGGTTGAGCACACCTTAATTAATTGATAATAATATTGCTTAAAATTATTGTTACACACAGCTGGGAAGTGCTGACAAAAATGTGTTTTTAATAAATTCATGTACTTGATAGTAATGATTTTAGGCCTTATTTGCAGGCATGACACTGCAGAAACCCTGCATTAAAATGAATAAATCTTATGCTTTGAATTTTTTTTGTAGACATAAATTTTTACTTTTAACTTTCTAAAACCACTGAAGCTTGAAATGTTCTTAAGACAAGTGGGACAAGAAACAGACTGACAACTCACCTGTGTTTTTATTTGTATTGTTAGAGAAAGTAAAATGATTCTGACTTTCTCACCTGGACTTTTTCCTCACCATCTCCGCCTCATGCTGCTGCACACAAACCCAATGAATGATTTACAGTATTTAACGTTTAAAAATGGACAATAATAAGTGGAAAAATGAAAAGTGAAGAACTTTGTAGACCCTGAACGGATCACTACAAGACTAACAGTCTTTCTCTTTATTGCTTCATGTTTACACTCATTTTGACAGTCTGGCATGTGAGTTTATTTTGTACTTGAGTTGAACTATTCTCGGTCTGTTTATTAGCTTACTTTTAATCCTTATATAGGGTGACATTGAAATCTCAGTGGAAAGTCTCTGAGCCTGAGGTGTTTTTACTTATTTTAGCTGATTAGACCTCTCTGGACTGTGCTTCACTCATATCTTCATCACTCTCCTGTTAGTCTGATGGCACATTTTAGAGCCGCTCAACTCACTGCACCTTCTTTTTCTTTCTCATGGCTGCATCCAAAAGGCTTTGTACTCCCATCTCTGACAACACAGATGTGAAAGGTAAAAAATAAAGTTTACCACAGCATCTTCACTTCCTGTTATTGTTTGATTATTGCATCAGATTTCTCTGTTTGGACATTTTCCCAACATATTCCAGTGTTGGTATGTTGTTATTGGTAAAGTCAACAACATAGAGATGAACTGTTCTCCAGGCTGAGTTTTGACCCCTCAGATTAACTTACAAAACACAACTGTGAAGTTAAGAACACAACAAATAGTTTGTGGTAAAAAGTATTTGTTGCGTAAGCTATTGTGGAATATTGTACTTTTTGTTATTAGTTACTTTATAGGTTAAAGATTTTATGTAAAAAAAAACAACATTTGAGTCCTTTTTCCACCACTGGTACATGAAAATTACAGTTAAAGTATTATTTTGGTAGCATAGCAGCAACTAGCAAGTGATGCTAATTAGCATAGCACAGATCTGGTCTTTCTGAAAAGCAGACACTTGCTTCACACATTTCTTCAGTTCTTCTGAGCTAAATGTTTCAGTTTCTTCATCAAACAAACGTGTTGCAAAACGTCAGACTTTGTTCTTAAATTTTGATTTACTGGGTGGGCTAAGCGTGGATGAGTGGCTGAGAGAGACTGGCGGGATGGAGGAGGAAGATAAAATATAATAGACACCCTGAAATTAATGAGCTGGGAAAGAAACAGAGCCAAGACCATTAAAGGTCCAGTGTGTAGGATTTAGTGACACCTAGCAGTGAAGTTGCAAATTCAACCCTACTGATGCCTCACCCTCTTCTTCTTAGCATGTAGGGAAAAACTCTGGCTGCAAAATGCACATAAAAGGCAGGAGGCCATATCTAGATCGGGGTTTCGTTTGTCTGTTCTGGGCTACTGTAGAAAAATGGCGGTTCAACATAGAGGACTACTTGGAAGAAGATTTCTCTGGTGTGCAGAGAAAGACTATTTCTAACAAAGTTAGATATTTGTAGAATGTTGAATTATGGGATTTCATTTAATTAAATGAATTAACAGCCATGTATGAGTATTTGAAAATGCCTAAAATAATTTAAAGATGCTATTATCACAAAAGATTCCACTATGGAGTTAGACCAACATCTGAAAAAAGAACGAGGCCAGTACAAAACTTATTTCATAACTTCTTTTTCTTATATATTTATGTAGCAGTTGTTTTAACAGGTCAATGGTGGAGATCTAACAGGTCATAATTACACTGGAATGAAACATTGCTTGTTGGGCAACTGTAAAAAGGCATTAGTAGGGACACTTGGCTCTCACAGATGCCAAACCATTCCTTAAAAATATCTCCAAAGAAATACATTCTAAGGCATTGGCAGATAACACACGGACAATATTAAGCTTGAAGACAGAGCGAAAACACGTGGCAAGAACACATACTGCAAGTGCAAGCATCATGGCAGGAGTCCGTCACTTCAAGTGTCTCGCATCCAATCGAAGACTTTTGTTTCCCCTCGACGGAGAGTCGAGATGAGGAGGGAACAAGGAGCGAAGGCCCAGACTCTCCCTCGTCATCGTTTGTGCGTCACAGAAAAAGTATATAAATAATCACTACAGAGCAGAGTATACACACTGGAGCAAACTTAGTGCTATCTCTGCATTCAAACCACCAGCGATCAAGAGGGCAAGACTAGCTTTTTGTTGCCCAGTGTTAGATGATGGTGGATATGACCTTTAGGAGTGTCAGTCTGTGAAACCTGTCGTCCAACCAGTCTCCATATGAAGCTGCCAAATAACCTACAAGACAGCTTTAGTGTCCCATGATGGTACAAACACTTTTTCAGTGGCTTTCTTGCCCTGACATGAAAACTATTCTTAGTCCAACACTGAATCCTTGTCAGTTTGAGATCCTTTTTTTTTTGGCATGAAATGATCAAATTTATAGAAAGTTTCCTGATACTGGCAGCTAAAACTCTCAGTATCTACGTTAAAATGTAACTTCATTAGATTGCATGATATTTCAACAGTTGTGACTAGCAACCACACAGTTTTCTCACTCATGGTTAGGCTACACCAGGCAGCCAATCATATTTTCATAGTTGATCCGATTTTGAAGCACTCAGCTATCGAAGCACCGTCAAATGATCTGAGGCGTCAAGCAGAACCGGAGAGTGTGAATGGAAGCAACCACCTCCATGTCCACTGACAGAAGGGACAAATATCAGAGTGCGATCACTAGAGGGGACAGAGAACGAATATATTTATGTTTTTGGCCACCATTTGATTCAAGCGCGACCAAATCAAAGTCATTTAGGCTGAAGACCGAAGAGTTCACCCTACCTCGACAGCAAGCGACAGCGTAGTCTTCATCAAACACCTACACACCGGCTCTGTGATACCGCAGACACAATAACTGTCTCCAACTACTGACATTTATGACACCTTAAACACTACTGAAAGAATACCAAAACAAACCAGTAGGTGAAATTGGTCAAAATGTGAGAAAACAAGTACATCAGAGTGAAATATGTTTACAAATCCCCAAGTTCTGTGTAGCAGTTCTTTGATTTTCTTTGTCTAGATACCTCATATCGAGGTGAAGTCAGCACCAGTGTGTGCAAAGTCACTGTGTCATGAACCGTTTTCTACAGCGAGTGGGTACGGAGGTCCGGGAAAGTGGCGCGGTTATTAGGACAAAACTAAATAAATAATATCTATGTATACATGATTTTATACAGTATTTATGCTGCTTATTTATTCATTGATGAACTAAACAATTTATTTATGTGTTGATTTAGTTTTGTCCAAAAAAGTCCTCCATACATCTGACTGCTCATCGGACACAAACAGCGACAGACTGGGCTACTGGGGTAATGATTGGTTAATCATCTTTGTGTAGTGACTGTGAGGGCTTGTTGTTCAGCCTCCAGGTCCTGTGCCACTGTAAATAATAATCCACTGTGTGTCACTCCTCTTCCTCTTCCTCCTCCTCCTCTTCTTCTTCTTCCTCGTCTTCTTCCTCGTCTTCTTCCTCATCTTCCTCCTCGTCATCTTCATCCTCCTCGTCCAGATATTCCACCCCCATCTCCTCCATCACCGCCTCTCCATCCTCCTCGTGAGGATCTGATTTCTGCCTCCCCACCTCACCCTCTTCCACCGAGTCGTCCTCCACTTCCTCCAGCATCTCCTCCTCTTCATCCCTCTCCTCTTCATACGAGGAGATGGGCGAGTAGTGCGGGACGTCAAACACGTGCGGGCTGCTGGGAGTGTCGGTGCTGCTGGCGGGAGGTGAGGCGGGAGGCGCGGCGACAGGTATAGTGATGGGTACCGGGATGGAAAAAGCAGGGAGTGACTCGGAAGCAGACATGCCAGCGCCGGCGCTGACCTCCTGGACCCTCCTGGTGGTCGGATTCACACTGGTGGTAGTGTTAGAAGCAGCAGAGGGTATGACGGCCATGCCCAGACCCGAGGTCAGAGCTCTGGGTTCGGGTGTGTATTCCCGGATCTCCCCTGGTTCCAGCGGTTCAGGCCCGCAGGGGTCGTGTTCACTGCAGCACAGTTTGCCGTCCAGCTTGGAGATGAAGAGCAGGCCTTCTCGGTGCTGGCTGCAGTAGGAACTGGGGCACATCTCGCAGAAGGACGCCGCATCCTTACCGCATATATCGCACTGGTGCCACGGACATTCCCAGCGACCTACGATGAATACACATGCATGAACGTCAGTGAAAAATACAAAGGCAACTGTGACTAAAGATTTGACTTTTCAAGTTTGCAGTTTGACTACTGACATTGCTAATAAGCTGTTTTGTTACGTCGGTTTTACAGATTGTACCGAAAGAAATAGTCAGTTATTGCGTTCATGCAGAGCCACCAACCTGCAGGCCTCTTGGTGAGGTTGAGGCAGTCAGCGTGGTAAACTTTGGGACAGCCGGGTCTCTTACAGGACACCATCTGTCCTCCATCTCCACAGCTGAAACACTCATCCTCTCGTTCTTTGGTCACCACCACCTTTTTCTTCCTCTTGCCGTGTCCCCTCCTCTTCAGCTTGCGTCCTTTGTCGTCAGATGGAGGGTTGTTCTGATTTGGAGAAGAGAGGGGTTTTAATGGTGCTTTTATTACATAACAATCTCTTCCTTCGACCACCAGCCAAAGAAATCAGCACTTGAAATAACTTGTACTTCAGGTGTTTAACAACACTCAGTAGTATTAGTAGTAGTATTTCATTTATGTCACTCCTGTCACCTTTGGTCTGACGCCCAGGAAGCCGCTGCAGTTTGATGCCCCACATTTACAGACCGTCTTCCCGTTCCCCAAACACTCCAGGTTGTAGTTGAAAGTAAGCTCCGTTCCTGAACACGTACACACACAAACAAGCTGTCAGCTTTCTGCACGGGATGTTTGATCAGATTGCTGAAAAATCTGCTTAAATTTCAGCTCTAAATGAAGCAGCGTACCGGCAGGGACGTCGACAAGAGCAAAGAGTCCCACCCGGGTATCGCCGCTCACCGTCCACTTCTGTGTCTCACAGTTTGGCTGACAGCAGTGGTTCATGAAGCGAGCTTCGTTCCCCTTCGGCCCAGCATCGATGATTCGATCCTAACAAACCACACACACACACACACACACACACACACACACAGACAGTGTGTTTAGTACATACTGCAGTATGGACCTGGGACACAGTTGCACTCTGGCTCTGAGCTGTACCTTGTCCAGAGTCAGCATGTAGAAGTTACAGATGTCATTCTCCTGGGCATGTCTGATCCTGGACCGGCACTCCTCCTCGTCAATCACCTCCCCAACGTACTCGCTCACAAACTGACCCTGAGTGAACAACATTCATTATTTAGACCGATCCACTCTCACTGAACAGCAACCACACCTCCTAGAATAAGTACTAGTACCTAGTAGTACAATAGTACTATGACAGCAGTGTAGTCACCTTCTTGATGTCGTGGACACAGCGGAGCCCCCAGCCTCGAGACAGTGTCCTGAAGATCTCCACCTGGCTGTACTGACGCTTGGTGAACGCCTGGTTGAGACACCGCTCACCCGCCGGACAAACCTGTATGTTCAGAGGGTAAAATTTGACAGTGTAGTAGAGTGTAGATACTTTATATTCAGCTATATCACAACATACTGCGCTCCCTTTATTACAAGAGCTAAAGAAGCCATCTAAGGTTTGGTAGGGGCAGATAAGGGAATGATGGGGTGTGTAATGTTAGTACATGTTGCGTTCAATTTTCTTGAGAAAAGTATTTGATGTTGTTGTGCAGATTAATGATAACCATTATTTAGACAATAATATCTGTTCCTAAAGGGTAATATGAAGGGAGTTGAGGTGTTGAGGAAAACACAAAGAAGACCAATCATTTAGCTAAAGCAAGTTTTTAAAATCACATCTATAAATCTTTAAAACATTTCGTAGTAGAGAGATTTCTGTACCTGTGGGTGACATTCGTACAGCAGCATGCGGTTGATGCACTCGGAGTCCATCCCACACGGGCTCTCGTCTGTCGCCTTACAGTTACAGCGTGGGATCTCTGATAGGTCGGCTGTAAAGATCTGGACCTTTCCTATTGGTCGATTCACCTAAGTGAGTCAGAAAGGAAACGTGAACTCTCCTCTGTGCACTTGTTTATATTCCTAGTCATGTGTAAGGATTGTTAAATTGAAATTGATTGTTATAAGAGACAAGCCTTTATTCCTAATTTGCCCGCTTAAAGCAAAATCAAAGCTTCCTCCATGGTTACCGGTTGTCTTGGAACGTTTAGTATAATATGCATGTGTTAGTCACCACTTGCCACCGTTGGACTTATACAACTCAACTCTACATACAGTGGAGGCTTACCAGTTTTACATGCAGCAAACTGGGATTATTAGGTAAAACCCAGCTATGTATCCTGCTACTGATATATGAGACGCAAGAATTAAAGAAAACTAACTAAAACAGATACCACTGGTTCATTTTTGAAGAAAGCTAGAGAATGAAGCATTTTGGACTAAACAAAGATGACAAATCTTCTCCCTGACCTTTATATGTTTGTATGGAGGGGGCTTCCTATCGTTCTTTCTATCCTCTTGAAGCTGACGGAGCTCCTTCTCCGCCTGCAGCTCCCGAAATCGCACAGCCGCCTCCTCCAAAGCTGAGGAGGTAAATCAACAGTTATAAAAAGTCAACCAAAGGATGACTCTCGCTTTCAGGATCTATTGAACAAGACATTTTGCTGAGCCCAGCAGTGGCTACCTTTCTTGTAGGTGGCATCAACACCTTTCCCCATCTTTTCTTTGCTGTTGGCGTCCACATCCATATAAGGGAAGACCCTAGCCTGGTAGGTCCACAGGTAGTCATTGGAGCCAAAGAAGTGAACAGGAAACTCCCCAACATCGTGCCTCATCCGTTGGATGTTCTCTGGGATCGTTTTGGGATGACTGACCTCGGCTGGCCACCACCTTTTCAGATCGGGAGAGGAAACAACACTAAGGAATTGTACAACATTGGCAAGATAATGATTTAATAAGAAGTGTCTGTTTATTGTATGCATTTGACTCAGATTCAGGTCTGTGTTGGAGGTTGGAAAGGTTTGACAGTTTTTTTAAGTGAAACATCTGTTTAACTGATCTAATTATCACCAACATTATCCATCTGTAGCATATTTGCACCATGTACACTGTCTGCAGTCTCGCCACTGACCTGTACCGCCCAACCTTCACCCAGAGGATGTCCTTGTAGCGAGGTTTCTTCCCAGCTTTGCAGTCGTTGCAGTACCAGCTGCCTTTGGGCATTTCCATGTTCAGACACTCCCGGTGAAACGCAGCCGGGCAGGACTCACAGCATAGCAGACTGCCCCCTGGAGGACAGGTGGAGGACAGAGGTGTTTTTGACTGCTGCTAGTGCGTGCATGTAGAGGTTAGCTCGCCACCGTTTGGTAGGAGCTACGTTAAGGTTACCAATGTTCTGTAATATCTGTACGGAGCATTTTAACCTCTTGTTTTGGTTTTTAAAGAGATAGATGAGAAGGTTGACACCACTCTTATGATTATACGGTGAATATGAAGCTACAGCCAGCTACTGGTTAGCTTAGCACAAAGACTGGAAAGAGAGTGAAACGGCTGCTCGGTCTGTCTACTGATGTTTAACATCTTAATTTGGCATGTTAGCATATGCCAATGTATGTATGCTAATGTGTGTAAGCATCTCTGTTTTGTTGGTTTAACTGTACAAAAACTGAACTGTAAAAATGACAAACTGTTGTGTTACAATGGGTCTAATTTCCCAAAATGTTGAACTTTAAACTACTGGTTTTAAATCAGATTCAAGCTAAAAGTTTGCTGTTCAGTTGGACGGTCACGCACACGGTCTTGGGGGCTTCAAAGAATAAAGCCAGGTCGGGCTGAAGTTACTCCTCATGTTCCTAAAGCTGTACCTTCGGTGCAGACGAAGCACCAGCTGACGTTGACGTGTTCGTGGTTCTTGACACCTCGGCGTGGAGTGAAGTGGTTGGGACAGATGATGCTGTTGTTGGAGAGGACAACGCAGCCTGCTGCCATGCAGAGGTCTGTAGCATGATAGGCTACCGGGCAGCGCACACACCGTACCAAACGACCTACAGACAAACACGAGAACAGTCTCAGCATGGAAGATGCACAAACCAACACAAGTAAATACAGTAAATGATCTGAGGGTCTTGTGGTTCACCTTTAGAGATGGATGAGCTGTTGGGATTGGCGATGAAGCAGGTGAGACAGACGTGGATCGAGCAGCGGAAGCCTCGGTTCACAGGTGCTGTCGGGGCGAAGTTGGCGATACACTCCCCGTGGTAAAATTTCCCACACACGGGAATCATACAGCGTCGCACATCCTCACTGCGCTTTTTACATACAAAGCAGGTGTGGATGCCTGAGAAAAAAAAAAAAAAAATATATATATATATATATATATATATATTGACATTTATATCAAGAGATCCATTAGAAATACAACATTTTATCCCCAACTTGACCTCACAACCCTTATATCTCCATAAATAAAATAAAAATAATAATAAAGCTAAATTTGCAAACAAACATAAATAAATGCATAAAAAAATGGTATCTGGTGAATGGACTCCATGTTTTCAAGAACAGGGATCTGCTTCCCAAAGATGTTTTAGACTGATCTGTAAAACTGATCCAGCACTATGGAAATGTTTTTTAAGGTTCCACGTACTGGGTTCCTGGTTTTGTTAGTCTCGTGCACACACACTCGATAAGATACACATTCCTGCCAATGGTTTTACATTATTCCACTTATCAACAGGTGGCAGTAATGTGCCAAGAAATGCAGCAATGCACTGGCAAAGGCAGGAGAGAAGAAGGCTTGTACATACAGCAGTGAGGACATTGTCAGTCCTTTTCATTTGCCCAGAGACACTATCCTGATCCTGACTAGCAGAAGTTTTTTAAATCATACCAGATTTATTTACTATACTCTGTAATCCAGTGGGATTACTCTGACACTGCAGATTTAGACACAGACGTACCTGATTTGCATTCAGGACAGACAAACTTCCCTTTCGGGGCCTCAGCCAGTGAGATGCAGGGCAGATGGAAAGCTCCACAGCACTGACCCTCACAGAGGAGCAGCTCACCCGTCTTCTCACATACCTGCAACAAAACAAAAAAAAAACAGCCTACTTAAAAAGACATAATATAATAAAAGTAACTCAAAGGAGCTCTGAGTGTTTCCATTTCCTGTGTGGTCTGATGGGTAAAGTGAGATGTTATCTGGATTTTCACTGGGCATCCACAGACTAATACAATATACACACTTAGGTTGCCACCAAATGACTGCTGAGTGTTGAAACATGTTTTCCACAATAAAGCAGTTCTCCACAAGGACACAAAACTGCTGAATTTTCATCTTCCATCTTCTCTTCGCTAGAAACCTTAAAAGTGGGAACACACTTTGATTTACGATTATCACATTATATTGAAAAAAGAGACAATTAAATAACTAGTATTGTTTGGATGTTCAGATGGACAGGATATATTTTTGTGTGTTTAGTGAAAGTGTGACATGTATACTGTATTCCTTATGCAGTTTAAACAGTAGACTACAACACTCCGCAGAAGGCAGTATGGTACATTCAGATATGCAATTAAAATATATAAAGCATAAGCAGCAGGATGTCATTTTAAATGGAAACCTGCTACACAAGGAGACACCAACAACAGAGATGGAAAGAGGGTCCACGAGGGAAAGCTGAGAAATGTTTGACTTGACCATGTAAAACTAGACTTGTGGGAAATGGAACAATCAAGGCAGTGTCCGGGCGAAGAAGGAGGGGCAACTGGTGGATCAAGATGTCCGATAACGGATCTAATCTGACACCAAATTCACACACACAATAATTAGCGATATTTAGTCCTGATATAATATACAAAAACATCCTGCCATATGTCGACATCAATCATTATGATTGCTCTGGGATACGATCTCTCTTTAGGCAACATATCAACACGTTGTATGAGAAACCATTTTTGATACGTCAAGTTTGTGTAATCACGAGAAATTCATTTGGCGTGTGGTAACAATGAGAACAATATAATGTGAAAAATATCTTCATTATAACGAGACTGGAGAAATATTTTGGGGGTCTCTTGTCACTTGACCGCATAGCTCTGTAGTGATGTAGTGGCAGCACACTCTTTCCGCAGACATCCAATACACAGCAACATCAGAATAACTGATAATAACTGACTATGTCATAATTACATACTCAGCGCTAAACACAAGAGACAGTCTGCACACTGTAGCTGTATAAACAAACATCATACAGGGTTAGGCTGTTTTTGAATTAATTAACAAACCCACAGTGTCACCAGTGGTTCAGCCTGCTAAAAATAAATTCCTTCATTTCTAAAATAAATCTTAAACAGGAACGTGAGCTTTTCTCAGGATGCTTCTAAGAGTAAAGAGGACGCAGCTCTAAAGACTTTTCTCCATCAGCAAATTGGACCCTCGGGGGGGAAGCTCACCTGACAAATGTTCTCCTTCATGGAGGCAGGGCCTCCTCGGTCCCCTATGATCTTCCTCGATGGTACAAGTGGGTCGTCACACAGCGATAAGTCGTCCTTCATGGAGGAGAAGCTGTGATCCAGGCTGGACGGGTCACCCTTAAGAGACAAAGGGGAAAAAAGCAATAAATCAAGACCTGTATTTATCAATCATCCCCAGTGTAACCTGAAACACTCCCTCCTTCCCAGAGTAGGGCCGAGAGTTATTTATGAAGCCTACACTCTTAGCAAGGAGAGGGATTACTCCTCAGAGGGAGTGTGGCGTTGCTGTTTAACGACACTCACAGCTGCAGAAAGTAGTGGAGTAGAAATTATGAATGTCTTCGTCTTTATTCCAGTTATCAACAGTTACTCTTTGGAATATTTTTTATGTGTATAGTCAGATATTATGTTTTTTGAATTTTTTTTATTATTATTCCAAAATGAATAAATATCAAATCTCATTGTGATATTTACTAATTAGCGAATCACAATAAGCTGCAAGTAAACACTTGAAAGATACTTGTGTGGCTAACAAACTGGTTCAAGAGGGGCCAGCTCTGTCCTGGACTGCCCCTTAGACTCCATAGAGGAAGTCGGGGAGAGGAGGATGTTACGGTTATATTAGATATATATGTGCATGACACAAATGATCCATCATGCATATCTGTATACTTGAGAGGTGTATATAGTGTATATAACTTTTTATATAGCTAACAATATAGGTGTAAGATTTAAATGAGTAGATATTTATCTTTATTTGAACGGCATCTCCTGGTGACTGCTAACAGGTTATAACACCACCAGAGCTCTTAAATATTGGCTGATAGAGGATTCATTTCCTACATTAGAAAAACTGATGAAATGTTTGTACGTTTAGGCCTAAAAAGGACCAAATATGTGAATTCTGGCCAATTAAAGACTGATTTTCTACTCTGAGACAGCTGATAAATATGGATCCAGATATCAAATTCGACAGCGTAAAAGAATAGCAAGTGGAAAAGCAAATCTTCATCAGTGTGTAGCACAGTTTCACACATCATTCACTAAATTACATACAGAATAAACAGGACTGCTGACCTCTGACTCTGCTCTGTCCTTCTTGACCTCTTGAGTTTTACTGTCTTCAGCTTGAGGAGCATCAACGTCTGCTGACGCTGTCTCCACCTGGGCAGGCTCAGGTGGGGCCGGCGCAGGAGTTGGGGACGCAGGAGAGCTTGGAGGGGGATCTGTCTGAATGGGGGGCGGCGGTGTACAGGTGGAAATCTCTGTGTTTGTTGGTGTCGAGCTGGATACTGCGAGATGCTTATTCTTTGACTTTAAAGATGGTGGCGCAGAATCTGGGTGAAAGAAAGACGTGATGGAACCAGTTACCACAGGAAGTTAAGTCTGGAAAACTGCAAGAAAATCTTAAATTATTTATTTATCTAATTAAGATTCTGTTGGGAGTTGGGACACATCACTCCAGTTTGCTCTATTTCAAAATTCCTCCACAAATAAAACTGATCATTGAAGATGATTCACTGACCTGATTGAGAAGCAGGATTTGAATTGTTCTTCAGTGTTTTGACCTGTGACAAGAGAAACATTAGCAGAACTGTGCCTGTCAAACTGACAGCATGAAAAAATCCTCCTTGAACATGATATTGTGATAAATAAACCCTGAAAGATTTTCTTTTTCTTCACTGATCCTGAACAGTATCGTTCCTCAACATTACCTCCTCTTCAGTGAGGGTCCCTGTAGGCCAAGCTTTGGTTGACCTCTTACGTCTCAACAAGCTATTCTCTGACTCGTAGTCAGTTCACATATTGTGTGCAAGTTGCTGCTGACATGAACCTGTTTTATGTAAATCCATACAGACCTGAAAACCGCACTTCCCAAAAGCATGTTTAGGCTAAAATGATCATAAAATCAATCTTATGAACCTTCTTAAGATCAAGCTCCAGAACCTGCAGCTACACTAACTACATGTCGTCAATGATTTCTTAACTTTCATTTAAGTCTTTTTCATACCAAACAATTCAAAGTATAAATCATTTGTATAATGAGCTCAACAAAGATACACCGCAGATAAATAAATGTACACACAACAGAACATGGTCATGTTGTACCTTCTTCTTGGGGCTTGTTGAGGCCTCTGCCTCCAGACAGTACTCCAAGATCTTCTGAGTGGGTTTCCTCTTGCGCTTCCTCCCCAGCACAGGAGCATTTCCTATAATTGAATGTCATATAAAAGGACTCATTCATGTTATCAAACTGGTACGTAAAAGTTTGATGTCAACATAAAGGAGAGCTAACACAGACGGGACGGTGGGACTCCCTCCAAACAAAATAATTGCAGAACATATCAAACAAAATCATCTGGTAAAGATGAGCATGAAAGGTCAACACTTGTTGGAAGGGGGTTCATTTGTTAGGGTAGGGCAGAGAAACATACAACAAACAACTGTGCATATTCAGCATAACCAGGAAGTAAACCCGGAGGCTAGAAAATGTTTTTGGAGTTTCACCCAGGCGAGCATTCTCACTGGATTGAAGCTTTCTTTAGTTAGCTCTGCTGTGACCTCTTATACAATATAAAACACATACTGGAAATAGGAAGGAAGGAAAGAAATGGATGGAGTCATGTATTTTAAAGCAGAGATGTGAAATAGTTTGGTTGTGGCTTGGTTTTTTCAGCGTTGCTCAGTTCTGAGGAAAGGTTAACCAATAGGATCTTAATGTGGGACAGAGTGCTCATTTATCCTTGGGCAAGAAACCATCTCTTTCTGATTTACATTTCATTTTCAGGAATAATTTCCCTTTCACTTGCAATTAAGCTAGTCAAATTTAAAGTTAATGAAGAGCGTTTATGTATTTTGTGTGATATTGGTTGAAGATGAATTTAATTTTACGATCCATTGCTCCATCCTACAGAGACTTCAGCTGATGAACCCTGATTTGTTTTGGTTGTCTTGATTTGGCTCAAGAGACTTTTGTTTTAGAAAGTTGTATAGAAAATGCGCCACATAAACCAGAGAAGACTGTATCCAGTTGAATATTTTGAGATGTTGGCCCTAGATGGCTCTAGTGTTCTCTAGTGGCTTGTCCCCATATGGCGTAATCAGTCAAGACAAACTTTATCTTCAGTATCTGGATATCCAACACTACTTAGTCTGGGGTTGTTTTTTATGGCGCCTCTTACTTCCAATAACAGGAAAACTTAATGTTCCATCATACAATATTTTTAACAGCAGTGTACTTCCAACTTTGTGGCAACCTTTCATGGAAGGTCTATTCTTGTTTCAACATGATAATTCCCCTGTGCAGAAAGTCAGGTCCATAACAAGCAATTTTCTCACTTTGGTATGAAAGATTTTGACTGATCTGCACATAGCCTTGACCGCATCCAACACTTTGGGATGAACTGGAATGCTGACTACAAGTCAGGCTTCATTGCTCAACATCAGCAGCCAAACTCATTCATGGTGAAGTGACTGAATGAGAGCAAAGTCCTGCAGCTTTCTTGTTGAAAGCCTTCCCAGAAGGGTACAGGTTGTTATATTCACATATGGATGGACACACTTTGTTCAGGTGTCCACATTCTTTTAGGCAATGTAGTGTATCGACGCTTATCAAGAAGACCCACACAGTTTGAAAGCAGTTAAGGTGCAAAGAACAAACAATGCCATACCGGTATCTTTGACGAGGCTGTCAGACAGCGAAGGATCAGCTTCAGGGGGAGGGGTTAGTGTGTCGATGGAAAGCACAGGTGCATCTTGGGGAGATGAATTTTCAGTGCTGGGAATTTGTAATTCAGTGGGTGTGGTTGCAGCAATTTCCTCAGGAGGTGGTGTCTGTATTTCAGGAAGTGAGTTCAAGGATGGGTGGTCATGTGTGTCCTTGTCCGATCCCAGGGGTTCGGACACGGGGGTAATGGGCTGAGTGGCCTGAGAAAACAAATGATTTCATTGTCAATTGCTGATACAAGTTTCATGTGTAGCTGCAAGAAGTGATACTGAACGCTTAAAACCATAGTCTTATGCATATTTAACAACATATAGTTAAAAAGTTACAACAGATCTTACTTTGTATGATTTTTACCTTTCCAATGAACTGGAGAGGCTTTTTGGTTTTCTTCCTCGTGGAGAAAATCTGATCATACTCTTCAGTCCATTCAATCAGCCTCTTGCTTGGTTTTCGTATTCGTTTATGTGCTACAAAAGATATATAAGAAAAGACACTAGCTTTTTTAAATTCCTGTTGCTTATAGTGTGATACATCGAGCGATAGAAACCGAAATATTCCAGTTTTTCACCACAGGGTTCTAATCTGAACTACACAGCCCTTTGTCAATTGACTGAAATGTATCTTTTAAGTCTTTTAGTGCACTTATACCAAGGCTTCTTACCACAGGCAAAAAGAGTAGTGTTCAAACTGTTGTTTAAGCTATTTGTAATCTGTTTATTTCCTCATTAGTTTCATCAGTGAGAGTTAGCTCAACTGCTAGCAGTAGTGACCATAAAAAGAACTGTTGCCATAGATACCTGCAGTTTAATAGACTCATACACATACTTTCTATGGCCATGGTACATACAGTAGATTAGCAAAAATATTTCAAATGATTCAATTACTGTTTACTGGAAAGTAGTTTATGTTCATTACCAACATTTTTAGTGTGAACTTGACTTCATTTTCTTCTACTAGGTATTCCAGCTTGACAGGTTGCTGTATATAGAACCATAGTACTATGAGTTCTGGGGTTGTTTTCTGTCATTAGCTTTTATTAGTGATTCCTTTGTGCTAAATACACTGGAGAAAATACTCCAGAATCTGAGGAAACTTGGTCTTTGTTTATCCCTGGAAGCCAAGAGTCTAGTAAGGTGAAATGTGCTTAACAGTCAATCTAGTAAGAATGGGGTATTGTGTAGAAATCACAGGAAATCACATTTAAACAGTAAAAAGCTTAGCAGAAATGTTTTCCATTTGTGTATCACGTACAAAACTCATTACTAAAAAGAGCAAAAGGGTGCTCTCGGTGTGGTTATTTGCACTGAGGAGTTGGTGTGATTTTAAGTGTTTAACAGTGTCTAAGTACTCCAGCAAAACAATACGCTCTCCTCTTCCCAGTCATCATATACCATACACGACTTCAAACAGTGGTTTTCAAAATCTGACACTGTGGAATCCCCTCAGATAAAAATCAAGACAACTGCGACCACCACCCTCCCTTTAAGCAGGAAATATAATGTTGCCATGAGTTAATGAGCCATGAGCTACAACTTGAGACCCATTTCATTTACTCTATACATTCTATATTTTTTACATTTTGGCAAATTGGCACTGTCGACAGTTGTCGAGTTAGCCATTAGTACTTCCTGTTTGCAATGTACCTATGGATGTATACACAACTAATACCAAATTACTCTGTTATTGAAAAAAAACCTCTGC
This sequence comes from Argyrosomus regius, assembly GCA_946959425.1. Lineage (NCBI taxonomy): Eukaryota > Metazoa > Chordata > Actinopteri > Sciaenidae > Argyrosomus > Argyrosomus regius. The sequence continues at coordinate 13,661,106 of OX336896.1, read as the reverse complement.
AAGTTGCAGAACTTTGGCAAGTTCTGGAGAGCCACATTTTCTTTGCTGATTTATGGACTCTTATTGTCTATGTCTGGATATCTAAGTTAATACCCTAAGAAAGTGTCAGTCACACTGAATCTAATAATATATGTATCATGTCTGTGTGTTAAGACTTGATTCAGTAAGTGTGCCTTTTCTTGATGCAAATTGTAGGCTAAACTACAACAGCTAACTTTGAGTTGTGTTTAGACCACCAGCATGCACCTGCTCCATTCATCTCAATGAAAGTAACTCACGTCTCTCCCTGTGTGCCCCTCTGACCTCCCTCATTCATATTATTTTTGTGGATGTTTGTGCAGTACTGTGGGGGATATGGGTCAGACTATGTTTCTAAACTACAATGTCCTCACCTGTTGGAGCACTGTCGCCTTCTCCAGCGTTTCGCATCAAACTTGCATTATTCTCAGTACTGTCTCCAACAAGGCCATTCTGCTGTTCCAAACACAGCGTAGTGTTGCACCCCCTCTGATCCAAAGGCACCATGTTCTGTAGATTCTCATTCACTCTGCTCCACCTCTCCTCTTCTTCCTCTCCAATCACCCCGTCACCACTTCCTGCCTGCCTCTCCCAGTTGCTGGTCTGTAAGCCCAATATGGACTGTACTCTGGACTCCACTCGTGATGAGGAGTCCATTGCTGGCAAGGACTCCAGTCCTGGGAAACCAGGTCCAGACCTGGCAGGACGCCAAGGCACTTTGCGGCTGGTTTTCTTTTTCACCCCAGTGGAGCTGCCCCTTCTGTTGTAGGGCCTCTTGGATGTCTGACTTGTGCTGTCTTCATTGCGTGCAATTTTGATTTTGTCTGGACTTGAATTTTTATTAATGTGATCAAGTTGTTGATCTTGGCCTGCAGTCGTAGCCTCCCCAGGCATCACTAAGGGCTCTGCCTTAACGTGTGCACTTGGTGGCCCAATTTCCAGTTCTAATGGGGTCCCCTCCCGTTCTCTAGTGTCATGCAAGTCTTTCAGCATCATGAGAAAAGTGCTGAACTTGTAGTTTGTGTCTGCTTTGAAAGAGATGGGTTTACCATCACCCTCATTGGTCAGGGACTGGAAGGATACCTCCTGCACGTTTTTAAAGGCATTCATGAAAGAAAATGGTGAGGAAGGTGATGACCTGTCAGTGGAATGATCTTCCTTCTTTGCTTTTACCTTAGAAGTAAGAGGTATAAAGTCCATTGGTGGGGTTGAGGATATTGAGAGGTCTTCATCTTCGCTCTTGACATCAGCTTCCAAGTCAACTGACTCAGAAAACGGGGGTGTGCTACAGCTAGAAACAGTGTCCCGATCATACTCACCATTGTCCTTACAATGAGATTCAAGAGATTTTGTTTTAGTGCAATGGTCCCGTTTGGACTCAGGATTCCAAGTGGAGTTACGTGCAGAGTGGCACACACGGTCCTCAGACTTTCTGCATGATTTTAAGAGATCTTTCTGCTCAGCCTCCTTTCGGGCTTTTTCACGTTTCTTCTTTTCCACCTCCTGCATAGCCTCCAGGGCTCTGGTCATCAGCCGATTGCTGGCTGGGAGGTGGGCAGGCTGCTCTTGTAGTACGACTTTATTCACTTTATCTAGAACCTGCTTTGTTTTGTGAACACCTTTCTTGGATTTCTCAGAAGACGGGCTTTCGGGCACATGAGAATTCTTACGTGCTAAATTCCCATGCTGGGGAGAAGGTGGAGTTGTTGTATTAAAAACTGTCCTCTCTTCAGATGTAACTTTTTGCTCGGAGCTACCTAACTGGTCAGAAGACATGCTTGTTACATTGGAGGCAGAAGTCTTCTTACCTTCTGATTGGTCTGATTGGTTAGAGGATGAAGAAGTCACATTGCTTGCATTTACTTTTAAAACTGGTATCCTTTCTGCTTCTGGGCTACCTAACTCATCAGACACTTTTGCCACATTGGCGTCAACAATAGTTTTACTTTGTGATGATTCTGACGAGAGACGAAGAACACCAGCCCCACCACTTGCTTTTAACTTCTTAACTGAGACCTTTATGGATTCTGAACTGACTATCTTATCTATTAAGACACTTGCCTTTCTGTCCATGCAATCTGATTGTTTAGCAGACATTTTAGTCATATTAGTATCTGGTGTTTTTTCATTCTTTGTATGTTCAGGTTTGTCACTGGGACTAATGGTTACACTGGAGTTTAGGAACTTCCTACCCTTTATGTCCTTACGTATTAATTTAACAAAGGGCAGCCTACATTTAGAGACCAGACTTGTTTGCTTTTCTAGTCTTACTAATGGGTCAGTAGTGTCAACATTTAAAGTGGATGCTAGAGTCTTGTGACTTTCTTTTTCTTCTGCTTGTTCAGAAATCCTGTCAATCACATAGACCTTTTTATTAGCCGTCATGTCAGAATGTTCAGTTCGGTTCATTACACTTTCTGAAAACCTGGATTGGTCACTGAACTTGACTGTAATGCTGGGCTCTAAGGCCTTTTTGACATCTGAACTACCTAATTGGTCACACACTATGCCAGTCACATTGTCAGTTGTATTACTGACTGTCTGTCTACCCTTTGAGTATCCACACTTGTCAGAGGGCACACCAGTCTCAACAGAGACCACTGATTTCTGCTTGTCTGACAGTCCTGACTGGTCAGGGGGACTGCCAGATGAACTAAAATGCCTATTAGCAACCAGGGTGTTTTTACACTTCAAATGTCCTGTCTGTTCAGGTGACAGGGTTGCCTCAGCAGGTAGCAGAGTCTTATGCTTGTCTGACAACCCTGACAGGTCACTGGGCCCACCACTGGAGGAGGAGGCACCAGGAACCAGTGTCTTTTTACTTACGACAGATGCTGTCTTTTTCTTACAGGGCACCTTACTAAAGAGAGTGCGGTCTGGCATCGGACTGGTTGTTTTAGGTCGTCTGTCTTTGCCTGATTTACTGAACCAAAGACCACTCTGGATCTCTGGCTGCTTCTTCGCCTCTTTGACAACTGTAACAGATGGCTTAGTTGGAACTAGCTTAGGCTGACGTTCAAGTGCTTTAGGACACAAAATCTTGGGGACTGAGTCAAGATCAGAATATGGGCACTCTCCATTGTCTCTATTTGATTGGTCAGGGCTATTACGGAACATCTTTTTAGAGTGTTTACTATTCATATCCCTCGATGATTTACTTGGTTTATTCTTGCCAGAAGATTTCTTTAAAGTGCTTGGCTTTGCTGGAGTTGTTATTGGGGATGATATTACTGGGGATAAAATGGATCCATTGGTCAAGTGCGATGTCTCAGGAAGGGTGGGTGAAGTAGATGGGGGAAAGGTTGGATGGGCCTTGTTCACTCTCTCTGCTGTCAAACTGTCATGCAAGGCATCATTTATGGACGAAGAAATAGAGGAAGTCATTTTGGGTCTATCTGGAAGAATAGATTCAGCTTCTGCCACACTGGATTTCCAAGAGTTTTGAAAACGCTTTGCAATCTGCAGAGAGATAAAGACACAGCTCAGTCTTTGAACACATATTAGTTTACAGAAGAATTTGTTTATGATCATCATTGTAACTGAAGTTATATTTGAAAGTCTGAGGACATGCAAGTAGCGATTCATCATTCATATAACAGTAATTACAGTGTATTTGTAGTTCTGCTCCCTTTGCTTCCCCCTCCTGCGCAGTAGGGGGAGCTGTTCAAATTCAAAGCCTCCATGGAAAGTGTGAGTTGATTTTTCCTCCACCCACGTTAGCTCCACAGGTTCCCCAAAGGTCCTGACATGGTAGAGCCGACAGGGCCGGTCACTGGGCTCTAAGACAACAACAAAAAACATCAGCCTCACTCTCAGACGCAATTTAAAACTACAGCATGTTGCACAGGAAGTACAAGAGTGCATGAACTAAGAAAAGGGAGCTTTAAAATACAAGAACGTGATCTTTCTGACTATATGACTACAATCAAATGTACATACTCATGTCATAATTATGAGAATGACATATTACATGACCAAAATATGAATCATCAGCTGATAAGATGGCTGTAGTGTGCATTTGTTCTAAAATATATACATGATTTATTAGAAGTAGAAGTAGCACAAAAATGAAAAAAGTTCACAGGAAAATATACATTTCTGAGAGTGAATATTTTAAACTTTTTATATATATTGTTAATGAAAAAATTATGACACAAGACAGCTCTGCTATCAGCTGGGGGTGTCAATTAATTGACCAAAATAATCCATAGCACATATCACACAATTTAAAGCAACCAAAATACAATGAATTCATTTTGGTAATCATAATGTCAATGATGTTTCAGGCCCACCTTTCACTCTGTGATAGATTCCCTGTACAGGGTCAACGATCACCTCACAGGGCCACCATGGTCTTCGGTTGAACTTTGCCCAAATAACTTCACCCTCTAAAAACTTCACAGGCGGCAAAGACTTTTTCTTGAGGCTGTTTTGCTGTCGGCAACATAACAATAGAGAAAAAAAAAAGCAATGAGACGAATGAAAATGGGACAGGGTTTGTATTTTAAGTGGATTCTTTGACCTCATCTGACCAGAGTCTTTTCCTGAACTGCTACGGCAGCGTGGAAATGTGAGCCAACTGTGAGGTGTATATCTGAAAACATCAAAGGTGTTGGAGGTAGCAATACTGACTTATTTAGTGAGGACAAAGATCCACTTGATACCTTTCCGCATTCAGTGCTGAATGACGGCTGCGACATGTGGTGAAAACTATTTACTTTTAAGCTTTGTGTTTGGATTCTTTTCACCATATACTGTTTCCAAAGGTCAAAACTGAACATTCATGCTCCAACATGGGCTTGTTTTTCATCAATAACTTTCACCTAATTGAACAATATAAAAAAACATACTGTAGAGGTAGAAGATGAAAGTGTAATGTTTTATCACATTTGTGTGTCTTTCACACATACAACATTAACACCAAACTGCAGGAAAAAAAGAGAACGGGTCAAAGCTTTGAGTTTGTCACCAACAATCTTCACCACATGCTCTAATTTTAGCTTGTCTTCTCTTGTTCCACAACAGTTTACAAACCACAACACAAACCGCAGCAAGAAACATATCACAACCTGGTAGCACTATCGGCTTCTGCAGTATATCCTTTGTGTAAATGGGAACTGCTCACAGCAGCAGGTTGAGTGGAGTGGTGGGGTACATGAGCAGGCCTGAGTTATGACTGGCATGTAGCAGGACTGGACAGAGAGCTGATACCGGCTGCTGCTATGATGTAGCCATAGCTGGAGCATTTTCATGGAATAGCTCAACATTGTGGGAAATACATTTATATCATTTATTCTGAGAGTTAGGTGAGTAAGTCAATACCACTGTCGTACCATATGTCCGTAATTTATGAAGCTACAGCTAGGAGATGATTAGCTCATCTTAGTATTAAGACAGTTAAGCAGCTAGCTTGTAAATGTGTCAAACTGAACTCACAATACTGAATCACCAATGTCACTGACTAAATTAGCAGCTTTTAGCAATCCCTTCACAGCCCAGCGAAGCCCATCCATGACGCACCAAAGCCACAGACACAATCATGATGACATGAATAGCAGGCTGCTGATACATTAACCTCAAACAGTGCTTGTATAGGCCTCGTTTCATACTGAGCTGAACATCACAGCTTGAACTTGAATAGCAACAAACCGAACATACTACTAAAAAAAGTTAACGGACTACACAGTCAGTGACTAACAGTCTTTGAACTGAACGACACAATTAAAATCATCAAGTACACCTCAGACTACCAGCCCTTCTAAAGTTGACTAATTAACATGTTATAGTTTGATTGTTTAATTGTTACAAAAACATATATGAAAAAACAAGTTGTGATTTTTTCGAATATGACGTGCTGTAACTATTTCTTGGACAGGAACAGTGACTTCCTAGCGTGTTGTGTTCAATCAGAGAGTACAATCAGTGTTGGTGGTAAATATAGTCAATTAAAGCAATAAATCCCTCAGTGCATGCTATATTGGCCGAGAAAGATCAGAATCAGCGCTGTCATTTGACACATACTCTTATGGCTTTTTCAGCTTGGAGATTGGTCAACCTGCAGGAATTCATTTGCTTGTCAAAGTTGTGTAACTTTGATTAGCACCCAGCAGCTAACTTAGCTTGCTCAGTGGATGTGGCCATCAGAAACTCAAGTACAATGCATGCTGGTACATGTAGATACTGCCGGCATGGCTCCGCGAGCTGAAGAACTTTCCCGCCTTGAGGAATTAATTGCTTCGATTGAATACATTTACCATCAACACTAGATGGATCATCCACATAAAAAATGGCAACTTAAAGCAACATTATGTAACTTTCCTACCATAAAATAACATAAATAATAATTTTGTTGCTACACTGACTTCATCAAATAAATCGTGTCTGTTCTGTTCTTTCACTGTGTAACTTTGTGTAACATTTCATGGCGCTAAGTCACACACCACCAACTATTTCGCTGATTTTAGTGAAACTGGATCATATTTTATGGAGAAAATATTTTCTGCTTTCCCCGATGTCCTCCTTGACTTTCTGTGAGTTACAGTTTCCTGACAGACAGTAGACCGCTGTGAACAATAGCTGCTGTTAGCTAATGTTAGCTCAGTTTGTTTTTGTGTTTGCTTTTGTCATAGAAATTGTGAATTTGTAACTAACAGGTGTTCTTGTGACTTTGCCATCAACACAGATAAAGGTCATCAAAATCTGATAAACGCTTGTAGAGAGCCACGTGGAAGCTTTTGTTTGCCCTACATGACCTGCCTAAGGATCCTATGGACTTTCTTCAGACACGCTGACATGTGGAAAAGGTGTAAACCACAAAATGAATCACGGCTGAATTCAGTTTAGCTGCTCCATTTTCAGGGTCCTTGTATCGTGCATGCTGGCTCACTGTCACAGCTTACTGGGACACTGGAGTAGAAAGAAGCCAGTGTTAATGTCATTAAGCAACACCTGTGCTTTTCCCGCTATGTCAGTATGTCTGCTGTCTTTACTATGTTCACAATGACGGTCCCGTGGGCTCACTGGTTTGGTCAAATGTCATTATTCTATTCTGTCATTCAGATGGCTGCTGTCCTGGAGAGAGTAAAACTAAAATGACTGCATCAGAGTTATGGGTGTGCTGCTCTCTCCTCTTTCTTTGGATTGAGTGTCACCTCCTGAGCAGTGCCAAAATGTAGTTTGAGGATTGAGCAGGACACGGTGGAAACAAAAGCAGAACTTGTGACAAACACATTAAGTTAAGGCGCTCCTGCAGTGGAAAAGACCTATTTGATGTTTACTTATGAGTCAGTTCTGGGGTTTTCAAAGTCTGCCACTGATTGTATTAACTTGACTGATTAATTTGATTTTTCTATGTATGTCCAGAGGTTTTCGACACACAAAAAATATTCATAGTGCAACGCAAAACAAAGTAAATATTAATGGATTTTGTCTATTTGGGGGATAATCATGCATCTAAGTTTTAGGAACTACAGTTCCCATGGATTTTTGGGGAATGTAAACAGGAAGAATTATTTTGCCATGGAGCGGTGGGCTACAACTTGAGCACCTTTACTTTAGCCTATTAGTGTTATATATATATAATATATATATAACATATATAATATATAATATATAGGCAATAAAGGTATGCTATATTGCCTGTTAGCAGTCTCTGCTTGTAATGTACCTGTGGATGTACAGTATACTCTCACTGTGATGCTGAAGAAAACTTGAAAAAAAATGTGATGATTCTCAGGCACGTTCTGGAGTTATAAGGACATTCTTCTTTTATTTCTAAGCAGTTTTAAGGACTGTAGCACCACATTATGTAATAATGTAATAAATTTTCACTTCATTGTGTAATAACGCCGCATTTTGTAATAATCTGCCACATTTTGTAATAAAATTCTTGAACGCAATATGTAATAAACTTTGCCGCATTTTGTAATAAGTTGTTACATATTGCATCAGTAATTACAAAATGCGTGTGTTGCACTTTTTTGAAGAAGAAAATGTAATAATTTGGTGCGATATGTAATAAACCACCAAAATGGATGTCTTAATTAGAAAAAAACATTATACCATCAGAACGACATTGACTTGAAGCATACCAGCATGAGTCGTAAATAGGGCTGGGTAAAAGAATTAATTTTAAAACTAGTAGGATGTTTCATTGGTCAAATCTAAATCATCATCTATACAGTATGTGCTGAATGTAACCATCAGAACATAACTTTTTATTCATCTGATTAACCGGCTTTATCGAGGCCGGTGTTGTGGAATTTTCCGACTCCCCCTCAGAATCTGACTCCCCTCCTTTTTTCCTCTCTGTTAACACTAGTTACACATAACTTTATACATAAGTAGCAGAGGTCACAATATGCCAGCAGAGTGAAACTGGTTGGTGTTACATCTTGCATTTTTAATATAAGAGGGGAGTCAGATTGTGACAGATGTAAATTGTAATCTGACAAAATCTGACTCCCCTCCTTTTTTCCTCCCTGTTAGCACTAGTTACAAATAACTTTACACATAAGTAGCAGAGGTCACAATATGCCAGCAGATTGAAAATGGTTGGTGTTACTTATTGTACAGACAGACAGACAGACAGACAGACACACAGACCATCTTTATTGTCCCGCATGGAATTTGTTTTCAAAAGCCAGTGCATATACAATAACCACACCAGGCAATACAGAATATACATGAAACCCATAACATTTCATTCCCCGCCTGTCATAACACACGTAGGCTATCACTCGCGCAGTGCATGCGCGTTCACGCGAAGGGGAGTCAGATTCTGAGTTTATTTCATGTACCCAGCTTCTAAATCTGAGTCTGAGACTATATTTTAAAACAAATTCATATTTACGACTAGGGCTGGGTATCGTGGCCAATTTCCTAAATCGATTCGATTTCGATTCATAAGGTCCTGAATCGATTAATCACGATTCGATTCAATCTGCTCTTAAATAATGAAAATGGCTCAACTGTGTTACAAAATACAGATGTACTTATATATTTTTTCTCTTCACCATAAACAACAGGTTTTAAGTGCAGACTTGTAAACTGGACAGTTTAAACTTGAGCTGTAAACAAAACTGTCTCAAGTCTCAAAAGTGCAATTTTGAAATTAGAAAGGAATTGCAAGTGAAAGTGTACTTGAATTACAACATTCCATCACTGCAAATTGCATTAAGGCATTGTTTCTTAATGTGCAATAATAATATTAATGGTAACAAAACTAAAAGTAAACTGTCTAAAGTCAAGTCCTGTTATTGCGACTTTGTTCTCACTTGGTAATTGTGAGATTCTTGTGCAGGAAAAGGAGCTCACTGACATGATCTGGGGTTAGGCAGCTCCTTTTTGCAGTGACAATATCACCCGCAGTTGAAAACACCCTCTCCGACGCAATACTGGTCCCTGGGACACAAAGTATTGCTTCGCCAGGCGAGCCAACAGTGGATACTCCCTTTCATTTGACCTCCACCAGGTCAGAGGATTTTCATTCAGCCCAGCAGGTTTTTTTTCCACCCTGTATCTTCTGATTTCATCTTCAGCCCTCATTGCTGGAGTTTTCTCTCCATTTTCTTTTACTGTTGGTGAGTAGACTGCCCCAAGGAGAGACTCCAGGGTGCTGGATTTCTTGGGCTTCTTGGGCGAAGTCGCTTCCCCCATCTCCTCAGCTCCTTCATCAGCATCATTACCATCAGTATTTTGCTGTTGAATAAGACAGAAAAAAAACAAACATAAATAAATAGATTGAAAATCATTTATGAACTCCTTTAAATAATATAATATTCCTTATAATCCAATAGAGAATCTTTTAATTCTCAATGAAAACATTCTTATTAAATTGAACAGTTTTTTTAAATACTTACATCACGTGCAGCAGTGGCAGCCTCAGTCTGCAGTCTGGAGAAGGTGTCATCTTGCTCTTTAGCAGACAGGGATGGAAGGGCCTTAAAGCGAGGATCCAGCGCTGATGCTGCATACAATGTGTCCTTCTGCGCATCATATCTTAAAGACATTTCACAAATTATTTTTGTTATCATCACAGTATGAGGGTAAACATGGCATGCATGCAAATATACAATACAACAACACATACAAACAAAGTGCATGGATTATAAATTATTAACTGCTACAACTACTCAGTAAAATGAGAAGAAAATGCACATATAAAATACAAAACTTGATTTGGCCTACCACTGACTATTGCACACACACACACACACACACACACACAGACCTTAGCATACCTTGTCCTCAAGTTATTCTTTACAGCAGTCTTCCAAGTCCCTCACCACGGTGGAGTCTTCGAGGCTGGGGGTCAAGGCCTCCTGCAGCAGGGCGAGAAGTGGGGCGATGACGGACAGAGTTGGTTGCTTGTCCTCCGACATTGCCAGTGTAGCTTCTTTCATTGGTTTCAAGACCCGCACCAAATCTTCGGCAATCGTTACATCCTCCTCTGTTAGGGTGCACAGATCTTTTTCATTCCTGCGCACGTCTTGTGAAAGGAGAGTGGCAGAGATAGCTGGCTGTTGCTCTAAAAAGCGCTCCAGCATGTCCAGTGCACTGTTCCAACTAGTCACAAGGTCTAGCGTTGTCCGTCACAACTGCTGGGTCTTTGCTGGTCAGCCCCCACTCCTGTATGGCCCCCGTCAACATATCAGCTATATTACTAGCGGTGTGGCTCGTGAGAACCTCGGTGGTCTGTAGCACATGAGACATGAGGCACCACTCGTTGTCGATGTAGTGAGAGGTCACTGTCATGTACGACTGCGCTGACAGTGATGTCCAGGTGTCACAAGTTATGCCGACTCTCTCTGCTGACTGCATTTTCGTTAGGATGTCGTCTTTCACACAAGTATACATCATGGGGATAACTGTTTCAGTCAGATGTTTACGTTGCACCATAACGTAGTGTGGATCGAGCACCTGAACAAGCCGCTTGAAGCCTTCGTTTTCCACTACCGAGTACGGGCGTAAATCTTTGCAAACAAAAGTTGCGATGGCCTCTGTTATCTTTATGGCCCGCGGAGAATCTGCTGGTAATGTTAGTGATTCCCTCAGTTTCTCTTGTTTTGCCCCGGACGGCTTGTTGTCAGAAGCTAATGTTAGCGTAGTGTGATACCTTGTCAAGTGGTTTCTGAGGTTTGTAGTATTTCTACAATAACTGACCTCCGCTTCGCAGATCTTGCAAACCACTTTGGTTTTATCCGGCTCTTTGTCCTTTGTTGTTTTAAATCCGAAATGGTTCCAGACGTCAGACTTAAGTTGGGACGGCTTGCTGAGCGGAGTTTTACCTGCGTCGGCCATCTTGCACGCTTGTGCACTTGAATGAACGTCAACCGGACGTAAACGCGCCACTGCTGCATCACGCACGAGACTACTGGGGTAAACTTCATGGGGAAAAATTGATCTCATGCCCTATGAATCGATATTGCAAAATTTAAATGAAATCGATCCAAAATCGACTGAATCGATTTTTTTACCCAGCCCTATTTACGACTCATGCTGGTATGCTTCAAGTCAATGTCGTTCTGATAGTATAATGTTTTTTTCTAATTAAGACATCCATTTTGGTGGTTTATTACATAATGCACCAAATTATTACATTTTCTTGATTAAAAAAAAGTGCAACACGCATTTTGTAATTACTGATGCAATATGTAATAACTTATTACAAAATGCGGCAAAGTTTATTACATATTGCGTTCAAGAATTTTATTACAAAATGTGGCAGATTATTACATAATGGGGCGTTATTACATAATGTGGCGCTACAAGGACATTTCTAAGGACATTGGTGTTATTACAATATCCTTAGAAAGTACATTTCACACTATATCATGTCTGCATGTTCAGATTTGACTGAATTTCAGAAGGTGTGTGATTTCTCTTTGAGGGTTTTTAACCTAACCTACCTTAACTGATGCCCCATCCACAGTAAATAACTTCTATGTTCACAGTTCACAGCACACAGTTTGAATACACTTAAACCTAAAGTTTTCCTTTAGTTCTTTGTAACCATGTTTATCAATGGTATAGCTAAAGTTGTGGAGCTGTGTCTTACCTGTGCACACCCATTATTTACAATGACTACTACACTGTTATGACAGGTGAAAAGCAGTGAGCCGTTCAGTTTTCCAGGTCATGCACATGAAAAATGTTAAGTAGCGCAGCACTATAACAACTATTTTATAGTCAGGTGAATGTCAGTCCTCACCTGTTTCTATGTTGTGTTTCTCGACACCACAAGAGCAATTTGTGACATGTTTACTCATGGTGATAAGGGTCAAACTTACCATTGAATGCCTTAAAGGACTGTCTTCAAGCAGGAACAGCTCAGTGTCGCTCTCCCACTCGTCATCCGAGCCGTCCCAGTACCTCCTGCGCTGACCCGAGGACTGGGACCGAGTGACGACTTTGGCTGATGACAGGGTAGCATCTTTAGGGTCTGCCCCTATAGGAGTGTCTCCAGGAGTGGACTGAAGAACATTCCCCGGCCTCTCAGGTTTGTCCTGCAAGCCTTCTTCCACAGGTGACACGGTCTCCCGCTCTTCATCATTGTCGTCATCCTCAAACAAAGAGGATTCAAAGTGGAGGAAGCCGTTAGCGAAAGGGCTGTTGCTGTCGAGAGAGAAGGCCGGGCTGGGCGGGCCTGAGAAACAACCTTCGGCCTTTTTCTCGGAGACTGCTGGATCACTCCGATTGGCTGCCGGTGCGTCTCTACTTCTAGTCTGAACCACAGGTTGTTTTTGTCCAGCAGAAGATTTACCAAAGCTCTCCTCCCTGCTTGTATTCTGGGTACCAGAATAACCACTGCTAGTACAATCCACCCAGGAGTCCTTCACCCTCTCCTTCCTATTCATCCCCCACTCCCAGCTCCTCTCTCCTGACTCCCTAATCGGCAGGACCAGGTCAGGCTGGCTCACCATGGAGGTGAGATGCTGCAGCCTCCTTAGAGGACTGTAGGAGGAGGAAGAAGAGGAGGAAGACGAGGATGAGGAGGAGGAGGAGGAGGAGGAGGAGGAGGAGTGCTCCCTTTGTGTGAACCCATAGACAGATGCATGCTTGAGGGAGGAGGTGGCAGCAGACATGGTTAGTCCGATCCTGGTGTGGTCATGGTGTCTGGAGGAGCAGGAGTGGGTGGAGAGGTCACGTCCAGGGGTCAAAGGGCAGCTGGACTGATGAGTCTCCCTGCCAGGGCCTGTGTAAGGCCCACTCATGCTGGCATGGTTCCTCCCTGAAACATGAAACAGTAAAATTATCACCAACAAAATCATAAACATTAAAGTTTGGATGACTTTGAAACATAAGACTGCAGATTTTCCCTCACATCAGAGCTTATTACTTGTTACATTTACATTTAGTCATTTAGCAGATGCTTTTATCCAAAGCTACTTACAGAGAAGGGAAACAATCAAGGTACAGTGCAAAAAGAAAGCGTTAGTGCAACAATAAGTGCTATGACAATTCTTAAAGGGGTAGCTTTCTCATGTCCAGTTGTAGGTAGTGCTAGGAGAGAAGGTATTCTCTGAAGAGCTGGGTCTTCAGGAGATTTTTAAAGGTAGAGAGGGACGCCCCTGCTCTGGTAGGAACTGGTAGTGCGTTCCACCAACGGGGAACAACAAACGAAAAAAGTTTGGATTGCCTTGAGCGAACAGGTGGCAGAGCCAGGCGTCGCTCATTGGAGGAGCGCAGCGGTCGTGAGGTAACATATGCCTGTACCAGGGCGTTCAGGTAGGTAGGTGCAGTATCGGAGACAACTTTGTAGGCGAGCATTAGCGCTTTGAATTTAACAGCAACGGCTGCAACAGGTAGCCAGTGGAGCTCGATGAGCAGTTGTGGATCATCTGAAGAGGTTTCACTGTGCAGGCTGGGAGGCCCGTCAGTAGTCTAGTCTTGAAATGACCACAGCTTGTGTCAGGAGCTGAGTGGCGTGTTGCGTTAAGTAAGATCTGATTTTTCTGATGTTGTAAAATGCAAAGCGGCAAGACCGGGCAACTGAGGCGACATGATTGGAAAAGGTTAGTTGGTCATCAATCATAACCCCTAAGTTTCTCACCACCCTGGTGGGGGCGAGACATAGGGAATCAATTTTGATGTTGATGTTGTGGTGTATAGTAGGTTTGGCTGGGAGGACCAGCAGTTCAGTTTTTGAGAGGTTCAGCTGGAGGTGATGTGCCTTCATCCACGTGGCGATGTCTGAGAGTCAATCGGAGACCCGTGCAGAGATCGAAGGGTCCTCAGGAGGAAATGATAGATACAGCTGAGTGTCATCTGCATAGCAGTGATAGGAAAAGCCATGTGAGCGGATAATTGGACCCAAGGAGGTGGTGTAGATAGCAAATAGAAGGGGGCCCAGCACTCAGCCCTGGGGTACCCCTGTGGTGAGGTGATGCGAAGTGGACAACTGTCCAAGCCAGGATACACTGAATGAGCGCCCTGTCAGGTAGGATTCAAACCAGGAAAGAGCCAAGCCAGAGATGCCCATGTTTGAGAGAGTAGAGAGGAGGATGCGATGGTTAACTGTGTCGAAGGCAGCTGATAAGTCAAGTAGAATGAGGACAGAGGACTGTGCTGCTGCTCTTGCTTCTTTTAAGACTTCTGTCACAGACAACAGAGCAGTTTCAGTCGAGTGACCGCTCTTGAAACCAGATTGTTTTGGATCAAGAAGATTGTTCTGTAGGAGGAATTCTGAGAGTTGCTTATTATGATATGCATGCAGAGCTGCCACCTATTTTATGTTATATTTTCTATAATCCTGCAATCTATTCCTATAAGAGACTGTGTTTCTTTGCATGGCATGTCCCTCCAATCGCTCTTCCATTCGCTGCAGCTCATCTAAAGTTATCCCGAGCAGCTGGTAATGAGATATTTTTAAAAGTGGCGAGAGGAAAAAGCAAAGCTCGGACATCAAATCCATAAAAAAAAAAAAATGACACAGTCCGCCTTCATGTGATGTCAAAATAAAACATAAACAGACTCACTGACGACGAGCGGATCGACCTAATGTGACATCTCTGGCAGAGATCCTGCGCAAACACTGCAACCCCGAGCTCTCTAAAAGCCTTTTAGGAAAAATTATCGCGATATGATGAAAATGACATCAAGTACGATAAGGTCAGCAGCCTGTAAACTCACACACATGCCTGCGGCACACACACACAATAAAGCCAATGAGATTATCATAGCGCGTCATGTAAAAAAAAAAAAAAGAAGAAGAAAAAATCAACACCGGCGCTGTAAACACGAATTAAAATGGACCCGTTGGTGCGTGCGCTTGTGCATGCGTGTGTGTGTGTGTGTGTGTGTGTATTGGTGTGTGCAACTGCATGTGTGTGTGTGTGTGTGTGTGTGTGTGTGTGTCGTTGTGGTTTGCAGTGGCACCATGATTGCACGAGATAGAAACACAAACGCTACATAACACGAGACGACGGCATAAAAACAAGTTCACCTACACACACTGTCACACACACACTTCCACAGGCTTTCCCTCCGACAGATGCAGGCTATGTGTGCGTCAAACAACAAAATCACGGACAAAACGCCACATGACACGGGATCTGTCGCGAGAATCTTACCATTCCGGTGTCGGCCACCGCAAACATGACCCTCACCCCGTTCATTTTGGCGTTTAAATGTGCCAATTTCCAATTTTTTGAAAGCGGATGAGGAGAGTCCCAGCGGCAATACTACTAGGCCTGTTAAACGTACTCACTCACTCGCCCCCACCTCACTCCTCCTCCCTCCCTCCTCCACCTCTCTACATGCGCTAAAGCCTGGTCCAGCGGCCCCTGGAATAGAAATTCAGGCGTGCTGTGCTCCTCCAGCGACACTCCCCCCTTTTTTGCTTTGTGATAACTTTCTAATTCGCCGTCTTTTTGGATTTATTCTCTTGTTTCCTGCCTCCAGACTCCTGCCTGCCCCCTTTGAAAGTCAGTCTTCTCTCCCTCTCTCTCTCTCTCTCTCTCACTGACTACTGTGCGCACTGCCAGTCGTCACCACTGCCTCCCTCCCCAAGCCGGTCCACAGCATGGAGCACAGAAGGGGCCGTAAATCTCCCTTCAAGAAAAGAAAAAAAGAAAAAAATCTGAGCTGACAGCCATCAAAAAAAAAAAAAAAAAACAACAACAAAAAAAACGGACATCCACACGACACCTCCAAAAAAAATCGCCCCGCCCATCTCCTTAATTAAAACCATCAATTATTAACCTCAAACCAGGCTGGCATCACTAATGACATGTCACATGCCAAAGTTGTGCCAAACAAACTGGCATCTTCTTCACCTAAACACCCCGACACGCACTTTGGGGGCAGCACACATGCGCCTGAAGATGAGACGATAGAAATCAGATGAAATGAAGTAATTCAAAGATGTCCACCAACACCAGCAATGAGAAGCAATGGTGCAGCAGGGCTACCCGGAAAACACAGATGGGTTTCCTTTCCTGAGACGAGTTGCTGTGTGTAGTCTCTCTGGCTGTCCCTTCAAAATGGAGTCCTCCAGCCTTTAGAGGAAAAAAAAAAACAGGCCACAAAGTGTTAATACATGCTCGATATACTGTAAAGTTCACCCAGCCACGGAGAAACTGAGGCTCAAAGCGCACCTCTGCTGTGCTCTGGAGGTGTTTCTGCAGGCTGTTTGAGTCTTGAATCACCTATTCCACGACAGGAACATTTTTCTTTACATGCTAAGCCTCCCAAAGTCACTGTCTTATGAGCGTTTTCTGCCACGACAGGGGGGACTGAGGCACAGTTATCCTCTGGTGTGTGTGTATGTGTGTGCCAAACGCACGTCTGACAGCAAAAACCACATTTAATGGCACTTTGAGCGTCGGCTGTGCTTGTTTGGTTACAGTTTTCTGGTGCATATGAAGGAAAGACGATCATTTTTTCAGAAACGAGGAGGGTGAGAGCTGAAAAACAACTGCAGCTCTCGGCCGGAGCTGAGCTGAGAGACTGCGAGATTTCAGCTTTGGTGGGTTTGATTTAAAGGGTGAGGAAATGTGCAGATTTGGAGATTAGGGGACGATATGTCAGTGAGGACAAGCAGGGCGGGTATAGGGGCTGTTTCAGGTGTAAAAAATACCCCCCTTCCCCACTCACACACATGCTGCACTCTTGTCACCGAGAGGCGATATTGGAAACGGCGTTCATGATCGACACGGCCGCCACACAACCCTCCTCTCCCACGAAGTGATATAAAAGCAGCTCAAAGCTCGACTGGGTCACTGCTGAGCTCACGGGAAAAAAGAAAACACGAGTCTGCAGGAGTGTTAATGTGAATGTTTCACGTTTTCTGCAACCATTATCGGTGAATCAGCTCCTCACTTTCACCGGTGTTTCCTTTTTTTTCTCTTTCTCGGTTGAGACGGAAACACGGAGGATTTGAGGTGCGTTTTACATTTCAGGCTCGATGACTGAAGGCGTTTAGTGAGAAATACAAGAGAGACACGTATAGACACAGACAGGAGAGGGAAGGAGAAGAGAGAGAGAGAGCGAGAGACAGGCAGACAGGACGGGGCCTGCTGCGGTTCTTGTGACGCGCAGAACAGCGCCGCGGACCGGCAGCGGTGCGCAACTCCCCCCGCCCCGGTGAGTCGCCGTCATTACCGCCATTAACGTGGTTTCAGTCTCATTTATAGGAGCTGTGAGCCGATTAGTCAGAACAAGTTTCCACTCCACCCACTTTCCACTGCTGAATCAAACCAGGGTTTGGTTTGACAAAGCTCGGAAGCTGCTTTATGAGTCTGACCCTCAAAAATAAAACCTGTAGTACATCGGGAAGTCCCCCTCGTTTCAGGGAATACTTCAGTTTGTGAGCCCTACAGGTGACGCCAAGCCAAAACACCTTCAATAAATAGAGCAAAATACAATAATCGTCATCCTTTCTAGAAAATATCAAGTGTTTGTTCATATTATTCAGTTTCATGGTTCCTTAGCCTATTTCTACTTTTCTAATATATCGCTCCCAGATGTAGAACGTAAGTGGCAAATGTGTAAAGACTGTGTCGTAGGTCAATGAAAAAATAAGAATTACAATTTGATGAAGAAATTAGTTAGCAAATGAGCAGAGAAGTTAAAACAGCTTAAAGTGATGAATGAATGTTTGAAATAGTTAACTAGTAGTAAAGGATAAACATTAGTTGGCTAACATAAAAAAATGGCTAAACATTTGAAATAGTTCATCTTAAAAATGATGGATAGACAGTTGATATAGTTAACTAAAAGTAAAGTTAATGACCAAGCAGCAACCTCTGTGTCTGGGAAATGAAGCCAATGCGGAAGTGCCGAAAATTGCAATTCCTCAAACGGCCACTTGAGGCTGGCTACAGAACAAGTCGATCTCCACAGCAGAAATAAACATGTTTACAGCCTGGTACAAAAAACAGTTTTAGTCTTTAGAGCTAATTTCCCCGTTCATGACAACTGTACTGAAGGTGAATTTATATAGAACTCACCTGCTCAAATTATATTAAGGTTATGCATAATCAAACAGCTTAGCCGCTTTGAGTGACAGGTGCGTGCATTTGACATTGTTACATTTGATTTGTATGAGCACCGAGGCGTCATTCGGTCCGACGATGGTCCGCGTCTTTACCGCTTTTTGGATTAGCCTGGGGGCAGAAGAGGCAGTTCATAACAACATGCCGGCAGCCTGTATTTATACTGTCCGCGGTGTGAACTAGTTTGACTAGATACACTTTAAACCACAAAGAATACACTCATTTACCAGTTTATTAGGTAAAACAAGCTAAAACTAATGCAGTCTAATTCAGCAGTCCTGCAATAAATCCTCCCTCCATGAAGGTTATAATGTTCAGTGTATTTAAACTTAAACCAAAACCTTTAAAGAGAGGTTTTGGTTATAAATAAATATCGGTGTAACGTAATGCAGTTCAAGTGCAGTGGAAACTACAGCCTCTAAAATTACCCTAAATTAAACCAAAACCTCCCTGAAACAGTTTAAATAAAAAGTGAACATTATAACCTTCATGAAGGGAAGATTTATTGCAGGACTGTTGAATTACACTGCATTCGTTTTTAGCTTGGTGTACCTAATAAACAGTTAACGGAGTGTAAAGTAAGTGGTGAAAGAAATATTTAGAGATATTTAGATGATTTATTTAAGTAAAAGTAGAAACACCATAGTCTAAAAACATTACAAGTAAAAGTTTTTTCAGCAAAATAAAGGTATCAGTATGCAGAAACGTTCCTTTTCAAATGATGTACTATTAAAAATATATTGCATTATTGAACATTATTACTTAATGTTGTAATTATTGAGTAGTTTAATAGAAAAGTATTGCATCGTAAAATCTTCATTTGAAAAGTAATTAGTAACTTTGAGTGTCAAAAAACAAATTTAGTGCAGTAGAAGTATAAAATAGCCCAAAAGAAAATACTCTAGTAATTAGATTATAATTATAACTTAATTAATTATAACCGAGAATAAAACTTGCTAGAAGTGTTAGCATACACATGGAATATATTATATTACAATACTTCAGATTATTCTCCACTTGTCAGGGGTGTATCAGAGGGTGGCCAACGGGTGGGCGAGGCACCTGCTTGAAATCTTCCCAGCTCAGGAATGACCTTATCATTAGGTGGTCTTTAGACCTACTTTTACCTCCTTTTATCTCTGTACAGCCTGATGAAAACTATAGCTCAAAGAAAGACTTTGAACCTGTGTAATGTAAATATACACAAGTAGGATATTTTATGGCTTCAGGGCTGGAAAATATGAGGGATATTCCAGAAACACTACTGGAAGCTAGAAACTAATCTAATGTAGGAATGCAGGTATGTATAACAACTTAATCTCACCTTAAAAAAGTAAGTAATAAATCATTTTGGAAATATCTGTTTTCACTTTTTTGCTTAGACTTGGATGATAAGACAATGCCACTACCCACTAGACAGTTAGCCTAGTGTAGCACAAAAGCTGGAAACAACTAGCTTGTCGCAGTCCAAACATGAAAGAATTTGCCCACCAACACTTCTAAAGCTCACTAATTAACATGTTGCATCTTATTTGTTTAATCTGTACTCCAGCAAGAAGTTCTCCTGCAAGTCACTACTGCCGGCCAAGAAATAGTCCTAGAACATAAACCTTGTACATAAACTTGTAAATGTATATAAAAAAAAATCTAAATGTGTACTGAGATTTGTCAGCATGTACAGGAATTTGCAAATGTGTAAAAAGTATTGAAATTTGTAAATGTGTAGACAAGTCTGTAAGTGCGTACATAGATATTAATTGAAAAGTCCAAGAAAGTCAAAGTTTTGCTCAAAAAGTTGAAAATATAGAAGTGTCTATCGATTTTCCAACTTAATTCTTGCCTCATTTGAGGCCTTATAAACAGTAAATTCATCAAATTCAGTGCCCATTTTGGTATTTTGCAAGCTACTTTAACTGTCGTATACCATTTATGCTATCATCATATAAAGTGGTTGTGACAAATTTGATGACTTGTCTGTATTTCCAGCAAGATTCTTAGACTTTTCATCCATGATTATCTGTACACAGACAAGCACCTCTTACAGGTGCACATTACTAATCTCAATACACATATGAATCTGAAAACAGATTTTGACATGTACAGATCTGACTGCACACACGTGGATTCACATTTTCCACTCACATTTGTGAATAGTTTTGCTACAATAATGGCCCCATAGATACAACATGTCAATTAGTAAGCTTAAGAGGTGCTGGTAGTCTTTGTCTTTGTTTAACTAGACTAGCTGTTTCTCCCTGTTTCCAAGCTTTATGCTAAGATAACTGGCTGGTGGCTGTAGTTTCATACTTGTGTTCTCATCTAGGAAAGGAGTATTTCTCAAACTGTCAGCTATTTCTTTAAACTTGAAGGAATCACTCATGCCATCCATTCAGAGAAAAGAAAGAAAAACATTAGTCATTAGAAAAAGATGTGCCTGTGTTTGTCAGCTGTCCAGTTTTCTGCACTTAACTGTGACCTTCAGTCAGAGTTTCAGGATAAGATGGCTCATGATGTAATGTCCCAATGTGCAGCTTGTCGACATGTTGTGTTTGTGTACAGATACAAAACAAAGACGCCCTCCTTCGTTTCTTCTCTCAGGCAAGGTCGAGCACAAGGCTTCATTCTTCCTGTAAAGGCTGGAGAGGAACAGAGAGGAGAGGGATGGATAATGGAGGGAGGGAGGGAGGGAGGGATGGTAGAAAACAGGCTGTTCCAGGCGGCTCCTCCTCCCCCCTCTGACATTACTATGTGAGCCAATGAGCTGTTGGCTCATATAGTAATGCCAGACGGGGGAGGAGGGACATTACTCATGAGGCTGACAGCTCATTGGCTCACATATGGAGGCTCTCCTCTGCTCTTATAGCTTTTTAGGAAGTTTGAGGATTTACAGGTTGTAAAAAATCTTCACATAGATTCATATAAAATCCTGCACTTTTTGTTCCTATTGAATAAAAAAATATATTTATGACATACAGTACTGATCAAAAATGTGGACACACTTTCTCATTCAATGTTTTTTCTCTATTTCTAGTATTTTCTACATTGTAGCTTGAAGATATTACTTTGAAATAACACATATGTAGTAAACAAAATTGGTTTCTATATATTTTTAGTTATTTATTTAAAATATACATGCAGAAAAACACTCTAGTTGTTAAGTTTAGTAACACTTGGTATAGGTGAAAACTCACAAACAGAACTAGACTTGGCTGCAAGGTGGCAGGGAGCTATTCCACAAAAGCAGACTGAACTATCTGGCAGAATCTGAGAGGTTGAGCCAGTCTTAAATACTGCAAGGATTGAATGGTTGATGAGGAACAGGTGGTGAGGTGATCTGGCAGGTGAGTGGGGAAACCCGAGGCCACGCCCAGCGATACACAAAACACAGGGAGACAGGCGAGAAACACAAGGGAAGGGAAAACAATGGGAAGGCAGACAGCCTCTTCATAACAATGTTGGCACAACACTTTGTATAAAATCCACATATCAGGACCAGCCATGACCAATGTTGGACCGATGTAGGTCCAGTGTGTGGGATTCAGTGACATCTACTAATGTAGTTGCTGAAATGCAACCCCTTGCTTCACCTTCTCCCTTCTACCGTGACGGAGATGCTGCAGTAGAGGAGAAACATAAAAGGCCCTGGGCTACTATAGGAACATGGCGGTTTAACAACCTTATTTTGTAAATAGAGCCCCCTAAATCTGACACACTAGACCTTTAAAGGGAATGTTAGAACTTTTACAAGGTTCTTACCACTCTTAATGAAACTATCACCTGCAGTTGGCTAACTTAGCTTAGCATAAAGACTGGAAACAAGGGGTAACAAAGGTAACAAAATACCCCTGCAAGTACCTCTAAAGTGCACTAATTCACAGGTTATATCTCTGTTGTTTAAACCGTACAAAACACACACAATCTTTCAGTCTTACAGTCTTTATGCTAAGCTAAGTTAGCAGACTGCTTCATACTAAGTGTAGAGACATAAGAGTGATGTTGATCTTCTCCTGCAAGAAATTGAATAAACATATTTCCCAAAATGTCAAACTTTTTCTGATGTGTTGACTTATGTTTTTACTTAGACTTCATTACATTTATCTGACACATATGTAAGCTTATAGAAGACAATGCACTGTTTGGTCGTGTTTCAGCTGAAGTAAAATGATTCAATATTGCACAAAAAAGGAAAACATTACTGAAGAGTCCAAACAATAAATACAGATTTCTCCCATTACTTATCCGATTTATCTTGTGGTCCTTTGCAGGGGGCCCGTCAGAGGTTGGGAACCGATGGACTAAAGTAAAGATCTGTATATAGTGTAAACAGCCCCACCTCAACTACAACGGTAAAATGTTATTTACACATTGATGCATCAGTATTAACAATACAATAATGTGTTACATAATAATATGGTGATAATGCTTCTGTACTTCTGTAGTTTCCCTTGTAAAGACTTGTCATGTCCACTAGAGGGCAGCACAGCACAGGCTGTGTCAGTGTGTAACAATGTTCCGACAACATGACTAAAGCAAAGCAAACATCTGACTGTCGTGTGAGCTGGGATGTCTTCTTTTGACAGACTTAAATACACACAATCTTTATTTGGGATCATGTCTTTTTTATAAATGCATGAATGTAGATTAAAGTGACAAAAATATTAAACAAAGTCCGTGGGGCTGACATCACCCAGTGTGAATTATTCTACACTTTTACCTTCAAAATAAAGTAATATGAATCACATTTTTATTCATTTCATACATCTTTTTTCTTTGTCCATATGTGGTTTCATAGTGTAGTAGTTATCATGTCTGCTTTACACGCAGAAGGTCCTGGGTTCAATCCCCAGTGAAACCACTGATTTATAGTTATTCAGTAAATAAGTTAGCTTAACTGTCACACTTTGAAGAGGTGAGGAAAAGAAGTCCATGAGCACTTGGCTTGAGAACCAGAGTTTTCCTGGTTTCAGTCCAGCATGTCTGTAATGACTGTGGATGACTGGATGTGTCCAGGAGATGCCAAGGTGCTTTTGAAGAAGGCACTGAACCCTTAACTGCCTAACAATGTCATTCTTCACAACAATTGCATGCTCTTGTGTTCTATATGTGTAATATTACTGTTGTGAATAAATGTGTTCCCCCCAAGGGAATTCATAAATTAATTCTTATTGTTGTTCTTTTCATGAGCTCAGAAAAACAGCCCTATATTCATCTTTGTGACACAAAGTCATTCATGTTCCCAAGAGCATGAATCCTAAAGACTTTGGTGATCCTCGTCCTCGGTAAATGGAGGTTAAAAAATAAGGCATTACATAATCATCAAACTCACATATGATAGCCTAAAATTGTGTGATTTGGTTCAAGAGAAGTTCAAAGAGTGGTGTACGAGAAATTTACTGTTTTCCTCACTTTCACAGATTCAGAAACTTCAGATCAATCAGAATCAGACATGATTCTTAAATACCTTAGGACTGACCCTTTTTTTATGTGTTTGGTGTAGTCTGATGTTATGTCAGAAGTGTTTTTGGGTTTATTTAACATAATTCTAATGGCTTTGGTGATCCTCACACTTTTCCTCTAGTGCCACCATATGTTTTTGTATTTTGTTGAAATATCTCAACAACTGTTGGAGGAATTGCTGTGAAATTTGGTACAGCCTGAGTATACTGGCCACAGCCATGCTTGCTTGTCGGATGGT
Source organism: Argyrosomus regius (assembly GCA_946959425.1). Classification (NCBI taxonomy): domain Eukaryota; kingdom Metazoa; phylum Chordata; class Actinopteri; family Sciaenidae; genus Argyrosomus; species Argyrosomus regius. The sequence continues at coordinate 13,636,896 of OX336896.1, read as the reverse complement.
CCAGTAAGTTCGGAAACCTCTTCAAAGCAAACCTTCTGATGTCCGATTGGTGGGGGGATTGGTGGTATCCCGGTGTCCGACCATCTCTGTAACTTTCCAAAACTGATGATCTGAAAAGTTGCACAACAATTTGGAGTGGAGTAAAAAGCCAGCAGCCACAGGGAGGGATAATGGCGCGGTACATATTTTCAGAGAGTCTTTCCTGGAAGACATTCATAGTGTTGCACTTGGGTATACAGGTGAAAAATGAAAGAAATGCTTGTATAAAGAGTGAAAAAAGAGAGCTACAGAGAAAATTTGGCTTGTTTCTCGCCTTCGCATGCCTGGTCAATCCAACATTCAGAAATAGTCGGACTCAGCGGCGTCGGAGAGGTGTTGGGGGAGGGGATTTCTGAAGCCATTTAACCATCAGACACCTTAGTCTGGACAGTTTGACAGTGTAGATACAGACAGGAATCATAGGAAGAAAGAGGGATGGCAAAAAAAAACATCCCCTGCCTGAAACAAATTGAGAACGTTGCGGATATATGAAATGAGTCTTAACCTCTTCAAACTTTAACCCTTTAACAGTTTGTCTTATGGGGGAAAGATACCCTTACTTCGCCAAAATAGTCACTGCCAACATCTAAAACTCATCTCTAACTGGTCCTCAGAAAGATAGTAGCATGCAGGGCCGTGGTGGGTAATCGGGAGAATCTGGAGAATTCCCGGTGGGTCGCTTCACTTTCACTTGGTCGAAGGCAAAAATATTGGCATTTGTCACATTATTCTATCTTCTCTTAAATTACACAGGTTCCTCATGCTATGCCTGACACCACAGCCTCTGCATGTGTTGCACCATGTGAAGGCGTGATAGAGTCGGTTGGGTCCATATAGCCCATCTTTTCCAAAAGGTTTTCTCAGATGGCCTACCAATAGCCGGCCCTACCATAGCGAGAAGCGTCAGGGAGGAGGGACAGGAAGAGGCCAGGAGGGGCTGAAAAGGCCAGGTTAAAAAAAGGAAAGGCATTGGAGGAGTATGCTGCCAAATGTGCCAAGAGGACAGACACTAGTGGCAACGTCATTACTAGGCTAATATTGGATATTGGACGTTGTAGTAGTAGTGTTGTCAACCTATTCGCAAGCAAAATATCAAATGAATTAAAATATTAGCCTTTTGTATCACCCAATATATAGCGATTCATAGACTTTGCAAATTATGCAAATATTGATAACAAAACTCAAGTTTGATCTGTGTAGGCTGTGCAGTAAAATGACCTCTTAATGATTTTTTTTGTAGCCTCTGAGCAGCAGATGAGCCAGTCCCCCGCTGAAACGGATGATGAGCCTGAAATTAGCCATGAGGAGGTCATGACTACAGGGACCTGTAGAGAGGATAAAAATAAAGTATATAAACAATATGAATTAGTTATTTAATGTAAGAAAGAGCAGATATGACAGCAGTACATGATAAACCTATATGCCTTGTTTGCCACTCTGGTAGCATGTAAGAGTGCACACACACACACACACACACACAGTGAAAGCTCCTGGATTAGATATGCTGGAGGAAGCGTTCACATCACACACTGATGAAGTCTTAGTCAACTGTCTGTCACACGAGAGAGAGAAAGTCCCGGAGGCCCGCGCTCCTCTCCTCTCCCGGAAATATGTGTGTTAGTGTGTGTTTGTGTGTGTGTGTGTGTGTGTGTGTGTGTGTCTTCCTGTTGTTTTAGATTCCTCTTCACTCCCCCACTGCTGCCAATCCATGACCTCTGACCCCCGCTGAACCCAGCTGTCAGCTGTCATGGCCTGTGTGGGACAACTCTCTCTCTCTAATTCAACTTTTTTTTCTTTTCGTCTCAGTTTCGTTCCCCTTCTCTGCTCCACTTCTGTTACACTGCAGATATTTCTGTTGTTAGGAGCACTTTTATTACTTCAGGCTGTGGTGAAAAGTAATTAAGTACATTTATTCAAGTTATTACTTCGGAGATTAATGAATTATTTGCAGTTTTACATTAAAGACACATGATGAGATTATAAAATGCAACACATTGTTAGCGATCATACAGGTCCTTTATTATGATGTCTATCAGTTGTTTTCAGTCCCACCAAAAAGTGATTTACAGACAAACCTCTCATTTCAATGACCATTTGAGGCCAAAAAGGTACAGTTATCCAACATTTCACAAAAATATATATTATATTTGGAGAACTGCATAGCTGCCAAAATCCAGATGAGAGAAGTCAAGTCAGATTTTATTTGTTTTGTAATGCCCAAAATTACAAATCAAAATTCCCCTCAGGAAGCTTTACGAACTGTACAGCATGCAACACCCTTTGTTGTTAGACCCTTGATTTGGGTGAGGAAAAATTCCCCCAAAAAACCCTTTTAACAGGGAAAAACATCCATCCATTCTGGAGCCGATCCCAGCTGACTTTGGGCGAGAGGCAGGGTACACCCTGTTGATCACAGGGCTGACACACAGACACAAACAACCCAGAGAAAAACAACACTCTGGAAATGACTTCACCAATGAGAATTTTTTTTTTTTTTAAAGTTTGATTATCAACCCTGTGGTTTCATAGTGTAGTGGTTATCACGTCTGCTTTACACGCAGAAGGTCCTGGGTTCAATCCCCAGTGAAGCCACTTACTTATAGTTATTCAGTAAATAAATGAACACGGAGTCTTAATTTGAAGAGGTGAGGACTAGACTCTCACAGTATAAACACAAATCAAAAAGCATGTACTCACAAGTCTAAGGGCAATGAATCCCGGTCACTTCTGAAGTGATGATAGCTCACTCTTTGGGCAGAGAACTGGAGGGTTGCTGGTTTAAGTCCAGCATGCACCAGTCATTCTTCACAACAACTGCATGTCCTTTTGTGTGTGTATGTAAAATAACAATGTAGTGAAAAAGTAACACAAAAAATGTCGATTCACCATTCACCTTCTTGCTTGACTTCTATTTATATTGTCCATTTACTGTAGTTAACACATATCGAGGCACTGATTAAACAGCGGGATCTTTGCACAGGTCACAATAAAATGCCTAATTGTTAATCACAGTCTTGTATTCTTCCACTGTACCTGCATTTAGGTACCAGTAGAAACGTGTAAATCGTGGGCTGTGTTACCAGCATTTCACCAGCCAAAATCAACAAATCATCCTGTCTGTCATTATTCTACACATATGATCATTTCCGTGTGAAGAAACCAAAACAGCATAAGGACAAACGAGGACACGCCACCAGAGGAAACACATTTTTAGGGGTTACAAGCAGCCAAAAAACTCAGCACCTGGAGTTGAGTCACTGCTGACCAACAACCCCACATGTTGAATCATCTTATCGCTATGGAGACAGATATCAGCCCTTTGAGGCTCAAACTGCAGTGACCAGAGGAGCTGCTCTCTGCTGTCCGACAGAACACATCCGGGCAGTAATGGACGTATAATTCGATAGCAAAAATTATGTTTTTGTGACCAGAAGTAAGCACCACATTCGGCTGTGGACAGTTGAACCTGTTGACAGTCTCACACAGTGTTGTTCACCTGAGATTCACCAATGTAACAGAGTCATTTGTTTTCCCTCACTGGTGTTGATGTACACCATAGAACATCATTATAGATCATAGAACAAAGAGTTTTACAGGAGGTTGCAAACGAGGACCAAGAATAGAAAATAAATACAAATAAATGATGAAAAATAAACCAAAATACATGAAAAATGTAGCTCAATAATGAGAGACAGCACAAAGATCTACATCTGAACAGAAATAAAAGTAAATATAAGGTCATGTATCCTTAATTATTACATTACATTATTATTATTATTATTATTATTATATACATTATTACACAAAATAAACTGTAGGCTATGGCAGAAGAAGTATTCAGATCAGTTACTTACGTGAAAGTACCAGTGTAGTCTTATGAGTAAGAGTAAGAGTACAAAGATATAGGCATCAAAATATACTTAAACTCATTATGTAGAATCTCCTATTTCAGAATCATTACATCATATTATTGATTATCATATTATTCGTAGTTGATAAAAAAGTCTCATCATATCTAAACCCCTACAATTTATTTGTTAATTATATTGTGGATTATAACATGAATCAAATTAAAATGTAACTAAAGTTATCAAATAAACTTAGTGAAAAGTATATTTACCTCTGAAATGTCAGCTACTGTAGTAGAATGAATGAAAATACTAAACTAACAAAGTTTTTTTTCAAATTGTCTCAAGCTTGCATTCGAGTACTGTACTGAGTAAATGTACTTAGTTACTTTCCACCACTATAAGTTGTAATCACATCAGAAAATATGTCAGTCTAATATACTGTGTGATGTCAACGTGTTATTATGTTTTAAATGAATTAAAATACAATATTAGAAACTACATTTTGACTTCTGAGTAAAATGAGTTCATGTATAAAAAACATTTGAATCTTTATTAAAATATTATTTCAGTTACAGACTTTAAAGAACGTTAGACAAATGAACCTTTTTGAACAGGTAGTAAGTAGATGAAGTCATTTTTCTGAACATTGTGGGATGAAGTCTTGTTGTAGCAGCAGCTCTTCTCCACACAGGGGAGGTAACAGCTTCTCTTTAAGGAAGAAACCAAACACACAAACAGGGATTGTCTCTTATTATTATTTACATTTTTCAGCCTAAAACATAAAATCTCTGTCATGCATTTTGTCTTTTTTTTTTGGTGTCTTGTTTATATATTTGCAGAAAAACATATGAGGATAATGTGACTTCAGGAGAAGTCGGGAGCAACTGACTCGCCGAGATGTTTTGAAATCTTACACTAAATATCCTCTCTACTCTCATCAAAACTCATTACCTCTCCTCATATACATAATCCTCATTAATCCTACTTGTACTCACGAACAACGTGTGAAATAAAGAAGAAGAAAAAAACACTCTTTGAAATGAGAGTCCGCTTCATTCCAGCTTTGGCGCCTCCAGACAAAAATATCTCAGGATACCATTAAAAAATGTCAAATTCAATTATGCCTTTCTCTCTTTTGGTCTTATTAGACATCACACACAGACACACACACACACACACACACACACACACTCACACCCACATACACCCACACACACTTATGTAAAAAGAATGAAAGGAAGAGGAAGTCCTGAGGGCTTTAAAAGCATGATTGGGAGCGAGCTCTTGTGCTGGTGAGAAAGGAGAAGGTGAATAACAGGCCTTGGTAGCGGGTCCACCAGCACAAAGTGGAGTGGAGAGCTCCATTCTCCCTGCCAGAGAGGGAGACCCCTCACGGGGGGTGAGTGAGGGCCCAGAGGGCCCTCGGCAGCCCGGGACCCTTGCTTAATGAGAAATTCCTGGGGATTTAGAGGGGCGCAGAGGTCTTCATTTTCTCACTGTGCCCACAGGCCCCCGGTAGCGGGGTGGTGAGGGTTCTCTTTCAGCCCTGAAATGTCCCCAGAGGAAAGGAGAGTCCCCCCCCATTCAACCAGAGCAGGGGCCCGCCTGCCTGCTGGATTATGTATATGAGATGTGGGTTGCAGGATCACAACCTGCCACCTTCTGCACACTGCAAAAAATGTCAAGTCATTTAAAGCTGCACCTGCCCACACAAAGTGGGGGCTCCAGCAGGGAGGAGCGTCCCATCCCCACCAATTAAGATGCTGTATATTCACATTGATGAATGTCGGGCGGGAACATCAGCGAGAAAATGTTCCAGCACAGGAAGTACAGAGGAAAACACACAAGGCATGTGCCAACACTCAGGAGAAAATAAGCGTAACATGTAAACAACATAGAATTATCACTTTTTCAAGAAATGTGCTTATCACATATCTAAGAAAAGAAAAGGAAAGATACAAAATCAAAATATAGAAGCCCTTAGACAACGTGCATGACACATTTTAAGAACAACAAAAAGGATAATTGTAAACTTTTCTCACAACGGCTTCTTCTCTTTCTCCACTTTTACCTACTGCTGGGATGTCAGTCCACAGTGTGTGGGTCCATTTATGAGCTGACATATTAAAGTGATAATAGTATTAACCTTAGAAAATTTTACTTTATCACCATCTGAGGAACCTCAGATTGTGCTCGATGGAGACGTTTTTTCAATTCAATGATTTTACCAGCATAGCAGTTACAGTATGGTGAAGGTTAGAAAAACATTGTGGTCATGGTTAAAAAAAAAAAAACATGCTACACACCCAGTCCAAATAGTGTGCAGCAGCATCATCAAATAAAGTAGACACAAAACTAGACCCACTGACATTAGATCACCGTCTTGTCTGGTTCTTGTTCTGGTTTGAAGCAGACGTCATCATCAATCAACATGCTGTGCTGCTGAGGCAGAGAATTCACTGTTCATAATTAAATCTAGAATTTTAATGAAAAGACAAGTTAAGTAAGTTACCATCTTACAAATAGTTAGTTATTAGTAATTTTGCTTGTAAGATATTCACTTAACTCAAATCATAATTGTAAAAATCTGGGGTAATCTGATGCAACTTTATGCAATGTAATTTAAACATAAAAAAGTCAACAAAAACGTGAAGATGATGAGGAGTGGGATCCCCCTCAAACTGACAAACATGGAGATGCTCAGACAGCCATGTCATGCTATTACCTTCAGGCAATGCAATATATTTGTCTGTCAAGATGATCATTGTGTCAGTTTAAGCAATTATTGGCATGATTTGACTGAGAGACATAACAAACTACATGTTGATTCCCGACCAATCATGCCATTATTCACGACCTGCATCATAGATAGCAGTGTGTTTGATACTGGCTGTCTTGTGTTTCGGAGAAGCATAAAAAGGTAGGAAAAGTTTCACCTCTCAGCACAAATTCTGACACATCTTTCTGTTGGGATGTCGTGAGGCATCCTGGATGTCGGTTGTTAAAAAACAGACAAATTAAATTAGAATTAGCTCTAACCAGAAAAAAATGATGGATGATTTTGGAAAACAGAGGCAATAAATCTCTTCACCACACTGACAAATCTTTAGATCATTGAAATGATCAAGTGTACACTTTGTTTTCAGTCCACTCTCCACTGGCTGTAGGGGATAGGAGCCAGATCTTACCCTTGCAGGAGTTAATTCTCCAAGTGTCTAATTATAAGAATGAGCGAGGCATTGAGGGGCTGCTGGGATTCAGCTGCCCCTGTCAGAGCCTCCCAGCACCAGGCCTTTGGACCTGCTCTGGCCCCTGGCTGAGACACTCTTATAGTTGGCCCCTCGGCTGAGCTTCAGAGCTAGATGGCCAGGGCATCGGACATTGTGTTGAGAGAACTCTTGCTGAGGATCGACTCGACTGCCGACACAAACAAACCCCAGTTGGCTGTTTGACGGCTTCACAGGTAGAGAGACGGCGTCCTCTCTCCAGGACTCAACTCCTCAGGAAGCCAGTATTCATGACAGAGCATCAGGGTAGCGGTGCAGCTCAGAAGAACGCGTCACCATCTGTGTCTGCATTTTAGATTCAATATTATAAGCAGGCCTAAGTAAGAATTCAATAAGAAAATCTACCAATGCTCAGATAATACACCTAAAATTGCTTGAAAACAGGGTTCAAAGATTGAAGAACCACAATGTAGATCTTATTTTTGTAAGTTTGGCCATCTATTCTTTCAGTATTTAAGATTAACTGCACCTAAAACATGTTTTGGAATACAATCATTTGTTCTAATTCAGCCTGGTTAGGTCACGTAGTTTTCATAGATGCCATGAAGACCTGAAGAAGAGGTTTGTTTCTCTTCTGTGGCAGTAAATTCAAAGCATGGAAACTTTGATAACTGCTATATTCAGAGCTTATTGAGGGCAGACGAACAGTAACATTAACGTTAACCACTCTGAATAGCAGGGCTAAGATTATGTGGTGCCACAGTAACTCTTTCAGAGGGGCATGAATGTTCTAGTGACTGTCAAAGCCCCACCAGACTCCCTGTCTGTCTGGTTAACTCTGACAACCAAGACTTTCCACAAACCAATACCAGTAAGGCAGTTGTTGGTATACTTACTCTTTCATGACACCGTCTCTTATGGAGACGTCACGGAAAAGGTGTCTGATGCCTGAGCAGTCAGACTGTAAAGTTGTTAACCAAACTGTTCATTTTAAACATTGATCTCAGTTTCCAGACCAACTTTTTGGCCCAACTTGACAACTGACCCACTGTGCATAGTTGTGTGAAAACAGTTTCTGTGATTGTCTGATTACTTTTGGTCAAATTTTGGTTCTCCAGTTCAGTCAAACTGTTTCTCTAGAAAAGCAAAGAGAAGAATGCTGGAGAAGAATATACACCATCCAAGTAGATTTTTCACAACCTGACAACCTAAAGAAACGTCTCCCTGACTGATCTGAACATTAATAGATGATTTTTAATGGTTAATAGTATACCATAAAAACTTTAATAAGTATTAAAGTAGCTTAATGTCTTTGAGACAAACACACTTTCAGCTGGACTGTGCTGGTCAGTGCCACTTTAGAGCCAAACAACCCTCCTTTCTAAACCCAAAACACAGCCGGAGGCTTTGGCAGAAAAAAATGATCTCCAGTCGGGCTCTCAGCATGAGCAGCAGGCTCTCTGTGGACACGGCCGCAGAAAAGCTTGGGATCATTATGCATCTATTCTGGTGAAAGAAAACTAGGCTTTCACTTAACTATTAAGTACAGAAATGGCTGCACATCACTTTCATCTTAACGCTGTTTGGATTAAACTACAAGCTTTTTATGTTTTAGAAAATGTAGTTTCACTTAGCAACAGAATTATAAAATGTGTTTCTAACAGCAATGTTTATATTTTCCTTTTTTTATTGAGTAAAAACATGATAAAAACTAATAATATAGTCATAAAAAATAGCAGTTTTAAAAGACTAAAAATACGAAACACCTGCGTAATGTGACAAGAATTTGGTCTCATTAAAATTTGTGCATCACTGTCAAACCCTTGATGTCGGCATGTGAAGCTGAACATCAACCACCAGGTTTTATTTCTGTTCTGTGGACACAGTGACCATCAAATACAGGCTTTAAATCTTTCTGAACACACCACTTGGAGATCCTCGAGGACCAAATCCAGAACAAACAAGAGGAAAAAAGCTGGAGAAGTACTGCTTTCTCCCTCCGGCTAAAAATTAAACATCCGAGAGCTGCTTTTTCACTATTTAGCACAAGTGTAAAGAAGTCGTCTTTGCAGGAGAAATGTCCAGCTAATTAGTTTGTTAAGATAAGAGAGGGTGTGAGGGGAGAGACAGGGAGAGAAATTTCCCCTTTCTTTCATTCCAGACAGGTTAAATGTGCAGTTAGGCCCGGACAATGCAGCCGTCTTTTCACATGCAAAGATGAGGTATATGGAGCGAGCCGGGTTTTGTGGCCGGTGTTCAGACTTCAATTGAGAGGCACCAAAGCGTGACGGTATCCCCTCCCTTGCCTTGCACTTATCCCTCCCCTCCTTGCTTCCTTCCTTCATTCTCCTCCACCATCCCTCTCTCCCTGCATCCACGTTTCCCTCCATCCTTCTGCCTCTCCTTTCATTTTAGCCCAGTATCCCCAAAAATTACATTAACATTGGATGATAAAGGTGGGACAGTTGGGATTGTTCATGTAGGAAATTGAAGTTTGTGTCCCGTCACAGTTCTTAACCATGTTCACCTTACCTGAACCATTATCGTACCATAGCGGCCATGTACAGACATTGTAGTAAACAACTTTTAGTTTCGAGAAAACCTGCAAAAGAAATTAAATTAATCGTACACAATACCCAAGAGGAGGAAGATTTTTATTCAAACATCCCACTTGAGTAGATCAGAGATAAACTTTTCTGGCATGGATGTAAATCTACTTTTTTGAAGCTCTAATAGATTTTGAGTTCCTATTAGTGGCTGTTTCACTCGTAATAACTGCAGCTGTACATCCCATCTGAAACCAGCGCAACAGAGATAGGACAGTGGTAAGAGAGGAATGGATTGTGGAAAGAAAGAAAGGAGGGAAGGGGAGAGAAAGTTTGAGGGTTGTAGTGAGGAGGGGGGATATTGGGTTGGTGTCATACAAAGAGAGAAGCCGTGAAATGGTGTTTATAAAAGCTCTGCGCTGGTCGATTCATTGAGTTGTCAATCTGCCCGGCAGGTCCCCTGTATGATGAGACCTGTCAGAGAGCCACAGAGACCTGGAGGGGTGGGGATGACCTAATGCTAAATCACCTCCCTCCCTTTTCTCCTCTGAGGGGTTTGAGTGACACCCCCACTGGCCCACAATACGACCCCCCGTGGCGCCGTGGCAGCAGACGGGACGGACCAATCAGGATTCTGGACGTGGGCTCACTGGTCAGTGGGGAAAACCAAACACTGGGAGACACTCAATGAATATCAACATCTCATGGAAGAGGCCCTTTCTGAAGTATCAATCATACTGGTGTTAAGATTTTCAGCTAATATCATTTGTCTGTACACAAGAGGCCTGTTGAGTTTGACAGAGCTTCAAAGAGGCCAAATCATTTAGTCAAAGACAGAAAAATTAACATGTCAACGGGAATATGTGGGTGATTATTTTCGCTCAAGTCTGTAATGCAGATGTTTTAATCATGCTTCGAGGCAGTCTGGACCACTATGGACAAGTTATACAGACCTTTAGTGTTTGATTACCAAGATTATCAAAGATCAGTTGCAGACATAAAATCATATTAGCCAACCTATGACAGACATAAACATTCACAGGGGTGACATGGGATCTAACATGACTATACTTAGCCGCACAGTTTGCAAAAATAATTGCCATTTGTCATTTTTCAGTCAATGTAGTTTTAAAATTTATAATAAAAACAGATATTTGCAAAATGATCCAGCAACGTCATGCAATGGTAAATTGAATATGTGACAGTGTACATTCTTGGTGGATTGCTTCGTGATGTGAATGGCAAAATTCTAGTGTTTTTCCATGGGATCATGGAAATTGATTTTCTTATAGTATTATATAAATTATTGTGTGCGCTGTTTCAATGTCTCATGGACGTATTACTCAAACAAACCTACTTGGATTGTATTTCATGGAGAGGCATCCAGGCAGTGTCTTGATCAAATGCTAAACCACCCTAGACTGTTGCTTTCAACGTGCAGAGGTTCAACTTCTACTCTCAGCTCTTGGCTTTGTTCCTACATTTGAACCCGGACACCCAATGAGTATGTATCCTGATTAACCTGCGAGGATGCCCAGAGGCAACTATGACCCGTACAATAGATAGCAGCAGTTCCTTATCCTTTAAAATACGTTTAAGGGATCTTAAGGGATGCCTTCATGTTCAGCCTCTGTTCACCTCAACAGACCAAGATATTTAAAATTCTTCATTTGGAGCAGTAACTCCCAACAGGAAGCTAAAGTACTGTGGCCCCAGACTTCTTCACACTCAGCTGCAAGCAAGCCATCACAGTGTGCACTGAAGGTAACGGTCCAATGAAGCAAAAAGAGCTACATCATCAGCAAAAAGGCGAGTTCACCAAACTTCCACTCCTCTGAGTTTGTCAATGAAAGTCACAAACAAAATCAACAGTGCAGTGTGAACATAAACAAACCAAATACGAAATGCTGCAAAGTTAATGTTTCGAGAAAGAAAATTAGCCGATTACATCTTCAGAAAATATTTAGTTTGCAGCTTCATTTGCCTAATTTGCAGTTTTTCAGACAGCGAGGGGGCAGGTGGCGACAGAAACAGCTTCACCCACTGGCCTTTAGTTCTCTGTCACCTCCTTCCACCTATCACACCATCTCTTTGTCTGTCTCCGTCTCCCAGAGTTCAGCTCTGGACCAGACGCATTGTCCTCTTTGATGACTTGACGTCTCTGTCTGTCACTGAGACGCAGACACAAAGACACGCACACACATACCAACACACCCCAGTCATAGTCTGGCATCCTGACAGATTCGCTTTGAAAGGTTACATGTCAATCTGATTTGACAACCATGATAAAGACTTTTAGCTTCACACCCCACTCAATTCAACGCCAGATGAATGTTGTGAATCGGCATCACCATCTTGGCGACGGTGGCAAGGAAAAAGTTGATAGGTTAGGTTTTTAGATTTAGTTAGATTTACTTAGTTTAAAAATATTTAAACAAAAGATTCAATGAACAAAGTAAATCAGATGATCATTATTCTCACTTACATTAATAAATGCATCCACAATATTGCCTTTTAGGATGATCTTCCACCTCTATGAAACATAGAATCTGATATGAATGCACTTCAAAACAATCTGTTATATACTATCCGTGAAATATTAGCCACATTAGACACGATCATAGTGAAGTGAAGTCCCCAGCTTAACGTACATAGGTTGTCTTTTTGGTGACTTCTTAGTTAAGGACAAGACTGACAGGCCTAAAGAGAAGGTTTTATAGCTTCCCAGGACAGCCTAGTGGAAGTCTGTGAAGGGAGTTGGATGTCCTGCTTACATAAAAAAAAAATCTATATTTTGCTCACTGTTACTTGATGTTTAAGTTTCATGATGCATAGAGTTTGACACCAGAAGTCTCTGAGTTGAAGACAAAGGAGCATGACTTTGCACGTAGACATAATAAATTTGTTTTTCAGAATATTAAATTGAACTTTTTTGTATAAAAACCACACGAGACTATTAGAATTATTATTCAAAGAGTATTTTCATATGTCTTTAAACGTGTCTGGATGGGGATCTTTAACAATTATATTACAAAGAACTTCAGTCAGCCACAAAAGAGGCTTCCTTTCTAAAACACAACTCAAGTCTTTTATAATTATCCAACTAGTGAAAAGTATAGCCTTTAAATCATCAAATAAAATGTATTAAAACATAATTCTTTTTTTTGCATTTCCTCCTCGACTTGTTAAACAGTTGGATGGAGACAATGGTTGATAGAAAGGGACCACGGGTTGAGCTGCAATAAATGTCCATATTTAAATTTGAACTGTGAACGCTGCCTTGAAATCTTCATAAAGAGAGAAGATTTCTAAAGTGCTTCAAATGCACAATAATCTTAGATATATATATAGATATGGTATTTTTATAACAAACAAGACTATGCCCATTTTGTTCCTGTTTTACATGGACATAAATCTTCTGTATGTTCCTGAACCGTCTGTCTGGTGTCTGCTTGTGTCTGGTTTCATGTAAATACTATAATTTGTTTAAAATGTAAAATTCTGTCTTTACATTTGAGATTCAAAGTTGAGGAGAGCTGCTTAAAGGAGAAACAGACGGAGGACGGATTTGCATAGGGCAGGGTAGTTTGTACTGTACAGCATTATGACAGAAACAAACAGATGATTTCCAGTGACAGTTTTCAGTGTCTACAGTCAGCCTTTATTATATTTTCTTGGTGATTTGGGTGAACCTGTCCTCTAATATCACATAAAGCATAGTTCCCTACTTCTTCTGTCAGCTCGAAACATTCGAATTTTAACATTTAAACTCAAAAGGGAGCAGCAACAACCCTATTGCCACACAAAAACACTGATGTTGGGTGATTATGCAAAATGTCGATTAGGTTCGATGACACGGCAGCCAACATTTAAAAATTCTTGCTTTCTTAAATTCCTGTGGCAACAGCGATATGAAGCTTAAGATTACAGGAAATGAACTATGACTATGGCATGGTTAGAGCTTGGCAACAAAAACAGGTGGTTAAAGATGCTGTAATCATCTTTTCATAAGGGATGACTTGTAGAGACAAACCCACAAAGAATTATCACCCGACTCTGCCTTCATCACAAGCATCTTTCAGCACCTTGTTTTTGTTTTCTGTCCTGAGGTGTTTTCAATGTTGACATCCTAACATTATGCGCATGTTAACTAGGCAACAACATGTATATTTGATAAACATTCTACTATAAAAACTTTAAATTTGAAGGAGCTCATCTGGCATGTTTAATCAGAACATTTGTGTCTCTTTATTCATGATTAATGGCCTACCTCTGAGCGTGTCCTTGTGTGGCAGACTGAATTATATTTATGAAGTTAATGATCCATTCCTGATGCATATCACGCTGTAATTTTTACAACCCACTTGTTTTTATTTTTTAAATAAATAATAATAATTGTGAATTCAAAGAGACGTGACTATTCTTCAGTCTTGGCTCAATCAAGCTGTGGGAGGACATTTCAGGAAAACTTGCTAAATAAAAATGGTCTAGTAAAGTTTTTATGGTGAATCAAAAACCTTGTGGCATGTGTTTTTACGAGCAGTAGACCACTGTGTCACACATATCCCTCTCTCATCCTCACACACACTTATAGTAAATGCCCACACACACAGATCTGCACGCAAAAACAAGTTATTTTTATCCAGCTGTCACAAACAGTGAAAAATAGGCTATAGATGTGGAATCATGTCAACACTGTACATTAGAAAAAAGTTTTTATTTCATTTCTAGTCTTCGTTTCCTTTATTAGTCATGACTAACCCATAGAGAATAATGAAGTATTAAAGTCCCCATGAAGTCAAAATTGATCATTTATTGTCACGTCTAGTGCTATATGTCACCTATACTCCAGTATCTGGCCCAACAAAGACAAAAAAGTAATTTTTGCTTAATTTCTTCATGATATTTTAGACTTTCTCATAAATGATAAATGATAAAAAGTTGTTGATGACTCATCCTGCACTTGGGAGTGTATACTTATACTTACATCCAATGAAACTTACTTGTGATGCTGCTGGAGCGAAGTGTTTCCTGCTTGATACAGTCTATTCTGAGGACCTGGCAAGAAAACCACCTCTGTATTCCCTGCCGGCCTGGCCACCCCTAGTTTCAGAGGTTGTGGGACCAAACATGTAGATGCCACACTAGAACACAGCGCTACCTGCAATGCGGGTAGCTACTTTCTTAGCTAAGCACACTCAGCAGGAGACCCGTAAAAATGCTATTTCATGGCAACTTTATAATATCATTTGTGTGTGTAACTTGTGAATATTCTTCCAGGTATCACAATATTAGAGTAACATAACTTGATTCCTGTATGATGTATGCTCTTTAATCTATTTTCTTAAATGTATTCTTAAATTGTAATCTTGCAAAGTAATCCCCATTTTTCACATGTCACATGTAATCCATTACTCCCCAAGCCTGGACAAGTTACTGCTGCCTGTCAAACTGTCCATTCTCATGCCACACATGCAGTTTACAATGATAACAGTGGCAGATACTGGAAATTCTTACTAACAGACAACTGTAAAACACATTAACAAACATTGTTCTTGTATTGCAGTGTAAAGTTGTAGTAAAAGTTAAAAACATTAGACTGTTATTTCATTCTAATATAACCCTTTTTAGCTCACATACTTTTCATATTTAAAATTACAAGAGGACTAACTGATGTGTCTGGTGATTTTGGTGTTGGGTAATGGGTTTGGCTGGAGTATAAACTTCCATAAAGAGCAGGACATGGATGCTAATGTTAGCCTCAACTCTCACAGCATCCAAGGTTGGCACGTTGGGAAAATATGACACTGTTGATGTGCTAATAAACTTTTAAAAGCACAACCTGCAACCCTGTAAATTAAAATAGCTAGCTAATGATGTCCTATTTGGCCTTGGAAGGAAGCAGTAAGCAAGTTAGCCAGACATGCCAAGAAATGTAGCTTGCACAATGTCAATTGCTCTTACTACAGCACCAGCTTCCACTGATTCAGTCTGTGGAAAACTCGACACGCCCGCCCACTGGTTACAGTTGCTAAGCTATGACTGGACAATGGGTGTTTGTGGGAGGTTTTTAGCAAATGGTCAAATGAGTTTACTCCTCTACAACAACAAAAAACATATACACCTCCAAAACAGAGTGGTGACAGAAAAATGCATGGCTTTCAGGGACAAACAGATTCCAGTGATGGGTTGGTGACGTGTGGACATCAGTAGTGACAAAAACAGCTTGTACCACAACATGTAGAACGACTTTGTTTGTGACTAACTGAAAAAGTTTCTTGTTCCTGGAGTTAAAAATTGAGAGTCTATATTTTACGGCCGTCAGAGGTGGGCGGTTTGTCCCGGCTTGGCTTCGCACGTCTCGGCTCAGTAGGCCCTCTGGGACTGGCCTTGTTTGTTTGGACAGCAGGCAGTAATGTGGCGAGTTGCAGCCCAGGAGACTGACCAGGAATGTGGCTGAAGGTCTCATCTGGCCTCATCAAAAGACGACCGTGAGCCTCTCTGCTGTCTCCTCTCTCTAAAAAACCAAAACCATCAACACTGAGATTACTGCTGGACCTGCGAGACCTCACAGCAGCGTACTGTTTAAAATACTCTTACTGCCACAATTAATGGATAAAGAAAGGAGATTCAGTCAAGATCCAAATTCAAATGATTGACCTGTTGTTTTTCTACTTAATCCGTCTTCAATCAACCTCTGGTTTGTGTCACGATATCCACGTAGTTTGTCAGTTATACCTTCATATGCACACTACTATATCTGTTATGAGTCTTACCCTGGATATATAACAGACCTGGTTTATTCATATCCATGGAAGTTTTCTAACATTATCCAGGTTCCTGATCGTCCCATTCATCCCAGACAATCTCTGTCTTTCTTTTTTTGTACAGAGGTACAAGTATATTCACTAACTGACATTCATGTCTGGATGTCCTAAGCACATTTGAATTTTACATTATACAACTTACAATGTAATGGACCTGCATTAAAATTAGTATAGCAATAAAGATATGTTTGACAGCTGGAAACAAACTGCCTCACAGATGGTTTCTTCTAATATTTTATAAAGTCGGTGTGGATCTGTCGCAGCAGGAAGGTCTGGACAGGATTTAGACACACTTCCTTCATCCTCAGCATTAACTAAATACTAAAGTTTTCAACTAAGAGCAGCAGTTTAGAGGTGTGTTTGACCTGTACAATGTCACAGAAATAGATACAAAAACCAGAGCAGCTCTGCTCAAATCTCTCTGCTTGAACCTGCTGACAGCTGTCAGTCCTGGAGCAAACATCTGACTTCATTACTTATACCTATCTATCAAAATACTGTCACCCTAACCCAAATGTTTGATATTCATCTGAAGTGCTAAAATGCCCCTGCATTCCTGCCCGGTTTGAGGCCAACCAGCCCACCATCTGAGCAGCACCTCCCTTTGACCCTCACACTAGTTCTTCCAGATGACCTCGGCAAGGATGACGAGTATAATTGGATTAGGAGTAATAGGAATAAACTACAAAAACTACAAAAGAAATCAGAAATCAGAACGCTCACAGCCTGTGAGTTTAGAATAAGCTGCTGTAAAAGCTCTGGACTAACAGAGAGGATTCAAACACCAGAGCAAAACATGTTTCGTCATCTTTTCTTTCAAGATATTTAAAAAACTGGAAGTGGGTTTGGCGCTTCACAAACACGCCTCGGATGTGGATAGTTTGTGTGGAAGCCACCATTGTTTTGATGAAGATGATGATTGATGAGTTTATTCATCATCAACTCTGGCCCTTCTTTTCTACTTCTCTTCTTCCTCTTGAGCTGAACTTAAAATGGCATGACAGTTTTTTTTTATACTTTGACTGCAACTGGTTAGCCACATTATCCTCAGTGTTGATTTCCCACTTTGGTCTTGATGGAAGTAGTATCACAAAGTACAAATTCATGGTCCCCAGAGGATAAAGGATAAATTATAGTAACTTTTGTGATTCTCTGACATGTCCTCTCACCATCATCAGGTAAAAAAATGTATTTGTTCAATGCCCTACCTGCAATAGGGACACTCTTATCAGCCTTAGCTATACTTCACTGTGTCTCAGTTCTCATACTTCCATACTTACACTTTTTGAGTACATAAGTGCGTTCACAATGTGCAAAATGCAGTGTGCTGTGAGTACCTATTGTGGACTCATAACAGTCAAAGGGTTGAGTTTGGAACATGGTCGAAGGGGAGGGACGACCGGCGTGAAAATGACTGCTGAGGAAGCTGCTGGAGTTGAAGCCATTGTGGTGAATACTGTGATATGCAAATGTAAGTTGCACATACAGTATGTTTTATATTTATATTTGGGTGGTCAATTGTTGCTGCTAATGCTCCGCAAAGCTGCAATTCTGCAAAGAAGAAAAAACGCTAAAATGTTGCAATTGTCATTTCCAATAAGAGTGCAATGGTCATACACAACACTACCCTACACTGAAATTAGTGCACTACGCCAGGAAGTACATAGTGAACACAGTGTACAACATGGAAGTGTAGTGACAGAACTATCGGACACACTAAATTAAGATGGTAACCATTACAACTGCTTAACATCAGCATCTTAGCATTGTCACTGTGAACATGTTAGAACAGCCTGACAGAGCTGCTCGCATGGTTGTAGATCTTTACAAATTGGCTACACAGGATGTGTCACAGATATTTTAGAATATTTTGACGCTTCGTCTTCAGCCATTTTACTGCAACTGCAACTGTGACTGTGTGTTCTGGATCTGAGTGACCTAAACTCAAAGACATGCAGAAAAACGTGGAAAAACTAAATAAAACAATCAGCTACATGTTCCTCTAACTTGAAGTTCATAATAAGGTAGAACCAAGTACCAGTGAAACAGTGAGTTTCACAGAGAGCCCAGTATTTCGGGGAGTCTAGGCAGCTCTCTGCTTGGCTCCTGACTTCCTGCTCTTCCTCTCCTCTCACCTTTTAATTGGTCAGAGCAGCCGGCGGCCTGTCAGGACGTCTCGGCGCTGTGCGACGCCTGTGCTCCCTCCCTTACAGCTCAGACAAAAAAGCCTCTGTCTGCTTCAGTTTCCATGCTGAGCAACAGCGAGAAGGAACTTACCTGTTCTGTTCATGTCTATTGTGAGTTATGAGTTCATAAACGTCTGCACCAGCCAAAAGTGTCTAATTTTAGCTACAGTATGCAATGAAGTAGACAGTGTGAAAAAAAAAAAACGTTTTGCACTATTTTTTGGAATTTCTTATTTTGCTGGGACTTTCCTCTGTCGGCTCGTAAATTCACCTTTAGCAGTCAGAATCTGACAAATGCTATATGCTTTACATTATCCAGTCATGGTTCCTTCATTTATCATCATTGCCTGCTATACATTTCTAATACAGCCAGTGCACAACAGTGTGCAGCTTTAAGACAATATGAGTCCAGAAATTGGAGTTTTAACGGCTGATTCAAGTGCTAGCATCTTAAAGGATGTCACTCAGGATGCAGATTAGTTGAAATGATACCAAGAGAGTTAAGAAGAAGATTATTTTCACTCATGTTTTACACATATAGGCCTGAAATGCAACCACAAACACACAAACACAAAGGGCTAATAGACATGCAAACGTGGAGGGACGTTGGAGTCATGGGTAGCCACGTAGCTGCGACCTGCGAGCAGTTAGCGGTTCGGTACCTGTCTCAGGTGGTGAACTGTCTTGAGCAGGACACCCTCTGGTTCCCTACAGACAGAAGATTTTTTATTAGCTACATTTACATTTAGGGAACCTTTTATTTAATCAGAATCTTGATTACACCTAAAACCTGACTTATTCTGAAAGAAATGTATTAAAAGGGCTTCATTTTAGAACAGAAATAAGACAGGGAAGGCAGCCCTCAAGCGGAGAAGAGGAGCAGGGTACAAAGGTATTGTAAGTATCTCCACACCCCCATATTTTATGAAATTTCAAAACCAGCAGTCTCAATCCTAGGCCAATTTAAACCAGGACATGTTGACTTAAAATATGATATTGAAAGTTCAAGTCGAAAAAACTTGTCTATTCTCATCCTTTGCTCGTAGAAGAATAATCTGATAAAAAAGATTCAGTGCAGAAGAACAACAGAAGGCTAACAGCTGTGTGTTCTTCGAAATCTGGATTCAGTTTAAAGCATTTTTCAAGCTGTTGTTTCTCTCTGATTGCTGACTGTGAAGCATGCAGACACATTATCTCATAATTTTGTTTATCAATACCGCTCATGTACTTCATTGGGAATAGTCAGTCAGATGAATAACACTGGTGCCTCTAACGGCAGCCACTGCATGTTTCTCTGTGTTTATCTCTGCTCTGTTTCTTTGTCTCTGGATCATTAACGTCTTCTGGAGGAGACCCCGGTCGGTCGTCGTCTCCCTGTCTGTCTCTGTGTAGACTGACCCGTAGCTGTGTGGTCAGACATTGGTGACAGTTTGAGCCTCCCGGTCACCGGGGCTCTTGCCAGACTGTCTCGCCCCCACGGCTCTCGAGACAGACAGGTGCCTGCAGCTCAAAGCTCGCCTCAGAAAAATGAGCCAAAATACACAATTGAACATTGATCACATTCACAGCCTGTTGGTACTGACAAATATGTGTTCAGTTATTCAGCTATTTATTGAATATCATTGGTATTGCGGCACATTTTGTATGTCAAAATTCTCAGTCATCCAGGTTAAATTATATCTAAAAGGATTAAGTCAAAGAGGATTAGATCTGCGTTAGGTTCTTGAAGTTGTTTCCCCTCTTTCATCAGGAAAAGCTTTTGTAGTTTTGGGTCTCAGGCTAGAAATTATGTCTTAATTCACAAAGCATCTTATCTCACCCTGAGAAGTCCTCAGTTATGTTACTAGAATGTCTCCTAAGACTTCCCCCGTAAGACCTTTTCAAAGCTGCTGAGCTGCTGCAACCTTTACCGAGGAAAGGAGAGACCTTGTTGCTATAGATGACATGTTTTATCTCCAGTTATTGATTGACAGTGGACAGATTTTACTTATTTATTAATTCCAGTTGTTAATTATTTAATATATAGTTAATAAACTTGATTAAAGTTTGGTATGAAGAGCATTTCTAGTATCATGAATAATTAGAGATCGCAAAGATTTTCAAAGAAGTTCATCAATGCCAATGCTGAAAACTGCTTTTTGTCAGTCACAAGCCATGTTTTTATCCAAATATATTATAAATTTTAACTTCATTTTGAGTAATTCGTCAGAAGAAAATGTGAATGAATGCTTGTTTCCGTCCACCAGAAAAACAAGAGGAAGATAGCACCTCAAGACGACATCATTAGAAGAGCAAAATAGCTCAGTCATGTGGGCTAAATGTTCACTATGTCAGAACTTATTCAAAAAAAGATTCACTTGTGTTTTGCTGTTGCTACTTTTTCCTGTTGATTACTTTACTGACTTTGTTGCAGACAATATGTCACTTATCCTATAAAGCAAGTAGCCCTCTGGCTGGTCAAATAAAAGTTCCACTGGCGTGGAGCACTGAACAAACAGCATCTTGTTTCTGAGCTTCAATTTTAGTGAAATTATTTCTGAATTTACAAATGTACAATTTGTCTTACAACTTAAACTTGCGATTACGTTGGAACAAACCCAACCTCATGGCTGACCTCTGGGTGAAAGCGAGGGTCACTTTCCCTGCCGTCCTCCTCCTCCACTGATCAGAGCAGCTGGTCCTCCTCTTGTCTTGGAGGTTTGTTGTTGAAAGCCAAACAAAGCCAAACAAACAGAAGGAAACTGTCATCATTGGTACAAACACAGCAATCACAGACATACCAAAAAGATTAGAGTCACAAACATCTGTCTGATGTTATCAAGATTTCTACACGATATTCATTAATTTAAAGCTGCATTCTTTTCTCTCTCTCTGTAAAAGGTGAATACAGAGCTGTGTATTGTGACACGTGATCTCAGGTATATCTTCACAAATTAATACACACATAGTGGTGTTTGAAATTGATAACAGCTTTTTGGCACATTGATGCCAAACATATATTATTATTATATTAGAAAAATATGTAAGAAGTTAGTGTGGATGAAAACTTAAAGCTGCTATAATCAATAGTTTTATATTAACAATGGATCAGATAATAATGTGTAATGTAAAAGGAGCTGATGAACCCGCAGTGAATTATCACACAATACTGCAATTACATGCATTATATATGCATTTTAAAGAAACAATAATGCATTTTGGGAAATATTATTATGCTTTTTTGCCACTCGTGTATCTGTGTGTTAGTTATGAAGCTAAAGCTAGGAGCTGATTATCTTACCTAAGCAGATGGAAACAGCTAGCCTGGCTCTATCCTGAGGAAACAAAACATGCCTATCAGCACCTCTAAGTTCACTAATTATTAATGAATCAAAAATTGTATCTAATACACAAACATTTCTGTTTGTGCAGACAGAATTCCAGCACATAACACATCCACAAATAAAAAAACTAGATACATGTTAATCAGTGAGCTTTGTTGGCATATTTGTGAACTTCTAAGTAAGAAAAGAAATAAACATATATGACCAAAATGTCAAACTATTCCTTTAATTAACATGAACCACATAAACAGTCACTTCAAATGTATTCACATTACTCTAGACATGGTCTTATTAGAGGCAGCAGTTGCTTTTCTTCCAGAGACTTTGAGGCTCCAGTTGTTTCACCTACATCTGCGTGTACGACAGCGCTGCCAGTTTGTTTTAATTAACCTCCTACTGGGATCCTCTCTGGTCTCGAATGTAGAAGCTGCTGCTGCCCCTTCTGCCTGGTTGGAGGGGGGAGGGGACACCCCCAGTCTGGATCTCGCCTCTCTATTTCAAAAGGGAACCAGTGCTCTGTACTTGTGCCCTATTAAACACAGACATACATGAACCACAGCGCTCCAGACACTGAATCACATGTTCAAACATACTTGATATGTCAGTGTTTCCTCCAGCAGAACAAAAACAAAAAAAAAACAAAATAAAAGGCAAATGTTCTTCACGAATCAGTCACGGTAAGTCTCTTGATGTGATGTTGGTTCTCGGCATGAGATGAGACTCCCGGGGAAATCCTTACCTCCTGGATTCTGGACACATGTGACTCTCCTACATCATGTTTGACTTACCGAGGGCATGTAAACAAAATGTTGATTTGAAGTCTTTACATTCAACAATGGTAACTGACTCTCCTACAACATGTTTGACTTACTGAGGGCATGTAAACAGAATGTTGAAGTGTTTGAAGTCTTTACATTCAACAGTGGTAACTGTTAACTTGTTTGTTTGCCAAAGAAGTTTCCAAAGAGTTTCCCATCAGGGTGATTGATCTGGATCAGCTGATATCTTGTTTGCAAGTTCTCAGACACTGAATACTTAACAATGCTGGCTACATCTACCCGTTAAAGGAAATTATTTAAGTTAAGTTAGTTTCCTTGAAGTTTGCTGAAGCTTGGTAACAAGACTTGGACCACATTTACACTACAGAATGCCCTGTGATCAGCATTGGCCCTTGCTCTCAGAGCTGTGTGTTCCACGATAGCTGATGATGCTGCAGAAAAGGGATAGCTGAAGTCAGTCGGATTTATCCTCTGTGCGATTATCAATTAGCAATAAACACAAAGTACAGCTGAGACTGACAGGAATATTATTACTTTTCAGGGTATGCTCATCAACCAAAATACTGAACAAATTAAAATGGTGGTGCTAGATTAAAAATGAAAGGACCCCTGATCAGAGTCAGCACCTCCAAGTCTGAGGCCATGGTTCCCTGCTGGAAAACGGTGGAATGCTCCCTCCTGGTTGGGAGTGACTTGCCGCCCTAAGTGAAGTGAGTTCAAATATCTCTGGGTGTTGTTCCCGAGTGATGGGAAAATGGAGTGTGAGATGGTCCGGGGCTTTGGTGTGGCGTCTACAGGACTGCAAATGTTGTACCGGACTGTTGTGGGAAAGAGGGAGCTGAGTTGGAAGCCAAAGCTCTCGATTTTCCAGTCCATCTACGTTCCTCTCCTATGGTCATGAGCTAACAAGCGACCAAAATGAGCTTCCTTCGCCGGGTGGCTGGGCTCAGCCTTTGAAACATCCGGAGGGAGCTCAGAGAAGAGCTGCTGTTCCTTTGCGTTAAAAAGGAGCCAGCAGAGGTGGCTGAGGCATCTGATTAGGATGCCCCTTGGGGACCTTTCTTTGGTGGTGTCCACCCTGGGACAGATCCAGACTATATAACCCATCTAGCTTGGGAATGCCTCGGGATCCCCCAGGAAGAGCTGGAATGCTATGCTTGGGAGAGGGATGTCTGGAATGCCCTGCTAAACCTGCTGCCACCCTGACCTGACCCCGGATAAGCAGAAGAAAATGGACCAGCAGACATTAGCATCCCTAGAGCTGTGTTGCTAACACGGTTGCTAACAGATGTCTTCTACATTTTCTGATCTTAAAATCTCACCTAGTGTCTATCCATAAATACAACAGATGGTTGTGAAATTTCCTGTTGCCACTGTTGCCAAACAAAGGATTAGAGGTATCTGTTTATGAACTGTGTGTGCGTGTGTGTGAGTGAGTGTGAAAGAGAGAGCGAGATTTTAAGGCAGCTGAGAAAACAAACACACACATTCACAGAGGAAAGAGGAGAATATAAACAGGAGGCGGCGAGCTGCTCTTCCGGACTGATAATTACATATTTCACTGATGAAGATGAATAGCGGGTGATGACAGCCTTATTCTTCTTCTTTGTTTTTTCTTTACATTCTTTCTTATTTTTTTCCATGTGCTCCACATGCCCACAGAGACTCTCAGGGGCTTAAAGGGGCATTTCACTCATGACTCCCACTCATAACTTTAATAACTGTCCCAGCTTTCAGTGCAACACATAAAAACATTTGCTGCAGTCTTCAGTTAATTAGACACTTGATTGTTTTTCTTTGGTTTAACTTCCAGTCTTAATAAGCACTCTTGTCTGTACTTGGTGTTTAATTACTAGAAACTATAATCTCATATTGTATTTTCACACTTAAGATATTTACTATATTCAAGTCTACATGAAAAGTCTCAACTCATAATTACATATTTTCCATTTGAAGAGGAAGAACGTTGCAGGCACATTTCGCAAAATGTAATTCATAGCTGCAAATCATGTCAACTTCTTTGAAAGTAGTGATGTTTTAAGGACAGTATTGTTGATATTTTGAAACACTCACTAACAATTGAAGAACCAGTTTAAATTTCAACATTTTTTTTTAATTAAACTTGGATTTAATTAAATTTAAAGTTTAGCACCAAACTATAAAACACACCGACCAGAAGAATGGAGTTTTAAGTCTCAAATATTTGAGAATAAAGTTATATTTTTTTTCAAGAATTGTTTAATTTGAGAATAAAGGCACTTTGAGCACCTTACTAAACTACTCACATGATGTCTGAATTACATATGTGTTTTGAAGTAGTTGTTGGAGCACAGACATTAAAAACACAATGTAGCGCCACATTATGTAATAACGCCCCATTATGTAATAATGTAAATGTAAATAAAATTCTTAAACGCAATATGTAATAAACTTTGCCGCATTTTGTAATAAGTTGTTACATATTGCATCAGTAATTACAAAATGCGGGTGTTGCACTTTTTTTTATCAAGAAAATGTAATAATTTGGTGCATTATGTAATAAACCACCAAAATGGATGTCTTAATTAGAAAAAAACATTGACATTGACTTGAAGCATACCAGTATGAGTCGTAAATATGAATTAATTTTAAAAACTAGTAGGATGTTTCATTGGTCAAATCTAAATCATCATCTATACAGTATGTGCTGAATGTAACCATCAGAATATAACTTTTTATTCATCTGATTAACCGGCTTTATCGAGGCCGGTGTTGTGGAATTTTCCGACTCCCCCTCAGAATCTGACTCCCCTCCTTTTTTCCTCTCTGTTAACACTAGTTACAAATAACTTTATACATAAGTAGCAGAGGTCAAAGTATGCCAGCAGAGTGAAACTGGTTGGTGTTACATCTTGCTTTTTTAATATAAGAGGGGAGTCAGATTGTGACAGATGTAAATTGTCACCCGAAAAAATCTGACTCCCCTCCTTTTTTCCTCCCTGTTAACATAGTTACAAATAACTTTACACATAGGTAGCAGAGGTCACAATATGCCAGCAGATTGAAAATGGTTGGTGTTACTTATTGTACAGACAGACACACAGACCATCTTTATTGTCCCGCATGGAATTTGTTTTCAAAAGCCAGTGCATATACAATAACCACACCAGGCTATACAGAATATACATGAAACCCATAACATTTCATTCCCCGCCTGTCATAACACACGTAGGCTATCACTCGCGCAGTGCATGCGCGTTCACGCGAAAGGGGAGTCAGATTCTGAGTTTATTTCATGTACCCAGCTTCTAAATCTGAGTCTGAGATTATATTTTAAAACTAATTCATATTTAGGACTCATACTGGTATGCTTCAAGTCAATGTCGTTCTGATGGTATAATGTTTTTTTCTAATTAAGACATCCATTTTGGTGGTTTATTACATAATGCACCAAATTATTACATTTTCTTGATAAAAAAAAAAGTGCAACACCCGCATTTTGTAATTACTGATGCAATATGTAACAACTTATTACAAAATGCGGCAAAGTTTATTACATATTGCGTTCAAGAATTTTATTACAAAATGTGGCAGATTATTACAAAATGCGGCGTTATTACATAATGAAGTGAAAATTTATTACATTACTACATAATGGGGCGCTATTACATAATGGGGCGCTACACACAAGAACAAGACAACATTAAACATCAGACATTGAGCACAGTGTATTACAGTTAAAGGTGTAAAATATAATATCTCATTACAGAACATGAACCCACCGGTGAATTTTGATCTTACCCATAGACTGTATTAATAAGATGGATGTAATCTCCATGACGTCACCCACATGTTTGTGAAGCTCAGAGTGTGGTGGCTCTGGCTGTCATCATTTTGGTAGTCCTGCCTTCACTAGCTCCCAGCTAATCCAGAAATGGGCAAAAACACGGAGCGTGGGTGGAGCCGAGGCAGGCAGAATGAAGCCTGGTTACTAACACCAGCCGGCTGTGACGGCTATGCTCTTAATTACACATACCTTTAAGCCTTAGTATGATTAAACGGGGAAAATTCACCCCCAGTAGAGGGTGATGAATGCGGAAATTAGTTATTTTGCCATCCATGGAGGCTGCTGCTTGGTCAGCATCAGCACCAGTAAATAACAGACAAAGTGATGAAGTGCTACTATAAACCTTTACTTAAAGTAACTTTAAACTACTTTTATTCCAGTCAAACCACTTCAGTCACTTACCTTTCTAACTTAATATGGGTCAAGGGTCTACACCTAGAATAGGAATTATTAACAGAATTATCATCAGCAATAAATAAAATATGTAACAATGTATAATAGTGACATTGAAGTCTTTACAGGAGAGTGGGAATCATTCATACTTTGTGTTTTTCCTGAATTTAAAGAATTTAAAGTCCTGATGGTTCCCATGTCTTTGCCCATTAACCACAAATCATGTGAACGTTATTGCTGTTTCTCAAAGCCTTTAGTTTGATTTCAGACAGCTCAGACAGCTTTATGCTTCTGTCAAAGTTCTGTTATTCATGTTTGGCACAGCTGTTTTCAGCAGAGACCATTTTAAACTCCCATGCTGATGCATTCAAGGACGCTCTAACCTCCGAGATTTTTAAAACAAAAACTAGAAGCATTGTATTCACGAGAATCAATAGAATACAGTAAAATAAAAATGCAGCTTAATTGTCCCTCCTCAGCGCAGAAAATTGGTCTTGGGGTCACCAGTAAAAACAGTTCATATTACACAATGAAAATAATAAACACAATTTGTCATCAGTACAGTGATACATTCCTGGCATGGGTTTATTTGAGTGCTTTTGGTTTATTATATTGATTGCACGGGGCACAAAGGATCCATTAAATATCCCTCAGAGGGTATTAACTCACATTCAGAGAGGAGAAAGTATTCAGTGTCAACAACAATAGACAAAGCGTTCCTGTATACAGCAGTCGCATACAGATGTGTGATGATTTTTGTTGGTACTGCTGCTCTAACAACCCTAGCCAGTTTGTTTTTGTTTGTCACAGTCAGGTTACAGTTGTAGAAGACCATTCGTCTGTGTTGTATTAAAAGACCAAAAATCTGAGCATGAGCTTTAGTCTAAAGAAAAACAGATATTGTAAAACCGCGAGTAGATTTTGAATTTAACTGTCTAGCGTTAGTGGTTTGTGTCTTTATTACAAAATAATCTGTAAACTGTTGAGGTGCTATCCATGGTGTTGAAAGATGTGCTCAGTAGGTGTGCTGAAATAATTGTCTCACATCTTGACGAAAATGCTCAAAATGCCAAACGCACATGCAGCACACTTAAAGAGATAGTTCGGGTATTTTGAAGTGGGATTGTATGACATACTCATCTGTAGTAGTTGCGGGATCAGACTGAAATCAAAGTTCACGTTTCTAAAGGTTTCAAATATGGTGAGTGTTTGTGTTTGTCTGTCTGTGCTGCTGTATCTCTGATCCAAACAGCTGATCTGCAGTGTAATACGGATAGTAGAAGAAAAACATTTTCACACCTAAACTGATATTGTATTTTTCTCCAAACTGGCAATATGCTGACAACCATCTACTGTAGGTAATACACTGACTGACTATGCATAAGTACCTCATATGACCCCACTTCAAAATACCCAAACTATCCCTTTAAGGGTGAAAATATGGTCACAATATGGTCAAAGCAATGCTGTGTTTAAGTACAGACTCACACAGCACCAGCTGCTCTTTAAATCTGCAAATTTAAAACGCTGACTAATCCCGATGGACAGCAGACAGTGCTACAACTTACAGACACAAAGGATTTGGTTGTATATTGTTGGTACATATACAAAAACTGCCTCTGCTCTTTGTTGTGTTCTGTTCATGCTGTAAAGTTCACCTATAAAACAGTCTCATGAAATCACAGTGTTATAAAATCCTGCAGAAGTCATTTGTCTTTGAACATGTTTTTAATTCCCTCTTTAAAATGATCACATGAGTTTCCACAGACAGACCAGCACCTCCCGGCTGGAGTTACTTTCACTGAGTCCTCTAAACAATATTTCCACATGCGAGGACTGGAAGATGCTCTGACCTCTGGAAGAGTATATTTGCCAAAACAGAAATGCAAATGTTATTCGTCAGTTAAATTAATCTGACCACAACATTTCTGTGTTTGATTATTTAATTTGTGTGAAACAAAGTTATCTGGATCATCTGTGTTTGGTGCCTCGCAGTCGGTTTTATGGTCTACAGGTCATAATGCTGGGAGTGAAGCCTTTTAGGTTAGACTGTGAGAACTCTTCATGCACCACAGCACCTGAACGCAGCGCCACAAGAAAAACTGCTGCCACAATCTGCCCAAAGATCATGTAAGTACTCTGATAGTCACTGAGTTGAATGGCTGCACTGGGATATTATCTGACATTAATGTTTAACACCCTGAGGCACTTGGAGCCAGCTGAGTGTGGGTTATTAAAGAAAATTACAGTATAATATCCACCAGTTATCAAGACAGACTAATTTTATGTTTCCAACTTGTTGAAAAGTAGAATAATTTTCTTAATGAACTGGACCTAATTTATGTACAGTCAGCGTTAAGTCTTAACATCTATCATCTGTTCTCATACTTCTCTAGATCGCTGAAGAACCACTCACTCTAACACATTTGTTCCTAAGTGTCTTTTAAGAGAATTTGTGGCATTTATCAAATTTTCTTATAGTCAGTATCAGTCATTATAATATGCCTTCATGTGAATATATTTTGTGCAAATATATGATACACAAATGAACAAAAATAAAATATAAAACAAATTTAACAGATTTAACAGGAATAATTGTGTTTTTTGATTTTATCATTTGTATTGGCACCTTTCATAGTTCAGTAGATGTTGAAAATTTCTTTTTGCATTGTAGCATATAATATTATCTCCTCTAATGTCTCCATGACTGTCACATTGCCTCTTGGCTGTAGAAAGACACTACATAATGACAATTTCTTTCGAATAGTTTGAAAGTTAAGTCAAGTTAGATCAAATTTTATTTATAGATCCCAATATTACCTCAGGGGGCTTTATAATCTCTACAGCATGCAACACCCTCTGTTCTCAGACCCTCCATTCAGATAAAAAATTGCTAAAAAATCCCCCCCAAAACTATTTTAATGTAATGCAACGCAAGAGATATTGTGTGTAGATAAAAACCAATAAACCAATACAGAAAAATATATTGTATGGATGGTATCGGGTCAGTCACACCACTACTGACTTTTAGTTTGCTGATTTCTGATGTTGTGAAGTTCTACTTTTCTTATTTGGTAATGGTGTGAATGAGTGAATGAATAGCTGACTTTGGGGCTTATAGGTTATGCTGATAATGAAATCTTATGAGCGTGGATCTTTTCATGAACATCAGGCTAAAATGGGCAATTCGTGTCAAGTTTCCCAAGTTAAGTTTGGTGAATCTGACTTGGAACAAATACGCGATGTTTAGGATAAGAATGGAGCTCATTGTTCAGAGACCACCATGTGGTTAATAACATTCCAGATTTTTAAAA
The DNA here is from genome assembly GCA_946959425.1 of Argyrosomus regius. Lineage (NCBI taxonomy): Eukaryota > Metazoa > Chordata > Actinopteri > Sciaenidae > Argyrosomus > Argyrosomus regius. The sequence goes on along the minus strand of OX336896.1, from coordinate 13,606,585 downwards.
TTCTTCTCACCACTATCTTAAACTGTGGAGGGTTTATTCAGATTGTTTGTCAGACTTCATTTGAATGATGCCATCTGACTTCATGTGGAGCCATACAATGGGAACAATATGAGTGTCTGTCCTCTTAAAGGTCCAGTGTATAAGATTGAAGGGCTCTATTTACAGAATATGGCAAAATATAATACATATATATAATATGTGTTTTCATCAGAGCATAATCTCTTGAAAATAAGAATTGTTGTGTTTTTGTTACCTTAAATGAGACTTTTATATCTACAGTCGCAGGTCCTCAGAGTCGTCCGCGCTGGACCTTTAAAACAACTACATCCGTTATCCGTGATCGCTTATCCTCTTTGGGGTCACGGTGGGGCTTGAGCCTATCCTAGCTGACTTAGGGCGAGAGGCAGGGTACACCCTGGACAAGTAACCTCCCAGCCAACTTCAGGAAGTATCCCCAAAACCACAAAGGTTTATGGGTAAAGAGAAATATACATTTTGGTCCAATTATCATTTATGTTGTGTGAGAATAAAGCCAGTATTACGTGTGTGGGTGTGCTTGTGTCTTACAGTAGGAAGCATTTAAAACTTCAGAGGCCTAAATTGCCACCTGGACCTTCTGGGTTATTAGCTGCCCTCTGAGGAGAAAGTGTAGGGTTGAGAGAGAACGAGGTTTGACTGTAATAAGCTCGCTACATGTCTGTTGACGCACATTCGACTTAATGACATCCAATCAGTCACATCCTCGGGGCTCCATGCACGAACAATTACAGGCCTGCTTGGCTGCAGTGGACGGTAATTGTTCACATCAGCTGAGTAATGACTTTTTAAAAGCCCAGACAACCTGTTGTTTTCAAATGACACTTTTTGTATATTATTAAAGAAAGTAGCTGATTTTAAAGTGGGTATCCAACCATGTGCTTCCAGCAGCCTCTTTGCAGCCTCTTTTTTTTTTTTTTTTTTACAGTTATTAATTGAGACTCAGTTGCTGTGAGCAAGAGACCACGCAATTAAATTTTGAAAACAAAAACATTGTCCATCCATACATCCATTTTCTGTAACCGCTTATCCTCTTCAGGGTCACGGTAGGGCTAGATCCTATCCCAGCTGACTTTGGGCGAGAGGCGGGGTACACGCTGGACAAGTCGCCAGTTCACAACAACGTGCAACAAGTATTTTTTTCTGAGCATTCTCAGGCTACAGCTTTCACCATGTTTGATATATGGTAAATGGTAAATGGATTGTACTTATATAGCGCCTTTCTAGTCTTCCGACCACTCAAAGCGCTTTACAGTACGTATCTCATTCACATACATTCATACACTGATGGCATTGGCTGCCTTGCAAGGTGCCAACTGCTCATCAGTTTGAGGAGCTAAACCATTCATACACATTCACACACCGATGGCACAGCCTTCGGGAGCAATTTGGGGTTCAGTATCTTGCCCAAGGACACTTCGATATGCAGACTGGAGGGGATCGAACCGCCGATCTTCTGATTAGTGGACGACCCGCTCTACCTCCAAGCCACAGCCGCCCCTATATATACAGTCAAGATGGTTACTATGGTAGGGCGGCAGTGGTTAGCACTGTCACTTCACAGCAAGAAGGTTCCTGGTTTGAACCCTGGGGCCTTTCTTTCTTCTCCCAGACATGCTGCATGGGTTCTCTCCGGGTACCCTGGCTTCCTCCCACAGTCCAAAGACATACACTTAATAGGTTAATTGGTAACTCTAAATTGTCCGTAGGTGTGGTGCGAGTGTGAATGGTTGTTTGTCTCTATGTGTCCTGTGATGAGCTGGCAACTTGTCCAGGGTGTACCCCGCCTTTCACCAAAAGTCAGCTGGCTCCAGCCCCCCGTGACCCTGATAAGGACAAAAATGGATGGATGGTTACAGATGTTGTTATTATAGAAAAAACACTGTTTACCTGCTTATCCCAGACTGTAATGGTTCACACACACAGTCCACACTACACTAACACAACAGACTGACTCTCAATATATCCAGTTGTCATGACAAACTCTACTGTTCGAACAGAGCAACACGCTCGCCATTGTTCCTGCTCACCTAGCACTTGCATTAGCATCTAGCTGCTACCTGTGCTGCTCTCCATTGCAGAGCAGCAAATCATTCATAATCTGGATTCACTTGCTTGTTTGTGAAAGTACCATACACAGTAATATTCCTTTTGCAGAAATGTAGAGGTGCAGGTGTTGGCCTGCATGTTTTTATAGTTCCAATGTGTAGCACACACCTGCAAGATGCACAGTAGCCATACAGAAGACTCACCACACATGCTTACTCAAAATGTACAACTATAATAACTGCATTAAACAAGTTATTAATACATTTCATATTATCATTTAGGATTCATACACAACACTTGCAGTGTCCTTGTAGCTTGAAGGTACATAATATAATAAATAGATAAATAAGGAAACATGATTCTTTTGGAGTTTCTCAAGCAAGTTAAATGTCCATGCAAAATGACTCTCACAATGAAAACATCTCAAAACACTGTCTGGTCCCAATATAGTAAATGAATGCTTTTAAGTAATTTATGCCCTTTGACACTTGGAGGTATCAAACGTGTAACCCTGCATGCGTTGGTGGCTTGGTCTACCCTCTGCACAGAATCTGGCAGATGAGACAAACATCCGATCCTTTTTTTAAAGAATCCTCCTTCTAGCTTGTTATTTGGAGCATGTGGTTGCCTTAAAGGAAGTGGTTGTCATTGTTGTTGAAAGTGGGTGTGAGTGTTAGATTCTTAAAAGGTGATTTATGAGACCTCTGGGTTCCTCTTTTGTCTTTACAGCTGCAGTTTCCTCACGACTAAGTGTCTCTCAGACACCACACTCTTAAAATGCGCCCTTTGTATATTTGTCCTTGAATGTCAAGGACTTGAACCTGCCGAACCCGGACAAAGTAGCTTGGCTACTGGACACTCCATACAACCTGCCGCTTCTTATACTGCAACTATACTTAATGTAAAGCAACTGATACTATTTTTTGGCGCAAAGATGTAAACACCAGTACTGTCAAAGCAGTACTGTCAACTGAGAGGAGCTAACTAGCTAACATCAGTTGGCAGCAGTTACTTTATGGTCCTTAAAGAAACACTGTAAATCATGGAGAAGGCGGACATCAGAGTTAAAACCAGAAAACATTTTCACCAAATTTAGTGTGTGACTTACTGCTGTAAAGTGTTTTTCAGGAGATCATCAACCAAGTTACATAGTGCAAGAACAGATATACAGGACACAGTGTGGAGGCACCGTTCTTCCTATTGGTCAGTTTTGCATCAAAATGTTTACAAAGTGTTGGTTTAATAATATTTCAATTGTACTGTTTACATTCAACACGCCATAAGCCACCAGTTTTGTCTGGAGAAAAGAGGTTATCAAGCACGTTGTTAATTTATGTTAATACAGTAAATTAAAAGTGTTAAAATAAATTAAAAGTTAATTTAAAAATGTTAATGCCATGCAAAACTATTACAGATCAGATTCCCTCTACAAAAGTTAGAGCATTTTTTAAATTATTTTTTACTGTTGGATGTTTTAGTAAATAGTGAAGTAAATATAATGCCAGACATATTTTCTTTTAGAAATCTGCATAATGTGAAAATTGACATATTAAATAACATCTGCCAAGTCACAAAATGTTGATTCTAAACACTAATTTAAAACATATTTCCCCCCCCAACAAATGTCACCAACAAATAAAGCAGAAATGCACTGCCAAAAAATAGTTTGTGGTCTTGGTTTAATACTGTTGAAGCATAATATCTTTACTTCATTGACATTTAACCAAAACCACCATCCTTTCCAAACCTCAACCAAAGTGTTATTGTTACCTAAACCAACCCTAACCCCGTACTCAAGTGTCAAAGTCCTGTACTTAAATTGGTTGATTTCACTTCTCCAATGTGAAGATTGACTGCCTTCTTTGGTTTATATAATTATAAACCGAGTATCTGTAGAATGAAGCAAACATTTAAAGACATTACCTTAGAAACTGTGATGGACTTGGTTCTCGAGTTTTTGATGCTTCATAGTCTAAATGTTAAATAGAAAAAATGAATCGTCTGATTAATCAATAATGAAAATAATACTTTGTATGCCCACCATTTGCCCATCACTTGAAAACAGCATCGGAAACACTTAAACTTTGTTGTATTGTTGTTGTATGACTACTTTAATTCTGACTGCTGCAATGCCAGAAATTAGAAATTTGAAGCTTATTGCATCGTTGGGTTCAGCCACTGTGGATAAAAGCTCAGGCAGGGGCCAAAAATGAACATGTAAACATCAACAAATCCTGTGCAGTCGACTGAGCATTTTCACTGGATTCAGAGGAAAACAGGTTAACACAGTGAGCGGTTTTATTGCTCCCCCGTGGGGAGCTCAGTGTGTCTGACATGAGTTATCACCAGGGCTAGGCAACATAAATCTACTCTGACACAACCACTCTGTCAGCCAGGAAACAAGTCAGTCAGTCAGCGAGTCCAGTTACTCGGCCAAGCTGACAGCAAACCAGACAGGTTGGCCAGCTCGGCAGCCAGACGAGCAGGATCCAGGACGCCGGCTGGTCAGTTAGTGCTGCAGTCAGTCAGATAAAATGCCAGCAAGAGTGTTTATGGGGGAGTGATATTAAGCAGTCAGCAAGTCAGTCAGTAAGTCAGAGTCGGGTTGTTACACTGTTTTCAACACAACAGAGCAGGGTAGCACAAAAAACACAAGGCATGCTTTAATGTGGCAATACTGTTACACTGTAGGTCACAGCTAGTCTAGTGACAGACAGAGATTTATGTCCTTGTCATGCTAATTGTTTATCCTAAGGAAATCCTGTAATCCCTCCTGATAAAATGGTTTATTTTATTCTAATTATTATTAACACACATAAATGAGAAGCTTCAAGCTCTACGGATACTAAAGACAGGAAATGACTGAAAGCTTCTTTGTAGGGACACTTTGAACCACAACTTCAATTATTCCATTGTACTGAAGCAGATATAACAAAAATATTTTCCAACTTGATGCTGGTAAGGTGTAAGCAACATATTAGTGAAATCTGAATCTGAATCAGAATGAATGAATCATACTGAAATGCTGCGAAGTACTTAGTGGATTTCTGGATGCTGCTGCATTGCACAGTAAAAAACGTTTAGGTTATTTAAATTCTTGCTGTTTGTTGTTTAAACTGGATCTCCCAATTTAACCCTTTAATACATTTAACGCTTTTTTCTGGAGCCTCATTCATTGTCTCCTTGAAAACTTTTCCTTTCCCATCCATGAAGTTGGAAAAAAATATTTGCACCTCTTCTCATGAAATGATTGCGACAATGTGATTTATTCTTGACAGTTAAAGTGTATCTTCTCAAAATGTTATTGATCAATCTTTTCCAAACATATCACAGTGAAAATTAAACCACAATTAACCTGATGTGTATAAATAGGAATATAAAGAGGAATTTGTCTGACAACAAACTTACACTTTGCTCTCGTAGTACATGCAGACATAAGTACAGTCAAAAAACAAAAACAGAGAATTTGACAGGTAAACGTAGACATAAACATAAAAACTATGTACATACAAAAAGGTAAATATACATATAAATATGTGTATGTGTATTATGTCTTATTAGTACAATTAGGCAAATCCGAAAAGAGTCATGAAAATATGAAAATCTCCACCAAGTCTTCTGGATAATGTTACATTAAACATATAAAATATTTACTTATATGATCAGATGTAAGATATCTACACAGAGCTGAAAACAATAATGTGAAAAGTTTCAAAGGAAGGTCTATAAGTGGAGAAGACGAGGGGCTGATCAACTGGAATGTGGCCTTTTATAGCTCTTTGTTGGGAAAAACCACCCAAATCGAATAAAAAGTAGCCCAATTGGGCAGAAAACCACAAGATCTGGCAACAGTGTTTGCGAATTACAGAGCAAATGTGACTCTTTTCTTTTTCCACACACTTTACAATAGATTTTTTATTTTTTATTTATCCACAATAAAAGTCTTGGTGGCAAAAAGTGTGGGTAGAAGACCACAAGGAAGACAAAAAAAGCATTTTCAGAGTTGTCCCATAAGGATAAGCAGGAATAGACCTGTTGTGTGTGTGTGTGTGTGTGTGTGTGTGTGTGCTGAAGCTAGAAGGGCCTCTGTAAGTAAGTCATCCAGCCAGGCTGTCAGCCATACAACTCACTGAATAACTAACTGTCTCATTGGCTGACTCCTTTAGCTGCTGTCTGGCTGATGGGGCAGTCAGGTGATTACAAGGACGCCATTTGGTTTTACAGCAGAATAATATGGCCACTGTTCGCCCTCTTTCCTTTCTCTCTCGCCCCATGAGGATATAGAGGGGGCCGGCAGGGGAGTGATTAAGATTTTAGGGAGCTGCCTGGCTGGTTCAGGGGTTAGAGGGTAAAGAGTGGGGATTTATTAGGACCATAAATTAGACCCAGACGTCTTTCCAGTCATTGCTCCCTCCAATAGAACCCCATTATTTCAATCACTCCTTTTTACCACATCCCTCTCCTCGATAGATCTCCTAGATAGCTGGATATCATCCAACTGCGACAGTTTGAAAAAACGAATAGCTACGCCACCGTGGAAGCCACACAGACAGCGAGGCTTTCACGTTTGACCCACAAATCTTCCTCTAATGTTTGTGGATGTGTCAGCGCCACAGAGATTTAACTGTATACTCCAGCATGTCCTGAACGACCCCTGACACCTTTAGAGGAAGGAGGGATGGTCAGTAAATACAGAAACCCTCCTTTAGCTAAGGGATCCAGGGAAAGATGCTGTGTGAGCAACATCTGTCCTGGATGTGATCTTAAATGTGATTTTTACAATTATGTGTTCATTTATTTAAAATAATATTTATTTATTCATAGTTAAGATAGCCACTTGCTGCTCTCCATGTACTTTGTATCACTTCTGTTTCTATAAATTGCATAACTCTGTTTATGTATATGATTTGGCAACATTTAACCAATTAAACAGAACCTGAATATTTGTTAAATTATAGTTTTGTTCTTCTCTTTCTATGTTTTAAAGACCCAGGAATCATTTCAGCAATTCTGACTGAAGAAAACAAAATGATTAAGTTTTTTGTCTATTGAGTAGTTGAGACCTTTTCTTGTAAACAAAGTTTCTATTTACATTCTTTGTAAATTACCAAACTTGTGTGTATCTTTGAGGCCCAACAAACACACTGAATGTTTTTTTCTTTCTCATGAAACATTCGTAGACTCATTCGAAACATTCGTAGACTCAATTTTTTTCTAACCTACATTCTCTTCCTCACCATGTTTGATGGTGAACCTCGATTCTCTTCATCTGTAGATAAGTTATAATAATATAAAACCATGAGCAAGAATGTGTATTGCATCAGCCATGAGTAAAAACTTTGTGCTCAGTAGTCAAAAAGCACAAATCAGTTTGTTTTAAGGATCTCATGTTTCTAATTATAACAAGTTGAAATGTTTTGAAGCAATCTTAAAATGAACTGTTTGAAGACAACCTTTAGGGTTCAATATTACCAAACATCTGTGACATCTACAGGTGGCTGTTTGGTTAAATCAAACCCATAAAAATAAAGAAAGACAAATATTTTTCTTGGTTAGACTGTTTGACCAAAGAGGACAGTGAAAACATAACTTCAGAGCTCCTCTTCCACCACCAGTCCCTTCTCTTCAGTGTTCAGAAGCTATTTTGATCATTAAAGGCCTAAGCCCAGAGCACTGTGGGTGTGTGTTGGTCCTCCGATTAAAGGGCAGCCATTGAAGAGTGTGTGTTTTGTGGTCTGAACCAACGGTATGCAGGACGCCATACGGGCTTGGGTTGACGCAGCGGCACCACGCAGAGATCTAAGCGTGTGCGGTCGAGGGATGGGGGAGAGGTTGTGGGATGGACAAGGGGCGGGTGGAGGACATTAAAACATCTTGTTATAAAACATAAACTTACCATAATCCTAATTCTTGACCTAACTGTCAGCTTGAAGAAATAAGGACTGGCTAAATGACTTTGCAAAAATGTCCTTATTTTAAATGATTGACATGGTTATTATTGACATTATAGAGAATCAAAATACACTTTTTGTTTTATTACACCCCCCCTGACATGGATTTTTTTTTTTATTGTTATAAGTAAGCTTTAAAGATTTCCTTCCCTCGAGCGAGTATTTACAACATTCTTTCTAAGAGGACCAACCAAAACAGTCCAGGATGGACGTCAGAGCTATATGATTGCTAGCTTTGGGTTATGGGACACGGGATAATAATGGCCTAACTAGTGTATTAATAAAGTAGACATAGTTTAGGAATTAATTTCTTTATTTGGTCCCATATTGAGAAGTTCTATTTACAATCTACAATCGTGTTCAAGCAGCTCAAGCTATGGCGAACAGCAAAATGTATCGTTCAAGTTATCAGAAGATAATATAGAATTGTTAACTTCAATTGGCATCAGTAATTGTTGTACATACTGAAATATTGGCACAGGTTTAGCGTGAAAATGTTTTTTCAGTGAATAAGAGGAAACGTAAATGATCCTATAATTTTTAAACCCTTTTTCTAAAAGCTACAGAGAAAATAGGAAATGACCCAGTATACTGCCTTGTGGCACACCGGTATCACATACAGCAGTGGGGGATTGAAATCTATTTGACATGGAAGAACATTGAGAAGAAAATTTGAATGAACTGTGCTTATCCAGGAGAATATAATGTTTAAACATACCGTCAAAGCCATCACGAATGCCACTAATAACACTCATAGAAATAAAGCCCTTAGTGGCAACAGTTTATGACTAGAAAACTTTGTATCCAGTTTTACTACCTTTAATGGACATTTCAACAGATTTTTAAGAAATATATATCAAAGTTGTCAGACTGTTTTAGGGTGTACATTTACATCACTCTGTTCAATCAGCCCTCTGAAATGAAACCACTAAATATGGTTTAAAAATTCAACATAAACAAGCCAAAAGCCAAGAGAAACTATTACCTGAACAGGTCTGGTTTGGAAATCTACAGTGTCCCCTAGAGATTGTTTTGGGTCTGATATACTTCAACCGAGAGGCTTAATCAAGTACAACAATCTTTAGGAAAAGATATCACAGGCCAAAATGTGTTCATTTAGTAGAAAAGTGTTGCATTTTTTTCCGCTTCAGCCTGAAAGATGTTATCAGAGTGATTTACTGACTTCTCCCTCGGTTTACGTACAGAGTGCAACTTCCCTCCATCTTTCCTCTCACAGTGAGCGGTCCATTGACGCACCAAGGGCTTCTTTCAGCATGTCTTCACGTCTGTGGCTCTTTTTAAGCAGCCTGCGTCTCCAGCCAGTGTGGCCTGACAGAGGACGTTTTCAAACCAGTCCTGACAGTGATGAAACACCTCCGGTAGAGTCCAGGGGCTGCAGTTAAACACACAGTGGTGAGAGTGTTGACTGAGACCATGAGTCTATGTGTGTGTTTCTGTGTTTATGTGCAAGTAGTTTTCTAAAAGTCAAGCAACGAACAGAAGCCCATTTGATGTCTGACACTTTGAATCTCCACAAATGTTTGGAGAAAACCTGTTCCCCCGTGGCTGCCCAATACAGCCTGATATTTTGTACATAACGTATGTCAGACAACTGGTCTGATATTTGGGAAAAGAGTTTGATCAGTCAAAATACACCTAAAAAAAGAGTTTATGACATTTTCTTAAAGTCGAAGGAGAAGCAGTAGATGCTTTTTTGAAATACAGAAGAGAAAACCATAAAATCCAGAGGAGGAAGCATATTATTTGTCCATTTAGGCAAAGGAAAACCTCCTAATATCGACATGGCCTCTGATCTCAACCAAACCTGGCAAACCTCAAAACTCTGTCATGTTGCCAAGAAATAGTTCCAGCACATAACTTCTTCTCAAACTACAACTTGTCATTTCTACACATCATGTTGTCACTAGCTACTTCTTTATGCCATATCTTAACTCCAGCTCTGTATTCAAAGCTCAGACACTGAGACAGATTTGTCTCATCTCACTCTTGGGAAGAAATAAGTCTGAATCCTAAATGCTATTTTCATGCATTAACTGATTTTAGGCCACTTGTGGGCTGTTAACTCCAATAAATCACAACGTTGAAGTGTGAACAAACAGTTCCCTATTTACTTTGCCACCTGTAGAATTCAAATCTATTATTCACTCTTAATTTGCTCTGATTTCCTCAAACGTCTAAGAGAAAATACCTACCTCTTTCGCTGCTAAATGCTCCACTACATTCACCAGCTAGTCACTAACTTTGTTGGCTGTTTGGTGCTGAGCAGGTAGCGTACAGTCAGTTTTTAGAGCTCTTTCGTTGAAAACAGCTGCCTGCTTTGGTTGAAAAGAACACTGATGAAAGCAGTGAGACTGAACCAGAGCAGAAAAGTTATGGATTGTAAAAACCAAAATGAGCTGAAATAATATGGAGTTATTTTTGCGTCCCATTCCAGAGTGCATGTTGGGACATTTTGAGCACAGAAAGTTTAGGTTTAGTTTAATGATTTAAACAGTGTATATGTAAATATAACTACATAATCTGATCTAAACAGATGTGTTTGTTATTTTGAGTGACTCTTTGAACATACATGTAGTCATTTGACCCATTGTTAATATAAATATATTGATTATAGCTCATTTAAATAGTACATTACCTTAATATGGGTATTCACAGTAATACAGCAAGTGGAGAGGAAGTAGAGAGCTGCAAGTACCATTAATGAATTTTTACTCAAGTACAGTAAATGTACTTTGTACTTTGTTACATTCCTCCACTGGCCACATGCATGAAAATGTACTGAAAGTATGAAAGTAAGAGAGTCGAAGAGGGAGAGGAGGATGAAGGATGAAGGAGAGGAGAGATGGACTGAAAGAGGAGGTGGTGGTTTACTGTAACAGGTCTCATTAAGAGCTCAGGAAGAACAGGAGGCACAGGAAGTGAGGCACTCGGTGTCCTGCTCTGCCCTGCTGCCTTTTACTACTCTGTTATGGTCTGCTCTGTCTCAGCATGAGTGTGTGTGTGAGTGTGTGTGTGCGTATGTGCTAGGAAGAGAGAGTGAGAGACTGAGTAATTTGTGTAGTAGAGTGCTATACTCTGAACAACACACACACACACACACACACACACACACACACACACACACACACACACACACACACACACACACATATGCACAGACATACATGCACATACGTACATAGCAGGTCCAGAGCAGTAGTTTCCTGGTTGTGGAAGTGAATGTGACTATTACTGAGGTATTAATGTCTCCAGATTGCAGGCCTGTTCCTGCCCCCGCATCCGCCGGCACTCCTCCATCCACAACCGTGAAATTGGGAACATGTGTTGCTGCTGCACTCCTCCTCCTTCTCGTCCACTCCCTCTCCTCCATCCCCGTCAATTGGCCAAAAGCAAGTTTCTCAACCTTACCTCCCAACCAATCCTTTCCCCTCCTCTTCCTCTCTCTATAGTAGTGCCCGCTCTACTTCCTTTTCGCCTTTCTCCCTCCTCCTACGTGACTCTTCAAGGCCTTAAGAAACACTAGTTGGTACAAACTGACCATGTCTAAAGGCAAAAAATGTTTATACACATTCTGAACGGCCACAGTCACCTCACCTCACCTCCTGTTCCACGCAGGAATTTTTGTATTTCCGTTTTTTCTACAAATAGTGCTCCCTAAATCTTACACACTGGACCTTTAAGTTTAAGATTTGATTGTAAGACTTGTAGCAGACTATGTTTACAGAATGTTATGGCTACGTTTACTGAAGTAAAAGATATGAGAACTTCTTTTACCACTGAGACAATCAGACAATGTTTCCTTAAAGGCATGTATAAACACCTGACCAGTCAATGGGTTGAGTGTGGGTGACTGTTGCATTGTCTGTTTGGTTAGCGCCAAAATTTCTCTTGCAGGGGAAGGAGATTTCAGACATGGCTTTGTACTGCATACTGATGAATTTCATCTTAATGAGTAACAACACTACAGTTACTTCAAGAGTCTACATAAATGCTATCAGCTCTGTGAGGCTGTTCTTGTGCACAGTGCTTTAAGCTAATTGCCAGCGCTCAAAATGCTCATGATGGCAATGCTAACATGCAGATGTTTAGTAGGGATAATGTTTTTCATGTTTGCCTTCTTAGTTTAGGATGTTAATTACCACAAATGCTTCCAATTTCAATACACTCAGTAGATTTTGATGTTTCTCAGTATGAGGAAATGACAGAAAAGACAGTGAGGGTGAAGAAACGACAGATGAAGCAGGCGAAAAAATTCATTGGAAGGAGAAAGGAGGCTGGAAGCAATGAGAAGTGTGTGTGTGTGTATGTGTGTGTGTTTAGGTGTTTAGGTGCTGCGGAGGTGGGGAGGTCACCTCTCGCCAGGATGCGGGGGTCAAGTTTATTTTTCCTGCCAGGGTAGACGCTGACAGAATGGGAGAAGAAGATGGAGGGATGAATGGAGGGGCAGAAGGAAGCGAGGCAAGCAAATGAGATCCAGGCAATCTGAGAAGACACTTTTTAAAACATGTTCACTCACCCTTGTTTGATGTCCTTTTCGACCACTTTCTATAAATTATATTGTTTTCAGAAAATTTCTGAAAAAGCAAAAGCACAAAGTGTGAGTATAAACTCAAAAACCAGCGTGTCAGACGTGTATCACAGTCATGCTATCAGCCTGCTGAAGTGCTTCCTTCCACTCGAGCACGAAGAGCCGCTCGTCCAGGCAGATAGGGAGTCAGACACACACTCCACACACACACAGATACATAATCAACCTTATCAGGGTTTCGTCAGCCACGCACACACAAGACGGAGGCATCTTATTAGCGTCAAGATGCACTGAAAAGCCTCCACACTCACCCAAGGTTCATCCTCAGAGGTCACAGCATAACATCCTACAGGAAGCAAACACACCCTCACACACACACACACACACACACACGCACACACACACACACACACACACCTTCTACTCCTTTCTTCCTCCTCTTTTTTCTCATATCATACTCAAATTTCACAGCATAACATCCTGCAGGAAGGAGTGTGTTTGTGTGTGTGTGTGTGTGTGTATGTGTGTGGGTGTGTTGAGGAGTTACTTGTTCATCTGCTGGATTATAAAAATTTATGGGAATGAATTATCTCAGCATTTAAAGTAATTGATTTCTATTTGGTTCACTGAATATAAACTATATGTTTCTGTCAGTTTGAACTGATTTCACCGTGGAACTAGTAACCACAACATCCCCAGACTCGCTTAAAAAAAGTCTAATGTTATACCTTAAGTTGTTTATTTCTTTGTGTCAGAAACATTGTGTCCATTTGTTCCAGTTGGCTGGAGCCCAGCAGGAGACACTCTCCGTGGTGCTAGCAGGACTCGTACTTTTGCTTTCTCTGACATCATTTGCCGTCCTTTGTCGTCTGTGAGGTGGAAACATCAAATATCCTCACATTCAGAGAAAGTAAAAGTGTGTCTTGCTTACATAGTTTGGTTATAAAATCACACAGCCACTACAGAACATCTCCCCTGCAGGGCTGCTGACAGTGCAGGTAAAACACGCGACTCAAGCTAATAAAGGAGTTTAGTGTGGTGCACAGGACGTCCTGCACACTGCTGATCACTCAAACTTCCTTTATTTAGTTACAATGTTTTGTTGCAAGTGGCTGACAGTAGGCAACATGAAAGAATACTCAGGGATTGACAGGTTATGTATTTGTGTTTAATTAGATGATGCTTGACAAGTTTCTCTTTGCCGATGAGATATAGTTGTTTTTATGTAGCAGATTACTGAACGCCTACGTCACATGCTAACCTGTATGTCACCTTCTCAACACTAAAACTAGAAAATGAACTTTAGCTAAAGTGATCTGGTACTCTTGGCTCTGGTACTGCTTTTATATTTGACCCGGTGACCCTGAACCCTGCCGTGTATGTGAAGTGTTGCTATGGAAACATGACAGCATGAACCTGAGAAATATGTAAAAAATCCGGGTGTATTTGAGAGGGGAAATGGGTCAGCTGAACTAACGGAAACATTCAAATGCACATGACAATGTCATGTTTGCTTACGTACTTTTGAGGAGGTGGAGTTGCACCATTTTTCATTTTTTAATAAATAAAACTTACTGCATTATTTAGAAAATATAGCTTGAAATTTGTATATAATATTATTTATTTATAGTTTAATTGTCTTTCTTGACACAGGACTCCTTTCTGACCTGTGGCTACAAAACGTCGTCAATATTAAAATTTGTTTGAAGCAGCTGCTTGTGCAGACACTATCTCCACCTGAAAGGAAAGATGAAGGTGGACTGATAAGGAATTAATTGTAACGTGTGTGTGTGTGTGTGTGTGTGTGTGTGTGTATGAGAGAGGCTGAGGGGTCTGTAACACAGCACAAAACAACATCCCTGCAGCTATTCCTGTAATCTCTTTCAATTTCCCTCCCTCTCAATCACTCTTTTCTCTTTTCCACCCCAATCAGTCTTACTTGCCTCCAGGAGTCATATCAAAGAGCGAAGTGTTATCAGTGCTGGGAGCTGTGTGTGTGTGAGAGAGAGAGAGAGAGAGAGAGTGTGTGTGCTGGACATACCACAGCTTATCTCTGTGAATAGCAGACCTCCTCCTGGTTTATCTCTCACGCCGCTGGCAAAGATTTATCAATACAGGAAGCAAGAGTGAAACAAAACTCATCTAAACAAACAGAGTTTAAACCTCTGGAGCCAAGAAGGCTCTAAATCATTGATAATACTAAATATTATGAGCATCCTCTTGTGTGTGATTTTTATTCCTCTGGATAACTGGCCTATAGTAGTTTCATATTTCCAACATCTCCAGCAGAATTCAAGAGCAAACAAATGTTTAAAAGATTAAAACATCAGCGGTGAACTAAAGCTTTTGGTGCCGTCAGTCGTACTGAGAGAAAAAGTGCCGATATCTACATGATGAAGTTACGCCTCTCTTTGCTTTGAGAAAGCTGCACTCTCCAGCACTTCTACATCCGATTTTCTCTCTGTTTTTTCAAACAAACTTCTTATCGACCATTGTGTGCAAGGAGTTGAGAGAAATAATCAGTGTTTGTTCTTTCTGGTGTGGTGGAAGGTCTCACAGTATAACGGCTCCATTGTGTCAGATTTAATGGGCTCTCTTTTCTGAATAAGGCATAATAAAATAAAAATTGTTATGTTGTGTTAAGATTCTTATTTTTTCTCCTTCTCTCTCGTTCTAACTACAAACATGAAAAACTGGTTTTGCTGTGTTAAGACAACTTAAAGCTAATTCAAATGTGAGTGTAAAAAAAGTGTCTGCACGTCTGGATACTGAAAAGGATTCTCCTCTACCCTGGTGTGATTGTGAAGCAAACACATTTTAGTAGCCTAAAATCTATATCTGATCCTCTTCCCCTCCCCTCCATCCACGCCTCCACACTCCTGATAAAGCCGCCTACCTAAAGGGCGTCCTGGCTGGTGACTGTGGGACTGTGGTCCTCCCCTGATAGCGGCCTGAAGGGCCACATCACAGGAACACGTGCCCTTTTTGATAAGTGGGCCTGTTCCAGCAGCTGCAGATGATCACTGACTGCAGGCTCAGCTGATAGCAGCCCGCTGCTGGGAAACAAACTACAGTCTTAAAGGACTGACAGAGGAGGCAGAGAGCACCCCGAACACAGACACACTCAGACATGTCAACAACGCACATCACTAATGTCATAAAAGAAGGCGAGATGGATAATTTCTTTCATTAAAATAAATTTTAAATCTGAAATTACGTGAGTATTTCCAGTGGAAAATATTTACACAACATCAGGCTCTGATTGGCAGATAGGAGGACAAAGGATAATATCTATAAAGGATAAGGACCTCATTGCTAGCAAAATCATCAACAGCTTAAAGCTTTAAACTTTCTGACTTCCCTACACTCATTTACATTTTTTTTCCTACCAAACACTGACAGATATACAGTTTCATTTTTGAAAAAGGGTTCAATAATTTCCAGTAGTGTTACCAAATGTTACAGGACAATGTAACAAAAGTTCAAAGTTTAGTTTGAATTTATCGAAGTGGGGTTGTATGAGTAGCCCAGAGTTTGGAGAAGTAGGCAGGGGGACCAGCACCAACAAAATGTATTTTAGCCAACTAAAAAAGGGTATTTTCACTGCTTCCAATGGGAAATGGAAGCCTTATATTGCTGTCTCCAATGCCACCAGACATCCTTCACAAAAACAATAATTTTACCTTGCAGAACATGGGAGTCTACTACTGCCTTGATCTGCAGCAACTTACATTAGTTTGGATCTGAACTAATGTGTTAAAACACCAGAAGTCACACAATAACACAAACAAACTAAATGACGGAGGCAGTTGGGGACCATCAACTGTGTTCTGCAAGGTAAAACTATTTTTGTCAATGAAGTCTGGTGACTTTGAGGAGAGCATTTATACACTTGTATACACATGTTTTTTTGGTGAAAAGGGCTGACTGACAGTGAGATAAAGCAATGAAAATATTCTAAATATAGCATTCAGGTAAACTAACACTGATTTTTTTAATGTGGGCATTGTTTAGCTTCTGCACCCTGTACCCCTGTCTGCCTCTCCAAACTGGGGCCTGCCAGGCGCTGTCGACTGTAGGTAATTCACTAACTATGGATAAGCTCCTCTTTGAACCTCACTGCAATAAATCCAAATTGACCTTTTAAATGGTGCACTTGTTAGGAACTACAATAAAAATATATCACCAGACTTATTCTTAAAGTGGATTATTTATTTTACTGTGCAGTTCACTGATTTGCTGACAGAGTGTAAACCCAGTTCCAGGCTGTTGGAGCTCATGTACACCTGTGAGGCTTCATGCTCTGTTAGCTTTGAGTGAGAGAGAGAGAGAGAGAGAGAGAGAGAGAGAGAGAGAGAGATGGGTAAGAGAGATAGACGGTGACACATAGAGAGACGAGAGAGAGGTCAGGGAAGACAGGCTGAGAGTGTGTGAGCTTTAAGTTTACAAAAGATTGTGAGTGTCAGTTGGCCTCGTGCCTTTAGCCACAAATCCTCATGAAATATAAAAGTGCAACCTTTTTCCAGGTCAGTCATTACAAATTCATGCTTTGCAGCCACATTTTGTTAAAACCCGCAGAGCTTTACTTCAAATTTCATTGCAGATACCAAAGATTCCAAAAATACCAAATATATCAGGCTGATTTTCTAATAATATGATCTACGCAACACGTAAAATATTTCCATATGATGGGATGATACAGCCATAAAAACACTTTCACTTGGGTGTGAATATTCTACTTTTTAAAAACTTTGTATAGCTTCAATAAAGAGTTGAATTAAGATAATTTTAACGTCCATAAATCTAGTGATGGGAAAGTAAAAGTGGAAACTAACATTACTTTAACATTATATTATATTATTAGACTATATTTATTATATGTATATATATCTTCTGATTTATTTTATACTTTTTCTTTTTATTTGTACTTATTTCTGCCCCTCTACTGCTGCAACAATGCAGTTCAATAAAGCGTTATCTTATCTAAATATCTGTTATTACACGGTTCAAATTAAATATTGCTTAAAAGATAATAATATCAATGAGATAAAATTACAACAGTGACACTAGATAAGATTGTTCACAGTGAACACCTTGTGTATTTGAAAGCTGCGGCCACCAACAATAGAATATAAACATCAGAAATGGCGTTGGAAATAATGAAAATCTTTACAGGAGTACAGATCTAAAAGAATTTTTAAAATCTCTCCTGAAAACGGAAAAATATTACACACACTGTAGCAACTAGTGTTAGTCAGGTCTAGAACTCTCTCTAGGGTACATCAACACATATGTGGAACATGTGGAACAGTATACACTAAATTAAATGCATTGGTCTGAGGTTTATCAGCAGTATAAGGCACCGTGAATTGAACCAGAAGCCTTTCCTGAGCTGTAACATCACCATACAGCACTCGTGATCACATAGGATGGATATACAAAACAGAAGCTGCCATTATCGAACAGCATGTTTCATGTCTCACACAAACAGAAAAGTGTACAGCGTGTCTGATCCAGGTCTGTGTGATTTCAGGCTTCCGATTAGATTCTCATAATGTGTCAATGTTCCCTTTTAACAATGAACAGAGTAGCACACAGAACACCAGTGTAATTAAATTGTCCAATCCAATTTCCATCCATCTGCATCATCTTGTCAGCAAAAATATATTTAAAAATAAAAATAGTTTTCAAATTGAAAAATGAATTTGGTCACGCTGCAGTGGAAGATAAATGTTTCTAAGTGTTTTAGTGTTGAAAGTAATTTCCTGCATTTAAACACAGCCCACAGTTACTTTGGTTGTCTCTCTTACATTGCTGTCTGTCTTTTTAACTCTCTCTCTTCACTATCTGCTCCAGTTTCTGTCCTCTGTTTCACGAGCACCACACGACAGACATCTGTCATCAGGGTTCAGGACGTTTGCCCCTCACACTTTCACTGTGCTGTCAGTTCACCCTCTAACCTCCCCCCTTTTTCTTTGGCCATGTCCATGCCAAGGCCTATAACTCTGTCATTAAAGTATCAAATGTTTCTCTTCTTTAGGTTGACCAAGTTTGGAAGAGTTTTGCAGAAGCTAAGTTTTCATCTTTGTATGGAATGAAAGCCAAAATAGGAAATAATTATGTTTTTTTCAAATAGTTAAGTGCACTGTTTTCTGGGTCCATTAACTTTCTGTAGTCTCCACTGTCAACTTGTAACCAAGAAACAGTCCAGCACATAACACCCTGTAAAAACAGTGAATTGTTGTTTTTATACATTTTTTTCGAACAGATTAATCAAATGAGATGCTAAGTTAGCCTTTTTCTGGTGCTAGCTTCATATTAATCATGTCATGAGAGGATGTCAAGTTTCTACTCTAACGCTATGAAATAAAGTGAATGAGCTTTTTTTTCAAAATGTTTTTTTTACCTCCAAACCTCAGTTATTGCTACCATCTGTATCAAATAAACAAGAGTGTCAAGAAAAAAAAGAAAGGTCCCAAAATATCTTGCTGTAAACTTGGAATAACATCTGAGTGAAGATGCTGTGTCCCTGCTTCTTCTCTTGTCATGTGCACATTTAGACGTTAAGAGTCATCTTCGCATCTAAACGGAGCTGGAGGAATCATGAAATCAGATACGGAGCTCTCAAGAATCCATGACGCTGACATGTACTATGAACTCAACAAGAAAATCAATGTTTGTTTTGGAAATTCATCTACAAAGGTTTGTTTTGAAAAACTGAAAGTGCCATCCATCCATGCTGTCTGTTCATTACGTAGCAGATTTACTTTGGCAGAGGAGTTGAGTAATGACATCACCTGTAACCACTGTGCGGTACAGTGTTGTTCATCAGTGCTGTTTATCATTCTCTATTTCAGGACTGCAGAGGCTGAGAAACACAGATAAACGTAATGAGAGTCCGACGTTCGGGCTCCCTTCAGGCATCCTTTAGAACGATAAAGTGGAGCCAACCGAGGAGCCTGCAGGGAGACATAAAGAACCCAAACTTTCCCACTGTTCGTCAGAAATACAACTTGTTGTTGGGAGATTGACCTCTTGGTCAGCTACTCATTAAATCATGAGGACGCAAACACCAACATCATCCACATGTCCCTGGCTGATCATGTGATTGGTACAAAAAGACAAACCAATTCCAAATGAACATGTGATGGAATTTTCCAGTGTATGACTTTTTGATGCTTTAACTCTATGATGCTGTATGTATGGAAATATCCATTAATTCACCACTTTGGTCGAGACTGAAATATCTCAACAAATTGACAAGTTTTAGTTCAGTTTAATTGTCACATATAATCATACATAGTGCCACCAACAGGTCAAAGTTTTTAATAATATCAGTTTGGACTGATATATCATAACATCTAATAGATGGATTGGCACAAAGTTTTCATGGTCCCCAGAAGATGAATCTTAAACACTTTGTGAGGCTTTTTCCTTGCGCACCACCAGTAGGTTCAATTTTTGGTTTTGACTGAAATATCTCAACAACTATTGGAGGGATTGCCATTAAATTCGGTATGTTAAATCGTAGTTTATAGATTCCCTGGGTTTTGAGATGAGATATTCATGGTTCCCAGACAATGTTTCACAATGTTACACCGATCTTCTGAGTTTTTTTATGAGCTGGAAGCAGGGTGACGTCTTTGTTCTAAATAAAATCAACTGGGTGTATTTCCATGAAATGTGGTACAGAGTGATATCCGTAAAATCTGTCCACAAACACGTCTAACCAGGTTCATGTTCAGAACATGATTTCACTCCCACACCACCCTCCGGACATTTTTTACATTTACTTCACCAACGATAATTTTCTTTCTTTTACAATTTGTTAAATTTATACCCACTTGCACCCGTCCTTTTATTTTAGCCCTCTCTGAGATGGGATTGTTTTCACCCTGCCTTCGAGTGCAGCCATTCAGAACAGACACAAAATCTTTTGCCATTAAATGTGGATAAAGAGCACATCATACGAACTACTTTGTTTCAAGGACAACTCAGCCTTGCCTTGGCCTCACAGGGCCTCCCACATGGCTGTAGTCCTTTGTTCTCGATCAGCTACTGATACTCTTATTCTCATTTCCATCGTAAAACAGCCACATAAAATGCAAAAGACAAATTAGATTTTAATGAATGTTGACCAATAATCAAATAATCCCTAAACTTGTCCCATTCTTTAAAGTTTAAATGATAATAGTGGAAACCTTTAGTAATAAATGATTGTATATTAACAGGAAAAACACAGAATTGAGAAAACAATTATCTGTTTTGTTAATTAATCTTAATTGTTATTAAGAACTTTGCTTTTGTTTGAACATAAAACAGTACATGTGATGTCAGATTAAAGACTGAAAAGTGAGAGAGGAAGCAGTCGTGTGAGACAGACGTCTTCATCCTTCGGTGGAGGGAGGGAAAGACAGAGAGACAGACAGGAAACAGAGGGGTACATGGAGAGAGAGAAAGAGGACGCAGACGGGAATCAGCGGAGCGTGACAAATATCTTCATCCTGTTGTGGGAGAGAAAGTAGTGAGAGGGAGAGAAAGGCTGAGAGAGGAGATAAACAAGATGGACAGAGGAACAAGTGAAACAGAGTCACAGAAACTTCTCAAGCTGGGAACAAAAAGCACATTGATTGGACGTGTCAGTCAGAGGAGGTGAATGAAAGATGGAGGAGTTGGGGGGGAAAGAGGGGGGAGAAACTTTTGCCGCCTGGGCTGCAGGGAGGGATGCAGCGGGAGGAAGCGAGATTCAATCAAACTCTGTCAAGGTCAGTTTGCAGTGAATGGGCCTCTCCACCTGGCTGCTCTTTCAATGAGAGGATGCATGCTGTTGGGGGCCTCATTGCACTGCATGCTGGGAACGGACCGTCCACTCTAAAGACAGGCACTGAGACAAAAGTACACTCCTGTATTATAATGTAAATGCAGGAAAGTGAATCATATCAAGTTAATTTACCCTCATTTTAACCGTACTACAGACTGTTTGTGCTTTATTTACAGTCAGTACACGTCTGTACACTGCATATTGTTAATTTCAGTGGTAAAAACATTCACTCTTAATACTTTATACTCACTACACTACAATCAGAGACGAATTGTAGTTTTTACTCCACTACATTTATGTGACAATGTAATATTTTAGATTAGGAGAGAACTATTTATCCTTATTTATGGAGAAATGTAGCTAACTAGCTAATACTTTTTTCTCAAGTAAAATCTGATCTGATCTGCATGACTTTTACTTGTAATGGAGTATTTATACACTGTGGTATTGCTACTTTTACTTAAGTCTACGGCTATTTTTATTAAGGCATAGAAAAGCTATCATTTGCCATGTCTGTTCATGACTGATATGTTTTTATGAATAGCAGCTATGTAACTTAGGCTACAGAAACGCCATTGATGCCAGTAAATTACTCACAACTACTATTAGCTGACAGGCCAGCTATCTCATTTGTGAGCTCCCAGGATGACCGCGGGTTCATGCTTGGTTAGGTAATAAACTGACTATGTTAAAAAAGCTGAACTGTTTAATTTCTCAAAAATTAAATTTAACTAAATGAGTCTGGGTTACGTCCTCCACCTATGCCTCTGGAAGATGCTAAAGTTCATACTCCAGTCAGCTCTCAAAGCGTCCCTGATAAACTGCTCAAACACTTCTGGTCATTTGGACTTAGCTTAGCTAAATGAGGACTTTTAATTGGGACAGTATTAAGAATAAAAAAATATCACAAAAACGTTTTTTATGCTTGGCTCAAGTGGAAAAGTTGGTGGATCAAAAAAAACTGCTTTCAGTTACATCTCACCGTGGCCGCCTCTTCTACATTGACTTAATAGAAGTAGTGCCACCTACTGCTTGATGTTCTCAATTAACCAATATTTGCATATCATCGGTGGATGGAAATGCACAAACCTGACTACTAAGAACACAAGTAGAGACAAGAATGTTGACCGCAGGCCTCACATTTACCAAAAATGTAAACAAATTAAGGTTAAAAATGTGGCGCTTGTGCTTGTGCACAAGCTTGTAAACTTGTGGAGTAGCTAACTCTGTGGCAAGATTACACCTCCTGGTTGCAACACCTACTGCTTGATGGGAACTGTAGTGCCAAAAGCCACAAAGGTCCTAAAAAGTCACATCCCTTCACACACTCTTCCTGCGTCCTTATCTTCTTTAGTCGACTGGAACAGACTTATTTTACATCTAAAGCTGTTTGTTTGTTTTTGGAGCAGATGATTTTAACCGTTTCATTCATAAATCTGTCTAGCCATGAGAAAAAGTGAAGATCTATTTTTACTGAAAATCAAGAAAATGCAGTGATTTTTTTTAAATGATTCAATTTATTGATTGATTTATGAAACTCTTCTGTGTGTATGTGTATGTGAGAGAGAGACTCTGTTTGTGTGTGTGAGATACTTCAAACACAAGTAGCTCCAGCCGCAGTGTTTCTCCATGTGTGGTCAGAGTATCACAGGCATATTTGCTGTTGGCTACTGTGTATAAATGAGTAAACGCTTGCGGGCATCTTCAAGTGTGTGTTGTGTGCATGTGTTTGTTTGTTCATGACTGAGTCAATTAAAGTGGTTTCAACCAAACCATGGGGTTAAATTACACATGTGCCTCTGTTTGTGATACAAGTTCTTATGTGTGTTATACTGGGCCGTACAACATATTCAACGACTACAAATCTATTGCTGAATGCTTTCAAAGTACAGAGGAAGTTTTTTTAAAAGATTTCCCATTCAGTTAAAGCCCCTACATCAGTGTTGTAGTCAAGACCAGCTAAACTGAGACCAAGTCAAGACCAAGACCAAGCAGTATATAGTCAACTTATGTAGCTTAGCTAACATGTAGCTAATATTCGCCAAATCTCTTTGGGTGAGGCCCACACCTCCCAGCCTTCTCAGTAAGTCCCACAGATTTCCTTGCATACATTTTCAAATGTATAATAGCATGTATATGGCTTCGCTGAATACTTGATGGTTAATATTAATGGTGCTCGAACAGAATTTTTGGGGCCTAGTCGCACTGTATCTTGATTGTTTCCCAGTTTTCTATTGCATGATGCATCTTCTCTGACTTGTCCTGGTCAAAAGAAGGCTTTATCCCCTCTTGTTGTCACAATAAATCAATGTGGGTTCTGTGCTAATGGGCTGAAATATAAAATCTAAACATGTATGCGTGTGTTGCCCTGGATATTTGGCCTGGTGGCTCCATGCCAACCCAAATCGCCTGCTGGCAGCCTGAATGCAGCAAGCCTGCCTCTGCCTGAGAGCCATTTCACAGGTAATTAATGGACATAATGACTGCAATTCAAGGGAAAAAAGGGAGAGTGTGGGTTGCTCTTATAAATGCACGAACATAGTGATCCACACACAAAGGCAATTAAGCAGCAAAAGGCCAGGATATGTTTTGTATTATTCCTCTTCTACATCACTCAGTAAATCTGCAGCGTTTACAGCTCTTAAAATATGATGAAATTAAGAAAACACATAAGAGCAAATATTTTGACCTTTGCACGCTCACAACTTGTCCCAATTTAAACACCAGTACACAAGCAAAATCTCCTCACTTTCACAATCTAAAAACACCAACTACTGATATAGGTTTAAGAACACACGCAAACACACGCACACACGTCTGTCTGAAGAGTTTTCTTTGGCTGGATCTGCGTCACGGCGCTACCACACACGCCTGGAATCACTTATGTCGCCACACATCCATAAACCAACACAGGAAAGACGTGTGGCACCACGAAACTACACGGTTCACCACTCAGGCCAAGAGCTCAAAGTGCTTCCATACTGAGCTCTGCAACTCTGCCCTGCTCAGTGTGTCTTTTACATGTCTGATTACGTTGCTTGTGGTTTGGAGTTACCTGTATTTCACATACAGTGTGCAGTGTAAGGTAGTTTTTAGTGTCAATGCCAAAGTTTTATCGCTCTGTTCAAGCTTTCTCCTTGTCGCACCGCAGTCTTCAATGGTTGTTTCTTTCACATTCTTCACTTAAGGTTGTTCGAAGAGGCGGTTTGAGCTTTGACAACTAAAGACGTTTGTTGTCATTTTCTAGCATTTTATCCATCTTATTTCTCGTCCCATGATACCTTGAATTATGGGCAGGACTTCCTTTCTTTGAAGCAGCTTCTGCGAAAGTTAGCAGCAACTTAAATATGGATTACTTTGCTATCAATGGAGACTTATCAGTACTTGCATAGCAATAAAGTTGTCCACGTTGTATTAAAGGAGGTGAAACAGTATCATGTATGGTTTAAAGCAGACATAGAGCAAAGTCCCACATTGCCACATCACTTAGCTAATGCTAAGATAACTTACTGCTATCTGTTATATCCCATTTGTTCAATATGTACAAAACAAAAAAGAATCAACAAGTAATGGATTAAACAAGATACAAGGTGTAAATGTATGATCTTTAGAGGTTCTGGTAGGAAGTTGACAGAGTCAGGCTAGCTGTTTCCCCCCTTTTTTCAGTCAAGTCAGCAGGCTGCTGGCGGTGGTTTTCATATTTAGCATGAAAATGTGAGTGTGGTATTGTCTAACTCTGCAAGAACAAGCGCTTTATCCCAAAATTACAAACATTTCCGTTGAGCTGTGTCAGATCCCAAAATCCTCTAGCATACCGCTAACTCTGTCATACACCAGTTAAGTGAAAGGAATAATCTGAATTATCATGGGATTAGGAATAAGGTGGATATACTAATTTCTTAAAAAAAAAAAAAATCTAAGTATCACCTACAACTGAGCGTAATAATAGCAAGTTAGTCTTTTGCACCCTATCCAAATAAAGAAATACCCACAGTGTTACATGGCATCATTTTCCATTGCAAAGGACAAAAATAGTTTCTTGGCTGACAGTTGAATGTTTCCAAGCCAAGACCACAATTCCCATAAATCCTGATGCTTCCAGTTCCTAAAAGGATGCTGCTACTTATCTTCCAACTCTGCAGTGTTTGTTTTTAAAAAGTCAAAAAGACAAGAGCTGTGTGCTCTGTTTAACGGGACAAAAAGTTCCTCTGTTGATCTCCCAAAAGACCAATCAGCCGCCATGCAGCTGTGGGTCTGTACACACTGATGACAGCATGTCAGTACCTACCTACAGACTACAATATGCTGGAATATGTGGACGTGCACATGTGCAAACACATGGACACTGACCTCTGACCTAGATGACCTGGGATCTTTTCCCAGGAGAGCTCAGCTGGACAGCCATGACCACCTGCCCCTTGTTACTGGCCTCTCAACTACACTCAAAACACACACATTCACATGAAAATGTGAGCAGCCCCAGTACTAGTTGAAAAGAAATCTAGTATAAAACACGTTTTTGTGTAAAGATGCCCTTGTGCTGACTGATGCCAGTTGACGGTCTCCTTATCCACATTACTTCAGACTTTAAGGTGCTATTAATGACTTATTTATCTAATCTGGGTGTTGCCAACCTCCTGCTTTTAAATCAAAACTTAAAAAAAATATCCAGGGATGGAGTTACAAAGAAGTGAACCAGACCTCTGTAGTCCACTCCTCATCCCTGCTCAAGGCTAGCAGCTCAAGGCTACATTTTCTGCTAGCTGTGGTAGAGTTACAGGTAATGTAGATGTCAGGTTTTACAACAAAACAAAGGATATTTCTGGTTTTGTTGCATTGATTTTGATTCTTCCTTCCAACAGTGTTTCAGGAGTGCAGTGCTGAACTGGTTCTGTTTTAGCCTCATTTTCAAATAGGTGTCCAGTCTTATGACTATGCCAGTACCCCTATTGTTGTCCTGTCCTTCTTGAAGACTCTTCTCGGGGTCTCATGGTCAACTTTTAACACTTTTTAGTATCTAGTATTCTAGTGAACAGCAAAAATAAAGTAAAGTAATTTACTCATGTGTACTCAGTTCTTACTTCTACTCTTTACTTAAGTAGTAGTTTTTGAGCCAGTACAACCAGTACTACATTTGCCATTTATGCCTTTGTTACAGTTCTGCTCTAAAAACTGAGATTGAGTGTTGTGGGTGGAGAGTGTGCAAGGAGGAACTCTGCTGCTGCTGATGCCGAGTTCTGCTAACCCTAACCCCCAAAAAACACTAAGATGTCCACTTCTTCTAACATCTGCAAGCACAAATAAGTTGCACATAGGCCAAAAAATATAGTTAGCTAATTAACTAGCTAGCTATGTTAATTTTTCACATGTAACATTAATCTTTGATGTTATGATTACATTCGTTTATCTTATAGCTAGCGGTCTGTTGGGCTTCAACATTGATGTGAGTGAACTTTAAAAGACCAGATCAGAGAGAAGGATCTATTTGCTCTCGGGTGTTTTTAACTCAGGTGCTCAGAGTTAAAAACACCCTTGGTTGACAGGTGTGTGAGCAGTGTCACCTTAGGGAGGCAGATCAGGTGAGGAAGGTTCGGGTAGGTCAGGCAGGGTGAGGTAAGGTTAGATAAGCAGAGGTCAGGGGGGGAAACCTTTGCTCTGGATCTGCATTTTCAACATACCCAAAGAAAAAAAAAAGATTTTAGGAAGCCTAGCTAACTCATAGTCTGAATCTAGTCTGCTTGCACAACCTATCGCAGACTGAACTGATCTTTGGTAACTATAAACTGCAGCTTTGTCATAACTAATGAGTGAAGATTTGTATTGTATTTTTATTATACATCATTTTCCTTTATCTGACGTTATCTTTAGTTTTCTGACATTTTACAGACTAAACAACCAATAGATTAATTTGAGGAAAAATAATAATATTGGTGTAAAATGTTGCTTCAACAAGGATGAAGGTGAAGTCTTTGCTTGATCAAAATGTTGTTAAAATAGTTGTTATATTTGGAAGCTAAAGACGCGGAGTGCAGTGGTCCTCCACTACAAAGTTGACTCACAAAACATCGTCTAGTTATTTTGCCCACAGAGACACGCTCATCTTATAACCTTTCTAGTCAGTTTTCTTTAATATACTCACCATTAGCATCAAAATAAGTTGTTCTTTAAGTGTTGGAGAAATTGACGTCTGGTAAGTGGATTAAAAAGGGGCACACATTTGAACCTGAAGACTTTTCTCCTGATCTTTTCACCAGAAGAGAAATATTTAACGCTTTTCTTATCATTATCATTTGAACTTACTCAAGAGAAAGTGAAGTCAGGTGAGAAGGGAGGAAGGCTGTGTAGGGTTGAAGTAATTGAGTGTGTAATCTTCTCCCGGCCCAATTACACAACATTCCCGCCTCCCAGGCCTAAGTGGACCCAGCAAAGTACACCTGTAATTTAAATGTTGGGTGGGGACCATTCCTTTCATTGACACCACGTGTGAAGAGTTCATGTTCAGACCGAGATCAGCACTGCCTCAAAGAACACAGCTTCCCCGTTCATTTCAGTGAGATAATGTGCATTTGAACAGCAGGGATCCTAAAGCACGTGACTCTGGCAAAAAGTTGAATCTCACTCAAATGTTGTGCAAACTCTTATCCCCCCCATATCTGCAGCACTATTTTTCATGAACATGGTGGCTTTTTGGTTTCGAGCAGCTTTAAGAAACTCAAATTTGAAAGTAATATCAAGAAAGAACAATTTAGGTTGACATATAGAATTATTAATACATTTGGCCACCTAGAGGCAGTGGAAAAAACTGTAAAACATTGACATATTATGACGAATGTGTTGGCAAACACTTGACCAGCTGATCCAGAGCAACATTAGCATTTATTTAGAGTCAGGTTTGTGTCCATGTGATAAATTTGACTTTGATTTCACTCATTTTAGCTCTTGTTAATCTCCGCCAACTCTTGAGGGAAATATATGGCTCTTTGTCTCCTAAATGCTCCAATATGTTCTTCAGCTAGTTGACAACTTTGTCTCTGTCATTTGATGATGGGCACGAGTACAGTGGATTCATTGGAGTTTTAAACCAGTGCTGAAGAGTAAGACAAAAACAAACAGTAGGGTTAGGTGCCAGAAAACAATGAGCTGGAAAGACGCTAAAGCACTCTGTAGAGCTGGCGGGAACAGGGTAATATTTCTTGTCCATCATTACCAGTGACCCCTTTAATCGAGCCACTTGACCCATTATGAAAGATGTAGATTGGTGTAGCTTTTTAAACTAAATCTGAATCTTTATTAATCAAACACCATGAAGAACATTGTTATTCTGAATCAGTATATTTGAAAGCATATGGCACCTTTACAGTCTCTGATTCGCCTAATTTTCACATCTTTTTCCAACTACTCAGGCATCAATATCTGCAGGTCACGCTTACATAAAAGCTATAATACAACTGATAATTCTGATTGAAAACATGCCTACCTGTTTGACCTTAAGCAATATGTAAATAAGCCGAAATATTGTATATTCAGTGTTTTAAACCAAAGCCTAAGATCCATTGTGTTTCCTGCACTCCAGCTCAGACCATCCTCCCTCTGCCTCCCGACTGAGCAGCTAGCTAGCCTCTTGCCATAAACCGGCGACAAAATAGCAGCTCCTAATTGTTGAGTTTAACACCTGGTGATTACAGGGCCTCATAAAACTTCCCTCTGACAGAGAAACCCACCCCCCACCTCCCTCCACTCCTCCAAGGCCACACAGGGCGTCAGTGCCAATCAGCAAGTCTCTTTTTCTTACACCATTTTTTCATTTTACAGCCCAAAGAGGGAGGAGAAGTCTACACTCATTTAGCTAACGCAGACTAATAAACACTAAGAGATTTAGATTAATTGACCATTTACAGCCAGGGGAGGAGGCAGGCTGGGTAAACTCTGCTTACTGAATCAGCTGAGCTGCTGTTTACCTCCAGAATAACATACATGTTGACATACTGTAAGCCAAGACAGACAAAAGTCAACTGTCTTTCTGTTTTACACACATAAAATTGATTTCAGATCATAATTAACCAAAGATTATGAATTTAAAGGCAGTGAAGGCTGTATAGATACTTGATGGATTCACATGTACATCAGTAGTAGTAGAAAACAGATTGTACTTTTCTACTGTTGCTGCTGTACTCTTACAAATGATCTTGATGTACAACCTTCAGGGGAATACTCATGGGCTTACATTTTTTTATAATCAGTTGCTTGTCTTCTTTGCCTTCATGGTTTTTCTGTACACAGATGGTAGAGCTTAAATTTCTCCTGTAGAAGGAGCGACTTGCTGCAGGTCAGAAACAGATGCTCCATCATAACCTAAACTTTATGCTGTGTGCCACCACACAAACTTGTCTGTCTTTTCATCTTCGTTTTGCTGGGATGAGTTGATTTGAAGCTACATGTGAAGTTTGTGTTGTGTGCTTTAAAAATGTGCACATTTTGAACAATCAAATTACAAAGAGCATGTGCTACAAAATGAAAAGACACAATGTTAACTAGATGGAGACAGATGGAACAGCTTTTAAGGCACTCACTATGGAAAGTTACAAACTCTGCCAAGTGTGTGGATGTTGGTAGATTGTTGAAGATATAAAAGAAGAAGAAAACACTGTCTTCAGTTTCCAAATATTGCTTTTAAGACATTTTATCGAGTGTATAAATATCTGAAAATAAGAAACGTGTTTCCGTTAATTTAGAATGAATCTTTTATATGTAAAGACGCCGGTTTCAAAAACAATTCTTTTAGGGATCACATGAATGAACATTTCTCTATAATTCACACACACATACACATATTTGTACTTCTATACTAGTCGTTTTAATGCTGAGCTGACCGCTTCCTTTTGTCCAACACATTTCATTGTGTTGTTGACTCTGTATTAACCTGCGTATGACAAATAAACCTTCAATAAGCTTGAAACAGTGACATATTATATTTTCATACTAGCCCCTAACCCTGATCTTGAGGGTTAGGGGCTAGTAGTTTGTACGATGTGTCGTCCAACCACGCCAGAAGTCGAAAGTGTTTATGGTTCTTCCAATAGACTACACTTGAAGGTGAGATGAAAAGTCCTCATCACCAGGTGGAGTAAGCAATGTTACATTTCACATTTTCCCACATTTTTGTCTCATGGAAGACATATTCATAATGTCATACATGATTGTTCACATTAGTTAATAGAAATAAAAGTGTAACAAATAAAAGAGAACATGAGAGAGAAGCTGAAAGTCACTTTCTCATCTCCGCATGCTGGGCATTGAAGATGTGAAGTGGGTGTAAAAGTTGGATTGTCAGTTCAGGAAAGTTGCAGAAATGGTTGGACACATTGGACGTCAGAGAGAGGTTTCCAAAGCTATTTGAAAGCCTGTCAAGCAGTTCTGATGGAGTATACTGCCACCTATAACCACCACAACTCAGTATCTAACCCTAACCTTTAACCTAAATTGAATCCAACTTACTGCAACCACATTGACGTCTTTTGAAGGTTCAGCTCAGTCCTCATTTTGCAAAAATCTCCTCATTCCCAAGGTATAAAACTCAAATTGGTCCCCACAAAGAGAGATGTACACACACACACACACACACACACACACACACACAGGCCATTGTATAATGACAGAGCCATTGTTGTCTGTGTCTACCACTCAGTAAGCCGACAGCGTCAGTAAATTTAAACATACAGTATGTGTTTGTATATTTGAGAGAGCATCTCCTGTGTAATTTTATTTTGCATTTATACAAAAAGGCTTCTCAGACTTTCGGGGAGGTGACCTTAACAACAGGTTGCACAGATGGGAAAGTTTTCTGGTAATTTGACTTTAGAAAAACAGAGAATCACAAGCTGCTGTTTAATTGAAAAGATCGATGGTAACGCATTGTAGAGCCAGGTTTCCCCTCTAATTTTGGCGGTGGGTGAATGTTTTCATTTTCTTTGGGTTCTATTTCTAGTCTCATTTTATTTTCCAGTTTACATTCTTGTCCGGGTTGGAGCACAAAGGACCATTTTCTGAATATGAAAATCCCGACTTGCCTAATACATTTAGGGTTTTTTTTTTATGATCGAGTCTGTTTTGCAGCAGTGGCAGGTTTCTGCCTAATGGATCTGGAGGAAAACACTTGTGTAGTGGTTGTATAGCGTCTTTGTCAGTGGGGTCCTCGAGTCCGGGCTGAAGATGCCTTCTCATTAATTCGGTGGTGCTGGGCTTTATTGTTGTGCTAATCAGGCACAGATGTGGACACCCCGACTCCAGAAAATCATCCAAGCAGTCTTGACAGCAGACGCCTCTCAGGAGGGAAGGGGGGGCTGAAATCCTGTGGGGACCATTATAATTGTTTTTGACAGGGATCCAATCCAAATATGTACATGCGTGAAAACGAATCAAGCTTGAGCTGTCAACCTCTGAACTGAGATATTTATGATGGTGGTGTGGAGGGAAGAGACGACTTTCTTTTGTCAGGGATGGGAAAAAGATGATGGTTTGTTAAAATCCCGATCCCCTGGCAAGTGGGGAGTACTGACAGTGTGAGTGAAAGACTTGCCTCCCCCCTCTTCCTTAGTGAAGATGAGCAAGGCATTTTACTTTGCACCGCTCAAGTGGAGCTTCATTTCATCGTGGCTATGATAGGAGTGCTGATCCCGAATTAACCCGAAATAGTAACTGCAATAACTGCACGAAGTTTGTGTAAAATGAGCAATTTGGATGAATATTGAGCATTACTGAGATTAATTCCTGTGAATATTACTTTTTTTTTTTTAGTTGCATTTAGCATTTAATTGTATACCTTCTTTATGTTTTTTTAAGATCAAGAAGACCTTGCGATCCTTTGCGGACAGATAAAGTGTCACATATCACAGCTGTGTCACGTGACACCAGCTTTTTAAATCAGTGTATTCAAAGCTACAAGTAAGCATAGTAACACTACTTCTTCTTTCTGCTACAATATTAGCTAACTCTCACTTGTGACCTAACCATGAGTTAAACTGACCACAATCCTTCAAACTTGACCAAGAGTCTACAGACACACTAACAGCTCTGTGAGCAGCATGTTAGCATGTTAACATTTGCAATTTAGTGTTATGAACACAAAGCACGGCTGTGGATAATGGATTAGTTTAGCAAGTAGTTCACAGCAAGTACTTCATTCATAAATTGTCAAAAAACAAAAAGTCAAATCTTACGGCAATGCATCAAATATTTATCAAGGCGTTTCTCTCGAAAACACAAATGTCAACCTCATGGTGGGGCTAGAAGAAGTCATGGAATCACCAAAGAAAGAGGCGAATGTGAGCGTCATTCCAGGTGACCTGATGGAGGCTCTGATACTCTCCCAGGTGTTTCTTCACACAGGTGTCCCAAAGAAAACCTCAGCTCCAGGTTTATCACCACTGCTGTTTATCTTCTTCATTCACACTCTCAGAGAAAGGTGTGTTTCCTCTGGAGGTTTACCTCTGTATGCGTGTCTTTAAAGAATTACACGGTAGTGATACTGAGGTATGGACGCACACACAGGCTGTTGTATGTCTGCAGGCTTTTTGTGCTTTTATAAAAGATTTAGCGACGATTTAGCGTCTCTGATCCGTGCCCACTGCCAAGACACACCTGCTGACAGCAGCAACACAACACAAACTGAAGAAAACACACATCCACATAAGAAGTATAGAATAGTAGTATAGAGGTATAGAATAGTATAGACATAAGTACCATTGAAGAAGGGTGAGAAGAGTTTTAAGATTTTCAACAAAATGTTGCCCAATTTGATCCCATGTTGTCATTTTTATTTTAGTTAGTGCTGAATTGGCCCCATTTTAGGACAATGTAGCAGATCAATAATCTTGAACATACCGATGAGATAACCAATTCAATTTTAGGGCTGAATAGCGGCCAAGTTGGTCACCTAGATCAATTGGTTTGAGGCAACAACCATTCATTGTATTTACATTCTGTAATTACCTCTCCATATATATATATATATAAAGTTTTTCCCCCTTTAAAAAAAGGGTCTAAGGACGGGTGTCACTCCCTGTACAGATTGTAAAGCCCTTCGAGGCAAATGTATTTTGTGACTTTGGGCTATACAAATAAAATTTGATTTGATTTGATTTGATTTGATATAGTAGTTTTCATTGTGAATGGCAGAGTCAAATTCAAATAACTCATTCAAATTATCTTCACATGTACAAGGAATTATTGTTTATAATTTTATCTCGTTAATATCAAAAACATTTCCTATTGTTGCTGCTTCAAATCAAAAGTGTTCAGCTGGCTTTTATTGTGAAGTAGTCAGAGGAAACATAGTGTATTTGTCACGGTGGTGACACTGACGGCGATCATTCATCAAAAAATGAGTATCCAAAACTACTTACGACAATTCATTTCCTAGGGTGGGGATTCAGATCAGTTTTCATATTTGAAAAGGAGTGCTGGAAGAAGGGTGAGCAGCCATTAGATGAAGAGTTTCAGGTGTAAAGGCCTTAAAAAGGATAGTGTCTCTAACAGTGAACACACTTTCCTCATCATGTCTGGTATGACTGGTATACATTCAAATAACCATGTAATTCAATTCAGATCTCAATGTGTACAACCCTCTTACC
Organism: Argyrosomus regius; assembly: GCA_946959425.1. NCBI lineage: Eukaryota > Metazoa > Chordata > Actinopteri > Sciaenidae > Argyrosomus > Argyrosomus regius. The sequence goes on along the minus strand of OX336896.1, from coordinate 13,572,550 downwards.
TTCATACACAACTTCATGCACATAGCAAAATATCTATAAACTGTAAAAATTTCACTGTGTTAACTGTACCTAAAATCTTAATTTGTAAAGAAACAAGTAACTACAGTTGTTAAATAAATAAGGTGAAGTATAAAACTCTATGAAACATAAATACTCAGATTTGTACTTTAGTGCAGCACTTGAATAAATGTGATTTTCACCTCTGCAGCAAATTCTCTGTAAATTTCAGTGATTCCTTTCACATTCCTACACATATTCCTCGACGCCAAGCCAATCAACATCTGCGATAAACACAAAGCGTCCACTTGCATTCCAGCTTGACCAGCTTTAATTAACCCTTTGTGTGTCCGGTGACGGTGAAGAGAGCCTGGTTCATGTCAGGGAATGAATGAACTGATGCCAGAGAGACTGTGGGATTAAGAATATCCCCCTGGAGGATGATGGGACATGAAGGGAGGGGAGTCACTCTGTTGAGATTAACACCTCGGTTTGCTTTTCCCACATGGCTTCTCAATCCCTCTGGAATGCTGCATCACTGTCCCTTCAAACTAACGTCTTTCTTTACAACTACAGCTAATTAGAATATGAGTTTAGACCTGAATAGGGTCATGGGTTTGCTTCTTTCTCCACGTGAAAAGAGAGTGTTCTTGATAAGCCTTGTGCATTAACACAAAATGATCATAATAAAGCAACATTGTGTAACTTTTCTACCTATCTAATCTAACAGATTTTAAATTATTTTGATGTTACCTTGACTTGTAATCAGGTAAATAGTGTCTCTGTCATTCCCACTCTGTGCCCTATGCGCCTGTTCTCGCACTACGTGAGACGTATGAAACACTTTATGGCACTCAGCACCAAATATTTCACTCATTTTGATGAAACTGGGACATATCTTATGGAGAAAATGTTTTCTGGTTCCCCCTCTGATGTCCTTCAATTCTTTGAGTTTCCTAATGGACAGTAAAGTAAACTGCTACAAACCATAGCTGCTGTTAGTTAATGTTAGCTCAGTTTGTAAGCCTGATTTGTGAGCTCAGAGCACAGTTTAGTGTTTGTACTACAGGTGTTTTGACCCGTGACAAGGGGAGGTTTTTGGCCGGCTGGGCAAGCAGGCAATGTAACCAAGCTCAGCTGCCTCTTTGGACATAATGTCAGAGGTGAAAAGACTGAAGGGAATGTTGATGAAAAAAGCTAAGAGAGAAAAGGGGAGACTGACTGAGCAAAAGGATGTTGGACAAGAATAAATCATGGACTGACTTTTAGTTATTGGCAAGAGCTTTGTTAAACTAAAGGCTGAAAGACAGATGCCGAGCTGGGCTTCTTGCTGCTGGACTACTAAATAATATTAGCTGGCTGCTATGTCTTGTGTTGTATCTGTTTGATGTTTGACAGAAAGTTACCATAAGTGATGTAATCCTAACAAATATACGTGCACAACTGTCCATATTTCCACCATATGGCAGTCTAAAACTGAACGCTAAATCACAAAATACCAATTTCTACAGTGTTGTTCACAGCAGTCCACACAGGAACTGTCTGGGTGTTGATTAAGATCAATACCAGTATTTTATTTAACAATTAACTGTTCTGTTTGTTTTAAACTTCCACTTTACTGTCTAAACTCCCTGGGGGATAGTTGTTGCAAATGTGCTGTTGCTGATTCATGAGTCATTAAAAATCATTAATTATGTAAAAGCCCTTTAGGTTTCCATCTGTCCTTTAGACATAAGCTCAGTTTGTTCCTGGGTTTGAATCTGTTAAAACCTTTCAGTGTGTAGTTTCAATGTTTCTCCCAAAAAACACGTGATTAATTAAGTGGAGACTCTAAATTGCTCATTGTGAACGTGATAGTGATGTTTGAGCCCAACACTGGAATAAAAACTATGGTTTAATAGCAATTTGCTGTTATAAATCAGTAGTATCTTAATGCATTTCGATGAAGCTGTTGCTCCAACAGTTGTATTATTTATGATGTTATTGTTTTGCTAGCATGAAAAGAAAATCAATAAATAACTGATAATGAAACGAACAAGTTACATGGACATGCTTTCAACAGACTTTTGTTACAAAATAAGGTTTTCGAGAAAGACTATTTTTAATTCCAGTGCATAATTATTTTAGCTATCAAAATCATAAATTTGGTTTCTTAAGTCTAACCATTTAATTTCCATTTAAATGGTCTGCAATCAAAACAGATGTGATATATATTTTGCAAAATGTTTCACTATCTAAAATGAAAAGTTCAGGGCCCACTACAAAACCTTGTGGCACTCCATATTTAGTAGAATCAAAGCAGTTTAAATTTTCTTTGAATTTGGGCAAAGACTGATTAACACAAAGAGAGGTAAGAATCACGTGATGAGTAAAACACAAGCACGTCTTAATCGTCCATCTTCCACTTAGTTATTTGTGAGTGACGACATTCCTGCCAGGGATTTAATGCAATCAATCAGATGTTTTGATGTGATTAATCACTTATATTGAGATGTTGCCTTCAATGTCACTTCATGGACTGGGGCATCACCAAGTTGAGGACAAATGGACAGCCACAGGCCCTAAAAGTATGAGCTTAAGGTTTAAATCCCTCATCGTCTAACATCCCATTGTCACCCAAATCCAACCTACCTTTAAAAGAAGCCTTCTCTGAGCCCTGCAACAATGTGGCCCATAAGACCCCCCCAGACAAAAAGAAAGATCCCCTCCTTTTTACTCCCAGCGTCCTCTCCTTCACTCGGCTGATCCTCCAATGTGAGAAGCTCTTAATCAGCGGCCAAACAATGAGACCCCAGATCCCTGCTTTTTGACAGAGGGCCTGATCTAATAAGCAGAGGAGTGCCGGGATGAGGGGGGGTGGGTGGCCTGATCCAGGGGATTACTGGAAGAGATCTACCCTGGAGAGGGGGCCTCCTCACTGAGGAGGAGGGGAGAGGAGGAAGGAAAAGGATAGGTACATTGGGATGGAAGGAAGAAGTGATGGAGTATAAAGGTGTGGGCTGCTAAATGGACTGTCTTGGTCAAGGACACTTCGACATGCCGGGGATCGAACCACCAATCGTCTGATTAGTGGACAACCTGCTCTTCCTGAGCCACAGCTGGCCCATTGCTGCTCTAGCAGTTCCTGTTTACACTGTGCAGACAACAATCACTCGGATAGTATAATGCTGCAGAATAATTGTCATAAAGTATCTGATGATTATGAGACAAGATGTGATGATATCTTTTTATATGAACTATAAATGGATTCATGGACATCTGACCTGAAACGGTGAATTCTGCTGATTGTAATGAGAGGAAGTTTAAGTGCAAACTGAAGTATGTTATGGCTGAGTAAGAGGTTTAAAAGGAACTAATGGATGGTGGTTGATATTGCAATGGATAAAGAGGGGGAGCAGTAACAGTTACAGAGACCCCACCCTGTTCTCCTTCTAAATAGACCTCCAGCATTCAGCTTCTCCATCCAAACCCTTCCTTCATCCCCTGCTTACCCACCTTTTAACCCAAACATCACCCCGAGGCCCCTTCTCCTCTCTCCATTACCACCATCCCCCGTTCTACCAGTCCCCCTTTTCTCATAAAACAGCATATAACATTAAATGTAAAAACAAAACAATCACACAAATCCTGTAACAAAGTACATCTATAATTAGACCGAATTGTCAAAAGTGACAAGAAAACAATTAAATGTCTCTGAAACAGACTTGCGGAAAACCTAACTGATATGCATAAATTATTTTTCCCTAAAATAGACAGACCTTATATTGTGAGAGAATAGCAACACCAGAGAATGATCCACAATTCACAAGCAGTCATGATGGAAAAGAGAAACACTACAATAATAACATCCTAAAGATGTAGTTCTAAAGACAATTTGTTTGTACACTTCAAAGACTAATTTATAGAAATGATTTCCACTTCCTGTACCAACAAAAAAAAAACCTTCTGTAGCTGACTGGGTGATGGAAAGAAAGATAATAACAATATACAAATCAATTTAATATCTGTTAAATTGATGTCACATTTTTTAAAGCAATTGTCATTCAATAAATCATAAATCTTTCATATAACTCCTGATTCCCTAGAATTATATAATCAGAGCTGATGGAGATTATGTTCAACTAAACAAGACTATGAACAAGACTATAATTTGGACCCAGTGAGACTCAGTTCCTTGCTCTAGTCTCAGTTTCTCAAATCTGAGTGGACCAGTGAAGTGCTCTAACATTTGTAAGCATCAGTATTGAATTGAACACATTGTTTCTTCTTTATCATCAATAAATTTAACACATGTACAAAAAGAGAGATCTGTTTGGCCTTGGACAAGTAGGAAAAGCAGACAAACGTTAACGATACATTCTGGGAATTGAACTGAATATCATGAGTTGCAGGTGTTAGTTTCCAACAAGAGACTACATGGTGTGTGAGGGTCATTCATTGGAGATCTAGAGTACATGGCTCTTAATGTGAAGGAGGGGTTGCCTTGCTTCCTGCCCCAATGGAGAGGGCGGATCCATTAGCAAAAGCTACTGTGACACCAGGCGCTCAGGACCTTTGATGTCTTCACAGCAGCAGGCTACAGGGGCGGAGGAGCGAAGACCTGAGGGCTTTCAAAGAGGAGACCTGGTGTGTCCAGATGGGCTCTCCATCCATTCACAGTGTTGTCTGATGAAAATGAGAAGAACAATATATTGTCAGAATGTCAACTTTACAAAAATTAAAATAAAAATGCTTGTTTTATGTTTAATGACATTGACTTGTTGTTTTTGAAAAACCTTTAACACTAGTGCAGATACGTAGACTTTAAGCCATGCAAAACTATACCCTTTACATTAACTCTGTCTTCTGCAGTTCACCAAAAGTTCTCATCCGCATCAAACCCTCATCACTTGGGGAAGAATCTCTTTAAAGCCTGATCCATCCCTGGAAATCTTCTACAGATGTATTCAGACATCATGTAGCTGGTGCTCATAAACTTTCCACATGCATGAGGAAAATAATTCTTCTACGAGGCTGAGGATTGGAGAACAAGGTGGAAGGAAAAGTGCCACCATCCTAGCACGGGCCACTCTGTTACTAGAAGAAAATGCTGAATCATTGTGCCACACGATTACACGTGTTGCCTTTCTTCACTTGGCACATGTCTCTCATAGAGGGCAGCAAAGAATGAAACAAACACTCAGATGAAAATGTTTGTTTTCTACGTTACAGCCAGCTACCAGTTTTCACAGAGTATGATTCATGTCTGACACTAAAGCTGATGGATGTGAAATAGCTGTCCTGTAGTGTAAGTACCTGTTTCATAAGTCGCTACACTGTGTTGAATTTAAGCGAGGGAAATGCCAACAGTGTTGTAAGCCATTGACAGCTCATGTTTAGTGCAGATTTGTCCATTTTAATAACCAGGAGGGTGTTGTCATACAATCCATGACAAGAAGCAAGCAACATTTTACTCCATGTTGACTTCTGTTGTGCTGACTGTGTGAAGAGTTTTGAAAAAGCCAACTCAGTACTGTTAAAAAATGTGTTAACAATGGTTGAAAACTGTCTATCTTCTAATCTAATCTTTTTGTAATTTGATGCACTTAAAAATGAAAACCACTTTTAAAACTTTTTTTTAGTATCATCAACACAATATGCTTAAAATATCAAAACTAAAAGTAATTGTGTAGAATGGATACTTTCAGAGTGATATAATATAACTTCATATTATTGTTTGTTTGTTTGTTTGTTTGTTTGTTTAGCATTACATTTACTACATTTTAGTGTTTTAGCTTGTCAGTGTTGACCCAATTTATAGGATAATAATACCCAGTATACTACTTGGTAGATTAATAGTAATCATATCATCAGTAGTCATATCAGGGTAAAAGAAACTAGTAAATACAAGTATTAAATAAATGTAGTGAAGTAAACAGTACAACATATTGCCATATTGGAATTGTAGTATTGTATAAAGTAGTATAATAGTAGTAGTAGTAGTAAAGTAGCTGAAAACTAACTGAAAAATAAAGATCATGTAAGTTATTACAGTATAAATCAATGAAGCAAATTAGTGGAAAAGAACTGTAACTTATAACTTTGTCAAGTTCTCTGGCAGTTTCGTAAAGGTGGGAGTCGCAGAGAAGCAAAACAAGCACAAAAATAACATGTTACTGTGTAACAGCTTTGGAAACCATCCTGAGACAAAGAAGAAGAAATAAAAGGAGATGAGATGAGACGAGAAAGAAACGTCAGGAAAGACGTGGAGAAGACGAGAGAAAGCAGAGGAGGTCAGGAGGAAGAGTCAGACCACAGATCCGTTTCCATCCTCTCTTTCTGTTTATTGAACTGTAATCATGAATAATACCCTCCATATGTAACACGTTACCGGATTTCCTCCAGAATACTGCAGCCGGGAGTCTGCATTTGCTCAAGCCTCAGTGTTGAGGTTAACCAAACATGTGTCTGCGTGTACATCCTGGGTATATCACACAGTGTGTTTGGACGATAGCAATCCCTCTGTTGCCAGCCAACTATCTCTAACAACACACATGTCAGTAAACTACATACACATGTGCCTTTATAAACATGGGTACATGCTTCACTGACACTTTACAGCAAGTGAACCAGTGAGAGTTTTGTATATATTGTGTATTAGTACAAGCAAATTTTCTGTAATAGCATTTATATTTCAAATAAACGGTTATATGTGGATGGAACCAATTTTTCCTCATACATTGTGGATATAGTAGTTTGTGATAGCAATAATAAACTTTTCAAAACAAAGTTACAAAGTGCTGTACATGGGTGAAGCAGGATTCAAACATTTCAAGGCTACGATGAGGCAAATAAATTAATTGTATTTAAAACAATACAAAAATAAAATGGAATAAAATACCCAACAATAATAACATAAGATAAAAACAAAACCAGTAAACAGACCTGATGGTCTGTTAAGGAGTTATGTTCAACGTTTTTACTGCTCAAGAAAGTATATTACATGTAAATTGTAGGAAAGTGTTGTACACTGAATAATGTGTTACGTTTTCTTCCGTGGCGATGCCTCTTGAGTAACTCCAATCGCATTAACAGCCTGTACCCGGACACCACAGCCTGCTGCTGTCCAGCTAGTTTAATCTCATCATGTTGCTAAACAGAGCAGATTGTTGCTTCAAAAATACGACATGGTTAATGTAGCAAGTTTTGCTAATATCATAAGGACTGTTTATTGTCCAGCCTGGATAATCAAACTGTGGAAGCTCAAGCCATTTCTCTCAATTAATATAGTTGTTCACTGCTGGGAAAGGGTATAATTCTATAATTGGTGGGCTATTGTGGTTGCCATTTAGATTTAAATACTTTACACTAAAATGTCAAGATTTGGACCTGAATCGGTCAAGAACAATACTAAATACCGATGTATATTGGTCTTCATCTGAAAAAAGGTGGTTTAAGGGTTTAGTTACACTTTAAAGTTCACGATGATGTTTTAGAGTTTGTGATATTTTTCTGGGCTGGATGATTTGTTATTCAGAACCATCTGCGGAGTCATCATTGGAAAGTATTTGGAAAAGGACACATACTTTTAAAAAATACAGGCCAGGTGATTTGACGAACCATCTGTGTATCACCATCTATTATGGACGAACTTCAACCAATCAGATCAGTGGACCATATGACATAGTCAAACTCTTACTGATGTCAGTCGAAAGCCTTCAGTGCTGTTCTTTGCTTTTTAACTCACCTGTTCAAATTACATAAAGGCTTAAATTATGCGTAATTAACAGCTTGACCGCTTTGATTGACAAGTGGGTTCTGTCACAGGTGACTTTTTTTGAACAACAACCAGGCTTCATTGAGCCCGCTTAGTCTTAGTGTGTTGGCATGCTGACATTACTACAACTTAGGCTGATGGGGTTGTGATCAGTTGTGCAGCTATTTGGTCATAAAGACCCAAGGGAAGGTTGAATATGAATGATTACACCAAATTCCATGGTAATCCATCTATTAATTGTTGTAGCATTTTTCTATAAACCAAAAATGTCATGGAGGTGAGGGAATATGTTATGTTTAAGACAGCAAAAGCCGTCCATGTGATTTATACAACATTTCCATACAACATGAAAAGAGATATGTAAAGTGGGTCCAGTTCATTCGTATACATGCTCTCGATCACTGCACTCGATCCAAGAAGCATCCTAACATCATCTCCACAGAAAAATCTGAGAAAAAGTGACATCACAGAGAAGAGAAAGAGGGAATCCTCCTCTCCTCTCGAGGTTATCAGAGCTGGGGTTGTTTCAGCCGTGGCATACGTCCCAAATACTTCAAAGAGGGGCGTGTTCACGCACACACACAGAGGCAGTCAGCCAGCCAAACAAATAATTAACAAAGTCAGTGAGATTAATTAAAGTGGCAGGGTTCAGGCAGGGTTCAGCCTTCTGTGTGTGTGAGGGGGGAACAGGACTCCCCTGCTGGATGCGATTAGGCAACCAAAGAAGAAAGGGAGAAGAGGCGAAGGAAAACAGTGGCAGTCATTGATATCCATCTTCATGTAAACAGCTGGCTGTGTGTAGGTGTGTGTGTTGTTCAGAGGCAAGAGGAGAAACTCAAGTAAGTGCATGTCCTACTGAGCTTCCAATAAGAGTTAGGGGGTAAATGTGTAGCAGCACAACAAGCGAAACAAAAGGAACAGCAGTGACACAAATAGTTTAAAAAACAGTTAGAATGAACTCTACTGCATTTTTTAATTAGTCCGTTTTACCAGAAACAAGTCAAACACAAAATCTAAAAATAAGCACCAGACATTAACAGGCAGTATTTGAGGCTAAATAAAGCAAACTCTTTTTACATAGAAACTGATACAGCTCTGTTACTCCCTCCACTTTTGGTTCAGAGGTGGAACAACAATGACCTCCATTCCATGTGTGTGCGGTTTATACAGAACCACAAGCCGGAGTAACAGTGCACCATTCCTGCCTTCAACGGTTGGTGTGTAAAAGCAGCCATTGGCTCTAGACAAGTCAGTTTTAGGGTTCAGGTTGCATCCTGACAATTAATGTCTGGTGCTTACCTCTTTAAGAACCAAAATAATGAAATCAGAATCACATTTACATGTATGTGTACACACAAGTACACAAAAGTAGATGTGTAAGCAACATTGAACAACAACCTACAATCTCTATATACAAGTCAAGTGTTTCTGTATATTGTAAACAAATGCAAATAGTGCACAGCAATAAATACTAAATTGATCTCTCCCTAATCTTAACTATACAGTAGTTACGTGCAGATATAAAAACACATAATTGCAAGTATTTAGCAGAATGTACTTAAATTTGTCTAACTTTGATTTATTTATCTCCATATAATTTTTCTATTTATCTGTATCTTGTTTGTCTCTGGCCTGTTTCTTGTGGTTTTATCTTATCTGATCTTAGAAGGATGGTGATGTTAGAAAATGGTGTTACTTTCCTATCTGATTTTTATTTGTTAGTTTGTTGTTTGTCCACAAACAGATAAGAAATCAAATTATTTATTTAAAACATGATTCTAAATAATGAAGCACGTGCATGGAAATCTGAAGAACTTGCCGAAGCTCCCTTTGTTTCCCTTGAAGTAGCTTTAAATCATCTTGTTCCACACTGCATGACAGAAATATCAGCTTGTTTCAGCTCCTTAATTGTAGCTATATGATGTGTAATATCCAAACTAAACACATTTCCCCAAATTTCAACCTGACACATTTGGTATCTTGAGAAACTTTAAGATCTCCTCTTTGGTTCAAAATAAACGCTTGTGGGTTTGAACAAAATTTGGCTGCATGCGTTTGTACTGACAGGACCACCAGTACGTCAGATGACATGTTTTAATAGCAGGTCTCTTGCTGTGGGACCCTCCTCCCTGCCCTCTCTGTTCCTTTCTCTAACCCTCCCTCCCTCCCCCTCTGAATCTCTGGCTCTGTCTCTCTTTCAGCTCTGTATTTTGGCAGCAGCGCTCCCCTGCATCACAAAGCCCGTACTCTCAGCTTGTCCCATTGTGTTGCGAACATCGCAGGTAATGATTAACACAAACACACAACAATGGGAGCTTCAGGACCCATCCAGCGTGGGAGTCGATAGTCTTGAGGTCGGGACGAGCAGACAGTGTCACTGACCAGTACTTAGAAGCCACAAGATGCCTTGAATACTATGTGGCTTTAGCTTTTTAGTTGAAGGTCTTGTGTTGTTCAGTTGCATGTGTTTCAATGCATTTTTGTTGAGGAGACGTTTGGTTACTAACTTACTGAAATCTGTGAAAATCTCCATGATGTTTGGCCTGATTTGCCTGAATTTGCAAAGCTGCCACACACAACCAAAAGTCAAAAGGCTGCTGGATACAAAGAAATCATGTAAATGAAAAATACAATTTGCACATTTATCTCCATTGTAAACAGTTATTGTCTGAGCTCTCGGTCAAACAGGCCTGATGCTCTGAATACCTGTTTGACTGAAAGCTCAGACAACACATTGTATGTTTGCAATAAATGTGCAGGTGCTTCCATTTTAATTTCCATTAACTTAACAAAACTCTGAGAATCCCTGACACAGCTATGCTTTATGTTCTGCTGTGATCAACCAGGTATGTAGAGGTGGAAAAATGCATCACAAGTTGACCTCCACATTTGCCACATTCCTACTACGTCCACTGTCAATGATCAGTCCTGAACTGTACTAGTCAGATGTACCTTTGTGCAAACATTTTTGTGAATATGCAGAATTAGTTGCGTGGTACATGTTCCTCGCTGCTGTCTAGAGGGTCAATAGGTCACAGCATCAACGGGTTACATTCATTTTTAAATTGTCTAGACAGTGAAAAAGTTAAAGCATAAAGTGTTTTTGTTTTTTCTTATTTCTGCAACTGCATTTGGAAGATTATTTTTACAAACTGCTATGAGTAAATATAGGCTCTGTGAGTCACAGCATAACAGTTTGACATTTTGGGAAATACGCTTGTTCACTTTGTTTCTAAGAATTAGATGAGAAGATCAATACCATTCTCATGTTTGTTGGGTAAATATGTAGCCGGAGCCAGCAGCCGGTTGGCATAAAGAATGGAAACAACTAAGGTAACATAATCTGCCAACCAGCATGTCTAAAGCTCACCAGCCAGGAAACAGTCCAACACATAACCATCAACAAAACAACTAATGGTTGTTTTTACGATTTTGAACTAATTAAACAAGTGAGACATAAAGAGTGAGCATTCAAGGTGCAAGTAGGCAGATGATCACTCCACTTTCAAAAGTAGCCTATAAAAAGTATCAGTTTTGTTCTGAGAAAGTTTTTGCCTTAAGTGTGGCTGCAGGATCAAGAGAAAAAAAAGATATTCTTTTAAATTAAGATACTCTATTGTTTACATGGTCATTTTTCAGAGGAGCATTCACTAAACAGTCAGAAATTTAAATGTAAATGGGACCTGATGTTTCCATAATGTGTCCCTGCTGTGAAGTAGACTAATGAGCGACCAGCCACACCTCACACATTCCTCCTGACCTTTATTCCACCTCACTTTCCCTCCACACACACACACACACACACACAAAACACACTCCTAACCTTACCTCACCCCGATGATTATCATTTACCCCAACATCACCCCTCCTGCTCCCCAATCTGTTATCAGCTGTCAGGCACCAACCAGCCCTGGTATTCTCCATTACCATTAACATCAGTATGCAGCAGGCTATCAATGCTATCTGGACCTGGGGGCACCGGGAGGGTCAGGAGAAATCCCCCGTATCTCTGATGTCATCAGATAAAGAGGTGGGACGGAGGGTCTGGTGCTGGTCTAGGGGAGGGAGCTCAGATTGAGGTTTTTGATTCTATTACGCTGTGTATTTAGGATTTGGATACAGGGTGGCAAAATTGGATATTATATAACAGTGATATATAACACTGATTGTTCTCCTTTGTCTCTGTTTCAGTCATTCAGTGATTTCTGATGTTTCCCAGAGCACAAATGTCAAAGGAATAGTACAACTTAACAACTTGTTTGTTTTCTTGCAGAGAGGACTTGGTTATACTAGAAAAAAGTGGTTCAAACAATGTGTGGCAGACCACTTTGGAAATCAAAAGTGTTTATAGCTGCAGGGGGAAGAGGTGACATTGTTTTAAAAAATAATAAGTCTGAAGCTAGAAGCTACCACATAGCTAGAAGCTAGAGACTAGGTGATTAGCTTAACTTTGTGTAAAGGCTGGAAGCTGGGGGGAACAGATAACTTAGTTCTCTCAGAAAATGGCAATAGTGATTTCTTGTTTCCAAGTCCCTGCAATACTGTAAATGCTACCATTTTGAGCCCAAATTGGCTTTTCTTCAGGTACAGGAGAATCTTCTTTCCCACAGCTGCTCTTGACCACAAAACAGAGCATAAAACTGACAACATCTGTCCTTTCACATATTTACCAAGAAAACAAACAAACCAAAGCATACTAATTCAATCCAATATAAAACATGGACATGTAGAAAAAGCAGAATGAAGCATTGTGCATAAACCTGAAGCATGTTTCAGGATTAAAAAAACACTAAAGTTCAAGTTGTGGATTGTTAAGTTCTCATAGTGGAACAGGCCCACAGGTGCGTCGAATAAGACTAGGATCAAAGCAACAAGTGGTGTCTCTTATTTAGTTGTAAACCGATGATTTTGCCTGTGAGGATCATTTTGATTTCAGCCTTAAAAGCAATTCATCTCCTAAAACCACAGCAGTCGTGAGTTGGGTCTTTTTAACAGTATCTCCCGCTTAAAAATGTGTCTGTAATGCATTCTGATCTCTATTGACAGTGTTGCTTATGTATCATTTGACATTACTTTATACTGTATGTGCGTGATGTGAGATGATGATAACTACGTCAGCATTGTGCAGAAGTGTTATCAGAAAGCAGCCAAGCCAAAGTAATCTCTTTATTGTATCTAACTTGGCACATAAGTTGATGGAAAATAGATAAAATTAGCTCCCCAAAACACACTGTATTTACTTTAAATGCTTAATTTATGGGTGTGTCAGTGGGCTTTATTTGTGTGTGTGTGTGTGTGTGTGTGTGTGTGTGTGTGTGTGTGTGAAGCAATAGAGGTGCCTGCAATCCCACCTGTGTCTCATTAGCACAACAACACAGTGCAATAACATTAACACTGCTGTCCCCTCCCAAAACACAGGTATCTAATAATCTATCAGCCTTAACACACACACACACACACACACACAGTTGTGTTTCCATCACTGCAGATGACATTATATTGACTTAAATTAATTTCCTGGAGATTTACCCTTTAACCTTAAACAAATCATCAACTTGCATTTTGACCCCAAAAGGCTGGTAAGTTCCCACAGTGTGAGTGTGTACACATATTTATGTCCCCATAATGAGTAATACACTACTCCACACACACACACACACACACACACACACACACACACACACACACACATGCATGCTCAGGTATGACACAAACACATCGCCCAGAAGTTGAGCACATAGCGCCGGCTGGCATTAGCACAGCTCTTATCTGCTTTATGACTTCCACTCGGAGTCTTTTATTCGTGTACTTTGACTTTCGCTGTAAAGCCCCGTCTGACCTGAAGTACCACTGTGCAGTGTCAAAGGTCAAATCTGGAATTTATTTCAACACATAAATTTCAGCTAAACTCACTCATACTGTGGCCACTTTAGGAGTTTGACCTGCAGATAAAAGTCAACGGACTGTGCAGTTTCTTCAACTCTTTTTGTGATTTATTTGGCACTGTTATTTTAAAGTTGGCAGAGCTTTTCAGCAGAGAGAGCACTAGTTAAACATTTCTTCGAGTGTCCTCTCACTGGCTCTCCTGGCTCACTTAGCTAAAGCAGGTATCACATAACCATGTTTGAATCCGGGCCAGGACCTTTGTAGCTTGTGATTACCCTCTCTCTCCCCGGCACTTCCTGTCTCTCTTCACAATAAAAACTGTCCTGCAGTGACAAAACAATAATACTTAAGGATTCCTCAGAGGTTGAAATAAATCTACTGGTGAAGTTTAACTGCTGTGTGCATTTATAGTGATATGGGTTAGCTAACTGGCAAACTTGAGTGACTTGGAACCAACTCTGAACCAACACTTTTTTAGTATTTAGGAAGATCAGTGGAGCCAATAAATGCAAAGCAATGTCTACTTATTTCTGAAAAATCTCTTATTGAAAATCTCTTATCTGTAATTTCTGATATGTTATATGGCCAGAAATATGTGAACATCCCTCCCTATGTGCTAAATGATTTCAAAGCTATGAGCGTTAATCTGCTTTTTTAACAGCCTCCATTCTCCTGAAAGGCTCTCCACCTGATTTTGGAACCGGCCTGCAGGGATTAGTTGTTTCCATTCAGGGCGAGAATGTCTGGCACAGAGCCGGGGTCCCAGTTCATACCAAAGATGAAGGATAGGGTTGAGGTAAGGACGAAGTCAAGTCAAGTTCTTCTGCACCAAACTGTGGAAACCATTTCTTTATGGAGCTCAAAATAGTCAAAATATTCTTCAAATACTATATGGTCTAAAATATAATTGTATGCTGCAGCATCATGATTTCCCTTCACTGGAACAAAAGGGACATCTATCGGGACAACATTTGGCCATGTAATGTGGATACACAGAGATTACTAGTGAGGTAGTGATGAAAAATGCACACATCAAATCCTCTGAAAGCCACTAATAATGCCTGAGAGTACAGGAAGAGTTAAAGCGAAACTCTGGTGGTCTGGAAGACAGAAAAAAGGGAATTGTTTCTTCTTTATTTGTTCAATCTTTTCGGAGGGATTACGCTTTTATTATGAAGGTGAGACACAGACAGAGATGTATTGTCCATTGTTTTCAACTTTTTTTGATAAAATCCCAGCAGAGACTGGTGTGACAGTGATACATGTATACGCAAACTAAACTGAAGTGGTGAAGAAAAGGAAAAGTTAATGATTTTTCATGTGAGTGTATTCATGTGATCTCATGTTTACATTTTTATCACTTTATTGTCATTATCAGGTGTCATCTTTATCTCCTCTGTGTGCTGATCTCAAATGGATTTGGCTGTTGAAGAACTGAAACGTCTCACTCTCAGTGACCGACTTTTCTTTTTTTTTTTGTTAATCAAAATCCACATTTCTTGTTGATCTGTAACATCCTCATGAAATTAACTCATAGATCTTACAGGGACACATTAAGGATTGGAGTGTTAAGCTGATAAAAAAAAAAAAAAACAGGGCTGATCTTCATTCTCTGCTGCAGCTAATGGGATTACAGGGTCTTGTTCTTTTACTGATGCAATTAAAACGTGGAGGCAATTCACAGCATTCACCCACTACAGCAACTTAATTGAATGCGTCTCCTAAAGAGGCCCTAATGCTCTGTTTGCATAAAGGACAATTAACCCGCAATAAATTATGAGGCGTCATAAAAAGAAGTTGTTTTAATAACGTGATTTATGCGGCTGATTGACAGATGCCCTTCAAGCTATTTTAAAAGTGTACTTTGCTCAGAAATGTATAAATGTTTAGTAATTTCTGGTTCCAGGGACAACTTTAGTGAGCTGTGGAGAGGTGGGAGAGGCAGAGGGTCTTGGGTTTTATTTGCCAGCTCTGTAAAAGGATGGGGGGGTTGTGTGTGTCTGGGGGGGAGATTCAGGAGGGTAACAGAAGCGCACCCCTCCCCTCTCTCTCCTCTCCTCTCCTCCCTCCTTCTCCTCCTCCTCCTCCTGCTCCCCCTGGCCGTTCTCAGACCATTGTTGTTGTGACTGCCGTCCGGAGAGCAGCGGAGTGCTGTAGGAGAGTCGGTGTGTTGAGGACGCAGTCTCTCTCTCTTTTTTTCTCTCTCTCTCTCTCTCTCTCTCTCTGTGTGTGCTGTACAAGGGAAGCGGACTGAAGAGACTGAGCTCCACATTTCAGCGGCAGGGCTCAGATCTCACCGGGATAAATTCACCGAGGAGAGAAGTTGCAGTAGCGCTGCGTAAAGACGCACGTTAAGAGTTATCCACTAAGAAGGGACTCTGAGCTACGGGGCACGTTTTATCAATCTCTGTCTTTCATACTCTCGCCTCGTCGGATCTTTTTTAAAACATTTTCAGAGCGAGAAAGGAAAAAAAATCCACTTTCTCCCTCCGGGTTTGGTTTTCTTTCTCTTCATGGATTTAGCGCTCTGAGCAGCCGGCTGCAGTGGACTTTGCCCAGGGGATCACGGCTCCTTCCTCCGGTCACCAGGAGAGCCCGGCAGCTGTCGTTCATGTTCCATGGGGCTGTTTTTGATGGATTTATAAACTCGACTTCGTTTTCAGTCGGATACATAACAGCCGCTCACAGACTGCTTTGGAAAAGGATACTTCGGAAAGACAAGAACTCCAAATGAGGATTTCAATATTCACTCGTATCGACCGGGACAAGGAGTGATTTCTCCCCTGGTGCCAGTCATCACTACGTGGACAGACCGGGAGGAAAGGTGGGTGAATACAGACGGAGACAGCTGGAGATTCTTGGAGAGTTGTTGTTTCATTCATTTTCAGCGGGCGTTGCGGAGTGTGGGTTACATTACGACTAAAAACTACTTAAATAAGCCTCATATTCAATTACTTAACGCCTCATGTCTTGCCATTAATGAGAGGCTTCTCTACGTTTTCATTTGTTTTCAGTGATGTTCTAGAAAACAAAGCAGATTATTGAAATTAGGCTATTTCTCCACCAACCAGGAGTCCTCATTTGCATTGTAAACTAGTGAATTAATGCACGTTTTGTAATTTTAAACAGGGAATGCAGGACAGAAGCTGCTGCATTCATATCAGGCATAGTTTAACTTGTTGTGTTTTGCAACACACACAGAGCCAAACAAGTCACTTATTAGACATTGAACCTTCCACATGGACTATTTGTCTGGAGAAAAAGACTGTTTGTGTCGCTCAGAGCGGAGTTTGAACTCCGTGGGACCACAAATCATACCAATCTCCACATTCAGTTCATAAACATGAGGAATTTCATGGCTATTTTTTCACTGATGAAGTCATTAAATTGACTCTGTGCGCGATGACAGTCCTGATCAGACACTTATGCAAGAAAATTGTGAGGGGGCACTCACAGAAAAAAATATATTTAAAAAAGTCCATCAGCTTTGATTTATCGGTTGTTTTATTGATCACAGGATGTGTCAGACGCTCTGCTGAATTGATCGTATTGATTGACTGACGGCAGCACACACGTGCAAACATTGTGACCCTATAAGTCAGTATAACACATAAATAGTTACATGTCCAACTTGTCTTTGGCAGCATTTAGGTTGATTCTAACCTACAAGGACAGTTTGAGACTAATAGTGCATATGACTGGTTTATGAAGTGTGATTTATGTGTCAGAAATACGCAGTGCATTAGAAATAAAAGCGTCCACGGTGACGAACTTGACTGAAAAGTAGAATACAGTAGAAGTATTTCGGCTCCAGCTGAACACAGCAGCAAGGCAGCGTGCCAGCGGAATTAGCAGCAGCAGTTTTTTTTTCAGTCCTTAATTAAGAAAGAATACGTTTCATTCAGCAAGCTGGTTCTTAAAACGGTGTGTGTGTGTGTGTGGGCGCGGTCTGCATGCGTGGAGCGCACGCACCAGGGTCTGGCGCCTGTGCGCAGTTGGCCCGACTCAGAGCAGAAAAATCACTGTAGTATTCGTTTAGTGTTCCAGTAGGCTGACCAACTTTTATAGTTTGTCTGCAGAATGAGTTCATGGCGACAGTTTTTTAAATAATAATAAAAGTAGAATCATATTTACTCATGGACTTCAGGTGATATTCAGGTATTTGTATCACCACTGAGGATATCTAACTTGTACAGAGATGCACATTTGAGGAAATTGGACGTTGTTTCTTATTTAAGTCAGGTAACTTTATTAGAGTAAAATATTTAGATAACAGCAGTACATTTCTTAAGTTTAAATAGGTTAAACATGTTTATGTCTGAGCTGAAACTTTTCTATAGTCAATCAATAGTTGATTGACAGAAGAGTCATTTTTTAGGTAGAAATGTCAAATATAGATTCAGGCACTTTGAGTACATGATACTCTAGTAACAACAGTTTTGCTTCTTGTTATGTATGTCGACCTGAAGTCTCATCAGCTGCCAGTCGAATCTCTTTGCTGCTCCTTCAGATTCTGTAGCTTCCTGGCAGGTTTCAAGTGTTTTTCTAGCAAGGGTCCATTATCCTGGGGCAGACCGAGCGCCATCCATTGACAAACAACAGGCGGTAACAGCCCTGCTCCTTATTCATGACGCAGGAGAGCCTGGACAATGTAAGGCAGACGAGCGGGACAGTTAGCAGGACATCTGGTTAAGAATACAGCTGCTCACAGTCCAAACAGGCTCTTTAACTATTTGTCTGCACAATTGTTTGTGTTTTTTTGCCACCTGGTTTAAAACTGAACAGAAAAGTTTGTGTCTTTAGCTGCTCTCCAGCCAGATCCCCTTAAAGAATCAAGTTTCTGCTCAACAGATAACCGTCTCCTGTGTGTGTGTGTGTGTTTCATTTGCCTCTACAGGATCCAGATTTAGAGACATTGTGGGTTTCTGACGTTTCCAATGCCAGGGACCGGAGTGTGAGGCCAATTCCAGGCTTCAGACGTATATTTCTGCCTTTTAACCACAAGACACACACGTCACGTCAAGAAGATGGCAAGGGTCTGCACGTTCTGCGTTCTCCTGTTCTGTCTGATGGAAATAGTCTTGGCCAGGGCCATTGACGAAGGAAGAACCAAAGGTAAGACCTCAGTTGTTTTTTCTGCAGAGCATGAGGGTGAGACCTGAAACAAACGGGTTCCTTTCATACGTTTGGTTGTTTGTGTTGTGTAATGGTTGGATAAGCATGTGTGTGGCTGTACGGTTGCTGGTTCAAATCCATTTTGTAGAAATCAGATTGGATCACTCCTTCTCCTGTTAACATTTGCTCTCGAGCAAACTGTTTAGTTTCAGTGTCTGAACATAACTGATTGAATGCATCTGTAAAGGTTTCGATCACTACACTTTCCCTTCCTGGAAAAGTGTCAGTTTCTTGGCAGCCACGGCCACAGAGGAAGTCAAGGTGACAGGGAAATGACAGAGAGTCTGTAGTGAAGTGTTGTATGGAGTGAGGAAGGGGGGGAAAAGCTCTCAGTGTTTTTGCTGCCGTAAACTGTGCTACCTGATCCGTCCGAGGCCCTGAGGCTCGGAAGTGTAAATCTGCCTGGCTGTGTGCCAGCTGTAGAGGATGAAGAGGGGGGCTACAGGGGCTTTTTCATTCATGCTTTTCCAAACAGAAGCCCCTGCAATAAGCCAACCATTGTCTTGTTTTAAGTTCTATTAAAATGTTAAGATGTAATCAGTCAAATTGTTCAATACAATCAGCATCTTTGAAAATGAAACTTACTTATCTCTTCTTTGCTGTAAATCAGTTTTTTCCAAATTAAAGGATTCAGGGTGACATTTCTGTAAGGATGTGTGCAGATTGATGAAAGACAAAGTGGATTGTTGCCCTGGAGGCATCGAGGACAGAAGCTGTTTCTTTTCCGTCTCTGTGGCCCCACTCTGTACTGGAGGGCCAAGTGAGGCCAGCCAGGGCTTGCTGTTCAGATGACAATGTGCAGGAGGGGGCCCAGAAACACCTTTTAGGTTTATTTACAAGATAAACGAGCAAAGAGTCAAATGAAGACTGATAATTGAAATATCTTGAGGTCATAAAACATGCAGGTTGCAGCTGTGAAGGCAGAGTCGCAACTTTTATCTTGGTGCTTTGGAGTTTCAAAGAACATCTCCACAAATCTGTGATCGCAAGAATGAGCTTCAAGCTGTAAGAATACTTTCCTCGTAGTTCCCTGTTTTGGAGTATTCTTCAGTCAGCATGAGCCAAAATAAACACAGAAACAAAGATCCTGGACGTCATAATCCTCAACAACTAAGAAAAAGATTAACTGCCCCTTGATGTTGGCTAAAAGAGTGAAAAGATTCCCATCTCCCTAAAGATGAGTCCAACAGAGGAGAGGTGATGAGGGGTCAGAGGGACCCACAATGCACTGCTCAGACTCCTGACAGAGTAGATGTCACTCAGTCTTCTCTCTGGGGGGCCATGAAGCGGAGAGTTTAGGTTTTATTTAGGATAAAAAAAAAAAAGATATTATAAGATATTTTTAGATTGTTTTCTCATTTTAAAGAAGTGTATTTCATAACAAAGCTTCTTGACGAAGTGTTTATGAATCTGTTTAAATTATTCTCAGTCTCTGGGCGTTTTCTGTCATGTCGCTAATTTGATAACGGCTCTAAGAGAAAATAAATCACAACGCTCTCCAAATATAATTACACATCTAATGTTACTAACCACATGCTGCTAAATGCAGGGATCTGACTTGTCCGATGCTTTTTTCCCTCTTCTTTCAGAAAAAAATGTATTTTAAGTCCTGTTTTTTGCCACATCATTGCAGATTATATAAAAGTCTGAACACAGTTTTTGTCTCCTGCTGTGCTTTCATCTGCTCTTTATCCCTACAGAGCAAATATTAACACAGGAAATTTGCAACTTAAATCCTTTGGATGCTGACTAAAATACATGTGTAGTATCTTTAATAGAATCACAAAATGAAATAAATGCCATTCATTGTTTAATTTCACAATGACAGTAAGCAATTTGCAGTATTAAGGAGAACAGAGCGTGCCAAAGAATGCCATCTTTTGCTTTGATCTCTGCCCCAGAATAAGTGGGTTGACATTTTTTAGGAGTGCATCTGCTGGTCAGGCAGAACATTCAGACCAGATCCTGAAAGGAAGAAATTTCATTGATTCTCCAGCATAGTCCTGCTAATAAAACTGACCGGGTGTATTGGAGTGCTCTGCTGCTCTGTTCCCAGTTCAGGGCATGAAACTCTTCATTGTCCCAACTGGTTTCCACAGAGGGTTTTTGCTGCCAGCCCAGCCGGCTGGCTCACACCAGCCGAGCGGTTTGTTTGTGTTGTGTTGTGTTTTGTTTGCCCCCTCGCCTCTGGGTGACAATTCACACTCTGCCGTGAGTTCAACTCCAGGGCATCGTCCCTGTCTCTGCAAGTTCATTAGCATGGCTCTAAGTATGTGTGTCCATCTCTGTGATTTACAGCTGACTGTTTTATTGTGTTCAAATTTGCCCCATTAAATCAAAATGTGTGGCTTGTTGGGTTCTTAATGGGATTTGTAATATTTTGAAATCAGAGGACACGGTTTCGCAATTGTAACATACTTAAGTGATGAGTGTGTTCATATTAAGACCAGCTGTAAAGACTCTTGAAAAGATATCTTTTCATTTGTTTTCCTTTTGGCTGCTTTGACCAATCACCGTTCCTGATTTTCCACTTACAACAATGTAACCATGTATTTGTTTCTGAAAGCGTTACCTCTACATGTGCTCTGGGCGATTAGAAAAAAGCCAGCACTTCACTCCGACAAGAGAACAGATTGCCTTTTCACTAAGCGCTTGCAGGAAGCAATCAGACAGAAAATTGCACTGGAAAATTGCTCGTTCTGAGTGACTGAGCAGTAAGCGAGGTCCCCGGCCAGGGCGCACATATGCTCCGAAAAGTGAGTGGGCGAGCACATAAATGGGCGAGTGACCCACTGAATGGAGGGCACTGTGGCTGATGGTGACACGATAGTTGCCGGGTTATCAGGGCACTCTATCGCCAGTTCCTGGTAGCATTAAATGACAGTGGTTGTTTAGGAACATGGTGTACTTCTGCTGCTAGACCTTTCAGAGGTAAACTGAAACCACCGGGGTGTGTTTTGACAATTTTTGTCTTGTTCACTTGGGTCGTGCTTAGACTGAGGAGGTTTATAGCAGTTTCACTCTAGACTATAGAATCTGGTTCTTGTTGTCATTTTAGGAGTAAATAAAATTTTCATTCAGAGAAGAATGTCCTAAAATAGATTCAAGTGTGGTGTCAGTTAGCAGGCAGTTCCTCATGCTTTCAAAGTCAACCATGAAAATGAATCTGACCACAGTGTCTAAAATTAGGACTAATTTTCTATTTTTTCGCTTCTATCTCCACCCAGATCTTCGAGTCTCCAGGCCTCTGATCATGCCAGGTTACCCAGAAAACACGACGGGTGTGGTGGGCGGTCAGGCGAAACTGATGTGTAAAGTCCACCGGCCGGCATCCACCAAGGTGCAGTGGCTGAAGACGGAGGTCAGCACACCGGGACAGAGCCAGGGAGGATCACCTCGCCTCAGGCCTCTGACGGTAAGGACAAAAAACAGATAAAAAAACAATCTGATTGTTCTACTCAGGCAGTGTTTTGATTCTGACCTCATCATATTAATATCATTTTAAAATGATCTCCCCTCCACGTAGGCCCTGCAGAGCAACATGTCCAAGGTGAACACACTTCATCTGTCCAACATCACCCTGGAGGATGCAGGGGAGTACATCTGTATGGCCGAGAGCACCCACGCGGGACAGACAGTACAGGCCATGCAGTCAGCATGGCTAGAGGTCCTGCCTGGTGAGACACACTTGAGATCCTGCCAACATTTTCCAACATAGTTTTTGTACCATTCAGATGTAATTTTTCAGCTTAATTCAAAGTGTGTGACTTTAAGCCCACTACAATTACCTCAATTGGATCATGTGACCTTTAATTTATAATATAGTAACATACTATTTTATAACCTCACTTGTCCCCTCCACAGGTACCATCATTTCCCGAACTGTTGACCTGACTGCTGCTGAAATCACCCCTGGTACAGTAACTTCATTATCATGCTTGTTGAAACCAAAACGATCCCTGTAGAATCACAATCATTTTGTAATTCTACAGGGTTCTGAAGATTGCTTGAAATACTGACAATCCAGGGGTTAAGTGTATACTGCTGTAAGCAGACATGATAGTACAGACTGTTAAGATGAAGATGGTATGGCAGCCATCTGTGTGGGCTCAAACGCGTCCTCCTCCCCAGGCTGGAATGAACTTCTCTCCTCCCTTCGCTCACTTAGATCTCCAGTGAACCTTCACCGCCCCTCAGATTTACTCTCCGTCCACTGTCACGCTGCAACATGTTCATTAGCTTTAGTCTCTCTTCCTCCACGTTTCTTTTCTTCTTTTTTGGGGGCGTGAGCACGAAAGTGGGGGGAGTTTGCAGTGTTAAGAGGAGGAGGGGGAGAAAGGGACAGGGTCTGGGTGTGTGGAGGAGGGTTGGGTCGGTTTGGCCTCACGGTCTCCATGGTAATTTCATTGTGTGTTGGTGGGGTTATAGGAGATAATGGGGCTGAAGAGCTGAAGGTCATAGTTGAGGGGATGGCTACTTGCTTTAGAGGGGAGATGAAGAAATAATCTGCTGACTGGCATGTGTGGGGATGTGTGTCAAAGAGCGAAAGAGGTAGAAAATGAAGGCAAGAAAGAAAGAATGAAATAAAAAGTTGAAAGAAACAAAATGAAAGACATTGTGCATGCTAACACTTGTGTCCTGATGTTTTAACAGATGTTCTTGAGGACCTGAGTGAAGACACGACAGAACATCTTCTGTTAGAGCCGGGCAATGTCCTGAAACTGCGCTGCGACATGAGCACTCAGCCTGGCATGGCGGTAAACTGGTACAAGGAGGGAGGCCGGGTTCTGCCCACACCCCGCATCCAGATCCGTGGTGCTATCATGGAGATCACGGATGTAACATACGAGGACTCAGGTGTTTATGTTTGTGTTCTCCGGGGAACCAAAGAGCCTGTGAGGAACTTCACCATCACTGTGGCAGGTAAAGACTGTTCACAACATTCTTGAAAATAATGTATGGTTGCCAACATTTTCTAGATCTCTCTTCATATTGCTTCTATCTGTCATGTTTACAGACTCAGTGGGGTCAGGGGACGACGATGAGGATAACGGCTTGGAGGACTCATCAGCTGAGATCGAAAATGACCAGGTTTACTTCTCCAGAGGTGCGTTGTTGTTTGCTTAGTATCTGCAATCATTGATGAATTAGTACAAATGAACTTCTACGCTTCAGCAGAGCATCCAGACTAATAGTCGGTCTTTGTTTATACAGGTCCCTATTGGACCCACACCCAGCGTATGGAGAAGAAGCTTTATGCTGTTCCTGCTGGGAACACAGTGAAGTTTCGTTGTCCAGCCATGGGTAGCCCCATGCCAAGCATCCGCTGGCTCAAAAATGGACGTGAATTTAGAGGAGAGCACCGTATCGGGGGCATTAAGGTGAGGATGGTAGCAGTTTGTGATCTTCTTTGCTCCCTCATTGTTTATGCCTCTTCTTGTTATTCTGAGTGAGTGTCTAGCCATGCTGATGATATTTTGTGTTTCTTTGGCTAGCTGAGACACCAACACTGGAGCCTGGTGATGGAGAGCGTTGTTCCTTCTGACAGAGGAAACTACACCTGTGTGGTGGAGAACAAATATGGGTCCATCACTCACAGCTACGTCCTTGATGTCCTGGGTAAGACATATATTTTTGTCTCTGGACTCAACATTTTGTTACACGTTGTGTTTTCAAAAGCTAATTAAAAAGTTCTGTCAAACGTATGGGTTGAATTATGGAACTGAAAACAGAAGTAAGACATTATTCTTTCGTGAACTCGTGAACACTTTGTGATGTGACTGACAATATTCTTGGCAGCGATAGCAACAATTATTAGTCAGCACTTGTGGGCAAAGTATCATGCCTTCAAATAAAAGCCTCCAGTATGAGGTAGCGGATAACCAAGGGGTTGAGCAGAAGGTGACGGATGCCTGGCGTCAGTCGTTGTGGGCAGGATGGGGACGTTCAGTCGTCCACACAAGTTTTCTACCTGACCTGTGACAGGAGATCGAGGAGGGTTGCACATTTGTTTGTTCGTTTGTTCGCTGTCCCTCCGCCACGGGGTCAGTTTCCGTCCCCATCGACGGGGGAAGAAGACTAACGAGACAACTAACGAGATCAGAGAGCGAGAGTAACCACAGATCAAAGAGAGCCTGGCAACCAGCTGACAAAGAGCCATGCTAATGGCACCGATTTTCATCTCAAAATGACATTTTCTGCTCTTTTGCCAGCATACAAACACATTATAGGTGACAGGAATAACTGCTGGGCATTTTTTGGACGTCTGTTTACAAAGCAGTCATGTTTGCCAGGTGTTAACCAGCCAAATATCTGGATGTTCTCCGTCTCCATGTCCCCAAATCACCTTTTAACTGTTGCCCCAGGAAGAAGAAAATCCTTTAAGCTCTGACTGGTTTATCTGAAGTTTAATGCTTGATTGAGTTTAATCTTTCACGACTGCCCATTTGGCTCATCTCTCTTTTGATTTCTTCCCAATACAGAACGATCCCCACATAGGCCCATCCTGCAGGCCGGTCTACCAGCCAACACAACAGCAGTGGTGGGCAGCGATGTCCAGTTCCATTGTAAGGTCTACAGCGACGCCCAGCCTCACATTCAGTGGCTCAAACACATAGAAAGGAACGGCAGCCGCTACGGTTCTGACGGGACACCCTACGTTCAGATCCTCAAGGTTGGTGACAAACACAGCTGCCATTTTTTGAAGCTGTAATTCATTTTAAAAAGTCAACAACTAATGGAACTTTTAAAAGAAGCTGTAGGCATTCATGATGATTGTTGTGTACTAACTCTTCTAACTATGTTGCTTTTGTTATGCAGACCGGTAGCCTGAATATGTCAGAGGTGGAGGTGCTCTACCTGTCCAAAGTTACCATGGAGGATGCAGGAGAGTACACCTGTCTGGCTGGAAATTCAATTGGATTTGCCCACCAGTCCGCCTGGCTCACCGTCATCTCAGGTAAAAAAATTAACAGAAGGCTACATGATTCATTCCTGAAAAGAATTTACTAAATTGCTTGAAGAGTTTTAATTTAATTCTTCAAAAATGCTTGCAATGTTGGTGCCAAATACTGCACTCACAGGCAAAGTTAAACATAAAGCTACACTACATACACTGATATTTGTTGCTCTAAATGATGCCTTGCTACTGACTAATTTAGAATTTTTTTTTTAAATGTTCCTTCTCTTTCTATAGAAGAGGAAGCAGCAGACGCAATGGACACTATGGAGACCAAGTACACCGACATCATCATCTATGCCTGTGGTTTCCTGGCTCTGATCATGGCCATCGTCATCGTGGTGTTGTGTCGAATGCAGGTCCACCCAAGAAGGGAGCCATTTGATGCCCTTCCTGTCCAGAAGCTCTCCAAGTTTCCTCTTCGCAGACAGGTACATGGCATTATACATTATCTAATAGCTGCTTTAGCTGGTAGTCGACTATGACTACAAAGTTTTGTCCGAAAGCAAAAGTGCATTTGAAACCTTTCTGTATGTTCCTGAAGGCTGATAACTAAATCCTCCTTTTCTGTATCTTTTCCTTCAGTATTCGGTGGAGTCCAACTCGTCAGGGAAGTCCAGTGCGTCTCTGATGAGGGTGGCTCGCCTTTCATCCAGCTGCTCCCCCATGCTAGCTGGTGTTATGGAGTTTGAATTGCCCTACGACCCAGACTGGGAGTTCCCCAGGGAAAAGTAAGTTATCTGCAATTTAAAATCACCTCTGTCATCATTTTCAAAGATGTAGATGATATTTTGGAAAGAAATTACACCTACGCTTACATTTTAAATGATTATGAAAGAGATGTTTTGAAATGTTGTGTTTCAGTAACACGTTTTACTTAAAAACTCTCCCCTTGCAAAGGAAGTATTTCTTCACTAAGTTTAGTTTGGCTTCTAGGATTCAGATTCATTTTAACATTGTAGCTCTCCCGTCATCTAGGGACCTAAAAAGAAACAGGCCCACAACCCATTTTTGGCTCTGCCCAACCTATGTTTTAGGAAACCAGAGCCCCAAATTATGGATTTGTACAGTTTTCATTTGGACATTCTTATTTTTACTAACTTTCACTCTTTCTCCCTGTCTAGTTTAACATTGGGCAAGCCTCTTGGAGAAGGCTGCTTCGGTCAGGTGGTCAGAGCTGAGGCCTATGGCATCAACAAGGACTGTCCAGATCAGGCCACCACTGTGGCGGTTAAAATGCTCAAAGGTAGGAAAGACATGATACAGACACAAAAACACCTGTAGAGATTAGCTAAGGTCTGCTCTTTGTGGAGAGGGCATTTCTAAATAAGATCTATTTTTTCTCAGATGATGCCACGGACAAAGATCTGGCAGACCTCATCTCTGAGATGGAGCTGATGAAGGTGATGGACAAACACAAGAACATCATCAACCTGCTCGGAGTCTGCACACAGGATGGTGAGTTTCTGATCCATTTCTATGTCTAGCATACCCTGCTTCAACTGAAGATTTAGGTAAATAGGTTGGATCTTCTCTGCCTATCAGCTCATGGACAAGTCAGTAAAGTTTAACTGGTGGCCTTCTTGGCTCTGATGATAACAGCAATGATTAAAGGACAGATTCCTTCTTGTTAACACTAATTATGATACACACACCCTTGTATTGGAGAGAAAACAATGCCTTTCTTTTACTTCCCTCCCAAACCCTTTTTTATTGTAAATCGCAACAAAACAACCTAATTTAGTAAGTGTTTCAACTATGGTGGTCCTAAGTCTTCAGGCTAAAACAACAATAGAAACAACCCAGTCCTTCATCTCGTTTGTGTTCCCCCCCAGGCCCTCTGTATGTGCTGGTGGAGTACGCCTCAAAAGGCAGTCTGAGGGAGTACCTGCGGGCCCGGCGACCCCCAGGCATGGACTATACCTTTGATGTGACCAAGGTGCCTGAAGAGCAGCTCACCTTCAAAGATCTGCTGTCCTGCGCCTACCAGGTTGCCAGAGGGATGGAGTACCTCGCCTCTAAAAGGGTACGTTCACTTTTAAGAGAGGAAATAACTTGTAGTAGAAGTTTCTGAGAAGCCAACTGAATCTCTGGTGGCTATAAATCTTTTCTGCAAGCATTTTAATGGGTGCAAGAGGTGTCAAAAGGAAGTTTGTCGGGAAACTCAGTGCTGAAATGAGTTGAATTATTGATTATTCGATTCGAGTTAATTGACAGCTATTTTGATAATCGATGATGTGAGGATTTGCTGCTCTGTTTTCTTGTTATCTCTCTCTCTCTCTCTCTCTCTCTCTCTCTCTATATATATATATATATATATATGTATACACATAATTGAAGACATTACATTAGGTTAGAGGAACCTTTTTTAGCTCTTGGGGGAACTTTTGCATTGCATTCAGCCCCATGAAGATCTTCAGACCTCATTACAGTAAAATGTGTCCATGGTCATGGGCAAGAAATACAGCCACGAAATGAAAGCCGGATACTAAGCCGGAGACTTCATGCGCTGTATAAGCGCTAAAGCAGCTGCAGTATCAGCTCTTTGGTGTCGACTTAAAGAGAATTCTTATCATGATTAAGTTCTTGTGTAATTCAGTGTTTTTGGATTTGGGCGCCTTCGGATGGATGAGTGTGGTCCAGACGGGTCTGGCAGCACCAGCCTTCCCCCTCTCCTCTTTCTCTTTCCGATCCCCCATCTTTCTTGCCATCCACTGTGCTTCTGTCCGTCCCTTTCTTTCTTTTCTTCCCACCCCCACCCCCCATGTTTCTATTCCTTTCATTTACCCAGCATGCATGTGTGCTTCTTATCAACACTTCTCTTTGTCTGCCAGCCGGTGTCTCAGACGGGCATTCCTGAGCAGAAAGCGGTTGCAGCTTCAGTCCTGTTTACTCTTCTCCATCCATCTGTCTGTCCCTCCGTCGCAGGGCTTTGTCCTTTTTAGCGCTGCCATAAATCTGTTAGCAAACAGGCAGCAGAGCCTTCGTCTGGGTGTAGGCATCAGGTTTCTGGCTCTATGGCCTCCTAAGAATGCAGGAGCCTGAAACTAACCCTCCATTATAGGGAGACCCACAAACCGAGACTGGTTCATTTCGCACGTCCCCACAAATCCCACGTCTATTTCGAATGAAAACCAAAATAAACTTAATGACATCCATTCAATGTGGGCAAACAGTGCCTTTCTTTTTTCCTCCCAAAGGGTTGTTTTTACTTCAAACTCCCTGGTTTCTATATAAAGACATTTTAATTTTGTTGCGTTCACTAAAATGAGGCACTGTGTGTTGACTTTAGACTCCTGCGTCTTTTCATTTTTGGAGAAAATCTGCAGTGAATCATTTTTACCTCCCCTACCTCCGTGTTTTTACATGATCGCTCCAAACCACGGCTTGGAACAGACAAGGATGTGTCATGTCACAAGTCTAAATTCAAAAGAGCATTCAATAATGAAGTTTACTTCAAATGTCATGTTTGGCCAAGACTGTAAATTTATACTAAAAGTAAAGCGGTGTTAAAAACAATTGAAAAATGATGCATTCAGCCCATTTTTCAAATTACGCATTAAATCTTTGAGCCTGTTAACCAGGACCATTTAAACTTTATGCTAATCTTCTAATCTGGAGACACAGCAGTTGGCCTTAAGCTCACTTTAGGGTTTTGTGTCAGTCTTTAATTCTCTTTCTTCCCTCTCTGCAGTGCATCCACAGAGATTTGGCAGCCAGAAACGTTCTGGTGACAGAGGACAACGTGATGAAGATCGCTGACTTTGGCCTGGCCAGAGGAGTCCACCAGATCGACTACTACAAGAAAACCACCAACGTGAGTGACAGTTTTCTAGCAAAACCTACCTCACCAGTAAAAACGGCCTCGTCAGTCCTGCTTGTAAACATGTCTACTCCTCAGCCAGGTTCCTCCTGCCTGGCTCCTTTCATGGCTTTAATACTCCTCAAGACAGATGTCTGATGTTTTCCTCTGATTGGCAGCAGGCTTAATGGGACTTAATTAGAAAAGAGGGGAGACAAGGAGAGAGGAGGGGGAGGATTGTGAGGGAGGAATAAGCAAGCATAGAGAGCTAGAATTTGGTAGAAAAACACAGACACAGAAAAATGTGTTGCTGTGGTACATGAAGGTGGAGCTCTAATGTGTTCATGTCTGCTCTACAGGGACGGTTGCCAGTGAAGTGGATGGCACCAGAGGCCTTGTTTGACAGAGTCTACACACACCAGAGCGATGTGTAAGTCCAACTTCTCATACAGAATCGATGTAACGAGTAAAAGACAACCCAAAATTCAAACATCTTTGATTTAACATGTGTCCTGATCATAAATATCATCTTTCCTCTCCTTTCATCTGTGCTCAGGTGGTCATTTGGGGTACTTATGTGGGAGATCTTCACGCTAGGTGGCTCACCGTACCCTGGTATCCCCGTTGAGGAGCTCTTTAAGCTGCTGAAGGAAGGACACCGCATGGACAAACCCTCCAATTGCACACATGAACTGTAAGCAGGAAGTCCTCTTCTTTAAGTCTCTTTAATTTTCCACAGTCAGCAACCATGCCCGTCTATACTACAGCCAGATTCTTTTTTAGGATAGTTTTGGCTTACAGTAGCAGTAAACTTAATTGTATCTTTGAAAAGCCACATCTGTTGCAAAGCTGAAAATGTCAAATGTTTGTTTCATTGAAGTCTGGATTGTAGAAATAATTTTTGTGCGTGTTGTTTTTTTTTCTTTCTTGGTAGCTACATGATGATGCGTGAGTGCTGGCACGCTGTTCCCACCCAGAGACCGACCTTCAAACAGCTGGTGGAGGAACTGGACAGGGTGCTGCTGTCCATCTCCGACGAGGTGGGTTTCAAACACACTCACAAACACATTCACGCGTTGACTCCCTCCTATGAAATCACACACAGGCCAACGTATGTGCTCTTGACTCAAGATGTACACACACATTTTCTTCTTCTCTTTCACAATCTGTTGTCCAGATGTCTTCAGCGCAGAGAGAATGCAGGATTTATAAACTCCAAACAACAAAAACAAAATCACACTGTTTGTCTGCAGTGTGCAAATTGCTTAAATTTTTTACCGAATACCAACATACCATCGCCTGATTCACAGTTCTTGTGACGGATTTGTTGGTTCTCTCTAAACAAAATTTTTCAAATCAAACCGATTCAAAACTGACGTGGTGGTCTCAAACTGCGATGGCTGCAATTCTCTCCATCTGCATCTATTTTGCAGTGGACACCATTAAATGAACGGCATGCTCAACAGCAATCTGACAGCCTTTGAGAGCACACCAAATTCAATTTCCACTGCTGTTTACTGCCAATTTAACAAACATTTATCTGTGGGTTAGTTTATTTTTCTGTTTCCACAGAGACGCCAATATTTATCTAATTTCTAAACTTCCTCTCTACCCTCAGTACTTGGACTTGTCGACACCCTTCGAGCAGTACTCCCCGTCATGCGAGGACACGTCCAGCTCCTGCTCTTCCGACAACGACTCTGTTTTTACCCACGATGCCTTGTCCACCGACCCCTGCCTCCTTGGCTACCAGGATGTGCGCTCCCGGATAGACATGAAGACGGCGCTCCGATAGAGACACAACTAAAGGCACCTACACATATACAGACATGAACACAACATTACAAGCGGGGAATCACTACTTGATGCTTTCAAGTAATATAACACATCCACTGGCAGCTATTTTGGAGGTCCACAGCTGCATTTCTAAAGTTAAGTTAAAGTTTTTATTCTCATTAAGTTTTCCATTGGACCTCCATTATTAGCACCAGAAAAATCTCTTAGATATAGGTGGGCATTTATACACGCACATTAAAATACATACACAGACACACATGTATGCACGCGGAGCACTGAGGCCTGTGGGCTTCATTACATTGTGAAGGTTTGAAGAAAAACATTTCATTGTGGGCTGAACGAACGGAAGAAAAGAGGACAAACAAAACTTTGGACTATCAGCTCTGGCACTGTGCCCAAGAACAGCTGTAATGTTGGAAAACTGTGGCACTAAAAGCAACAAAAGAGACCCTGGTACTCAAAAACACCTCCTTGATCAACTCTCTTTGAGGGAGAGGTGACGGACAATGATCTCATCACACAAGCTCAACTCAAAACCAGGGCCTGAAACCTCTGTGATAAAGACATTTTAACAAAACAAACAAAAAAAAGATTTATTTTGCTATGATAAAAAAGAAGAAACTGATTGTTAAATATAAATCTCTTTATATAAGATTATTTTACTTTTGTGTTGCTTATTTAAAAAGAAAACGGTCTTAAATCTCAGGATCTCTTGTGCTAAGAAGTTGCTGTAGCTGCAGCAAAATGCCTGAATTTATGATTTCCTGTGAATATATTAGAATATTAAAATATTGTATGTACATATCAACCACAGAAAGACGATTGCCTTTTATAAATTATTCTGAATGACACAAAAATGAAGGTTATTGGAGGTGAAAGGAGAGAGGAATTTAATCGAGTGTTTCACGTGCCAAACCTGTCACACTGTCTTCATGTTCAGGTTTCATTCCAAAATTCCACCATATTCAGTTTAGATCTCCAACGATCTCCCAAGTGTAAATTAAAACATTGCATCCACTCAGAAATCAGTAGATGCTGTGAGAAATCGGTTCAAATTAATAACTTTAGCAAACATTATCAGCCCGTAATTTGATTTATGACCAACTGAGACACAAAATTCTCATTTCCCTTCGACAGCTCAAACCTCAAATCCATGTGGTCAAAAAATTATGGATTGAGCCTTTAAAGATGGCTTAACTTTGGGAAATTTTGGAATGAAACCCTCCATTTGTAGTAAACTGCTTCGACCTCCAAGTCCAACTGAACAATTTGTGGTTAAATACCAGAAGGAGCCCAGTTCTTGTTGCTGTTGTTGGACGAAGACCACCAGATCTGACAAGCTGTAATACATTTCTTATGTTAAGACCCAAAGGTCATGAGTTGGACTCATTTACATGTATAAACAAACACATAAACTTTGAGACACATTACGTGGTCTTCCTCTCACAACAGCTTTACTCTTTCAGTCTTTGCCTACATGACCACTTTGTCAGAGACAGTGTGTCCAGGGTGGGACTCGTCCTGAAAGGAGGACTGACGATTCAGCATGGGGACTCTGTTGGGGAGCTGGCCCAAGCCCACTGTCACTGCTGACAAGGAGAGGAGGCCAGGGAGGTGGGGGTACTGAATTTGAAAGCCTGTGTGATTGATTTCAAATAGAGGAGAAGGGGGAGGGACCCTCCTTTGTCTGTCTGTAACCCTTCACCCAGCCCAATCTGTTGGCGAGGGGTCCTCAGGTCCGCAGCCTGGCTGGACAATGAAGGCTTTGCAGGCTTAATGGGTGTGACTATGGACCAGAGGGAGTTTTTGGGGGTAGTGGTGTGAGGATAGCTTGGGCTTGTGTGCAAATGAAGAGGCTCTTATTATGTTAATGTCTCCTCTTCTCTCCCAAACGCCCATATCTTTATCCCTATAGCCACCATCTTTTAAATTACAAATCTTAATTCAGATTCACCACTCCGCCACTGCCACCAGGACCAGCTGCAGAAAATTCCCCTGTGGGGTTAAAATCTTTTCCAATTGAGTCTCAGTGCACCTCCTGAATCTGACCACAGGCAAAACAATTGAGACACAAACAAAATAATCACTGACAGTTGTGTGGAAATAGCTTTCTACAAAATGTATCAGCAAAGATGATGTCTTTCTGCAGATCTCTGATCGTTCAAAGGTCAGCCCAGTCACGACAGTTTGCAATTGGCACACATACCATACTCTCTGCCTTTCATTTTGCATTACCAGTTTGTATTGCAGCATTATTTTTTTGGTCCTTTTTTTCTTTCAAGTGTTCTAAAGTTTAAAGGAAAATGGGGAGTTTCATTCCAAAATGATCTAAATGCATCATCTCCCTCTGTGTAAAACCAATCAACCATTTTGTCAATGAAGGAAACATGTATCTTTTCTCCTCATGTGTTTGCATTTTAAGCTGTCGATGACTCATTTTGGAATGAAGCTCTCTCATTTATATCCACAAAGTGTCCAGATAAATTTGCATCTATACATTCCAGTTATCTGCTCTTCTCCCAGATACAAACTGTAAACAATCACAGCGTTATTAAACATTTCCTCAAGAGAATTATTTTAGAAATATCTAATTTATTTGTTTATTGTTTTGTTTTTATATGAAATAAAGTATAATTTAAAATAAAGCAGCCGTGTCCTTGTCTCTGTCTTTGCATAAAACATTTTTTGCCTATCAGCCATATCCTGATTCTAGACAGGTTGTTATCATTCTCATCAGTTAACATTGGCCTCCCCCCATTTTGCATAGTAAGCTGTCCTTGTCAAGCAGAGGGGGTAACCAGTTATCTAGTTCACCTGGGCTCCCAGGCTTAAAGCTGACCCATGTGCTTCTCTCTATCTTCTGAGGTTTCCCTTAGATGTTCAATTCGAAGGAGACCCCGGAGTAGACCCCAAATATGTTTGCAAGATTATATTACTCATCTATCTTTGGAACACCTCAGAATACCCAGCACCAGCAACGGGCTGGGAAACGTTGCTGGGGAGTTTGGAAGTCTGGTTGACCTTCCTTAGCTTGCTGCCACAGCAACACGGTAACGGTTCCTGTTGCAAACTCATTTTGTGTTCACATACCAGATATTGGGGTTTTTAGCTAACTGGTGGATGCAGTTGGTGTTTGTAGCCACATCTCATTGTTGTAGTAGCTCAATCAGTTTGTTGTTTTTATGAATGAGGTGGAGAAGGTGAGTGGAAACAATGTCTAGGGAGTATTTCTGCCAGTTATTGGCATAAGAGTCCTCAGCTAGCTAATCTGTGTAAAGGGTCAATTCCTTGAGCCAGTTTGTGCCCATTGCCACTTTAAAAGGACAATCGCAGGTTATTTCAACTTTCAACTTATTTTTCTAGTTTCTAGTTTCAGTGATAAAAACACTGTACTCAATAAATTAACAGCTGAGATCTGTGAACATCTAGTCTGAACATCTAAACCTCTTAATTCTGAGGTAATAATTTTACTGTCTTGCTCTTCCACACGTTTTTCTAATCTGATGGCTTGTTCCACACCTGTCTGATCACCTGATCTCAGAGCTTAGCAATTAACTCGTGAGTGACTTGTGAGTTTAAGTGAGTTAAATATTACCAAAATTATGACAAAAACTATGAAACTGGAATTTTCCACAAAGTCTATACTTTAAAATTTGTGCAACTTGAATTCTTTGTGCTGCTCCAGAAAGAAAAAAGAAAAAAAATATTGCTTCTACTTTTGTTAATAAAATGTGTACATTGTTTTCATTTCAGGAGTTTCAAAGAGAAACATTGGATAGGGAAGGATAGAGACTAAAGCGATAAACGGAAAGATTAAGCAGAATGGGAGAGAAACAAATGTGAGAAAGATTAAAGACAGAGACGGACACAGAGAGGGAGAGAGAGACGGCGAGACGGAAGAATGAAGAGATGGAGGTTAAAGGTCAAGAGGAGGGAGGAGAGGGCAGCAGTGATCCTGGTCAGCCCAAGCCTTTTGAAGGTGTGTGTGTGTGTGTGTGTGTGTGTGTGTGTTTGGTACTTCACTGTGTATGTGTACATGATTATGTGTCAGTGTGTGTGTGTTATCTCCTGTGTACATGGTGTGTGGTCTGTTCATGTATGTGTGTGTGTCTTATCTCCCATGTACAATAAATCTTGATCACCCAGAGAGTCTCTCTCTCTCTGAGCTCCCCTCCTGCTTGAACAGATAAAAGTCTCAGTCTGGGATTTGTGTCTCGAGGTGTGTGTGCGTGCGTAACATGAATTATAACTACCAGAATTATTTGTGTAATGCAGTTTTAAAATGCAGAAAATAAAACTCTAATTGGTTGACATCCATGGCGAGGTTGAGACATGTTCTGCTTGGCACAAAGTCCCGTTAATTATTGGAGAACGTTGTAGGTTCCTTGTCTACACATGTTTGCTTAAGAGCAAAATACTCACTATTTTCTGCTTACAGCGATTAGTAAGAGGTGGCAGAGGCAATATCGTGCAATTTGCTCACTTTCAGTGGGTCTTCACAGGTTCAGAGAGCTTTCTGACTGACTGTTAGAGTTATGGAGGGTGCCAGGGACAATCAGACCTGATCCTGAACCAACTACCGACAGATAATTCTGTAACGTAAGTCTCACAGACTGGCAGGCAAACAAATAAACTGACTATAGACGGGCACAAAATAAACTAGGTCCTAAGCGGGACACACAGCACAAAACCGTGAGTAGGCCTATGATGCAGCAAGGACAGGAAGTTTGGCCAGAGCTCTTATATGCAGGGATGATTGCTTGATAGCAGACAGGTGTACTGACTGCAGATAATGGGCAACCCACCCCACAGACTTGACACACAGACTTGAGATCTGCAGTTATACATTCAGACTGTGCAACACCTGATTAAAATAAATGTATAAACAGACATTATGAGACATCATATCAGGAAACTCAGGTGTATCAATGATAACTGCATTTCACTTGGTCCTCATTATGTGTGTTGGTTCACTGTCACTGTTACTGGGACACTTACTCATGGGAACTTACTCATCATTACTTTTAGTAAGCCCTAATTCAAAATGTCTGCTGTGCAACCAGACCATTAGTCCAGTTTTCTCCTCATTTTTTCCTCTACCCGTTCTTATGCAGTCAGCAGATGACAGGCTGGCAGTACCACAGTGCATAGCAGGAAGCTAAGATAACAAAAGCGAAAACTGCAAATTACTTAGACAATTTAATCAGATTCAGTGGTTTGTTTGCATTTTTTGCAAATTTCTTTGGACAGCCTCTGACAGAATGAACTGAGTCACAGAGGATGTTTTCTGGCTTTGTGATGTTTCTGGAGAGTGAGTCATTTTAATCACTTTTCACGTCCTGAAGTTGAGTTTGAGGTTTAGGTTCCCTGTGGAGTTTTAGATCTCTAGCACCACGGAGGAAACAAGCCAAGATACGTTACAATGTGCCAGGTAAGACAGGGAAGAAGGAGATTGAAAGAGAGTAAACAATGCTGGATATTAAATACTTAAAAAAATTGGCTTTGTAAATGTTTTACGAGGAAGGAAACACATTCAACAAGTTTGTTAGACCTTAAGGATACACACAATGGTGAGCAACACTGAATGTAAACATAACTTTTGTTTGTTTACAAGAAAACTCCACAGGGCACCTTTAAGGTTTGGATCAGGATGTAGTTTAGGTTTAGGATACAGGTGTTAAGGAATGTAGTCAGTACCATGTGTTATTTTATTACATCAGTGTTTTAAACTGAACCATATTTAGGATGACAGTAAAGCCCTATGTGGTGTACACACACATAGAGAGACTCAAACATCTACATGTGTAATGTATACACACAGAGCCCTCTTATCTCCACAGTACACTGTGTTCAATCTGCTGTGATTGCTTAACTCTAGATAGGAAGAATGTGTGTGTGTGTGTGTGTGTGTGTGTGTGTGTGTGTGTGTGTGGGTGTGTGTTTCTCAGCTGTACCTCTACTGACCTAGTATCGGAAAAGGAAATAATTGAGGTCATTTAATATTAGTCCATCATTTTAAGGCCAGAAAAATAAGCTACATTTAGGTCACATTTGCCAGGCAACCAGCAGAAACTGCAGGAAGTCACCAATCTGGCACAATTGTCTTGTATACTTTTTTTAATTTTTTGTTTTTCATTTTCAATCAACTTTTTCCAAGTCTTTATTCTAAGATAGGCTAATTGACAGATATGAGAGTGGTATAACCTTAAATCATTCATTTCCAGCTGTACAGACCTGTTTATAACCTGATAATATGTTCTTTTCTGTGACTGTAGAGATAGCTAAACTGACCACTGGACCAACACCTGAATTTGTTGCAGTTCATTCCTATCAATATTCTGCTCAGGGCTTGGTTTGTGTGTGTGTGTGTGTGTGTGTGTGTGTTTTTGCTGGGTGTGTACTGTATATGAGTGCAGTGTTAGACTCAGCAGCCAATATATCTGCTGACTTGTTTCCTCCTCAACTCGTCTGATTAGTCAGCGAGGGTCCAGTCTGTATTGTGGGACTCTATTTGACGACTAATCCAGCTCCCATTCAGTCAAATGAGCTATTGCTGCTGCTAGAAACCCCTCAGACTCCAGTTTTACTGACTTTCATCATGTTTCTGGGTGCTGCTGAGTAAGCTTAATGACAGTAGCGACCACAACACCACCTAGTCTGTAAAATAATATAGAGTAAATCCACACTAAGTGGATAAACTGTCTGTGTTTTGGCCCTCCATCCACTCCAATCCCCCATAATGCGTGCTTTTTAAAATGGTATGGAGCTCTAATTTCTGTTGTGCGTGGAAGGGTCATGTGAAACTTAAATAATAAACAATCCAGAAGACAACATACAAGTCTGCTTCTAGTAACCTTAATAAAGCATAAGTGTAAATGGGTAGGGACAGAATTCAACACTAACTTTCACAGCGGTTTCATGATTAGTTAAAGAAACAAACTTGACTTATCTTAACATGTAAAGACACACAGCAAGTTTCCATCATATGACTTCTTCCAAGCTCTCAAACAAAGCATGCTGGGAAGTCTCTTTTTTGTGAGTCCAAATTTCAAAATAGAAATTAGAACCTTAAAGTTGACTTGAAGGGAATAAAACGTTAATGACAAAACATGAGTTGATTGCATTAAATTTACCAGCAGACTGTTTTTTGGACAGCTGAACTTTCTTTTGTTTTTGTGTATTTTTAGTTGCTCTCTCCAGTTTCTCTGTGTTTTTACGTTCACACTCTTCACAAACCACAGTTTTCTTGGATCTTCAGTTTGAGGCATCTTGGCGCGGTTATTCAGCGCCGTGTGAGTTCACACGAAGTTGTCTTCAACTGGAAAAATACACCAAACAAGGAAGGAAAAGTCCAGAGTCTGAATGAACTGCAGGTCATGGTAATTGTGAGCAGACGGTTTGAGGGTTTAAACCCACATCCTCAGCCACCCATGAAACTGTTACTGTCAGCTTTGAAAGAGAGCGAGACATAATCCAGATACATTTTCAGTAAATTCCGGTCTGTATTTGTTAAATCAACAATAGTTATCATCACTTGGTGAATTTCAATAATCAAAGGATCGTATTTGTTATGAAGGCACCGAGACTAGACGCTTTGAACCTTAAAAAGGAAAGGAAAATGTCAGAGTCAGAGGTAAAATAAACTGTACTGCTGACAATATCTGTCTCATCTTTCTCTACTTGTCATCCTTATAACATCATAAAAATTCCAACAGCAATAGACTCTCATCTGTAGCAGCCTAAATATTTAAGGTTTGTTGTGCCAAAAATGGTATCATACCAACCCCAAACAGCCTCACTACTTCTCAAAGTCTCTGATTACCTAGGAGTTGTAAACTTACAGTGGGATAAAGAGTTTGAGAGGTCGAAAAAAAAAAGAAAGAGAGAGAAAGAATGGAGGAAAAGCATCATTAGTCTCATGAAAGACAGAAAGAAATGAGAAAACAACAAAATGGTCCTCACAGATCATGCCTGATTAATGTAGGTGAGCTGAAAAGTCAGCATCACGCCTTTAACGCTTGACAAGCGTCTTTATTTTTTACATTACACATAACATAATGCTGCAAACATACTACTTACAGTTGTAAGGTAACGTTATTTTGAAAGATGAAGGACATAATATAGCTACAGTATATTATATGTGGTGAGAGGTTATGGTAGATAAATGCTCTGTTTTGGACGGAAGTTTAAAGTACCGTTAGCTACTCATCTGGTTTGGAAAGTTTAATCAAAATTACCCAGACTCATTATGTGACTGTGCTTGCCGTTTGGTTAGTCCTCATTCTCATTCTCCGAAATATTCATCTGCAGTTCAAGTGAAACATACTGTTAAAATATGAACGTACATATTTTATGTATAGGACTTCTAATTTTAGTCATAACCTGCTCTACCCTGCTATACAGTCTGATGCTGCTTCTTTGGATATAAAAGAGGAGGAGGATTTGACTTTTTGCCTGTGACTAACTTTAATGTCCCTCTTTTAGTATTGTCCTGTGTATGTAGCCATCATGTGCATATTGATATTATGACGTTCTCATTTTAAAGCGAATCAGAAACATAAAGAGTCGACCACCTTTTCAAGTTAGCATTAGCAACAGCTAATGCTGCTAACAAACAGCAAAATCAGTGGATGTTGGCTTGAAATCAGAAGCCTAGACTGAAAAGCTTTTGTGTAAAATCAAGGACCCATTGTTTCAAAAATGACTATGAATTTGACATTGTGCTCCAAACACCCTGGTGCTCTTGCCAGAGGTTCATAAAAGACTGCTATTAATGTGCATGATAATACTTTGTGTTTTGTTGTTGCAGTTCCCAGTAGTTTATACTCTGTGTTCTCTTGTAGTAGCATTGTGCAGGTAGAGATATTATGTAGGACAAAACTTGGACTGCTTCATTGGACTTTTTGCCATTTAAAAATCTAATCAGCAGTTAACAGAGATGGGAGATGGACTAGAAACATGAAGCAACTCCTCTGTTTATCGCTGTTTAAAGTTTAACCCCTTTGCTACAGCACATTGAACCCTGGACCATAGGAACACACACACACTTTACAATTGTAGTCCTGTACTGTGTGTGTGTGTGTGTGTGTGTGTGTGTGTGTAGGGTGCAGTGCAATGTTTGTTGCTCTACTTTATCTATTGACCTCCGGAAGTATTTGTGATTCTGTCTACACACACACAGTGAGTGATAAGGCCAGGAAGAGAGTGTGGACACAGGATGTTGAGTTAACACTGGGACAACATGAGAGCAGCTTATCACACAGAGAAGCAGCCATAACACAAGTGGATACATACTGGTGTCTGCTGACACAGCCTGCCCCAGAGAGGAAACCAGTTACATTAAAGAGTTCTGCACTCTGCATAGATAGATAGATAGATAGATAGATAGATAGATAGATAGATAGATAGATAGATAGATAGATAGATAGATAGATAGATAGATAGATAGATAGATAGATAGATAGATAGATAGATAGATAGATAGATAGATAGATAGATTGCACTGTGCAAAACAGGATTGAAAACCCTGAATTACTGACCAGGCAGCTGCTCACATGAAGCAGACATTGGAGCTGTTTTTAATTGGCTGGTTTGTGGTAGTTTGATGAAATGCAAAATGCTTGAAATATGCACCACTTAAGCCCAGTACCCACAGTGGAGCCTTGTAAGTACATGGAAAAGAGAGAGGATGTGACATCTCTGGGAGGTCTTGGTGGATATTCAACATTTCAGAGGGTCAAAAAGTGCAGCAGTTTCTACTGTTGTGCAATGAGTTTGATCAGAACAGTTATTTCACAAGGCTGTGATTATATTTCCATCACTTCTGCTAACAAAAATGTTAAAAAAATGTTTTGACTAAGTTTAACCCTTGCATACTATTTATTATTATATTACTTAACAATATGGACAGTTGTGTATTGTTGTGGGACTGCCGATTGACTCGATTGAGACACAGGCAGTTTGATTTGAGTGAACACAAAACAAATTCTGCGCACTACTCAAAGTCTCAATATTTGAAAGCTGGCTGCACATTTGTAAGAGCAGAATCAGATTTGAGTGTTTAGATCCTGAACATGTGCAGCTAATTTGATCTTCACTTTTATCCAGCTGTTGCTGTTTTTGCAACTTCTGAGCACTTCTGAGACAAATTGAAAAGATGTTGCTTGCCAACCATTTCTGACCAAAAAGCTGCAACAAGGACATCCAGTGAGACAGTGAGGACATCCAGACATCATTGTCAGCCTTATTAAAGCCTTATTGCAAATAAAATATACACACATGCCAATGTACAGTTTCACTGCTTCATGATCCCCCCTCCAACTTGATTTGACTCCCTCTGGTGATCACACGTGTAGACACATTTGTGTGTGTGTGTGTGTGTGTGTGTGTGTATGTACAAATATGTGTGTATACAAGAAATGTGCAGCAGTTGCATAAAAATTTGGAAATATTTCATGTGGTGATTTTCCAATCTTAAAAAGTCAGGAGAAAGGACAATTTAGGGGGGGTTTACAGCTTTAAAATGCAACAACAACAGTATTATGTAAGGTTAATACCTATCACATGACTGGAGAAATTATGGATTTTGCCAGCTCTGTTTGAAGACATTATCATTTGAAAACTTGAACGTGTGTCTGTGTGTGTGCCTATATGTGCATGTATGTCGGAGACAGAGAGATGCTTTGGCTGGGACAATCTGCAACAGACCGGATCAGGTAACATAAGAGGACAGCCCAAAGTCATGGACAAAGCAGCACCCCTAAAACTGTAGACACCCCCCGCCTGGCGTCTGCTGTTACCCCACAGGGTCAGAACAGAGACAGATGGAGCTTATGGTAATATCTATTAAAGAATATATTTAACAAATCTGTTTCTGTAAATGAAACACAGAATAATTCATTTTTGAACACATTTGATTAACAGTAGGTAAAGTTTTACATGTCATTTCTCCCAGCATGCAGTGCACAAGATGACATCTAAAATAAAATGCACCAGCAGAGGAAAGGTTCAGGTTATATTAGTCCCTCTTGTTTCTCTACTTAGGCCAAATACTTCAAACAGATTTAGCCATTCTGTAAATATCAAACAGTGAAGCACATTAAAAGCTCATATTGTGATATTGTTAGAGGCCCCGGCATCCTGAGCTGCACATGCAGACAAGAGGGGCCCCATAACTCTGGTTTCCCCTCCACCCGTCTCCGCTGCTGCCGACTGGCCCTCGTTATTTATTGCTCTGTAATTTCTGCAGACTAATTGATTTGGCTCGGCTTTCAGGCTGCAAGGAGGCAGGAAGTCAGGCAACCAAGAGGTTAAGAGGGAGGAAAGTGTGTGTGTGTGTGTGTGTGTGTGAGTGTGTGTGTGTGTGTGTGTGTGTGTGTGTGTGTGTGTGTGTGTGTGTGTGTGTGTGTGTGTGTGTCAATGAGAGGAAGGGATAAAAAGAAGTGTGTTTCTCAGAGATAGAAAGATGAATATGTGAGAACAAAGTTGAGGAAGAGAAGATGAGTATGTTCAAGAGACAGTGTGTGTGTGTGCGTTCTGAGAGTGTTGCGAACATATGTGATGTGTCACATATTTACTGCTGATTTGTTATGTGTGTTTGTCAACTGGATTTAAATACTGTGTGTGACTGTATTCGTTCTGTCAGATCCAATACCTTAAATGTCTGCTGTGGGTATAATTAAATTTCCATACACTTAGAGCCGGTCTAGACTTTACTCTTTATAATATTATTTACAGAGACTCAACAGTTCCCACCATCAGCAAGCAAAATCCTTCTTTCTATGCAAATATAGAATAATCTTTTAAATGAGAACGTGTGTTAGTAACAAGCTCTAAAACTTTCCAGCAACAAAAAGACATTCATAACGGCTTAAGGTTAATGGTTTAAGAATCGTTACAGGTATCAGTGCTGGTTATTGGTATTCTTACTGGTCAATAGCCTATGGTTATATTGCTATAACAATATAAGGTAACACCATTCTTTACCATATATTTACTACAGGTGATAATAGGTTGGGTGATACTCAATTGGCAACTATCATATAAAAAAAAGTCTGAGGTCGGTAAAGAGGCTGCTATGAGCTGCACGGGATGGCTGATTATTGGTAGCATTTTCT
This sequence comes from Argyrosomus regius, assembly GCA_946959425.1. NCBI lineage: Eukaryota > Metazoa > Chordata > Actinopteri > Sciaenidae > Argyrosomus > Argyrosomus regius. The sequence goes on along the minus strand of OX336896.1, from coordinate 13,529,063 downwards.
AGCTGGTGTACCTGGACTGCAGAAGAAGTAGTCAGTGAAGAGATTCATTACACATTTAATGAATCTCTACAGAGCAAAGGGGGAAAAATGTGATGCAAACAGTGCAAATATATGGCAATAAGAGCAACAAATTGAAGCCAACTTCCCTCCAAAATATGACCAATCCACGTAAACGTACTGTAACTTGCAGTTAATCAGATCTTGAAAACCACTGAAGGATCCCTTCAATATAAGTTATTTTTTCTCTATTCTTCTGTTTCTGATTCAAAAGTCTATGAAAACAAAACCCCAGTTGTAATAAACTGTAATTATCCTTTAAAATCTGCTCTGCAACCTGGTAAGATTACCTGAAACATTCAGCAAATTGATTTTTATCATGGAATGAAAACACCAGCTATGTGTATTGTAGGAAAACACACTGAAAACAACCCAAAAGCACTACAGTTTGTTTTTGAAAATGGTCAGCAGGAATGCAAATTAAACATTAAGTATATGTAATTATCAGTAAATGGAGCAAAGCATACAAAGATCCATGTATGGTGCTTTAAGCCAAACTAAGCAGCATTTTAGCTGTGGCTTTTGGTCAGCATTAGATTTCTACAATTTATAGCTCCATGCTAAGTGGTTTCAGGTCAGAAAATGAGGGTTCAATTAAATTATCCCCCAGACAACACTTAGTGAAGGTCAGTAGCTGGCTGAGATCAGCCTGCTCAATGTAAAAAGCATCAATGAACTCCTGTCCAGCTGGTCTGTCAGCAGAAGGCTTTCAGGGGAGACTGTCACACCCCAAAGACTAAATTGCTCCCTCAGGCCTCATTTAAGACAGTCGATGGACAGCAGGTGGAACAGGACTGCAGGAGATACAAACTCCTTCTACCACACTGACCTCCTCCTTGTGTGCTATTTGATATTGCTCATGTAGCCAAGATTTAATGCTTATGTGTGAGTTTATAAAGAGCGATTAGTTCTCTCTGCAAAATCATTTTGGTGCTTAGAGTCATTTAGAGTCAAATGCCAGAACTTGTTTCCAGCAAATCTAACTGGGATAATCACATAAATGGTCAATTTTCTGCTCAATAAGTGTCTCTGACTGTATTACATTTACATTCAATGAACTCGCATTGGCAAATACATCTTGTAGGGGACAAAATGTCACTGATCTTGTTTTTATCAAGACAAAAGGGACATGTTGATATTGACTGGATCTGCACAGCGTTCACTTCAGTCTTAACTTTAGCCACTTTAATCACTAAATATGACGTCAGTTGGTCATCCAAAATTCACTGAGCTGTAGTTCACCGTGTATATCGGCCGGTTGCAACTTGCACGACCTGAAGAAATTACAGTGAATTCAGTCTCCACCTTCACTGATGGTTCAGACAATGATTCAGAGTTGGACTGGTTCAAGCAATAGACAGTATAAAACATGGACGTTGTATCTGGGACGTCACTCAGGTGACAGGTTTCTAGGCGGACTGTATAAAGCCTGGGAGCTCAGGCAGGCCACTTGTAACTGCATCCACCTGGCAATCTAAATGGGTATGGGGTGTTGGTTAGCTCAGTTGGTAGAGCATCCGCCCCATGTACGAAGGCTCAGTCCTTGCCACAGCGGCCCAGGGTTCAAACCAGCTTTTTATTATGCATAACTTTAAGGCTTCATATAATTTGAACAGGTGAGTTATATAAATATTCACACTACAGTTGTCATGAACGGGAAAATTAGCTACAGAGACCAAAACCGAGACATTGTTTTTTTTTAAATGTGCAGTTTTTTTAGTCTGAGTTTTGCATAACAAATCAAGGCAGCCATCTGCTGCTGGAGTGAAATTGTTTACCTTTGAGCTGTTGCAGAGCTTAACTTGGATTTGATGAAAAAAAAGTGAAGCTTCTAAGCTTAATGTCTCCCAGGAGTCTTGATATATTTCCTAATGAGAGCAGTTGCTGATGCTACGTTGTCAGGTGTCAGCGAAGAGGTCACGCAAACATTTGTAAAATTGTCAGTCTCAGCATCTGTTGCATGTGTCGTGTTACAGATGCAGAGACGACATGCATGAAGAGAAAGCGAGGGAGACAGTGAGGCTGCATGAGAGAGCAAGAAAATGTGCCTGAGAGATCCATTTATAACGGGGGGAGAGAGAAAAAAAGGTCGAAATATGTGTGAATAATCCAATCCGACCCAAAACTTAACGGCTGACTCTTTTTAATGGGGAAGGATTTCTGGATCTGAACCCAGACATGCTAGTGCTGGCTAGACTTCTCCAGCAGTGAAGCCAACGTCTCTTTAAGTGGAAAAATAAAGGATTTAATAACATAAGTGAGAACTACTCTGCAAAGTAGGGTATTTTGTGAATGAAAGCTCTATGGACTATGAAGACTATGGAGCCTTTCAGGCGCTTTGTTGCTATCAAGATTTCACCTTTTCATGGGAAATTACATAATGTGATTTTTTAAAAATGGAACATAAACCAACAAGAGCATGATCCCTCACCAGCTTCCCACACATTAACACAGCCAACTGTGTTGATCAGATTGCACAACAATGCACATAAGAGGCCAGTATACTCCATCAGAACTACTACTCAGATGGTCAAATAGCTTCAGAAATCGCTTCCCCCCAACATCAGACTGAGGCGGGGGGCTGTGTCCAATCATTTCTGTAACTTTCTGAAACAGATGACCCGACATTCACACCCACTTCATGCCATGATTAGCCAGCTGTTCTGTGCCAGGGTTTGAACTTTTTTCTTAAGCTCTCTTTTTTTCTTTCTTTACACAAGTATTTCTGTCAGTCTTCATGTGAACAACCCAGCGCAACACTATGAATACTTGTCTGAAAATGTGAGCTGTTATCCACATATTTAAATGATAATGCATCACCTGCGAGAGCTGGTTTTGGATTGGCTGTAGATCCTAGATTTTCCATGTGATTGGACAATACATTGTACAAAACGCCTTTTTTTCTAGTGTGCTTGTCGGATCATTGAACAGCATCTAAAACCCCTGACTCCTTGCTTCCGACAATTTCGCTAACCTCCTGAAACTAACAATCCAACTTCTGCATCCATTTCATGTCGTTATCAGCTCATTTGTTTTATTATTCACACTATTTTCCCATAACCACAATTTCAACAATGATTGCATCTTGCTCTTCACTTGTGTGACCATTTAGAACAGCTATTAACACTTTTGACGTTAGATGTGGTGTACGACACTTTATACAAACTAGTTTGTTTCAAGCATGCCTCAGCCTTTAATGCTGGCTAAGTGTTTAGCTCTCTGTGCCTCTCATACGCCCAGAATAATTACTTTACCCAGTGTATAAAGTTAAACGTGCAGTGTTTTTTAAATTAGCATCTCATCTAAGCTTTATTATTTACTGTAAGAGTTATTACGAGTGAGTTATTCTATTTATCATTGCACCTTTTATGAGAAGGTTGGTGAGAGAGAAAGACGTAACAGGCAGTTGTTTCTATTTATTAATAAAGCCCATAAACGTGCCATATATATCTTACTTATTAAACTGGCTTTATAGCCATTATTTGACTCATTCAAGTTCTACCAATTTTGGGAAAATTGCTCAGTTTTTGTGCCGTGCACACTTAAAGACATTAAAACTTTAAAAAACACAACTGTCCATTTAAAATCATAATTACAAACTACTTTGCTCTGTTTTAACTGTGTTCGGTTGTGTCTATTTTCTTAATTTAATAATCAATATATTTTGTGTGTATGTATTTTATCTATTATTTTATTTGTACTCTCGACATCATTGCAAGTGAGGGCATGAACTCAATGATTCCTTGAGATTTAAATAAAGGTTCAATGAATGAATGAATCAGGATGTCTGGTTGCTGAGTGGTCGAGATGCATACCACATAATCGCAACGTCCGCTATTGAATTCCTGCCAGGCATCTTTGTTGCGTGTCACTCCGGTCTCTCTCTTTCTCTCCCTTCATTTCCTGCCTGTGTCTTTACAGCCACTATCAAATAAAGGCAAACATTTTAACAATATAAATAAATTATCATGTCATTTATTGCTATGTGAAAACCCTGTAACCCCAGATTTGGTCAGTGTTTTGCGCCAACATAAATTCCATGATCAGATCATCTTCTGTGGTTTGAGAAGCTTCCACCTCCTCTTTGGCTTAAGAAACCTTTTCAAAACTGGATAAACTGACATAATGTTCAAGAGGTTTTTCAGCTAACAGCCATGTATTATGTGGTGGCAGAGATAGAGAAGATAGAGAAGGTGTGAAAGAAAAACAGACAGCAGATGTCATCCGGGCAGGGGGTCTGTCTCATCCCTCCCCATTCAGATGACTTATTACCTCTCACTGTGTCTGTCTGACTCTCTTGTCTCTTTTCTCATGCTAACTGGGCCTGCTAACATTTAGGTTAACGTGGAGGATGTGCTCATGTGACAGAGCTGCAGAGGCTGATGATGTTTTTTTTATTAATTTTGACCAAAGAGTCCCATAAACAAGAGGCGTTCATGGTCCCCAGTAACCAAGACTCCACCTAGAGTTTATTTATTTATTATATTTAGTGTAATTTGGTCGGGTAGGGTCCTGTTGTGCTGTGACAGGTCACGGCTCACACCACACACCACATTGTACATCATAAACATTAAAAATATATATATTTCTTTTAGACTTACTTGTTAATTGATGCAGCATTGGGTGCCACGTGGTTAAGGTTCATATAGCACATGCTGTACTATAACGTCCTTGGTTTGTTTCCAGCCAAGATGCTTGTTGATATTTTTAATTAATATGTATGTATGTCAGGTTTTAGGCAGGTTTTTAATGGTTCTGTTTAGGATTTGGTACAAAACTGTGGAGAAATGTAAAAAAACAGGTGGCTTCATTCTCACCTACCTGCTTCACTTACGTTTAAGTCGTAATGAAACAGCTTGTTGAAAAGTGGCCAGTGATAAAAATAAAAGGAACACGGGGGAGGCAGACAAAAATCGAATCTGTCCAAAAATCTGTGGTAATATCACTGATCAAAGTTATTCTTTATACCGATATGCAGTTTTTCAGGAGGAAAAAAACACTAGGGGGTTGATATAAATACATAACAAAACAATGTTTATTATTACTGGTATATGAAGACAATATAAACATATGAGGAAAGATATTTTTCCATTGTGAACTCAAAGTTGCAGCCAGCAACAGCACTTGTGTTTTTAGGATTTTGTCATCAGAAAGATAAAACTTGACATTAAATTCGTCTTTCAAATGGTTGGTGATAAAGTGGTGACAGACAGACGCTTAAACGAACCTTGAGTGCATATATTAAAACCCACAGTCATTAATCAAACAGTATAGCATAAGCAACATTAATTTTTCAGTAACTTTTGCATCCATTCCACCTTAATCTTACTATGAAACATTTTAGGAGTCTTTATGGTATAAATTTGCACAAATGCAAATAGTGATAGATTGTACATTACAGAAGAGTGCAGCTTCAGGTTGATTTGCACATGGCTCTTTGGTCTGCTGCACCATCGTGACGCCCTCGCTCAGCGGTTTTTAGGAACTCTGTTTCATGTCTGTTAGTGCTTCAGCGACCACATCACAGCTCCATCCACACATGGCAGAGAGGTTTCAGAGCCATGACCATGTGTGAGCTGCAGTAATTGGTGGTGGGTGGTAATTGCCAAGGCGTCACCAAGCGGGTGTGTTTGTATGTATATAGGATGTGTGTGTACGTGTGTTTGTACTGTGTCTCCACAGTGTCTCGAGGTCTCTGCTCTCTCTAAGCTGCTGACAGTTCCCCATTAGACACTTCATTACTGTCAAAGCAGCAGAAACAAACCATCCAGCACTCGCCTTTTACCCTCCTCTCTCTCCCTCTCAGAAGTGGACGTTTAAAAAGTGATTGTAATGTTTCTGAGGACGTCAACAGGAACAAGGCAGAGCCTGTGTGAACACAGTCAACGTGAACATGATCACAGGATGTATGTAACATTCACTGCAGAATCAGCAGGAGTCATGTTATTGTAATCTCTTCATTCTTTTTCGCTCACTTTGTCCTCACATCTGTCCACTCTGCTTGTCTGTTTTGGTCTAGAAAATGAAAGGAGGGACCAGGGAAGGGATCATCTTTATGTAGAGGTGGAGGACATATTCTTTATCCAATACTTTATTTGGATAGTCAGTCGACAGATAATTTATAAAGTATGTGCAACATTTCAACTGTTTCACTTTGTCTGCAGATGTTTAACAGATTATGTATACAGTATATGTGAACATTCATGAACATACGCCAAGATGTTGGTTGTGCCTAAGCTAACCAAACTTTTAACCACACTGGTTTAATATCAGAAAATTGCTTTATTTGTGAAACAAGTTGAATTGTTGAATCTCATCTAATAAAGTGCAACACTTATATCACACTGTTAAAGTACTCTGTCACTTAATTGTTACTTAAGTTATAGTGTGTAAGTGTAAGCAGAAAAATGTACTTAAAGTATCAGAAGTAAAATCACTCAATTACTATTTATTACTATTATAATATTATATATTATATCATTACATTTTTATGATTATCATTCATGCAAAAACAGGATTTTACTGTTGAAGCTCATTGTGAACTTTTGTTTTTTGTATGAGACTGCAAGTTATGATTATTTAAATCATAGATTAATTTTCTGATTAGTTTCTCCATAAACTGATTGATTGTTTGGTTTTCAGAAAACACACTTCACAATGCTTGTTTTATTAGCAAACCTCAAAATGATTAAAAAATAAATTAAAAAAGGAAAAGCTGCAAATCTTCACATTTGAGAACCTGTTTATTAGTTGCCAGCTAATTTTCTGTCAATCAACTAATGATTAACTGACAAATTGCAAATATACTGTTGGATAGGATATAACAAAACATATTTTATAAACTCTTCATGTTTTGTGTGTAAGAAAGGGAAGAAAACATTCTTCTCTGAAATGTAGAGGAGTCGAGGTATAACGTTTCATTTAGTCCTTTATATCTACATCCGACCTTTCATCTGGTCTCTCAATGTTAAGAAAAAACATCAAGGAATGAAACCGTTTGTGACCTTTCTTTCATTTTTGATCCGGTTGTTATTGTTTTTCAGTGTCCGCTGGTGTTGACCATATTTCATACATTCAGCCAAAAGTGAAAATAAAGAAATGAACTCGCCAGTATTTTAATGCATCAACTAATAGTCACACAACCGCATGAGGCTCCATCTACATGGAAAGCACAGCGGGTGAGGAGGTTGTGGTGGACAGATATTTCAGCTTTCAGGAAATCCAAAACCACTGCAGGGTTGTTTTGTGATTAAACTGAATCACTTGTCAGTCGGATCACACAAGGTCAAAGTCATTTATTCAATAAATATGTTTCTGTAACTATTTAATACATACTTCCATCCCTTGCAAGCATTTTGTAGGTATTGAAGAAACTGAATATTGATTTCTGGTATTTCCTTTCACCTTTTCTAACTCAATAGATGATAATTCAATCAACAACATTTGGAGCTACGGCTGAAACATGCCAAAATATTTGCTGGACTTCATGGCAGGAAATAGAGCAGAATTTTAAAAAATAAATGGCTTTCAGTCTAAAAATTGGACAGTGCTCTTAGGTTACTTCTCTGCAGACTCGATGTTTATAACCTTTGCCTCATTTGCTCACATAAAGTTTTCTTTTAATTATATCTTCAGTGTTCCTTAACAATCTCCTGGACTTGGATACTTAATTTTTGTTTTGTTGGGTAACTAAAAACAGATTTTTAAACGTAGTGTTCAGATGTTTGGACTCAGTTGAGTTCTCTCCTTCCAGTTTCATGTATACAGGCTTTGACTTCCAAAATCAACGCACTGCAAGTTAAGAAAAAACGTGCAAATAGACAAAACGCAAGCAAATTAATAACAATAAGAATGACATCTTCACCAATTTGACATTACATTTTGAAGAAATGCTGCAAAGCGAGAAAACACAAAAACGCTACAAGCACAGACAACAACGGAAACTGACCAATCAGCGTCCTATGAGCAACTATCAGCATCAACAGTGTGAGCTGTAGGCATGTTTAACACTAATTTTGTGTGATGATGTATGTGTGGACAGTTTGCTCAAAAACAACAATGGTGAGTGTAGATCCTGCTAGCATCAGTTACATCAGAACTAGAGAGTATTTCTTGGATGAGCGATCCATACTCATGACATGAGAGTTTGACTACGTTATATGGTTTGTCGAGCTGATCTGATCTTGATCTGTCGGTTGAAGTTTGCCCATGATAAATAATGATAGACGGGTGGTTCATCCAATCACCTGGCCTGAATTCTTTTGAAACGACGACTTCTCAGATGGTTTTGTGTTACAAATGATCAAATGTATCACAGTCAGTTTAAGCCTCTCACACTACTTCCCACAGCGGCACTGATGTATGGATGTTTTCATCCATTGTAAAATTCTCATTTTCTACGATATCTGTGCATGGATATCACGATATAGTTAAGGTTAGAGAAGTTTAGTTGAGGGTTGTGGTTACAGTCAATAAAAACACCAGTTCTGTGGTGTGGATCTGTGACAGGACGAGAACTCTGGTTTGCTTCAAGGGCACACTACTTCCCACAGCGGCACTGATCGTGTACTGGACGTACTGTAAATCACCCACCGTGGAAGTAATTCCCAGGGATGTGTTCCAACCTCCAGTCACCTAACAGATAAAAACTGATAAAAAATGAAATTGTTGGCTGGCGTGACTTGAACTCTGTCCTTTACTTCCTCCTCTCTGTCTTCCAGGTAAACTCACTGTGACTGTTATCAGGCTAATTATCAGATCTGTTCTTCCTCTCCACCTCATCTCTCCTGCAGGAAAACAGGAAGGCAGGATTAGAGCGACGCGCTGCGCTGAGATCCGGAGAGGCCGGACGAGTCGCCGGGTGGAATGCACACACACACACACACACACACACACACACACACACACACACAGAAAGAGAGAGAGAGAGAGTTTTGAGTCACTGACTACACAATCTACACTTTCTCTGAATCTCTCTCACACACACACACATGCACACACACACACCCATTAAATCCATTAAGTGATCATGAGCAAACAAATAGCACAAACAGCTCGGGGAAAACTCATCCTATCGTGGATCTAATAAAAAAAAAAGTCACGGGGTGAGGACGACGAGGAGAGAGCCAACAAACAATAAGGGCCTCAGACTGCTGCCAAGAACGCCACAGTAACATTTACGACCTGCATTAGGGTTCAGACCCAGTCATTATGAGGAAGAAGTGCTCATTATAGCCTTTTATGGGAGGAAACAAATAGTCTCCTGTGACTCGCATTTTTGTTGAAATGCAAAGATGCAAAACAACGCGTTAAAAAGAAAAAAAAATCGTGGCTGTAGTTGGTCGAGAAAACACGCAAAGTTATCTTGGACAGATATCTGTGACCTTGAGAGGCGGTAATTGAGCGGAAAGGGGATGTAAAACATCCGCTGGTGGGGTTTAGTGTGACTGTGTACACACACACACACACACACACACACACAGCAGCAGCAGCAGCAGCAGTGGCAGCAGTGTTAGTCCCAGGCTGGCCTCTCTCTGGCATTATCTCATAGCCTGAGCACTCCCGCTGCCTCTGAGGCCGGCCAGCTCCACACACAGAAGCATTACGTGCATCTGCCTCGCATTAATCGGCAAATTATAGAAAAACTGCGCGTCAAAAGACATTACTGAGGGCAGAGGGGTGAGGTGATGGGATCTACTCACACAATACAACCTTGCACACTATATACTGTACTTCATTTACATTCACATTCAGCACAGTGAAAGCTCTTTTAGTGTTTTCTATTTTCTTTGTATCGTTTGTTTCGTGTTACAGTTTTTTATTGTTTTAGGTTTTTGTGAACTCTAAACTGTACTCATACGACATAAGAACATAATTTCCTACATTTGTTTATTTCTGTGCTCAGATTTATTTTACAGCTTCACATTGATAAATAATAGTTTAAATAGGTCACAAGGGCCCCACTTCCACGTTCACAGCCACCTACTTTGCTGGGGGGCCCCCGTGACGCCTGTTGCCACGGATACTATTCAAAGCTACAACCACCACATCCGTGGGCAGCTAATAAGAAATTCACATGATCTCATCCCAGTGCAGGTGGTTTCTGTGCCATTTCTTTACACTGACTGCAGAGTACAGAAAAAAAAAACAATCAGCAGGAAGTTACAGATATTAGTCAGTGTTGACAGATCAATACATTCAGTGAAAAATAAAGTTTGTGCCAAGAGGAACCTGCACGATGAGCCAGGCGACTCCACATTGTAAAAACACACACTTTGTGTTTACTTAACAAACAAATCTTTTCTACCCTTTGCTTTAAAATATCACTGGCCTGCACTGATACCTGCTTCCAGGAAATAAGCCACAGCCGTGCACTCTCACCTGCTTTGTCCTGCCAACTCACCAAACTAACTGCCAGTGTTTGAAATGAGGACATTACAGACAGTTTAAAGTTGATAGGAGCTGAGAGAAGAGATAAGGAATGACATGCAAGTTCCCAACCATACCTCGAGTCCTTAGGCCACCTATGTACCTCATTTTTGTTTGTTTAGTAGAAACATAATACACAGATAGAGGAGGGGAGGGGGAGTCACTATATTGACGATAAACATGAAATATTTATATTGCATTATCCACTTACACGATAATATTGTGTAAATAAGCCTCTTACATAATTTCTGTTTCTTTTCGTCCATGCTTTGTGATTCACGCTCCAGCATAGTTCCACACGGCGGCAATGCACCTTAACGCTGGTCGCCAGTGTTACAGTTGAGTATAATTCATTTGCTAGAAAAGAGACAAAACACACAATAAAGGTTAGAGATGAATTTGACTGGGATTTCTGTTGCTGTTGTTGTTTTTTCAAAAATTTTCAATCGATGTCATGATAATATTGAATATGTATATATACATACATGCCCGTGATCTTTGCCTCAGTTCACATTGTTCTTGTCCACATTTCCAAATCACCCAGGATTTGAACAATGTGAACTGACAAATCCTGGACTGTCTTTAATTGTTTTTTTAAATCTCAAACACTTTACAAACCTCACAGATGGCAGCTACTTTAAATCTTGTTCTGTGACATCTGTTAATCTGAATGTGATGTTCATGCAGTGGTTTGGTTTTTCCCACAGCGCCTCTTGAAGTGAATGAATCTTGTCGTATCAAACTTTATGATCATCACTGAATGTTGACACGTAAAATGTGAGTTATGCAAAGTCTTCATTTGTGGTTCTCCAAAATCTTAGTCAGAGATCTGTATTTTTCAGTCTTTTATCTCTGTTGATGATAAAGAATTTACACACTCTCCACTCTGGAGAAACCAGCGTCATGCTTCACTACTGCTCTCTCATCAGGACAAACATCCAGTGTCTCTGTGTAACCACCGAATGTTCTCCGTGGTCAGATCTCCCCCTCCCCTCCCATCTCTCAGATATTTCTGTAATGAATAAACTTTCTCGCCTCTGACATTCACTCTCAAAGAGTTTGTGTTTGTCAGCACTTATGGTTTACCCAGCATCCCGCGGATCTGACTCACTCTCTGACTCTCCTTCTCATTTAGGTTTGGAAATATCACTTTGCTGCTAAAATGTTTTAGATATTTAGTTTGTTTGTTTGCTGCTTCGTCAGTGCATACGATTTTAAAAACCTAAGGAAGTGACACAATTCAACAGGGGTGAGTTATATTAACAAGCCAAATTAAGGTGACTTACAAGGGGGGTGAACAATATCATGATTGTCATTACAACACAAAAGAACAGAAAAAAACTTTTGAGTTTGTCGGGTTCTTGCTTAGGATTTCGTTATCTTGTTTCAGATAAAATAAAACATCTCAACAAAAAAAGTTGAAGCTGCATTAAATGTGAACATTTTTGTAAATATGGACAATGCACAAAGATTGAGTTATTCACACATGAAACATTTAGATTAACTAGCTATTAACTAGTAGAAAGACTTTATCAGTATGACTTGTAGGTATGTGGCAGTTCTTTTCAGTGTACAGTTCATTTCAAGTAAAAATACTAAAATGTATTTAATGTTTGCTAATGCATAAAAAACAATCAGCCAAAAGTTAGAGCATACTATTTTCTTGACTGTTTAAGGAGCCTCTGCAGGCCTCTTAATAGCACCAAACTGTTGTTGCAGAGCAATTTGAGACAAAAGTTACATACATGAATGGATACTTTTCTATCTTTTAATTCCCCATTCTTCCCACAGGCATCAGAGGGGCAAATGTATTTATTTCATGACTTCATAAAATAGTTAAATTCTATTTTGTTACGTTTTTCCATCACATTTTGTGTTAACATCAGTGGTTTTTAATCCACATTTAATTAGTGTTGGCATGTTACCTTTATTTGCATCAAACCACAATATTACAGCACTAAAATGCCTCGTAAACGATTTGGATACATAACCTTTTTTTTTTTTTATCACAAGTCAAGACTTACAGGCATTGCGTGACTGTACATGGACCTTGTCTTGGTATGGTCATTATCATATTTAAAGTTGCCAAAGACTATAAACTATCATCTCCTCATCTCCCTGATGAGGACAAACTGTTAATGATGAGTTATGAAACTGTAGAGTAAAGAGTAACAAAAAATCTTGATGCATGACAGTCTTAAACTCTCTCTATCCCACTTTCTCCGTCTCTTCGTGTCCCTGAGGGTTACGGATCCAGACTTTCTTGGCTTCGTCTCTTACAATCTCATTTACTCCCCAACAACACAACACTCGTTGCTCATTTCCTGCGGAATCAAAAACACGATTTAATTTGCCTCGTTAAGGCTAAATGTGGAATGCATGCAATGCGTGTGTTTGCGTGTGGATGTTTTCATGCCGCACCACAACCGCAATCAACACAAGCAGCAATAATAAGGGAGAGAGAAAATGAGAGAGAAAGGAATAATGCAGATGAATGAACTGACAGAGTGAGATGGACAGATGTGGAGCGAGTTGGAGAGCGGCCAGAGTCTGCAGCAGTTTGCATTTAATTTCACACACTTACATTTCCTGATGGTGTTTTTCTTCCAGGGAAATACTTGATTAGTCAAGTTGTTTAAGGTGACTTCCTCTACAATTACATTCAAACACTTTAAAAATCAACAATTACAATTAAGACTATACAGATTATTAATCAGTGTTTCAACGCAACAATACAGAACTAATACTTTAAGTTTGAAAGTGACTTGATATACGACTGTGGATGGTCAACAGTCCAGGGGTCTGTTGTTGTATTTTGGGCTTTATAATGTGCCACACATTTTCAATGGGAGCAATGACAGTATAAAGAATGGAGTGACGCCATAGGTTTCCAAAGCACTGTTTTAAAGCTAAAAATATGCAACAGGGTCCGGCGCCATGTTGGATGTACTGCTTCTTCCACCTCCCGGCCAATCTAAATATTGGCAAAGATGTGAATCATCGGCGGATCTAAAGCGGGCTGAATAACACCTGGGTGCTTGAATAAGCCATCTGTAACAGCACTTACCTGTCAAACAAGTGGCGATGCTGTTAAATATGTGCTTTAAATATATACTCTAAGCCTTAATATCATTTGAACAGGTGAGTTGTATAAAAATTCATCCTCAGTACAGTTGTCATGAACGTGGAATTAGCTATAGAAACCAAAAACCTTTTTTGTACCAGGCTGTAAACATGTTTATGTTTATGTACATGCTGTGAAGTTTGACATTTTAATATGGCCGCTCTTGGAGATTGACTCACTTCTGCAGCCTGTCTCAAGCGGCCGCCCGAGGAATAACATTTTTTAGCACTTCCGCATCAGCTTCATTTTCCAGCACCAGAGGTTGCTGCTTGAATGGGAGACAGGTCTCGACTGCAGTCAGGCCAGTTTATCACCTGCACTCTTTTACTACAAAGCCACACTGTTGTAACGTGTACAGAATGTGGTTTGGCATTGTCTTGCTGAAATAAGTAGCAACATCCCTGAAAAAGATGTTATCTGGATGGCAGCATATGTTGCTCCAAAACCTATGTGACTATGTAGCATTAATGATGCCTTCACCGATGGACAAGTTACACAAGATACCACCATATGCTGGTCTGAACTTTGCACTGGTAAATACCTGGATGGTCCTTTTCCTCTTCAGGACACAATGTCCATGATTTCCATGATGTGGACTCATCAGACCGCAGCACACTTCTGTTGGGTCCAGAGAAGTTGATGATGTTTCTGGATGTTGTTGATGTCTGGCTTTCACTTTGTAATTGTAGTCTTGCACATGCAGTGACAAACTGTGTTTACTGACAACGATTTTCCAAAGTGTTCCTGAGCCATGTAGTAATATCCTTTATACATTATTGGTTTTTATTGCCGTGCTGTTGGTGTTCAGTCTCGCCTTTTACATGCAAAGAGTTCTTCAGATTCTCTCTCTTTTAAGGATATTAACGATTGTAGGTGGTGAAATCCGTAAATTTATTGCAACTGTGTATTGAGAAACATTGTCCTTTAACTGCTGGACTATTTGCCCATTTGCAGTTTTTTACAATCTGGTGAACAACTGAGCCTTTCATAACCAATCATGATATGCTCACCTGTTATAAATGAACCTGTTTACCTGTGGAATATTCCAAACAGATGCTTTTTATAATCTTTGTTGGCCCTGTGCCAACACTGATTCTAGGGCGGGCCTTTGGCGTTTTTCGAAGTTTTGTGGTTACTCAATGCCACTAAATAATTAATATTAATTGATATCCATGGGCCATGTGTATGTCGAAAGAGTGCTTTAAATAAAGTGAAAGGGAATTCACACACACACATACAGTGTTTGCATTTTAGTAAATACATTTATATTAAATCTTTCTCACATGCTTCACATGTTTTCTTCAGTTCTCTCTGAACAAACACACAAATACACACACACCCACACACAGTCGCGCACACAGAACCATCTTTCATGGATCATCCAGTGGTGTAAACTGATTCCCACCCAGATACAGTCAGCCTTTCAGCCACGCAGAAGGAATCTGACAGGAGTGTGAAAGTCGCTGTGTGAGGTTTAACATCGGATGAAGAAGATTACTCAGGGGGGAAAGAATTAAATGAGCACTGAAACACACAATGTGTACAATTGTACTAATATGTGGGTGTGGGTGTGTGTGTTTTGGTGAAAAAATACCAAACATTTGCTCCTCAGATGTAAGAATTTGATGCTATTCTACCAATTTTAACACATCAGTTTGACCTCCTGTAACTTATTATTTGACATTTTTAAGACTAAACGATAAATTTGATATGCATAGTATGTGTATATGTGTGTGTGTGTGTGTGTGTGTGTGTGCGTGTGTGTGTGTGTGTGTGTGTCACTTGCTGTTGAATCAACTGCTCTCTCTGTTAAAAAATGCAGTATTTTTTCTCCATCACATTGCTTGCACACATGCATCCTTTATAACTGAATCTCTGTGTTGCGAATTGGAATGAAATAAGCTTGACTCAACTTGTTTCTGAAGGTTTAATTGTGCTTTGACTGCTTTATTACCTCCTGAGCTCCAGGTACTTGGCTCCCCTTAATTCTCTCAAGTGGTGTGTTGACAGTGAAAACAAGCCGGGGGAACAAACGCCAGGAGGGATCCAAGGATCTGATTGCACAGCCTCAAGCCCCCTACTTGGCTCAGACTACAATGGGCGTTTGGAGGGAAAGATGGACGGTCATACAAAGAGTTTGGAGTTTTGCCAATGTGCAAGTGCGCCTGAGGTTTCTTTAAATATGCCTGCTGGAATGCCACCTCAGTGAGAGTATTTTCACTTTTATGAGGAAGAGTGGTTTTGATTTACTTCCAAATTAGAAGTCATAGAAGGGACGGATAGGCACGGATTCAGAGAGGTTGGACTCGTGCCAGCATGAAAGTAATACTTCTGAAATGATTTACAGTTCATTCTTAAACTCACACATTAATTATAATATAATAATTTAAAGATTAAACCTAGTTGTTCTATATTTTTAATTCCATTTAAATGCTGCATTCATGTTTTTAATAAAAGATCCTGATAATCCTTACTTTGTTTAATGAAGCAGAAATCATGATATAGCCTCCATAATTCTCAATCAATAATCCTATTCTGTTTTCATAGATACTGCCTGTTAACCAAACAGTCATAGACTGCTGCTGTGCTAATAAAATCATTATTTTCTGATTGTGACAACATCTATATTTGGTTATATTGACGTTTAAAACTAGTAATCCTGAGACGGATAGAGACAACAGAAACTTTACTGCCGTACAGCCTCACTGAGCTGACTTACATCATTGTTTTTGCAGAAAGCGAACCCTGTTTTTCCCAAACACACTGAACCACGAAGTCTGCGTTTTAAGATTTATCCACTCTGGAGACCATTTTTAAAAAAAGCTCTGTTGATCAGTGGAAAAAAACGGCAGCTTAACAGGGACAGAGGGCTGAAAAAGATATCTTTTCAAGTCTGACCAGCTTTGATGTGGACAGTCTTATTGGTGTGCTGTTGAGCTCCAGTTGTTATGCAAAAACACACCAGTGAACCACATTGTTTCATTGGGTGACATGTTCATTTCTATTTCATGAACTGAACCAGTGTTGTTCACTTTGAGTTGACCGAAAAGTGGAATAATCCACCTCTAAAAATAGCTGGAGTTTGTCCAGCTGTTTTAGGAAATCCCTGAGCATTAAAAAAAAAGAAAAAAGTATATTTGTGAAATGTTTTTCAAGATTTAGCTCACAGACAAAAGTTTTAAGAGATGGACTAACACATTGTTGACATCCCTAACATAATACATTCAGGAGAAAACAGGAGAAATTGAATTGACGCTGATTCAAGAATTTCACTGGGTGTTTGTGCCCTATGAGGAAATTTCAGTTGACTCTGGATTGTCTCAGGATGGTTTTTATACTGTTGATGACTGAAGTATTGTTTGACATTATGAAATCATCAATTTCACAAAGAGAGACTGATTTTTTAATTTCTTTATTAAATGTAATATGCATTGATTTAAGCCGCTGATGAGATCTTGAGGAATAAAGAACCTGAAACATTTTCAGAATTATTCGGATAATGCCAAGTTATTACAGGTCAAAAAAGGTCAAATTCTTTCCCGTTGCATCATTTTTTAATTTGTAAAGGGTACTCAAAAGTTCCATAAAACACAACCCAGATGGAGGACCAGTGACGCCAAGACCTGCAGGGAAAGCTAACGATCACTTAGTAAAGACATTTTATTTTGACAGAGGGGCAGCTCGAGAAGGAGGAGTGGTTAGAAAGAAGGGGAGGGGAGAGGTAGATTGAAGGTTAGGGTGGAGGTAGAGAGGATGTAGAGGAGGGGTGGGGGGCTAAAAAGCGAGATAGAGAGGTGGTAGAGGGGAGGTAATAGGGGAGGAAAAGGGGAAGGGGGGGGGGGGGGCAAAGCTCTTAGGGAACAAAGAGTCACTTATACAACGAGCAGCAACAGCTGAAAACATCTTTAAGCTGAGCTGGGCTGGCTCAGAGTTTGTTTGTGTGTGTGTGTGTGTGTGTGTGTGTGTGTGGTTAGACCACGGAGAATCCAGAACCTTTACTGGTGGTGATTTTTATTAATGTTCAAATCTCTTATAATATAATTTAATCTATTTATTTTGCACCTTTGAATCCTTAAATTAATTTTAAAAACGAGTAGTAAATGTCCTGAGGGTGGTGAGAGGCGACAAGGTCATTAAATTAAAATGGTTCATCTTCCTGGGAGCAAGAACATGCTCAGAAAACGTCTCAATAGCTGACATTTTATCCTGATGGTAAACCTTGAGGAAAATTCCAAAAAGGGTCCATCTTCTGGGAAGTATCTGGGAAGAAGGTGAAGTAAACTGCACAATGCTTTCATGCCGAGTTCAACTTTGATAAGCTTAAAATAAAGAATTATCTCTCTCATGTTGAGCTCTTTCTGTAGCTGTTTTTTATTCCTTCTCAGTAAAAAAGTGATTTATTTATAGTTATTTCACTTGGATGTTTGAGTGTCACCTTACAGAATGATGTACGTGCACAGTTTGACCTTTGAAGTATGTTTTCATGTACATCTGCTGAAGGGGGAAAGTTTCTCATTCATTCTTTGTGTTTTTTTGTTCTGTTTTGTTTTTTGTAGCATCACAACTAGTTTGAAAGCCAGTCGTCTCCTGTGAGAATACACCTTTCAGTGACGCAGGGCACCAGCAATTCATTTCTTAAAATGAACATTGTTGGTAGCAAACCCTTATCAGACTAATTATTATTCAGAGTATTTTGATATGTCTTGAAACCCAACCATCCTTCATCCACTCGTCCACATCTCCTCTCTCCACTACTCCTCGTCTCCTATCAACTTCCATCCTTAATTCTTCAGACTCCCTTCCTCTCTTCTCATCCTGCCCTCCCTTATCTCCCACCCATGCCAGCTGTTGTTTTGGAGGTTGTTAGTTGAAGGTCTGCAGGTCAAGACCTAGGCAGGACCTCTAACAGCCTTCAGCCTGGATAAATGCAGTCATTGTGAAGGGAGAAAGTGCATGAGGAACTTGTGTTTATTATTATGCATTGATTATTTTTATAATAGTGTTTGGTGCACTGTAAAGAGAGACGAGGAGGACTAGAAAAACTAACTTTTGTAAATGAATATTCAGTTTTAAGTTCAGTAATTCTCCTTGCACAGATTTTCCAAGTTTTGAGAGAATAATTTTAGAGAAACGCAACACAGCTGGTCGGCTTTGGTTCAGGAAGATTTTGAAATTCAGTTTTCCTCGCAAGCCGTTTGTAGGAAAACCGGCCCCTCTGAAAAGCATCACTAAGTCACAGAAGGGCCAGTCTGTGCTTCATGTGTGGATGAGTGTGTCTGACATGATCCTCTTCAAGACCAGCTCAACATGTACAAAAGTCGTGAGGTCCAAACCTGCAAAAGTGCAGCATATCCACAGACAGATCATCAAATCTATCAAATCATCATCATCACATCACATCTATTTAAGATGGATCTCTGAACTAACTTCCAGATACAAATGACTCCCTTTCTTACAAGTGTGATAAAAAAAAATATATAATAATAATAATAAAAATAATAAAATACTTACAGTATACATGTTGTCCACAACAAAATAAAAAAAGTACACCTAAGGGGAGTTTGGGTTGTGAGCAAAAAGACATAAATACAAAAAGTGTCATGACATTTAACAATAAACATTTAACAAGAGAATTATGGTAGGAATTTGTCACTATATGTTCATGTACTATATAATTGGGTTAAAATTGGTGTTCGTTTACAAACTAAAACGCTAGAAATTCACCAATCATGCACTAACTCTCATGTTGGAAGTGCATTCGCTCAGAACAACTCCTTGTATAACAGTAATGGAAACAATGTGGAGAACAATGTAAAACACATTGTCTATTACTGTATTCAAAGAACCAAATTAGACAGAATAAAATAAACAGGATGATTTTATCCTGATATAACTACATGTTAGTCTGGTTTAGAGAAACCACATTTTGGTGTATCATTTAGATTTTTCTGGCACTTGAAGTCTTTCCAAGCTGCAACTTTTATTTTGTCCTGTCATGGACAAGACATCATACTAAAAGAGCTTTTGCTGCCAACGGTTTGTTCTTTGCCAAAGTCACTCAAACATCTTTTTCATTTCTTTTAGTCTAGTTTAGTCTATTCCTAAACAATATTCAAAAATGTCACTTGTGAAATGATGCAGCAGCTGTCCCAACGTCAGCATTTGATCCTAAATTTTGTCTGCCTGAATTTAGCGGTCTCCTGAACCACTGTTTTGGGTTAACAACCAAAGATTTTACCACATTTCTCTCACGACTCTCAACTGACGTCTCAGACAGCTCAAAATCGCACAGTGGAAAGGAGCTTTTAGAGCAACTGAGTTGAAGGTGGTGTTCCATCATCCATTTTGAGACATCACTGCGGTGGGAAGGACATATAGAGCTGGTATTATAAGCGTAGGAGTGGTAAGTAAAAACTAGCATGAACAGGAGCTCTCTGTCCAGTCAGAAAACATACAGTTGTTTTCTTAAGCTGATGGGAGCTGCCCTAACAGAATATCACTAAATCTTGGAGAGACACTTTCAGAGCCCCACAGCTTCCAGGGCCTTGACTCAATGTGAGCTTTGTCCTCCGTATCAGGGAGGGGAAGGTGAGTCTGGGCTGTCTGAATGTTGACCTCTGAACCTAGGAGGTCACATGTCCCTGGAAGCCATTTTTGAGGCCCAAAACTACACAGGCAGCCGGGAGGTCTTCATCGCAAACAACAGTGAGAGCACAGAAATGTTACAAAAGTGTTCCTCGGAGGTCTAAATCTGAACAGCGCAGTGATGTGTTCTCTCTTAACAGACAGCATTTCTGTTTGACGTGATCCCAACATTCCCACCCATCGACCCTCCACTCTACACTTTCTTCTTCTTCACCACATCTTCGCCACATCTCCTAATGAGACATCGGCTCTTTTACATCATTGCAATTGAGATTAAAAAAACATCACTCAGTGGATAAAACTGAACAATACATCATCAGAAAAAGGAGATTTGTGTAACTGACCGTTAATATCTGCAAATATTTACGTAGCTGACCAAGTCAGACTCATCTGACTGCATCTATTCATGAGAGCAGGCATATGCCACGTTCCTGTCTTGAGGATGACCACACTCCCTTCGGGTTGAACTAACCACTGCAGAAATGCCCAGTGGCTCCATGCCACCACCAAAGTTTCGGTATTGCATTTTGCACATCAAACAATAAGAAACTCCCAGTTTACAATTTTTTTTGCATCTGCAAAGACTAAAGGACAGTAAAAGAAGAGAGCTGTGGCTTCAGTCCAACCCCAGAGAGGATGACGGTGGTAAACTGAAGGACCCAGCCGCTCAACATGTATGTGTCAGTTGCAAACACATCACAGGTTAGAAAACAGCAAGTGTCTTAACAACAGAAAAAGTGACAGTCATTCAAAAATATATAAATGTATATACGTATATACAAAGACATTTCAAGTGTTTTGCTCACATAATCACCATCAGTAAACAGCGGGATGCTGACAGGCAGTCCATCATAGACTGAGAGGCTCACTCTGACAGTTCCACATAAATTTGAAATCTTTTCTTATATACGTTGTCAAAGACACTGCCTACTACTACATTACTGTTGCTTGAAATTTCACCAGCTCTCAGATGGAGGTGGTTTTTCAGGGGACAGTGTGACAAAGAGTTGTCAAGGAAACTGACTGGGTCACAATGACTTTTACACATATAAGTGTTGAGACAAACTTGGTTTGGAAGTTGTGTTTTTTAAAATGAAATCAACTTGTGATTGTCAATTTCTTTCTGCTTTTGAGATAGAGCTGTTGGTTGATTGAGTAGGAAAAAATGTTCATTTCTTTTGTCTCATGTTATGCCTAGTGATCTTCCGATCATATTACATGAGCTTGATTATGAATCTCTCTTCTGACACTGTCGTGTCTCCTTTTCTTGCTGTGAAAGCCTTTCTCCCTGTTGAGCAGAGAAAGGTGAGTTTGGTGAGTTTGACCTTTGACATACAAAGAGGTCACATGTCCCCAGAGGCCCCGAACTGAACAGTGCAAGCGAAGGAACCTGAGTCATGATCGAGTTTTGCTAAATACGTTCAGCCAAGTGGTCATTTTTAGTTGCAGACGTATTTAGTCTGGCTACGAAGCATAACTTTCCCCCTCATTTTTCCTCTGCTGTATGTGGACATACACTGTTGCATCATCCATTGTCTGAAACATAATATGGGCAACCATATAATTGTCTGACTCTTGGAAAAGCAAACAATTTTGCAAACAGACAAACAATAGAACTCATGTAACAAACCACTTGTAAAACAGATTTGTTCTAAAGTTGCACGTACAAACTTGGTCCTGACATGTCGTCCAAGTCTTGCACAGACAGTCTGCCTCTCCACAGGGGAGAAAACCACTTGTTTGACCGTAGCTTCATAATGCTCGAATCTGAGTTTGCAGAGAGTTTTTAGACTGCGAACATGTGTGAACATCCTCCACTGGACACCAAAGTGTAACATCATCTGTTTGTGCGCAATGTGTTGCACTTGTTAATCTACTTGAATCTTTTGCCTTCATACGTCTGGTGAACCTCATCAGTCCTAATGTGACTGTGTAGATTAGTCTGAGCTGCATGGATGGTAATGTCAGTCCTGTCAGTCAGGCAAAGGAAGCTAAACCATGACCTTTAACCCCAATCGTAGACAGAAGTCACATGCCCTTATAAGCTATGGTCTGTCCTAAAGATATTATGATATTATGATCGCCTATAAAATTAACTTGTAAATGGATAGTAGAAGAGTTTCCACTTAGCTTGCTTATGGTTATTTAATATTCGAGTAATTGACACATCCTGTATACTCTAAAAACAGAGAACCAAGAAGCAAGCGTTTTTCATATTTAATGATTAAAGCCTAATTGCTTGATGTTAAAACAATTTCACAAACAGCCAGAGTTGTCCACTGAGATTGTCATCACCAAAAGAATGAAAGCATTTGTCATTTCGTAACAGACAGCAACATCTCGCAGTTGGTGTCCTCTCTACGTAGCAAAGGCAGCCATAATGTGTAAAGTTCACATCCTGTCTCCAATAGTCAGCACTGTTTTCTATAAATAACCAGTCCTACCCAAGCCACATAGTTTTAGTAGCCAAACCCTAACCAAATTTTTGGCATTAGATTTTAGTGCCTTGCTTAAAGGGACGCCCATGTTAACTTTCTCACATGCTCATAAACCTTGGAGTTTCCTGGCTTGGAGCAGAAATGGTGCAACACAGTCCATGCAACCTAACAAATCTAATATCTGGGTGGTCCAGAAATCACTGGTAGGAAGTGACCAACTAAGTCCAACTCAAGCAGTTAAGTCAAGCCACGGGGCTCTAAGTGAACAATGAACAAAACCAAATCCCTCACAGATCCTCATAATGTTTCAATTCTGTGATGCAACTTTCCTTTCCTACTAGCCTTTCAGTCAGGATATGGCCAAGTCAAGCAGCAAAGCCACACCACTGTGCCCAGTGAGTTAAGTCTAAACCCCATTGAGAAACTCTCAGCCTATAGTCACAAATGTGAGATTTTCACAGTTCTGTGATAGAAACTTCCTCTGTCTTTGCATCTGTGTGATGACAGAGTTTGGGTACTTTTAGACAGTCTTCTGTTTTAAATGGCAGGCAGCTGTTCAAAACTCTGGCAAAACCCTGGCTTCATACTTCTTACAGTCTTAATACTAACGTATACCATACTCTACATGCTACTGCTGTCCACCTAGTTTGATCTCTCCAGAGTAACAGCACTTGGTAGTTTGTGATTTTTCTCATTCCTCTGAATAACAGGTCCACTGTAGATGATTTGACAAGCTGAGACATTTCCAGTGAAGCTGAAAAGGGCATCTCAGCTGGATCATCTGCATTAAATTTGATGCAGAGATGTTCACCTTAGGGTGAATTGAAATCCATCTACTTCATCAGCATGTTAGCATGGTGATTGTAAGCCTGCAGTATTAGTATGCTGATCTTATGCTGACACTGAAGTACAGCCTCAAACAGATGCTAACATGTTTATGGACTCCTATGCCAATTTTCCCTTGCATGGTATGACTTGACTCTACTTTTTTGGCATCACCTTGGTCGTGTGTTCCAAGCAAGCTGAGTTGATACTAAAAAGTGGCGTGACAAAACAATGCAGACCACTGATTGGTCACGCAACACAGGATATCCTGCACAAACCTCACATTTTTTAAATAGCCAAGCTACTATCAATAGCAAGCACTTTTTTTTTTATTCCCTCAAAAATGACAGTCCACAAAACCACACTGTGGTCAACTATAAGAGGAGCAGCTCCTTCTTGTGTGCATGTGTGGATGAGCAAAAAAGAGAGTGAACGCGAGCAGTGCAGAGGAAAAGGACAGCGGTGAATTTGTCAGTCTTGCAGTAAATGTCCTGTGTAGGTTACAGTTTGTCAGTTAATAAAGGCTGCAGCTTCTCAAGACCAAACCTCCTTTTTGTTGTATCCTGCTCTGACAATCAGCTCCACCTACCAAAGTACTGTCCACAATGGACAACAAATCAGGGGTACCAAAAGCGAGTCGAGTCGAGTTGAGCTGTGCTACGCATTGGAAATCTATTATTATATATATTGTTATACATATTTCAGTCATCTGCAGCATTGACAAGTAACTGAAAGGCCATTCAAAATACAGCCATATTTACAAATTTATATTACAATATTCAATATTAAAAACTATTCAGATAACACTTTCACAAGATACACATGAAGTTGTTTTTTGGAACTAGATTTAAGGTCAGATTTTTTTCTCCTTGCAACTTTTTTCTTTTTTTATAAAAGTGAAGTAGCGAGTCAAACAGCAGTCTCCTGTTTTGTGCGGTGTCACCTTTCATTTTGGATTTTATTGTCTGAAAACTGAGCCTCACACAGTGGTATTGGCAAATTATGATTTATGAATAAAAACATGGCAGAAAGCCTCATGTCATCAAGACGTTATTTATTCAACAATGAGTGTAAAACAATATTGCCTATATATCATTTAGCTTGTCTTCTCTTAGCTTTTCTGGTTTTCTCTGTATATTCTATATTTTCACTTCCCTTTTATCAATCAGTACACACACTGAGGCATAATGCAAAGAGGCCATCAGCTTTCTCTTGATGACCGTGAAACTGTATAGACGTTGTGGCTCATGCTGAAACACTAGGCTGACATCCTGCTGTGAATAATGTGCTAATTAGATTTGGCCTGTGGTTGTTGCCGTAATCAAATCTATCCGGTGCTGCAGGGCCGAGAGGCTGAAACCTGATCTGAAATCCAAAATATGCACTTGGACCGTTTCTCCAATCTGTTTCCTCTCAAGTCCTGGCACGCTGCACTATCTGTCCACCCCAAGTATGTGTGTGTGTGTATGTGTGCAAGAGAGAGACCGCATGCTGTACATGTGTATGTGTCTATCTGTTGTTGTGAGATTACGGGTTCGTGCACTTATTCTACTTTATTCTAGGAGGTTAGTGGAGGAAAGTAGAGAAACAAGTCCTAAGGCCTGATTCAGACCATCTTTGGTGCTGCGGCGGAAACGCAGGTTTTTCCATTAATTTGAGTGGGGGAATGTGTTTTGGCTGCGGCAGTGTGGGCTGCAAAGGATGCCCGAATAAACGCAAAAGCGACCTGCAGCAGAGAAGTTGAGCCAAATTGAACTTTTGGAGAAACACAACCTGACGTCTCACTACGGCAACTAATCAGACGATCAGACCGGTCAAACCTCCACAGTTGGCCTGAAATGTCGCTGAAACTAAGCATGATCCAGGTAGATTCATGGACTAAACTATGACTGCCTATGACAACCTACCTGTTGTCCTGGCTTTTTTTATTTCATGTATCCGGCTTCTACGTCAAAATAGTAACACGAAGAAGTTTCCTTTGGTTTGTGACAGAAGGTTCAAGAGGGAGAGAGCAAGCATTGGTTGAGCGACATAGACAGTGAATGAGAGTGAGGGAGTTCCGGTATCAAGAAAGCAGAAGAATCTACAAAATCTAAATTTGTTTTCAGACAGCTGAGGATAGATGCTGATAGAAGCTGATTTTAGTGCAGCAGAACAGAGCAGAGTAATTTAGTACATCAATTGAGAAGAAATGAGTAGAGTAAAATTTAAGTAGACTTTCTCTACTCTGCTCTATTTTATTCTGGTATATCAGTGTATCTTTAGACTGTATCAGTCTCCAGCTGACTGTGCTGTGGATCCACCTGTTCCTTGTGCTCAGAGCTGCTTCCTGATCCGGATGTGGGAACGTGAGAATATGGATGACTCCGCAAGGAAAACAATTTTCCTTTTTTTTAATCGGAAGAGTCAGCCTTATTATCCTCCGGATGGGTTTTGCGGTGGAATGTGGCAGAGCTGAAATTTTGTGCTTGGAATATCCTGAAACAAAGGATGTTCTTGCATTTTTGTTGGCTTTGTTTTCTTGTGTTTTGCTGTCATGTGTGGTTTGGGGCTTTCGTGCTTGGTGGGCATACAAACGTAATTACATAAACAACCCTCTTTCTTCTACTGTTGCACCACTAAATGTTAATCTAACAGTAACAAATTTCACTGTAAGTCGCCTCATTCAGTCTTTTAACAGCCCAAAACACAAACACTGGCAGACAGTTGTGCATTGTTTTAAATGTGGAGCTTTCTGGTTTGAATATATTTATTATATCTGTAAGGGAATTGAGCTACATTTATCTAATTTTATGGTATAATCTGGGTATAAAGTGGCTGCTGTAAACATCACAGATGAAATTATTCAACTTCTTCAACATGTAAGTAAGATGTGCAATATGATGAGTCTTGAGGAGTCTCTAGTGATGTGCTCAATCAAGAATCAGAGGTTGTGGGGCCTTAAGACAGAGAGACAAAGAGGGACAGACAGATAAAGAGGGAGAGATGGAAACCGAAGGCTAAAGTGGGAGTGGTGTTACTGTTTTCTACACTGAGGTTGGGGGGTGGTGTTGGTGGGAGGAACAGATTATGCAGAAAACCACTTCCAGAGGAAGTGTGTTTTTAATGCTGACAGCGTTCCTGCGGAGGCTGTTATGCTAATCTGCCCCCCTTGTTAAACAGTGAAGAACGTCCGCGGTGGATGAGGGGGAAATGCGCCATGAAAACCTATAGCTCTGGCCAGCAGAGAGAGAGGTGAGGGAGCAGGAGGACACAGTGCAGAGGAAGCACACAGGAAGCAAACACGGCATGTTTTTTATCCCTCCAATGCCAACGCTGCTACACTCTTACCCCACTCTGACCCGTCTGAGGGGGGTGACATCTTGTTTTCAGAATGGATTGCATCCGCCCCCACAACCCCTTACACCACCTCCACCCACATGCACACACATTTCAGCACTATACCAGATTTTACAGCTGGATGAAGAGCATCAATGGGAGCAGTGAGTGAGCAGCCAGACAATGAACACGGCGTCCAGGCCGGCACGCCAACCCAGGATTTCCTGGCTTACACCACAAAAAAAAAAAAGAGAAAATTGTCAGAGCCTTCCGGCTGCACAATTAAGAATGAAACTCTTGTATGTACCACAGAAAAAAAGAGCATGTTGAGTAATCTCACAATCCAGACAAGTGGTGTTAGTATCAGTTTGCGGGTTGTAATGGGCAGTTGGCGGGCAGATATCAGGTGGTTTGTTTTTGACTGTCATTGTGAGTTACTGGAAGGGTCCAACTGCCCAAGTGCCTGGCAGCTCGGGCAGTCTGACACAACAGAGTTTAAAAAAGCAAACAGAGGCGCAATGAGCGGTGACTTCAAAAGCGAACACCACCCCGACATCAAACAGTCTGAATCTGACCCGATCCTCCCTTTCACTGTCGCATGAGCCTGCATGGAAGCTGTCAGACCTCATTAACGGAGAGACGCCCACCGCCAGCCTGTCTGCCGTCCCAACTGTCTGACCGCCCGGCTGTCTGACGGTCGGCTGGTCTGTGCAGCTTTCTGTCTGACATCTCAACCCCTCTGTCTGACTGTTTGTCGCCGGCTTTCTGTTTTTCTGCTCCTCGACACACAACGCGTCCCCGAGGTTGTGCTGGGGGGGGGGGGGCACCAGACCAAGACACGGTTAAAGTTGCTTCATGCAGATTCCTTATCAGAGTATCAATATATCAGTTTGAAATCCAGGTTGATCAGACATGCAACACTGTGACTACAGCTAGAAAAAAGTCTGCATTTTGTTACCCGCCTGATTTTGAGGTTGGATGTTTTGTTTATGTTGCAAATACATATTTGACATTTGTCATTTGTTTTAGATACATTCAATTTTGACCTGGTGGTGCTACATGAATAGTCATGTAGCACAGCTGTGATTGCCAATTAGCAAACATACAAGTGATCATCACTGAAACCACAAATATCAAACTACTGGTGGTCCTAGAGAAAAAGTCAGTCACCAGAGTCTGTGGGGTTCAAGCTCTGGGCACCATGAATATCTGCACTAGATTTCATGGCAATCCAAGGACAGGCCAACACTGCTTAGCATGGATCATAACATATTTGTAAGTGTTGCTCAATCAGCTTGACTCAGACATTGTTCATTTAACTGTGACATATAAAAACTCCCTCCCTCAAGTGATTCTCACTGTTCCTCTCACCTTTGATCTCCTGTAAACCCACTCTGTGTCCTGTGATCTCCTGAGGAGCAGAGCATCAGGGATTCCCTCATCCTTCCTGCCCTCCCTTCCTCTCTCCGTCCCATCATCCTTTACTTCCTCCTCCTCTTTGCAGGGGGACATAAGCCTCTTATCGACAGGCTTCAGGGAGGCTCACGAACTGTTTAAAATGTATTCCTTTCACACATATGGCTTTGAAGGCTACCATTGGTAGGAAAGAGTTGCTTTTTGGTTACGTAAACAAGATGAATTTGGATATGACTTTACATCTGGTGTGTGTAAATTACAAAATCTAGACTTGACAGATATTATTTGAAAACAAGACGATCCCTTAAAAGTATGTTTAGTTGTCCCCTTTTCACATTTCTTCTCAGATCATATCAAAGGAACTCCAAACTACTGAAATACACATGACAACCAACCATCTGTCCGTGTTCGTAAGGTACAACTGAAAAGAAATGGAGCAGCGTCCTCTTCTTAGAGTATAAATCTGGCCTTACAGGTGGCTCAGTCTTGTCCTGGGGAGGTGAAAGCTCCCTTAGGGAGTAACGAAGGCAGACAGAGGAGGTTTTTGTGCTAAAGGGAAACAAGAGAAGCTACCGATTATCGGTACCAAAGGCAAAAGATCTCCTCATTCTGAAAACCCCCGAGCAAGCACTCTGAAGCCTAACATGCTCTTTTATCCCTCCTGATTTGAAACACAAAAGCTCTTCATGAGCATGACTCTGAAGGAGTACGTTGTGAAAGAACATTTTAAGAGCTTAATTGCTAAAGTAGAAAATAAACTTTATTTGTTTCTACATTTTTAGTTATGAGGAAAAATTTAGTTTCAAGGTTAAGCAAGAATACAGGATGAGTTGTTACGTGATAATCAGGGATATGGCAGCACGTCAGAACAACACGTCAACAAGTCCAGAAATTGAAAGAAGTGAAAAGCGAAGTGCAGAGTGTGAAGACATGTTTTTGATTCATCCACTGAATTACAGAGAATTTTCCCACAGCAAGAGTATACCGAGTGGATGTCTTTTAGTCTGTTTTAGTTTGTAGTTTTAATGCTTCTAAAATTTTGGTCTGGTCTCCCGGCTGCTGTTTCTAAATCTCTGCAGGTCAGTCACTCACAGTGTGCCATTATGAAAAATCTCATTCATTCAGATGTTTGTCTTTAAAGGTCCAGTGTGTAGGATTTAGTAGCACCTAGCAGTGAAATTGCAGATTGCAGTCATATGAATATTCTCCAACGTCTCACCCTCTTCTTCATTGTTTGGTTTGTCCGTTCTGGGCTACTGCAGCAAAATGGCGGTTCAACATGGCGGACTCCAGGTTTTCTATTTTTGATAACTACCATCTAACCATACCATAACCTCCAGGACATCCATGGGACATTTAATCATAAAATAAAGCTTGAACTCCAACAGCAGTACATAAAACACTATTTGAAAGAAGGGAAGCACTGTTTGAGATGGAAACAGACACGAGCCTGATCTCTGCAGTGTCCTGGACTAACTAACTGTGTATAAGCGTCTCATGTTCATACAAACGTAAAACAAGATCAGTCGGAATATCAGCAACACTTCTTCTATTGTTGCAAGTCCCACAACCGCTTACTTCACTTACCAAACGGCACCTTTACAATGGTCTAAACTCAAAGCGTCCAGCTTCATAAAATACAACAAAACACAAGGTTTGGTTTAGGTAATGAGATGGTTAAACCAATGCATCTCTTTAAAGTTTTAGGAACCAGGAAACATCCTTTGACTTCACTGACTCTGCATGTGTTTTGAAATTAATTAAAGTGGTTTTGAAACTATTTTATTACCCTACTAGTCTCAGTCCATGAAGGAATATGTGGTCCTTCAACACACTTGAAAGCAAGGAAGATTCACCAAAAGTAGATTAAATGTAGCTTTCATTTTATTATCTTACTTACTTATCTTGTTTGTTTTAATGTTTTATTCTTTGTCTGTTAATGACCCAGGTTGTGAATGAAGCAGAATTTTCTTTATCCTAACTAATAGCTTCCTGAGTGGAGTGATTTCTCCAGGTATTTGGCAAACTGTGTAATCCTGCTTCCTGCAACCTCGTATCCTCCACCCCCAGGTGAGGGAGAGATGCCGAGCACAGCGAGCGGACATCCGCAGACCATCATCCCGCGAGGGGGGAGGGCAGTGACCCGTGCCTCCTTAAACGGCCAGAGGTCAGCCAAAACAGAGGCGTTGGATTCAGACAGGGCTTCATTTTACCACAGTGTGTTCAGAGCTTCACTGAGCTCTGACCTGCAGCCTCCTGAAAGAAAGTCATTGTACTGTATGACTCTGGAAACCTCCCTCCCTCTCTTTCTCGCTGTTTTCACTTTCATTCAAGGCTAATTGTCTTGAAGAAAAAGCTGCTGATTATACTGCAGATTAAACAAACAATGCACCGCAAATAATATTTTTTGTAGCAGTAAAATCATACAGAGATATTAACAGCAGAATGTACTTAAACCTGCAATAACTCCTTTTTTTCATATCATCACCTTTTAATTTGAGAGTTCTTAATTTACACATCAAGCAGTTATGGAGAAACATTAACATTCATTTGTCATGCTTATGCTACCTTATATATGTTAAGTCCAATCATCATTCCCTTTTAGCTGAGTTTTTGGTCTCTAATTCCTGATGAAAATATTTGTCTCTTTAGCTGCTCAATGCTACATTATGTTCACCAGCTTTTAGCTGACTGTGTCTGTCTGCTGCTCGGTGCTGAGCAGGTAGTGTACAGTAGGTTTTTAGAGCTTTTTCTTTGAAAACAGTTACTTGCTGTGCAGAGACATTGGAAGCAGAGGTGCGGGGTTTAGGGTTAGACTTTGTTCCCCGTCCAACCCTGTCCGTGCCCCAATATTTACAGTACCCCCTCAGAGAAAATAGTTCCAATGTCCCTTCTGCTGTGTCTGAAAATGACCCTATAAAGAACTATGAGAGTGTATCAAAACAGTAAAGTTTGAGGACAAACAGCTAAATAATGATCCGAAACTCATTATAAAGCTTAGCAAAGCCGAGATGAGCTGTAGGACATCGGTCACATCATTTTCATTTGACACATTATCATAAAAATATTAAGTACTCATCATGCAGAATTATTATTATATATTATATAATTACATTATTATTATTGATACATTACTTTGAAAGTAAATTATGCTAAAACGATACTTCATGTGTTTTTATCTGCACAGCAACTAGATATAGTGAAGTAAAAATTGCATTACTAAGAGCGGAGTAGATGTATAAAATAGCATCATTTCAAGCACCTGTAGCTCAGAACTGTACAAGAGTAATTATTTTCCACCAACGAAAATGGCTAGATACCACCAGTAAAGACAGGAATTTTGTTTGTGTTTTGGGTGAACTAATCCTTTAAAAAGCACACATTGATTAAGTTAGCGCCTCTGCCCCACCCTCCATAAACTCACTCATAGACATCCACAGATACTTTCACATACATTCCCACTCTCCTGCTGTCTCCTCTGAGCCACACTGGTCATATTAACCGTCGTTCAGCCTCAGCTACGATCTGCTTCACATTGAGAGGATCAAAGCCTGGAGGGGGGGGAGCTGTAAGGCAGTAATGTGTTTCCACAGGGGAGTCCTCTCCCTGGGAAAGTGCAATAGGTTAGAATATCAATGAGACGTGCCTGAGAGCGTAACCGCTCACCTGTTGTCTGACTGTGGCTTTGGCACTGTTTCTCTGTGGTCAGGACGCCGACACAGTTTCCTCTCAACTCTGTCCATCCAATGTTTCCCAGCAAATATTGTGACACAGAATAAATCATGAAGACGGCTCACACCGACACCAAACACCTGAGTAGAGTAACTGGAGCAAAGTCGCAGTGAGAGAAATTCATTCAGCCGTCTTGTTAACATGCACAGGCAGGAAACAAATTAAGCCAGATTATCAGGAGGGTTGTCAATAAAGATTTTCATTACTGTTTCACGTTTAGGAACACTAACAAATTGTACACAACATGGACTGTTAAAAAATATCCAAACCATGTTTTCACGTCCACAACCTCGCAAAACAGTACAAAACAGTCCAGAGATGAATATAATTTAGATCAAAATAATCAGATCTAACTGTCAAAGAATATTGACCAGAGCTTGACAAGTACTGTTTTAGGCTGATATTGATACTGATCAGATAACATTAGTTGATTAATTGATTGGTCATTCAACTGGAAATTAATCTACTTTGATAATCTACTGAACTTCAACTTCAGTTTCAAGTGCATATCACCATCATGTTGTAAATGTAAAACTTTTAGATGTTGGACTGTCTGTGGGATAAAACAAGCCATTTAAAGATGTCACCTTGGGCTTACGGAGACGGTAATGGGCATTTTTCTTTATTTATTAGATATTTATTAGAGATTTTGTGGACTAAATGAAATAAAATAATTCATATATAAATTATCACCAGAAAATAATTAAATAGTTGCAGCCCTAATCAGCTCATTTACATAAACAAATATTTATGTCTAAGTTAAGAAATTTTACGGTTTAACAATTTTAAACAGTCTTTTAAATTACTATAGTTGCAGTACACAGTGCCAGTTAAATGTTTGGGCATTCCTTCTCATTCATGTTTTTTTTTTAACTTTTGTTAGATTAATACCGAAGACATCAAAACTTTCAATTAAATCACCAACAGTGTCACGAGCAAAGCACCCCACACAATCATGCCTCCTCTTCCATGCTTCATGGGAACCACACATGCAGATACTATCTGTTCACCTTTTCTGTGTGTCACAAAGACTTGGTGGGTGGAACCAAAAGTCTCAAATTTGGACCAAAGTACAGATTATGACTGGTCTAATGTGCATTCCTTGTGTTTCTTGGCACAATATAGACCATATTTGAACCATTAATCAATCATCAAAATAGTTTCTAATTCATTTCTGATTAATTGTTGTAAGTCTAAATTAATTTATGCAGTTTATTTTTGCATAAGATGATATGTATCGATGGGGCACCGGGGCAAGACAGCATGATGGGGACTTTTCTTACAAAAATGGGTTTAATGTCTTTTCATTCAAGTTTGCTTTCCATTTGAGAATCTAAACCTATAATATATAACATATTCAGTGGAGTGTAAAGGGGTCTACGTGAAAATTCAAAGCTTCAGCATCTGGTAAAATAAATCAATCTCAGTGTGTCAGTGTTAATCATCAACAATTCTGTGTTGGACAGAAGTTAAAATGTTACTGATTGCCCCTTTAAGACTCTTGGGTCTCTGCTGGAAACAGTCTTGACAAATCTGAGACAGGAAACAGAAAACGGAAACATTCAGTTGATCCAGCTGTTTTCTCCCATTCTCCCCTTCCTCCTCTATCTGTTTCTGTCCCACCACCCCCCTCTCCACCTCACCCCCTCTCTCTCCCTCTCTCTCTCTCTCTCTCCCACTCTCTCACATATCAAGTGTCCGGGGTAGAAGTAGAGGAGGAGGAGGAGGAGAAGAGGGGGGTTCAAACAGGTGTCTGACTTGTCCCAGCAGCCTGTTGGTTGGTCTTCTGCAGGTTTTACCTCGTGCTCCCAGCTGCTCAGTCATGCACACACACACACACACACACACACACACACACACACCACCACCACCACCACCATTTGTCCATCTGTCACAAGAATTAGAAGTAATCCATAGGAATTTTCAGATGTCATGGAAGAGGTGTGTGTATATGTATGTGCCTCTGTGTGTGTGTGTGTGTGTGTGTGTGTGTGTGTGTGTGTGTGTGTGTGTGTGTGTGTACTTTCACGTGTTGTAACCCGACCACTCGGCCACCTGCAGCAGACGGCTGAGAAACCCAGAGAAGAGGAGGACTCTCTCTCTCTCTCTCTCTCTCTCTCTCTCTCTCTCTCTCTCTCTATGTTACTGATATGCCTGCTAAAGCAATGTACAGAATGTACAGGAGATAGACAAAATAATGTAAACACCTCATGGGAAAAGACAGGTTGATTTGTGGGTTATTAAAGCACGAGACTCACGCCAGGTTCAGACTATGTGTGCTGTGCATTAAGTTAATTATGCCTCCTCATGTCTTCGCTCCCACGTCCTGCAAATCAGTCAAGGTCCTCCATCAACGAGGATGCTCAGATCTCTTAAATGCATCCCAGAAATCAGATCAGAAATCAGTTTATTGACTGGTCAGCTGATCTGATGAGACAGTCAAATGAGTAGCCTGGTTGCCGTGGAAAGAGAAACACAGTAATATTCATATTTTTTTGCATGCAAACGACCCATGGAAACAGGAATAACAGCTCCAGCAGGAACACACACATAACATTGTGTGTTTAATCTCAATTATGAAATAGTAATAAAAGAACAAATGTGACTTTTTTTACTTTTACTTTTTCTTCAGTTGCTAAAACACTTCCTTCTGTTCTGGGCTCATTTAGGAAAAATGTGGTCTAAATATGTGTTCTCTACAGCTGCACTGCTGTGGTTATTATTAGCCCCATAAGCTCAGCCTGATCCTGAAAACAGACACAGTTACTGTACCTGCATCCTTACAAAAATTATTTTATTTAAAGAATTTGCCTCAGTTGTTTTTCTTTGTCTACATATTATGGGACAATTACTGTGCATCATGAGCGGTTGCCATCTCCTCAAACTAGTGCCAGAGTGAGCGAGCGAGGATGTCCCGTTTGGTGAATACAATTACTATATCATCACAGGAAGACAGAAAACAGAAAGACTAAAATGTCCCATTTATTTTGTCCTTTTGACTCTTAGGAAGCTTTAGTTTAGTTTAGTTGGTTTAGTTTAGTTTAGTTTAGTATAGTTTAGTTACTATAGTTTAGTTAGTTTAGTTTAGTTTAGTTTAGTTTAGTATAGTTCAGTTTAGTTTAGTTTAGTTTAGTTAGTTTAGTTTAGTTTAGTTTAGTTTAGTTTAGTATAGTTCAGTTTAGTTTAGTTTAGTTAGTTTAGTTTAGTTTAGTTTAGTTTAGTTTAGTTTAGTATAGTTTAGTTAGTATAGTTTAGTTTAGTTAGTTTAGTTTAGTTTAGTTTAGTTAGTTTAGTTTAGTTTAGTTTAGTTTAGTTTAGTTTAGTATAGTTCAGTTTAGTTTAGTTTAGTTTAGTTTAGTTAGTTTAGTTTAGTTTAGTTTAGTTTAGTTTAGTTAGTTTAGTTTAGTTTAGTTTAGTTAGTATAGTTTAGTTTAGTTTAGTTTAGTTTAGTTAGTTTAGTTTAGTTTAGTTTAGTTAGTTTAGTTTAGTTTAGTTTAGTTTAGTTTAGTTTAGTTTAGTTTAGTATAGTTCAGTTTAGTTTAGTTTAGTTTAGTTTAGTTTAGTTTAGTATAGTTCAGTTTAGTTTAGTTTAGTTTAGTTAGTTTAGTTTAGTTTAGTTTAGTTTAGTTAGTTTAGTTTAGTTTAGTTTAGTTTAGGTTATTTAGTTTAGTTTAGTTGTTGACATTCCTACACCTGAAAGTCTGCCTCTGGTTCCTTCTGTTAGATCACCTTTACACATCATGGAAGTCGTGAAAATCAACACTATTATTGGTTTTACTTTGTAGTTACCTCAAAGTGAACATCATTATTTAAGTCAAATAATAACAGTTTACATATCAGAACCACTCTGGGATAATGACAGATTTAAGATTACAAACAAATACACCTTCACAACTTTTACTCACACACAAGACATAGACAGAGTCAAAACATCAACACACACAGACAAATGCACACCTAGTGACATGACTGATGGGACAAAGTGATGAAAGGATCAATGAACACACAAAACTACACACACTCTAACCCAGTGTTCGTCCTCTACATCTAACACACACCCACAGCCATCAGGTAGCACAGGAGGCAGATGTTGGTGTTTCCTACCTGGCCACCTGTCAGTAACAAAGTGGCTTGCTGACTGATGGCTGATGGGAAATGGGCCTGCTGCATGCTGGGGAATGAGCTGACGACAGGCTGATCTGCCCACCTGCTTTGACTGGCTATTTCTTCCTTGCAGAACAGCAATAGAAAGAAAGGAAAACACAGATGCTAAATGACTCAACAACATCAAGATGAAGAGGAACATTACTGCTGTGAGATTAAAGGAGTGTGAGGAGACTTTTGGTGATTTATGAGCACAACACTGACATATTATTTCCTTATTAAATTTATTGGGTGAGAGGGCGGTTGCCTATATACACATTCAGGAGACATGAGGTAACATTATCATTCATTTGGAGTCCTGTTTTTCTGCCCATGAGGTGCATGTGCATCCAATAATCAACTTTTTTAGCTGTGTTTTGGTCTCCTCACCAACTCCTGAGGGAAATATCTTGTTCTTTAGTTGCTGTTTGTTGCTGGGTAGGAGGCATACATTTTATTTTGCTGCCTGGTGCTGCTGGAAGCAACGCTGATGAGAGTGATGAAAGTGTTCTAGGGTAAAGGGTGAATTTTCTGTGGGTTTATCACTATATGTGACACCTTTCAGGTTGTACATTGGCACATAAAAAGATTTATTAGTGCAACTTTAACTCTCTGTTTGTCTATATAAAGAGTTAGGTAATTTACTCAAAATGAGAGGAAACTGAACAAATAACAAAAATAAAAGTCTAAAGTCGTATCATGTAACGTTCATGGTATTAGAAAATTCATACACATACTCATGTGTATAAATTCATCGCCATGGGAGCCTGAATGTGCTTGGTTAATGTTTGGGAAAGATCATTATTTTTTGCAGTGTGCAGCTCAGCCACCTGTGCCTCCATGTAAAGAGGGGGAGAGAGGTCTGGATGGTGGCTGGGGGAGATGGAGGAGGAGGAGGAGGAGGAGGACGGGGGAGGCTGTTTTGTTCCCTGGTCAAACACAGCGATGCCTTGGCCTCCGGATGTCTCCATTTCAAGACAATGATCTCCCCGAAAGCTGTCACAGACTGAAGGCCTCTATAAAACACCACACTCTCCCTTTCTGTCTCTCCATGTCTCTCTGTCTCTTTCTTTTTACTCTCAGTGGCTTTCTCCCTCTGTCTGTTGTTAATTGAACCAACTTAAATATTTATTCATTCATATTTTACTGACAAAACAGAAGAAATACTGACCAGGAGACAAAAACACGATAAACATTTTCTAATTTTAATTTTAATTAAAAATGTCCTGCAGATTAGAACAACAAATGAGTCTACTGGACACCTGTGCGCCTCTCCCCTCACTTCTCAGCATGCAAACAACAGAGAACATGCAAAATATGCAACATGATGCCTCATCGCATCATACAAACATCAGCTGATGGTTCAGTCATGGAGAGACAAGCGCGATGCAGTGAAAAATAAAAACATTCAGCACGGGCATCAACAAATTAAGTAATGTTTTGATGTAATGGGATATACAAGGCTAAAACTGGGTAATTAAATGAAAGTTTAATTATCTTGCAGGGGAAATTAGATTAATTAAATTAAAACAAATGCTCTCTATGTGAGGAGCCAAACTGAGAGCAGTACTGACTCTCTAAAACACTCAAACAGTGATGTTGAACATACAGAGTAGTTCCCTGGTGTCTGGTTTTGTAAAAATAAAAAAAGACCTGTTTGAAATATCTTCAGTTACATCAGACATACCTTCCTTCCTGAGCGTTTTGTTCTGTGTGATTAAATAAAGCAGAGTCAGACACTGTGATGTTTTCTTTTAGATTTGAGATGTGAATCAGAAATCCTTTCCTGCAGACAGATGAAGCAAAGATCAGACGCCATAAAACCGTCAGCAACTTCATGAGATTGGATTTTCTTTTGATCCTTTGAACACATGGACTACATAGTACAGGAAATGGAACAAGACACCAGAGTAAAACAAAGCCATGCATTTCATCTTTGGAACCACGTAGCCACGAAATACTGTTGTACTATGCCACTGAAAGCTGAAACCATTTCTGGTTGAAGTAACAACTAGTTGACACTGTGGGTCGCCAACTCACCCTTTACAATGCTGCCATTTGAACAGTTAAAACAGTTGTTTTGGAAAGTATTCAGCAGAGATTTAAATTACACAATTTATAGTTATAGCAAGTCTACATCACTGATCATGAGTAATCTCAGAACCCATCGGCTATCACGCAACAATTTAGCCTCTGGGGGCAACGGCCAATGTAACCGTGCAGCGGATATCTGGAAAACGAATGACAGATATGCGGGCCAAGACTGTTTTCAAGGTTTTGCCATTACAGTGATGACGAGTTGAACAGGATAAAAAGGAGATAGAAATATATAAGTTAAAGTAAAACTATTGTCAAATTCCATTTTTGAAAGAGATACTTAACACTAACTAGACAAACACAACACAGAATGTGGAGAAGTGTTGATGATGACTCTACAGGAGTTGCAATAGCATGAACAAGCTAGGCTAGCTAGCTTCCATTTTCCAAGTGGAAGCTAGCTAGCCTAGTTTGTTAGCGCAGCTTACACTTTCTGAATTGTTGGTGCAGTCAGTTGCACTGCCCTGTGAACACAGATGAGCTGTTAGCAGCTAAAAAGCCATATGCTTCCCTTGGGAGTTGGTGGGAACCAAAAACAGAGCCAAAAAACAGCCAACATTGGTGACCGAAAACACCAAGTTCACTATATCAACTCACCAAGTGACCAAAAACTATTGCAGGTTTAAATCACTACTAACCAACTTTTAAAAGATGCAGAATGAACTTGCTTGAGCTTGAGTTAGAGCATCTCCAGAGGTCTGAATTTTAGAGGCTGTTTCTCTAAATATTTCAAAAGATTTTCATTTAAAAATATCCAGAGCAGTATATCATTATATTTCTTTACACAAACAATCTGTTCAATTTTACTCTACTCAATCATCAGTCATTGCATATTGGGCTACATCCTGGTAACTTCTTTTATGCCCTGTCTCATTACTGAAAAGGGGACAGTCCTGACGCATTTACTGGCTAAATCATTGATTCAATGCGTCCTTTTTCCTCTAAGCATAACGAAAAGAAGCAGAAAAGAACATCTGGATACAACATCATCTGCATTTATAATGCATATCATTACAAATCAGCATTAGGTTTACATGCAGACAATGAGAAATTTAGAGATACACAACAGTTAAAGTGTCTCACAAACACACTCTGGCAACCAAAGCATTTTTCAAGGAAAGGAAGCAAATTTAACTGACTATAAAAGACAATTTATTCTGGCTCATCCGTTAGTGGATCCTGATACAGTTTCTGCATGAAAACCACATTAAGTGCATTTTAATACTGACATGCCTGTTTTAATTGAATTAAATTAACCGTGAAGTCCATTCAGCCTGTAGCAGACCAAGACAAATTGTCTTGTCTGGCTGCTCTTACAGACTATCCTGATGTCACCCAGTTTGCTCCAGATACTGTACAGTACTAGACACACATACACATCTACACTGCTTCATTAATGTTGGTGTTAATAAAAGTAATATGATTACAAAATGAATTGCTTTTCCAGACACTTCACAAGTCTTTACGTTTAACCATATTTTTTGGTTGTGTTCCTGATGCTCATTTTTATTATTTCCTGTTTCTTTAACTTATTACTCCTGAAATGAGGGATTTATTTTATAACTTTCCAGTTTCCAGAATTGTTTAAACATGTATATACATGTCAGTCCTCTCACTTTTATTTATGTCAAACTGGGCACCACTGTGTCCTCGGCAGGGGCAGGAAAAGATAACATAGGAACAGGCGCTCTTTGTGCATGAAAAATTACTTTCTACATGTCAGACGCACAAAATAACATATTCATTGTGCATCCAAGTGTGTGTTTAAAATTCACCCCACAGCATCAGTTCTGGGGGTTAACCTGAAAGATTTAAGGCTGTCTAGGGGTTCAGTCAAATCTCAGCCAGGAAACTCACAGTGACTGACTCGACACTGTGTCAAGTTTAGAACAGTCTCTGTGTGTTTTTTATGCATTCATCTTTGTATTAGCTGTGGATAAACACTCACTGACAACTATAGACTCCAGGAAAATCACTGAACACTGTTTACACTCAGTGTGTTTCAGACGAAGTGTTTGTCCAATCGTCTAACGTCTGACCTCCACATACTGAGGCTTTAAAGCCCCTGAATACTTACAGAGCAGTAGAGTCTTACATGAACACAAAGTCTCCTGTTAATTGTTATTTCTTACATAAAGTTTCTATCCTTCATTGAAAAAGGGTGATGCCATGTATTTCTGCTAAATGCTCTACTATGTGTTCCAGCCAGATGCTAACTTCTTTTGTCTGCAGTTTTGTGCTGAGCAGGTAGTGTACAATGAGTTTTTATCGATTTTTTAAATGAAAACAATACATGCTGTATGTTCAGGTGACAATTATCTGAAGGTTCATCACTAAAATGTGACCTTTTTTACACTGTCACTTTGTTTTCATGTTGTGTTGTTATATGAGCCGCTTTGAGACATCGTCTACAGGTTTCTGGAGGGACGATTAAGCTTGGGTTTGTTTACTTGTGAGGTTTGCTGGTGTTTTGTCACAACAAGCAAACTGGATTTTTTTTACGTCAAACTATACAAATAATATATGTTGCATGACATACTTAAAAATGAGTTTGCTTAACTTTTGTATTGACAGGAAATTATGCAATATGTCCTCCAATGTGACATGGGAAAACCACTGCCAAGAACACCTCATTAAGAGAAAGCTAAATGTTTTCTCCAAAGATTAATACTCCGAGATTTTTCTGGAGCTGTCTTCATCTACATTTTTTTTACCCAAATTGTGAGAAGTTCCTCTATTTTTTTGAGTGCCCATCAACAGCACACTCAAGAATCACGTGTATTTAGTATGCATAGTGCATTGAAGAGGAAATCAGTGTGTGATGTTGACTTGGAATACAGCTAGAAAATCAAAGATTTGACCCCAAGGGTGGAGCTAAAGTTATGTGAGCAAGCAGCAACTACTGTGCCCAAATTGGATAAGTTGATCTGTCAATCAAGGCAAACCTGACCTCAAATGTACCTTAATATACCAGACCTTCACAGGGTCTTTGATCCCACAGGTATCTTCAGGATACAAATGAATGTAATAAAAAAGAAAAATGTCTGTCTGCTGAGCTCATTGTTGACTCATATGAAGAAAGGTCACTTGAGCCTGAACCCTGAAGTCCTTCTTAATGTGCTGGGACCAGAAAGTCCTGTTGAGGTCTAGCACTACCAAAGAGTAAGGGCACCACCATGTGGTCTGAGTGATATCAGCGCACAGAGATGTCTGAGGCTCAGTCAGTTTTCTCTTCAGAGATCAGGCTTTGTTTGACTGTTTTGTCTTTTCAGTGATTCATTTGCTTGTTGAACATCTCATTCCAAAAAGATGGTCATTAGTCTGCTCCCTCCACAGTCCTGCTAAGGCCTGGAAGACCACTGATGATGGGCGATAGCGCCAGGTTCACAGTGGGCAAGTTCATCCCATTGGTGGCTGATGGATGACTTGAGGTCAGGGTTTTGTGCAGGCCAGTAAAGTTCTTCCACACCAAAGTAGGGAAATAGTTTCTCCATGGACTTGACTTTAAAGACTGGGGTATTGGCACTTTGTTTAAAATAGCCCACGCCAAAACCATGAAAAATAGATCCTGCACCAAACACAGGATGTGTGGCTAAACCCTAGATTAATTACACTCAGATACTTAAGCCTGAATCATGTAAATATTCAAATATGAACAAAGACTAAATTAAAGGTTTAAAAGAGTTGAGTGTCAGGGATCTGAATGTCTCTGTGCAAACACATTGTCCACTGTTCCAGATTCTCTCCAGAAGATGTCTGTGATTAAGCATGGTGATTTTAGACTTGAAAACCCAGATCACGAACAGTGCCAGCTTGGCTACTTGAGGCGGTTTAGAGTTCTGCAGAGTTCAACATTTTACAGCTGAGCAATAATCAGTGCTGTCAGGTGGACAAACTGTAAATTTAAAAGCTTCAATGTTTCTAAACTACCTCAAACATATTGTTGGTATTTTTGGACACCAGTTTCTTTTGCTCATCGGTTGATATTTACACTGATAGCAATCAAATCAAGTCGGTGAGTCACGGTCCACCAAAAGTGTTGTGTTGAAGGAAAAACAAACAAACCAACTCTCTTAAAACATTTCTTTACTTAATGCA
This sequence comes from Argyrosomus regius, assembly GCA_946959425.1. Taxonomy (NCBI): domain Eukaryota; kingdom Metazoa; phylum Chordata; class Actinopteri; family Sciaenidae; genus Argyrosomus; species Argyrosomus regius. Next base: position 13,486,742 of record OX336896.1, on the reverse strand, counting down.
CACCTTTGCGGCATTTTTCCCCTCAGTTATACACAACTTATATTGAAAGTAACTCTTAATCACAAAACATCTAGCACGCAAACGATGAGGGTGAGAACAAAAAGGCCATTTGTCTTTTATACACAATGTACTACACAACATGTATGAGCCCTCTTTGTATAAATTACATCCCAAAAAACAAAACAAAAAAAATCTTCTCTTTAGCCAGAAGGTTGAAGACATTCAGTACTAAAATATTCAACCAATCCTCTTGAGGACAAATGGACTAAAAAAAAGTGTTATTATTCTAATATTGACATCACTTTCTAATTTGACATCACTCTTGAAAATCTCTGCGGTAAATATTGTAATCTCTGCTATGAACAGTAATTACAGAGCGTCCATAAGTCTCTTCTACAGTTTATAAAGCCCCATTTTGAACAACTCGGAGGGAAAGTATTTAAAAATCTTTCACCCTTCAATAAACCAAGCATAAAACTCAACAGTACAAAAAAAGCTTATACTTTCATGAACTCACAGCTGTAGTAGATCCACTGCATTTGAAATGAGGATATTATTTGTAGTTTTTATCATGATCCCTTTTATCTCTCCGTTTTGTAATTAACACTGTCCAGCCTCCTGAAAACTGAAAAGTAACGTATGTTTATAAAATGACATCAACTTCTACAAAATGCTTATTGTTGACAGATTCTGGTGTTTTCTGAAGTAGTAGAGGGTCTAATTTAGGCTCTCTGAAATCACAATAACCTCCATCATCTGCAGTTTTCATCAATCAAATGATGAGCCTCCTGTACACATTCCTATTGACAAAATAGTATCATAGTGTCCTGTAGAAAAACAATGTACTCCTTTGTAATGCAACCTATAGTCTTACAGTAAACAGGAATAAAACGCTATCACTGAAACATTAGGTTGTGTTTTTTTTATATATAGTAAAAACTGTAGCTGAGATGAATTCGGGGCCATATGAACATAAATATCAGCTTTGTTAAGTAACATAAAAAACTAAATTCATCATCTGGTACTGTATGACATACACAGAAGCAACATTTCAGTGAAAAACAACAACAAAAAAAACTTTGTGGAGATATTTTGGCATCGATTCAAAATCGGATAAAAGAAAGACAAGTAAAACTGTAAACCAAGTTCTCATAAAATTCTTCTAATATATATATATTTTTTTTACAAACTAGCATCAAGACAGAAAGCCTCAGTTTTTCTTCCATCTGTCTGGACAGTTATCACATCTGGATACAGTGACTGATCTGGCTGTGCAAAAGCTTGATTTCATTTCTTTTTTCCGATGTCTGCATCTTCATGTAGAAATAATTTGAAAAAAAAAAAACTTGCTGAAAGCAGACCAAAAAAACAAAAAAAGAAAAGATGAGGACATGTTTCAATAAATACATTCACTGTACTCAAACCAATTATATTCAACCAAAGAACTAAAACATAGACTGGAAAGCAGCATTGCTTTTCATTGGCTATATGCGGCTCTGATACAAGATGTTAGTATTGATTAGATGTTAGTGGCTTGACAATTAAAATACTCCACTGGACCCGACTGATAGACTCTGAGGTTAATAAAATACAACGATTTGCTACGTTGACGCCAACAAATTCGTAATATGCCCTCTTTTTCTCGTTGTCCAAAACATTCCAGTAGCAGCGTCTCGTTTTCATCCGGCGCAGACTGTCACTTCCACCGCTTCACAAACATCGTATCAGCTGTCACTAATTAACATTAAAATATATGAGTAACTTGATAACAGGGCCAGAATTAAACCTGTCTGTTGTCTGGTTGAAGTGCTCTCCGGCAGCCGGTGTACGATCTCATTCGTAAGTAGAGAACAGCCACTGTACGACCATGAGTAGAGCGGGCGATAACATCTTCTCTTTAATCAAGTCTCATCACTTCCTGGTGTCGCATCCTCCAGTTAAACTTTCATTCAAATTATAGCAATAATTTAAGTTTCTAAATAAAACAGGTTTGAACTGGGGCCGTCAGTATTTGGATGATGTACCTCTTGACAAATAAGAAGTGTCAAATTTAGCAGCAGCTGTTATTTCAACATGTCAAACACATAAAGTAAACATAAGTAGTGTATCAGACATTCCTAGTATGCACACTAAGGCTGGGTTTCATATTTTGATACACAAGTACTGAAAGCTGGCATACGATGTCTGGTCTGATCCGTTTTATTTGACATTTTCCTACATTTAGCATTTACCTGAATCGCTCCTTTTGTACAGACAACATTTAATATTTTAGCTTTAGCTTCACCAAAGTTTTATGTTCCTAAAGTACTGATCATATCAGCACCAGTATTGACAAACTTAACATGAGACCCAGCCCTAATATACACTGATACAGAGAATGATTTTACTCAGTACACACGCTTGTAACTGAAGTAGAAACCAGCTGAACCCTCGAAGACATTCTTTATCATTTATCATGATTGTGGGTACAAGTGACAGCTGAAGCTTCTTTCTTTAGAGGTGAAACAAAACAAACACACGTCCTTTAACCTTTTCAGTCGGGAATCCAAAATGATAAAACAACATGTTGGGATATTCCAGGGTCCAAACCTGTGATTTAGAGGACTGTTCCAGGGGCAAAGCTACTGAGAAGAGACTCTGGCAGGAGCTGAAGGTCCATGGAGGTTGATGTTAATGTGTTAAAGGGGGGCTGGTTGTTGTGTGTCCTGACTGAATCCTCTGCAGTCCGTCCCAGCCCAACCTCAAGTAAACTGGTACTCCTCTGAGTACTCTGTGTCCTCGGGAGCGTACTGGTTATCTCCAGCTGTGTACTGGTCTTCTGCGGTGCCAAACTGGTCATCCACGGGAGCGTACTGGTCGTCCACGGGGGCGTACTGGTCGTCCACGGGGGCGTACTGGTTGTCTGGGGCAGTGTGCTGGTTGTCGCCACCGTACGATTGTTCTGCTGCTTCTTGGTTCTCTGTAGTGTTCAAGCCGGATTTCTTCACTCTAGAAAAATTTAATAAAAAAAAAATAAAAAAAAACTTTTTATCATTTTGAGACATTTCTGTTTTTCTGCAGACAGAAATGGTTGTTTGTTTTTCCACACTACTGACATGAAACTATCAGAAAATAACTTTTTATTTCCTTGATTTAACGACTTTCTCAAAACCGGAGCTCCCTCACTCTCATTCACTGTCTATTTTGCTCTACCAATGCTCGCTCTCTCCCTCTCAAACCATCGGACACAAACCAAAAGAAAGTTCTTTGTGTCTGTATTTTGTGCCAGACACAGATTTAGAAGCTGGTACATGAAGTAAACCAAGCCAGAACACAATAGATAGAGTATCATAGTTTAGTCCATAAACTCCACATGGATAGTGTTATAAAAATTAGGATTATACTGGGGTTCAGATGTTTTTAAATCATATAATGTGTGTGTGTGTTTCTATTTCTTACATACTTGTGGGCACTTCCCTTTATTTGCGTTTTTGCTGAGGCTGGCAGGGAGAGATAAAGTTCAACTATATGTATAAGTTGAGGAAGTTCAGAACAGAACAAGGGTCGGAGACAGGTCAGGGAGGTGTCCTTTAGACTAAGGGGTATTCTGCTGACTACTGATTAGAGAACTGAGAAAGACGTTATGATGCTATCTGTATCTATGGGAAGGAGTCCGAGACAGCCCATTAGAGAGTGTATAAGAACTAATTGTCAAGGCTCTTCGTGGAGCCCTTTTCTCTGTAACCCCTTTTGTGTGTTGCACTGTTAAACACTCCTTCTTGTACAAGAATGATAAATTCAACTTAAACTTCGATGCTTCGAATCCAGTCTTCCTTACTGAAGGGTCATTTTGAAAAATCTTATAACAGATAGCCACAGTTTCAGTGACTTTCAGGCCGACTGTGAAGGTTTGACCGGTCTGATCTTCTGATTGCCCGATGCAGTGTGACGTCAGGCCAGTGGCCCACACTGCTGCAGCTAATACGCACTAACCCTCACTCAAGTAATTGTTAAAACCTGTGTTTTCCCCACAGTGCCTGAATAAAGCCTATGAGATGCATGTACTTACTGGTTCTTATGTTTGGCACCACTAATATGAGACTGGTACTGCTCCACAGAGTTTAGTTCAATGTTGCAGATGGTGCATGGGTAGCCCTTTAGTGTGGAAGCTGTAGACACATAGAAGAGAATAGTTGTTTTGTTTTTTTATCTTCAGGAGTGACGTCTTTGAGAAGGGTGAACACAGCTATGTGACTGCCTGGTTGTGTGTTATGACCTGGTGCTGTGGAGGGGCCGTACGTCTCCATCAGTTTCAGCTTGGTCATCTGTTTTCTATGCTTCTTGCCCACGTAGTGCTGCTGGGCCATGAGCGGGTTGTTGAAGGAGGCCTGGCAGATTGAACAGAATCGGTCCGGGTTGTTGTTGTTGTTGTTGCCGCCGCCCGCCGCTGGCGCACTGCTCGAATCGTCTACAGGTTTCTTCTTCGGCTGAGCTGGTGGTGGTGTTTGGGAGGCTACTGCTGAAGAGGAGATGCAATAACAGCAATTATAGAAATGTTGTTAAGAACCCGTTATGAAAAAAAACATACCAACAAAAACATCTAAATAACGCATTCACATAAGATATAAGCAATACGCAACATTAGAAAAGAAAAAGAAAGTAAAGTCATTAAAAATGTAAAAAACATTCATACCTGGGGTCTGAGGACCGACGGTTTTCAGCCTCAGGTTCTTGGCATGAACTTTGCCCTGATAGTGAGACTCAGCCACCACAGCAGAGGAGAAGGTCATGTTACATACATGACACACCTTCGACCGGTCAGTGTCTCCATTGTTACAGTCCAGCTAACAAAGACACACAGCGACATCAATCATTTACGGCTACAAGGGGCGTCATTTGTCTCATTAAAAAAGGATGAACTGTACGTCAGCACTGTACACTGTATCACTGTTTCTCTGTGTTTCTAAATTCCTCAAATGAAAAGCCTAAAGCTGGCTTTTCTCTGACATTTTACAGATTAGCAGAGCATTCCCCTGTTTGCTGAAACAGCTGGCTTTTCTCAATACAGACTATGCAAAGTTTGAACGCTCTTGGGAGTTGAAGTCTGGAATCAAAACTCCAGAGAACAAGATGCAGAATGCTTGATTTGCATTTGGGACAGCAGCTTTTTTGCTGAGCTTAAAGTCACCTCAACTGTAAGATGTAATTGGTTTGTTTTCCTTTAAATATATCTATTAATTTTTAATCAAGTTCTGTAGTCATACACATACACACAATGCTGAAAAGGCAGGACTAATAAAACTAAAATGAACCTTCAGACAATTTGGATGCAAAACAAATAGACTTTGGCTCTGAGATTAAGTTCATTTAAGTAAATTTATACATTGTTTTATTTAAAGGTGTTTTATTACCTCAGTTACTGTCTTTGCACACACACTGGAGCACCATCGCTCCTTCTCCGCTGCTTATATAATGAGCGATTTCACATGCCAGAGCCCAATCTGACTGGATCTGACTCGTCCCGTTCCTCATGGAAATGAATGGGTGGTGGAATCAGCTGTGACCACAGCTACAGTGTACTTCAGATATGAGGCTATGTGGGTTGAGTTTGCATTAATTACATGTTAGTTTGAACTTCTTGATTTAAAAAAAAAAAAAAACACTGGCGGTCTGCTGCGGCCTGGTGAGTGGGATTGGTATAAACTGAGCGCGGGAGCGAGCAGTTATGGCAGGAGATCCTGTGGGTGAAGGCGAATGTGGTGCAAAAAGCAGTAGGAGCATACTGGGAGATGCAACTGCTCAGCGTGCCCGAGGTCAAAAATGTTTTTTTAAAGCGCTGTCGTTTTCAGTTTGTGATAACAAAAACCAAAATGTTGGTTTGAGTGAGTGGTTTGTAAGTGAGCTGTCTGGGTTCGGCTGACGTTAACTGTAAAAACTGAGAACTTTTTACTCACAGATGGCGACGACTTTAACTTTTTGAGTGCTGGCTCCTTCTCACTTTGGATGGAAAGATAACGACGCACTTTGTTGGCATGTTTCTTGCTCTGCAAAGACAAGCACAAGTGTTTATCACAAGTTTATACAACACCCCAAATCCACTGCGGTAAACTTATTTTCACAAGTACAGAAGAAAAGTTTATTTGTGTGATGACTGGTTAGACATAAGAAGAAGGAGCAGCTTCTGCATTCTGGTGGCTGCTCTGTTGCTTTTGAACGACTTTGGCTAGAGGACAATAAATTTAGTATTCTAAGAAAACACACCTTCATTATGGCTGAACAGCTTCATGTATAATCCCTTCTGCGTAAAGCAGCTGTGGTGGAAAGCTGCTAGACTTCTATATGGTTGTGTATACAAGAATAACATTATATCTTCTATTGTTGTTGAATGATATCATGAAATATGACGAAATTAACGTTTGTGTGTGGTGGCATGATGTTGACTGTTGAAGCTCTGTTTGAAGACAGTCTCCAGAGATGTCCCTTATTAAGACAGAACAAATGGCCAGTAGCGGGTCATTTTGGGTGACCAAGTGAGAGGCGCAAGTGATGTACGCCCAACAGCCACTGCAGAATGGGTGAACCTCCACCTGTGACGTAGGTTATAAATAATATGATGCTTGGCAGTGAACCTTCTTTGCAAACCACCTCAGGCTTTTGTTTACGCTGAATCAAATAAAAATCCTTTGTGAGTTGTGTTTGAGTCTCAGATATATGTAATCTGATTATTTCTGTAATATATTAATAGTTTATGTCATCTAGGTGCTAGTTATATAATACTACATCTAGGATAAATGTCAAATATACTGTTACAAATCAAATACCTTCATGTTTTCTGTGACTACAGAGAAAATACCTTTTAAAGGCATCACATTCTTCTAAAATGTGATGGGAATTTTATGTTTCCTGTTAACATTTCACATCAAATATCTCTTGGTACCAGCATCAACACTCAGGTATCATATCAGAACTAACAAATATATATATATATATAAAATCAGCTCATTTTTAAACAGCTGTTTACATGTAAAATATATTTTGTCTACGCCATCGTTTCCAGGTCTTGTTCACAAAGGCCTCCGTCCACACTGAAATGCCTGATCAATAGGAAAACAGTCAGCTAAAAACAAAAATGTACATCACAGCCAAACTGTGATCAGCAGTGCGGCCAAAAGTCTGCTGAGTCTCCGCTGCTTAAAACTCTGTTTTTGTCCCCTTGTGCTCTCTCTCTCTCTCTCTCTGCTTTCCGTTTTTGTCGTCAGGCAACTTGAGAATAAAGAATCCCTTTGATTATAACTCATAAATACTACCTACCTTGACAGCTTAAAGTGGATGTGCCCTTATAGTAATAACAAAACCATTAATGTAATGTAGAGCACATTAAATAATCATGCCCTCTAGGTAATAAATGTGCAGCTTCCTTCTATATCACTGAGTATAGTAGCACCGTCAAAAACAAGTCCCCTGACACTGAAACAGCGGCGGCAGACTCACTGACCTGATAATGAGTCAACTTCTGAGACTCAGAAATTAGGACAGCACTGCAGACTTTACACTGGGAGTCAGAAAACAGGTCGCCGTGCTCCTTTATCATCTTGTTTACTGCAGGGAAGGAGGAGAGAGAGAAACAGGAGATTTTAAATCAGGTTATATCTTCTGGGAAAATGTAATTATAACACGACGTAAAATATCTGTGGCAAAAGTTCAAACAATAATACAATCAAGATACTTTACATTTAGACAGCTCAGCAGTGTCCGGCTGTATTAAACTGACTTCACAGAGTTTTTGAAAACAAGCCCCGTTTAAACTGCTTTCTTTCTCGTTGTGAATAACTCCTGACTGGAAAATATTAGAGACTTCCGACCTTGTTGACATGTTTCGCAAGCAGCTATGCAGAAATCTGTGCACGCCATACTCGGAGACAGAAGTGTATTTTAGGCCCAACTCTGAGTTTGAGTCATTTTTCTTGGCTCAAACAATCTGGAAAAGGAATTCACCTCAATGCGTCAACTCAAAGACACGCGACAAAAATAACTGGTGATATATTACACAGATATGATTAAACCAAGTATTAAAACATTTTGTACCTTGATTTTTTTCCCCCTTTTTTATAAGTCACTTTGGATAAACGCTAAACGCCTAAAAGCAAACGTAAGTATGAAGTCAGGGGATTAAATTTGATCAGATGTGACATTGTAATAACACGACATGTCACAATGTGTTTTACAGCGTTGCTCTGGATGAGCATTATTTAATTTACCCCTTTTAGCCATGGACTGTGTAGCATCACGTTTCAGGGCTTTTTGTCATTCAGACACAGGTGTCTGTTACATAAATGTTCAGACATGACAGCACCTTACAGGCAGAGCGTTATATTTAGCAGCTGGTGTGTGAGTGGTTGTTAAAAAAGTTATGATTTCAAGAAAAGTATTCTCTGATCTCACACCATCTGCATCAGTGATGCACTTCTGAGTCAGTAGGTTCCCGACACATCTCATCTTGGTTTTTTTTTTTGTGATAATCGCAGTTTAGGTTTCTCTGTGAAGCACTTTGGTCAACACACCTGCTGTTTTTAAAATGTGCTCGGAGTTGCGTTTCATAACGTCAGACAAATATAACACATCACATCTGGACATAATGGACACCTCTGTAGATAGAACTGTTTACATTTTACATCAACCATTTCATCTGTCAACAATTTTGGGGTGACTCTTTCATATCACTCTTCAACATCCACTATCCTTCCTTCTTATCTACCTAGCAGCAGTGTCATAAACTAGCTGTGATGTAGTCTGCAGACCAGGTAAAGCATAATATCACGATGAACCAGAACTCAGGATAATATCTGCTGACATATTTCTGACAGCTTCACTTCACTGATGCGGGATGGGAGCTTCATAGATGGGACTGAAGTATGCAAACAAACAGCAGCGCTGGTCCACTCAGACAAGACTGACAGCACTGATGACAGACTGGATTAATATGAAACAGATTTGTTTCATAAGATGACAGTCATACAAACTTTAGCCACGGTGCTGTCCACTCAAAAGTTCAAAAGTAGCATGTGTCGTTGCATGCAGCGTTGCACGAGCAGGACCAGGGTTAACGCAGCACAGCATCTGGCCTAAAAACGTGCATGTCTGCTGAAGCAAACCTAAAGGTGCCTCAATTCAGTCTCCACTTGTCCACAGGCAGAGGAGTCGGTCCACAATCATTCAGGAGCAGCATCGGATGCAGACATGCTCTCATCGACCTTGGAGCCCAAGCGGCTACAGCTAGCGTAGCTTAGCACAGTTTAGCAAACCCGCTCCGCTCACTCCGCAACGCCGGCTAACGTTAGCTTTCGCGGCAACAGTCACGTTTTAAGCCTAATTAGCCACGTCGGAGTGCACCGGCGCGCTGCTCTGTTAAAATAAACGTTAAGTTAGTAAAGAAACAGGTCATACCCTCCGCCGGCCCCGAAGGTAAGTACGGAAAATCCTCCGTCTGCATCGCAACGGCCATGATTTCTATTACAGCCAGCGGCGCTCTAATACGCATGCGCAACTGACAGGCAGACAGAGTGGACAGGGGCATTAAAGAGGTCTCACTCTCCGTGTGTTTGTACCAGCACACACGATCTTTGAGTGAACTAGTCTAATTTTGTCATGCAGGTCTAACTACAGCACTGTCTGGTCATTTTTGTAGTAGACCCGCATGTTGTGCACTTGTATACATATTTGCCATGTCTACATTAGGACTTACCTTTGACTGCACCAGTTGTGTGTTCTCTGTGTATGCACTGGGTTCTTGCCTCATGTTACCGGTAATCTGAGCTGTAACAGGGGTCACATTCAAAAACAGAAAGATGTAAAGGTGCCACACACACACACACACACACACACACACACACACACACACACACACACACACACACAGTCTCACTTCTTTTACCATCAAAACAATCAAAGCAGAAAAAATCATTATTTTTAATGTCGGTGTGACACATTAACTTTAGATGGATCTTATTAACGTGTTGTGAATGATAATAAACTAAATGATGAGGTTTAGCTCTATGTGCTGTGATGTAACAAGCTGCATTAATCACAAACATCCTGTGATATGGACAGTGAAAATCAAGTGAGATATGGAGACAATATCAATGGTAGTATTTCTTACTTCAAGATTCAAGAGATTTGTTGTCATTTGCAAGTAAAAACACATGGTTTATACAGCAATGACATTTTTATTTTGTAAACTCCTTTTACACAGCAACAACAACAGCAATAAGAAAAATACACAACACAATAATAAAAAAAATAGTAAAGTGAATCATGTCTGAAAAGGTTCACTGCAGAGCAGAAGCAGATGGTGGCAGCCGACATGGTTTTATCACTCTGGACTGTCTTGCCTGGGTGCCTGGGTGTTTTTAATTAGTAACTATACCATGGAGGCTTTTGGGCCTATGATGGCATTCTGCACAGCAAGAAGTTTGACTGAGGCAATACAACTTATCGAGTTGTTTGGAAAAGAGGCAAGGGAGAAATCTCTTTACGGCTGGGGGCACAGTTCTTGATGGCATGGTGACTCATGTCGCCAGCTTGCTGCAATACATGCTTCAGCCAAAGAGTCAGCATAGAGCACAAGGCACAGCTGGACGAAAGATCAGTCAAAGTGCTGTGTCTCTTGGCTTGGCTCCTAGCAGCAGAGCTGGTGTTGCACTTTTGGAGGCTGCTGTACAGCAATCCAGCTCCTCCCTGTGTGCTGATGCTGCATCGTCCGACAGCAAACAAAAAAAAATCCTGAAGAGATGCAGAGTTCTGCTCAGAAGGTCGCAAATGACATATATGAACACTTTATGAATATAGTGACTTGTTGTGACCAGTTGTAAATTTAGCAGTGAACTTTCAGGGGGAACTGTGTTGCAACCAGGCACATCTCTGCCTGCTGGTTCTGCAGAGAAAGTACAGAAAGTTCCAGAGGAGAGACAGAGTTGTGACAAGACAGATAGGAAAAAACTTGAAGACTTGACTGGCCAAAAATCTGTCCACTTTGGATTTGGAGACGCAGCAGCTTCCCTGCTTTGTCCTGCAGAGACTACACGCACCCTGGCTTCATTATATGGAGATAGTTCCACAGATCGATCCAGCTTTCCACAAAGCCGTTGTCCAGGCCTTAAAACTTCACCTGATTGTCTCCAAAGAAGTGTCCTTAAAGGACATGTTTAATTCACCGCCCATATGTACTCAGTTAGGTATTTTTACAGTAAGCAAGCCTACTATAAGAAATGGTGAACAAAAATCCATGCTTCTCCAAAGTTTCAGCATGTTGCGTTTGTTTTTGGAAAGTTGATGTTACTGCAGCTCTGCAGGATTTGAGTCCAGTCTTCACCTCGTTGTGTGTTCACTTGTATGTTGCTGTATGTATGGTGCTCTGGTTTACCAGCACCAGCATCAAAACCAGCAATTAAAACTGAGAGATTGCTTACATGGTGTTTTTTGGTAAAACTGAATTAGCCACCAGGTGGAGACAAATACCTTAACGGTGCAGACACTCCTGTTCCTGACCAACGACAAAGAAGTGTGCTATTCCATCCTATGTGTACCTATTTGAGTATGTGTATGTTGATGATACGTCATCGGTTTCACACCTGGTTTAACGCACATTTAAAGGTGTAGATTGAGGTGTTACTTTGATTTATTCAACAGGGTAAGAATAAAACGAGATAACAAAGAACAACATGACAAAGAAGAAAAGAAGCGTAGCTCCTGGTTGTCCCTCGGCCCAGATATTTACATAAAGGTGACAGAGGCTTTACAGTCAGGACTCTAAGACTATAAAATGACCTGCCTGAGGAGATCAGGGCTACAAACTCAACGTTTAAATCACTTTTTAAAGGGCCTTTATGTCACATTTTATTCCACTTTCTTTGCAGATCTATAGCTTTTACCTAACTGTTATTGTGCTTTGTTTTATTGTGTTCTGCTTTATTATGAAGCACTTTGTAACTGTGTTTGTAGTAAGTAAGTCCATTTCTAACATGGACTTACAAGACACTGCACACATATAACAAACAAAGACAATAAACAGCTATAAGTGATACAGCATGCTCTTTAGACATTACAGGCACAAGGCATGACTGACAACATAGCTGATAACAAACAAATGAGATTCAGACTGTTCCTTTAAACAAATCAAACATAAAGCACCTTTTTACATTGTTGGTTGGTATTTAACACAAACTGAGCAAAGGAAACACTTTAGTCTTTAGTCTGTGTTCGTCCGACATAGAAAACAAATCAGGACCTTCTGCCGTCATCTCATGAAAAACTCTAGATCTAATGTTGTGGTACATTGGACAACAGAACAAAAAGTGCATTTCATTTTCAGCTTCTCCCAGATCATACAGGATACGCTTTCTATCCTCCTCTGGACTCGAGTGGGAGCGTCCAGTTTTCACCGCCAGAGGCAAGATACCACATCACAACTGGACACAAACAGAGCTCTGTGCTCTGTTTTTGGTAAAACTGAATTAGCCACCAGGTGGAGACAAATACCTTAACAGTGCAGACACTCCTGTTCCTAAACAACGACAAGGAAGTGTGCTATTCCATACTATGTGTACCCATTTGAGTACGTGTATGTTGATGATACGTCATCGGTTTCCGTAGTGTAGTGGTTATCACGTTCACCTAACAAACCGGAGGCAGCCGTGGATACCTGTAATGCACTGACAGCCAATCAGAATGCAGTATTTTCTTGCCTGCTGTCCTTGGTACTGAATTTTGTTTTCCCTGGCAATAGTATTGAACTGCTGCACCAGTTGTTTAAAATTTCACATGTAAGACAGGTTAAAATCTGTACCATTTTAGTATGAAATACTATAATATATCAAATAAGAGGAATATATATTATTACACTGCAAAAATAATTTTGAATTAAGACTGATATTCTGTTGTATGAACAAAAAAGTATAGTATCATCATATTTGACCTACTATTCATAATGAAAATAAGTTGGGCCAGTGATTTGAAGATGAAATCAAGCAAAACAAGATATTTACTTAGAAATCAATGTTTTATTAAATCTGTTGTACCTTCAGTGGAATTTAGAGAGTGCTAAAACAAGCGTGAAAAAATAAGTATAACTTGGGAAATTAACTCAGGGAGAAGTTGTGGAAAAATAATCAAACAACAATTGATCAAAACAAGAAGGAAAATAAGTAAAAAATTAAAACATAAAACAATTAAGAACATAAAAACAGACTACCAGCTGATTGTCCTCTGAAGCTGCTTTTCGGACTCATAACGCAGGAGAGATAGGATTTCTTCAAAGCTGCGGGCACAACCTACAAAAGACAACAAGCTGGCCTTCTTGTGCTCTTCTGTCGTACACACTCCTGCAGCCTCTTCTTTCTATCTGTGCTTGAGGAGGTAAACTGTGTAGCCGACATTTTCCAAAAGCCACCGAAATGATTTCCCCTTATATTTTCCAAACTGCAGGATGTATTCCCCCAGCACCTCTGTCCTGTCTGAGACATCTCCTCCTCTCTGGCGGACCACAGTCAGGGCATTTTGTTTGACCACGTCCTCCCTCAGAGGTGCAGACTTGACCTGCAGAGAAGGGTTGTCCTTGAGCGTCAGTTGGACCCTGACAGAGATACCCTCCAGGTCCCTTGCAAAAAACCACGTTGATCTTCCCAGGGAAAAAAGTTTTTGTCCACGTTGACCTGTGACATATGAGGGAAATAGGGAGTTCTCCCTCACTTGTCACGTAAGCAAGCAAGCACCTTGGGCCTTTGGGGTGTTATGGGGGACTTGAAACAGTGAAAGAGTGCTTACACAAACACCTTTCACACCCCCAATCTATCTATCTATCTATCTATCTATCTATCTATCTATCTATCTATCTATCTATCTATCTATCTATCTATCTATCTATCTATCTATCTATCTATCTACACTGAGGCGACATTATAACCGACAGTCCCTGAAGGCAGCAAAAAGGACGCGCCTTACGTCGACGTCACGTCATTACGTAAGCAGAAACAAACATGGCGCCGCGAAAGTCAGGAAAACTCTGTTGTGAGTGTTTCTAAAATCAATATTGTTTTTTTGTCGCTGTTTTGTACCGCTGTTGGACGTAAAACCACACGAACACATAACGCACTGTTCGACCGCGCTGTTGATTAAATCTAAAATCAAAAATACGAACTTTATTTGCAGTTTTTTGTGTCTCGTGCAGTCAGTTTGTTTCCAAATCAACCGTTGTCCTCGCGCCGTGTCAGTTAAGCTAACTGACAGCAGAAATCTGCTCTGAACGACTCTTTAAATCTGAGCTGGACCCACCAGAGTCTGAATTAATCTGCTTTAAATCGTTTTAATCTCATCACTCAGCTGTTGTTGTTTTTTGTTTGTTTTTTTACACAGAGGGTTAGGTAATCTGGGCTCCACGTTCGTGTCATCCCGTCACATCGACCCACCGGACAGATGAGAGGACGACGAAGACACTCTTCATCATCAGGTAACTTCACCTGAGTTTGGTAGTCTGTCATTAGCTCTGCTGCACTTTAGGTTTAATCTGTATAGTTTGTGTTATTTAAGCTGGGTTTAATACTGAGCTTTGGATCAGTCGTAACACACCTGTACTGTCATGCTACACACCTGGTTTAACGCACATTGAAAGGTGTATGTTGTGGTGTTACTTTGATTTATTCAACAGGGTAAGAATAAAACGAGATAACAAAGAACATCATGACAAAGAAGAAAAGAAGCGTAGCTCCTGGTTGTCCCTCGGCCAGATATTTACATAAAGGTGACAGAGGCTTTACAGTCAGGACTCTAAGACTATAAAATGACCTGCCTGAGGAGATCAGGGCTACAAACTCAACGTTTAAATCACTTTTTAAAGGGCCTTTATGTCACATTTTATTCCACTTTCTTTGCAGATCTATAGCTTTTACCTAACTGTTATTGTGCTTTGTTTTATTGTGTTCTGCTTTATTATAAAACACTTTGTAACTGTGTTTGTAGTAAGTAAGTCCATTTCTAACATGGACTTACAAGACACTGCACACATATAACAAACAAAGACAATAAACAGCTATAAGTGATAGGCACAAGGCATGACTGAACAAACAAATGAGATTCAGACTGTTTCTTTAAACACATCAAACATAAAGCACCTTTTTACATTGTTGGTTGGTATTTAACACAAACTGAGCAAAGGAAACACTTTAGTCTTTAGTCTGCGTTCGTCCGACATAGAAAACAAATCAGGACCTTCTGCCATCATCTCATGAAAAAACTCTAGATCTAATGTTGTGGTACATTGGACAACAGAACAAAAAGTGCATTTCATTTTCAACTTCTCCCAGATCATACAGGACACGCTTTCTATCCTCCTCTGGACTCGAGTGGGAGCGTCCAGTTTTCACCGCCAGAGGCAAGATACCACATCACAACTGGACACAAACAGAGCTCTGTGCTCTGGATGATAAATACCCGCAATCAGACTGTACAGTATGTTCTTAATTTTAGTTTACAACACAAGAAAAGTCAGGCCTTACCAGACTCAACATGCTACCCAACTCCTGATACAGGCTGTGGTCAACTTTTCAGTTTTTAACCGACTGTGCTGCCTGAAGGGTCGAAGGTCACAGCCTTTCAATGTTGGTTTCTGTCCTTGCCCCTTACGTACAGATATTTCTATGAATCTTTTAATGATGTTATGGATTGAATCTGACGTGATTACCTTGATGACAAGAAACTAAAGTTCAGTTGTTTCTCTAAATCTTCCCATAACCCTTATCTATATCCTTGAAGGTTATCACAAGAACTCCTCATACATAGTTTGCTACGCAACTTGTAGCCAGTCTACAAGATAGAAAAGTTACAAACTGTCGTCACATTCCTAAAAAAAACCACAGAGAATAGCAAATACAACACACATAAAGGTTAACAGTGTCATGGATACATTTTCCACTATACACATAATTTGGCATTTGCAGATGAGCTACATGATTTAAAGAAAGAAATCCAGAAAAAAATGGTTGGAAAGGTTTTGAAATTTAACATTTGAATGTTTTTTGTGTCTCTGTTGTTCAAAGTTTCCCAGAAGCAGACCAGGATGGCTCTGAGGAATCAAGTAACGAAGGATGGCAGTGACGTCCCTTCCGGAAGCCGACAGACTAATGAAAACTCACAGGAGGACGAAGCTCTCGACGACAATGTAAAAACAAGTTGTCTTTGTATTGTATTTAATTGACTATAAGCCAAAAAGTATTTGAAAATCTTTACGATATGTTTTTATTTAAGTTTTACACTGAGTCTAAACTTGGAATTTTATTAAAAAAGGACGAAAGGTCACTCCAGATCTGTGAAACACAAGGCCTCTATGAACTCTGGGAAATGACAGCACCAAAACCTAAAAACTGTTTGCTTGTTCTTCCAGGACGAGCTCTCATCATCAATTCTGCCACCTTCATTATTGAGAGAAAAACGCAAGAGTGAGAGGGAAAACAAATCCAAACCCAAAGGTACATGACGTGACATGCAGGGTGTCAAAATAATAACATAACTTGTTTCTTTGTTTTAAGTTATGCAGGATAAACACTGTTTAACACAATAATACCAGACATTACTAAAACCTATAATAATATAGAACTGTTTTGATGTCAAAGCCACACCATCACTACACATGATGCTCTATGTAGGATGTTTTGTTGGAATGGTTGCATAATTTTGTGTGGATACAAACAATCACCAGGACTTAAGAAGCTACTGAGCTCCTTTTGAGAATAAATGTAAAAGTGTGTGTGTTGTTCTTTCAGAGATGACAGAGGAGGAGATGATGGACTTGGCCTTGCGTCTGAGTGAACAGGAAGCCAGTATCACTGCGCTCAGGCTGCAGAAAGAGGAGGAGGCCATGATGAAGGCCATCCAAGACAGTGTGAGTACAGAATCCACTTTATTGGTCCAGTATGAATATATACACATGTATATGAACAAAGATGAAGAGTTTGACTCTGGATTTAAGTTGGTCTTAATGTGTTATTGTTATTTTATTAATGTTGCATCTAAGATGTTATGCAGCCACCTCTTTAGCCGGGTGTAGCCGTGGTAAGGTGCCCGAAAACCTTCTCCTCTCGGCGGTATTTACACAAAGCTCCTTTGTGTAAATAAAAACACTCCCCCAGTGTGGACTGAGCTAACTAGCTTAGTGATTACTTTAGCAACAAATTAAACTTTCTGTCCATCAGAAAACTCACAGAAAGAGTTGAGGAGGAGCAGTTGGAGGACATCAGTGGTAAATCTCTACGTGGCCCTGTGTGGTTTTTCTCTCGTAGATGGTCAGCCAGACACAACCATGTCTGTCCTCCCAAAGTCAGAGCCTACTGTCTGGTGCTGAAGCATCGCTCAGGATCTGCTCTCGACGGAAACTCTCGTACTCAAACGGGAATCCGACGTCTGCCGTCGATCAGAGAGCATCAGAGGACACAACAGAGACAGACCTGAACCGAGGTGAGTCACTGAGGACCGCTGAAGTATCACAGCAGGAAAGGAGACATATATCTCTAATCTGACAGCTCATATGAATCTGAACCCATGCGGTATTGTTCTTCCAGGAGCACAAAGAAGTGCAGATGAAAGTAATAACTGGAATAAAAAGCGGAAAAGGAAAGAAGGAAGTCCTCTGATGGAGATGCCAGACTTGTCCCAGAGTCAGAAAATCTATTCTCAGGCTTCACCCTGCGGATCAGAGACGGTGGACCTCGTCCTAGACTCACCGCAGGTACGCCCTAAAGATCTCTGTTCTTTACTTTTTAAATTTGGTTGGTTGATTGACCCCCCCCCCCCCTAAATTTTAAGCATTAATTGAATTTGTAGTGATATAGAACAGAGAAAAGCAGCCACTCTTAACATTTGTAAAGGTATCAGAGAATTGTTACTTGATAAATGACGTAATATTTACTTTATATTTTAGTTTGCATATTACTTTCCTGATTTAGTTTCCTTTTATGATGAAAGTTGTAATCAATATTTTCATAATAACAAAGTGACTTTTTCAGATAAAAAGCAGTAAAGAGCCACTGCACACCACCTACAGATGCAGATAGAGACTACCAGTTGAACATAGTGGAGCATTTAGCAGCTAAAGAGGCAGATACTTCCCTCAGGAGGTGGTGGAGACTAAAAACAGAGCTAAAAGAGAGGTGACACAAACACAAACTCCAAATGAATGATCATGTATTTATTTGTCTTCTCTCAACAATAAATCAGAGCTCTGACTCGACCCAGATCGACGACTGTCAGCTCCGTAAATCCCCCGTCTTCCCTTCGACTGGCCGCAGAGCCGAGGTTCACGTCCCCCGGCTGAGTCAGGACCTGCTGCAAACCTGCAGAACCTCAGGGTTTGTGTTGTGCTCTCAGGACAGCGGGACCTCGCCTCTTAAGCCTTCGCTCGCTCGACCCAGGAGTCCAACGTTTCCCAAATGCCCCAGTCACCTCACTTCATCCAACACATTTCCTAAAAGTTCTGTCTTTTCAGAGACTGATCAGGACGATAATGAAGAGACACAGCTGAGTCCTGAGTATTTTAAAAGTCCAGTATTTGGCAGGAATGCTCAGCATGAGAAGCCTCCAAGTTCCTGCAAACCCCACATCAGTGTCTGTAACTCAGGGTTCACGCTCTCCTCTCAGGAGACTTTAACCTCCTCTGTGAGGTCCGCGTCCTGCCGGCCTAAGAGCCCAGTATTCCCAGGAAACACAGACCTTCCCAAGATCCTCCCTCCCTCAGAAAGATCAGCAACCAGCAAGAGTCCTGTATTCTCAGAGACTGAACAAGGACAGACTGAGCAGAGTCATGGACGCTGTACAAGTCCGGTGTTCAACAGGACTGGAAGACGACAAAAGATTCACCTTAATGACTCTGAGAGTCCTTCAGCTGCAGAGTTCAGAGGTTCAGCCAGTGAAGAGAGTTCAACCAAGACCAGGGGTCCTTTTAAGAGACCGAGGGAGGTGAGTTCAGGTGTCTGTACACTTGTTGGATCATTGAGTAGCATCTGACGAGTCCACTATTATAAATATGGACAGCTGTACATATATATTTGTTATGTAACAGCATAAGACATAGCAGCCCGCTAATATCACTTACTAGTCCAACAGCAAGAAGCCCAGCTTGGCGTCTGTCTTTCAGGCTTTTAGCCCAGATTTAGTCTTGTCTGGCAGGTTCTGCTCTGTCTTTCTCTGATTTTCTCGTTGTAGCTTCCTCCGTCAACGTCCTCTTCAGTCTTTTAGCCTCTACCGTGAAGCTGCTGAGCCCGGTTACAATGCCCGCTCACTGTCCACCATCATTCCCCTCCGGTCCTTGGCCTGAAAACTTCTTCATCCCTGTAGTCCAAAGCTCTTGTGTTAGCAGTGTAAACACTTGACACTCCCCCAGTGCTCTGTGCTCACAGCCCAGCTAAGAAACTGAGCTAACAGCAGCTAGACAGAGTTTAGCTGCAAAACTTTCTAAACCGTCAAACTGAATGAAGCAGTGCAGATGCAGTATTCCAGTCGTAACATCCAAATTTCTATTTTTCTTCCTGTTTCTGAATACAGGACAGCGAGACTGATCACAATCAAAATGTCAGGCTTAACGAGTCATCTCAGCCAGGTACAGTGAGACATCAATGTCTGTGTTACTGAAGTCACTGTGATCAGAGCCGGTTGGTCAGTGAGTCTCTGGGTGTTTTCTGGTTTTAGCTGATGCAGAGGAGGAGCCGATGGAAATATCCAAAGACCGTGACTCAGCCGAGATGGAGCTGACCAGCGATATGAAGCTACTGTGGTCTGACGAGGACGACGACGTCACGGTACAGAGGCTGCTGGAAGGCTGGAATAAGTTCAATGCAAGAATTTTAGTCCTGTATTTAGACTGTAACGAATACTAGAGTAAACATACTGGTGTCTGAGACTAGAAGAATAAATAACGCCCTCAAGTTAGACCAAATGAAACTGTACATACACAAACTAGAAATGGAGGGCGTTCAGAGGACGGATGAGCCATAGTTCTCATTTTATTTACAGTCCAAACTGTTGAAGACTATGTTTATTTTTATTTCAAATTAATTCAGCGGTCATTGTGCCTCTCATTTTATTGTCTTCTGTTATGTATGTAGTTGATTCACTATATTTGAAAGAGAAGTTTGGTGAAAGTGTTGTTCGCTGTTCTTTCCTCCGTCTGTTGCAGCCGGTGGCCTCACCCAGTCCAGTCTTCCCAGAGGAGAGACCTGTTCACCAGGCAGATAGCCGAGCTGCCTCCCTGAACCACGTGACTGAACCTTCTCCAGGGACGACCGGGTTGAACTGCAGGTACAGAAAACACCAACAACATCAGAGGATCAGAGTTTCTGATGGCGTTGATCGGCATCGAGGTTTAATCTCTTTTTGATTGGTCACACAGATAACTGAAGCTCTAAACTGAACCTGCATTACACATCATGAAGTGTGTTTCTGATGTAATACATATAAGTGGAGGACAGATGAACACCAGTTTGATTATTTGACTTACATTGACCATGTTGTTTAAAGAGTCTCCTTCCAGCTGAAAGACTTAAACTCTCTCTGAATGTTTCACCTCACTCAGACCTTCCTCCTCTTCCACATCCACCAGCCAACAGCAGCTTCCCACTGCAGAGCCTGAACCACGGCCAGTCAGCAGTCAGGGAGCAGACAGCAGGGTGTCTGCCCCGCCTGGGGAGCCTGCAGGCAGGCAGATGGTGCACTACTACTGGGGGGTTCCCTTCTGTCCGCGAGGCCTGGACCCAGACAAATACACACAGGTGAACATTTGTTTCTACTTAACAAATAATAAATAATGAACATTTAGTCACTTACAAAGACCAGCATTTTACTGTACATATTTTCATTAACATTTGGATGCAATCCCACCGTATCCGTCTACCTCTCCTCCATCATTACACACATTAATGAACGATAATACAAAAATCAAAATACCTGAAGAATCTTTATTTTCATTTCTCACTTTTTCATCTCTTTGCTCTCAGGTGATCCTGGCACAGATGGAGGTGTACGAGAAGAGTCTGAAGCAGGCTCAGAGGTGTCTGCTGAGGAAGGCTGAGTGGGGGGAGGCCATCCTGCCACAGCTGGAGGTATGATGACGATGATTTTAACATGGATGCTGAGTCTTGATTCAAAAGAATGACGCAGTATTCCAAACATAGATCTGACATTTCAAAGGCTGCTGAGCTCTTATGCTTTTAAAATAGTTCAGTGACTCTTCTACAGGAAGTGTATTTCTCTTTGTATGGTGGTGTAACTACCTGTAGCTGTTCAACAAGCATTATCTGTTTGTTCTCCAGAAATCCCCGTCACCTGAGTCACCTGCTGAATCACCGCAAGAGATTTTTGTTCGAAGGTAAAACCTGCGCAAACGTCACCAGGTCTTCTTCTTCTACGCACACATTTGTTGTTAGCATCCTGTTAGCCGTAAGACAGAAACGAAGTGGGACAGTGACGTGGCTCTTTAGGCTCAAAGAATAAAACAAATTTAAAAAATCTGCAGTGAAACTCTTTCATGAACGAAGACTCCGACGAAAAAAACGTCCCTCAACAACCATGACAAAGACGAGGCGTGGACTAGTCAAAACTGATCATAAAAGCCTTTATCTAAAATAGCTGTTGAAATTCTCAGATAATCCTGATGACAAACACGTTATATTTACTATAAAACAACTGAACCAATGCTTTAAATATATGTACAATATGCACTGATGCACTATTCTGGCAGCTGGTGCAAAAGAAATGAATGTACTTTGTGGAAACGGAAACTGAAGCACGGTCTGTGTTGATGGATGACACCAAAGTGAAAACGACACAAACAAGAAGAATATAGGACATTAAAAATAAGAAGGGCTGGGCTTCATATCTAAATAAATAAAAGATCTGACAGTTGAATGAAAGTTTTCGTCTCGTCAGCTGTCGTCAGAGTTTTAGCGTGCTGCTGTGAGCAGCTCCTGTATTTCTGCTGAGTGTTGCATTCTGGGTGCAGATAAATAAGTTGAAATAAACCTTTATCGATCTTCAGAGGGTGTCACAGCAGCACAAAGACACAAATACGTACAGATAAACAGATCAAGTAAAAACAGTAGCAGCAAAGTCAGCAAAATAAAGTGCATTTAAGAATGATTTGGTGGAATAATAAGAATAATATATACAACATAATATATAATAAATATGATGCAGACTATGGAACAGCAGCAGCAGCACGGTCGTGTCTTTTTGCCACTAGATGTCAGTAGTTAATTTGATTATAAAATCAGTGAATGGGGCTGAAGCACACATTTGGCTTCTGAGTTATTAGTTAGACTTGAAGCAGACAAAAAATTATTCATGATTTTAAAAAAAAATGCCTTCTCTGCTTTAAGTGAATATTAAACAGTTTTTTTTCTGGTCTAGGTACATGTATCCATGTATAGAAGAGAACTCTAACTATGTCATTCTTTAAGTTTATTTAAAATATCAGTCTGGCATTATGCAGAATGTTTGCAGCCATCCAGGCTATTTATTTTTATACACTTTCAGGCGCGGCATCAGACTGAGAGGTAAAAAACTGTGTGACTCAGCTGACTCTCCTCCAGCTGACACAGAGGAGGAGGAAGACAACAAGGGCGAGCAAGAGCGAAGGAGCAAAGAAGAAGAGACGAAGAACGAGGGGAGAAGAAGAAGAAGAAGAAGAAGAAGGACAGGTGGACACTGATGACTGTGAAGTTTGTCCAGGTACTGAAGCTCCACCTCTTCTTTGAACTGGCTTCTTCTCTGCTCACTTTGTCCCGCACATTAGACATGATATAAACCGCTGACAGTCAGTGTGTCCCTAACAACAGAAACACAGCTGAGTGACAACGACAGCGTCAGGACGCAAGATCTGACGGTGGACAACACTGACGCTGAAGCTCAGGTGAGTTCATGTGTGCAGTCAGAGCTCCAGTAGATCATTACTAAGTTACAGCTGGGTGAAAGTTGGAGGATAATAAATACTGATGAAGGATTTAGAGATTTACTAAAACAACATGACAGCTGTGTCATTTAAACCTAAAGAAACTCATCAGATCAGTGTTGTACTGTGACCTAGTGTGTACCTCTGTAGTGTCTGTACTTAGTGTGCTTTATAGCATCAATAGAGTGTACTTTCTGACTGAATATTTTGAACACAGCATTGTAACAAAATCATAAATCAGATGTTCAGATTTGGCTCATTCATGAGCATAAAACATTTGTTTAGACAGAAATCAACAATCGTAACTTGCTTTTCTTGTTTCATCCTGATGACACACCAGCGTTTTCCTGCCAGGTGAACATCCATGACAGCAACACGAGTTCAAAGCGAAAATAATCTTACAATAAATATCACAGTTTTATCACTTCCTCCTCTTTTATTCTGACGATGTTTTCTCCAGTTTGGATTTCGTTTCCTCACTCTGCCTGGATTTTTCCACAGCTTCAACCTAAAAGCCCGGAGCTGCCTGAGGTCGAGGTGATTCTCCCAGATAGGGAAAAGGAGGACGAGGTGGAGGAGGAGGAGGAGGAGGTGGAAGTGGAAGTGGACGGTAAGGCTGCATGCTGAACAAATCGAACATAAAACAGTATTTGTAGTTTTGTTTGGTTGCTGAAAGATACAGGAAATAGATTTATTTAAACTTATTTAAAACCTCCTCTACAAACCCGAACAGGAGCTACATATTTAGTCTGAATTGAGTTAAGATTGTAATCTGACTTTTTCTCATCTGTTTTTTTAATAATGCAAAAAAATTGTTTAAAATATTGTGTCACAGATCATGATAATGTTAAATTCAGCTGGCTAGCATTTGCTAATGCTAAAACTAAATGTAGGGATTGTTTTTACCCCATTTATAATTAAAGAATGTCAATTTTAATGAACTGACATCTTTGTAGTTGAGTTATTAGATGAGGCAGTCGCTGAATTCTCATGATGGTGAAGGATAATAACCAAGCTAAACTAGCATAGCAGTAGTTAACTGCCAGCTCAACATTTGACTGCATGAATTCACATGACTTTGTGCAGTAAAAACTACTTTTAAATCTATCTTAAATTTATTTATTGTAATAATAGCAGACACATTGAATCTGTATAAATTAGTAGAAAGTAGATTTTCTTTAAAAGTAGTAGAAGTTGTCCAAAGGCAGAGTCAGGATCTGCTGTTTTCTGTGTTATGTAGGTTCAGTGCTGGTGGTGTTTGAGGCAAAAATTATCAGCTTCATAAGACATAAAATGAAGTTATTAGAGGCTGAAAACTTCAAACGTTTCACCTCTTATTCACTGGGAAACAATCTTGAGTTTCTGTGACTTTTTTCAGCTCCAGTGGACAGAAAGACGACGGCAAACATCCCCGTTGGCAGCAGTGATTTCGAACGACCAAGTGCGAGAGAAGAGGAGGTAGAGGAGGACAGGGATGATCCAGATGTGGAGGAGATAAAAGATCGAGGGCTTCAAAGGTCGAATTCTCCTGAACTGGAACCAGCCGTCGTCCCTCAGAGCCCTGAACCCAGCATGGACTGTCCCATCTGTCAGGGATCCTTCCCCGTGACAGAGATCGAGATGCATGCTGCGTACTGCAATGGAGAGGTGACCGTCGTGGACGAGCGGAGGCCTGACAGCTTCAGAAGTAAGACAAAAGTTCAACCACGTCTCAGCTAACATTACTTATTAGTCCAACAGCAAGAAGCCCAGCTCGCCGTCTGTCTTTCAGCCTTTGATTTCACCAACCTCTCGACAACGACTAAAAGTCCCAGATTTACTCCTGTCCGGCAACAAACTGAGCTAACATTAGCTAACAGCAGCTACAGTTGGCAGCAGTTTACTTTACTGTCCATCAAGAAACTCTGTAAATCACAGAGTTGGTGTGGAGCAGCCGGAGGACATCAGAGGGAAAACCAGGAAACATTTTCTCCATTTAAAATATGATCCAGTTTCACCAGAATCAGTGAAATAGTTGGTGTTGTGTTGTGCCGTAAAGCGCTACGTACTAATTAATCAGTTTAAATGATGTTTGTTGTGTTGATGCTTTAAAACCTTCCTCCATCTTTATAGTGTCGTTGAAGCCACACAGGAAGAGAACAAGGAGAGCAGCGGCGGCTGCTGAGGAGACAAACAAACCCTCTAACACTACCAAGTAAGTGTGTGTGTGTGACCTCGAGTCGTAGCTATCAGCTCATTGTTTTTGTTTTGTTTTGTAATTCAGTGTTGTTGTTTTTTTGTTTTTTTTACAGTAACCAGGAGAAATGTTTCATCTGTCAGAAGGAAGTTCCTCTGAGCGATTACAGCAGACACACCGAGCTCTGCATCCAGCGGCAGTCGGCGAAGACTGCGGGGGTAAGCCTTGTTACACACTGAACACGCCGCTAGTCTCTAGTCTCTGTCCCTTCCCACAGCTGGCATCCACCCTGCATCGATGCCTTTGGTTTGTTTTATGATTTGTGTTTATAAATTACCCGTTTTTAAGTAAATCTCCCACGTTTGTGACACACGGGCTCGTCCGGGATGCAAACTCATTTCTTAAAGGTTAAATCCAGCCTTCGTGTGACAACAGGAATATTGATTGGTTTATTGGTGACGTATTAGACTTGAGATTCAGTTTTAAGCACTGTTCAGTTGCAACTTAGATGTTTGGGAATGTCACGTTGGTAACAGCTATGATCTGTTGTGTTGAGGATAAATAATAACTTCTTTTTTCATATTTCTGCCCCTCCAGAAGGGAAATCTGCTGTCAGCTCTGGAGAAAACAGAGAGCAGAGATTCAGGTGAGTCTTTAAACAAGTCAAAGACAGCCGCTCTGTGAGCCTCTAATAAGACGATCAAAGCTCTCATGTTGTTGTTGTTGTTGTTGTTGATCTGTGTTCACAGAGGCCGGGCCGTCTGGATCCAGACTGCAGACAGGGTGAGACGTCTTAGAAACACTCTGACATTATGACGATGACAGTTGTTGAGAAATAAAACATTCCTTTCTGATTGTTTCACAGCTGCTATGTTCAGCACAAATAAACACACCAATAGAATTATAGAAAATGGAAACATCTCATTCCAGTGTGGACGGATGCGTTTTGTTTTAACAATCATGGATTTATGTTTCATGTATTCAGAGATGTCATTGATCTGCGGGATGACGATGATGACGAAGAGGAGGAAGGCCGCGTTTCAGCGATCAGAATCAGTAACTCTCCCATCAGGTCCTTCACGCCGATCTCAGAGGCCACCGACTGCCTTATCGACTTCAAGAAACAGCAGCAACCCAAGAAGCCAAGACAAAGACGGAGATGAGGACTGGAGACCGCGCAGAGCCTTAACAAAAACAAACAGTCATCAGGTTGGACTTTACGATGAGAAAAGACTTCCTGATGTCAGAGTTTTTATATTTATGCAGGTAAACGAATACGAGCACTTGAATGTTCAGAAGAACCTGACCGACTCTTTTTGTGCCACTAAATGACGTTTGTTTATGTTAAAAGTGTTTCAGACTACCTCTACACGTATTGAAACATTTCCTTTTTGTTACTGTAGCTTTGTTTAACATCTAACAGAACATTTGCTGAGTGTCCATCACGTCTTTTTGCCTTTAGCTCGAAATATGACAAGTTACTGTTGCTAACTGTGAGACAGTCCACCGCTTTGGTCTGAAATAGCTCAACAACTATCAAATGGATTGCCCTGAAATCTTAGACAGGCGTTCATGTTGTCCACAAGATGAATCCTACTGACTTTGGTGATCCTCTGACTTTTCCTCTAGCGCCACCATGAGGTCAAAATACTTTGACAGGAGCTGCCTCATCTGTAGTTTGAGATTAATGCTAACACAACATGCTGTCTTGCTAACATGACGTTTGCTAATCATACTAAATACTGTAGTAAATTGTTCATATGCTAATTTTAGATGCTAAAAATTTTACCATGCTAACTGAAGGCACGCTAATGTTAGCATGTGTAGATGCTAACATGCTAATGTTAACCTGTACTAAATTGTTAACATGTGACACTAAAATGCTACAAACATCATACAAATTGACCACACCAACTGTACACGTGAAGTACGCTAAGTGTTACCCTCATTCTGTTCTGATTGGACGAACAAATGAGCCTATCACAGCTGTGAAGACAAACATGGCAACCATCGTGGATGTAGGGCTGCAGCTAATGATTATTTAGCATTTACCCAAAGTGAAGTCTCCAAATAAATTTTAAACCAACTAAAAGTTCAAAGATGACAAAGAAAAACAGGAAATTCTCACATTGGAGAAGCAGGAACGTCTGACAGTGTTGTGTGTTGTTTCGTTTGAGCTAGAGGTGGACGAGATGAACGCAGCTGATGGAAGTCAGTGTACAGAAGTAAATCCTTATGACATCATCATGCCAGCTAAATATTATTACACACAGAATCTCAGATGGTAACATTAAATGTCAGGTATTAACACGCCTTAACATGTTAGCCGTATTAGCATGCTAACATGTTAGCCTTAGCATTCAGCTCTGAACACAGGCGTGGCACAAGTGAAAGTCTAAAATGTCCTAAAATGGCCACCGTACTGATTCAGGTTACAGCGTTTTCTTTTCCCAGGACAGCTTTGTTTTTTCTCCACTTTCTGTCTGTCCAGCAGTTTGTTTAGTTTGTGGTCTCTGATGAGCGAAATGTTATTAAAACACAAAAAGTATGAGAGAAGAGCTAAAACAAAAAAATTAAACTGCTCATCTAGTTTGATTTGTCTGTTTTCAGCCTTGAACACATGCAGCCCACGTTCTCATAAAAAATAGGAATAGAAACAGTCTCCTTTCACATCCCTCAGTCCTCCTTATCGCCTTTTCTCACTGTAGCTTAAGCATTTAAGTTTGAAAGTTGATGCATTTAAAGCCTGAACATTAAAGATCATAAACTGCCTGTCGAGGCTCCGTCACAGCGGCATCATGTCACAAAGTTTCTGCTTCTGTGTCAACTAAGTTTGCACTTAAGCAGATAAAAAAAGTAACTATTATTGTTTTGATTCTCCTCACTGTGGACCATCTTTATCACTGAAATATTTCCTGTCAAGTCGACGTGGAAACTTTTTCTTCGTCTGTTCTTCGACTGTATGCTCAGAGTATCGGACTTGAATGCTGTATCAGCACTTTAGAGGTGAACTGATGTCACAAAACAAAAGTAAAGTCACTGTTACGCACTGCAGACGTGTTGTTTCATTCATGGAAGAGATGAAGGTGATACTTTGTTTGCGTATTGTTATATTTTACTTTTCAATCTGTCAGCCGGAACTTTGTGTTTCCTGTATAAAGCAACGCAGCAGGCTCACTGTTGTTTTGTAAGAGTATGTCACAACGTTCAGTTGCAACAAAGTTTAGCAGGTAAAACTGTTACAAATCGAGTTAGAAGGAATGAGGAACGTCGTGGAAGGAATAAAAACTGTCACTGTACATGGACAAAAGTGATGAAACAGACCGAGGTGCATACTTATACCACACTGTAAAAATACTCTGTTACAAGTAAAAATTTATAATGTAAAATGTCTCCTTTGACTGATGCTTTAATGTGAAAGAAGAAGAAGAAGAGATACTTTATTAATCCCTTGACAGCATGATTTTCCTGTTGTAGTTTGTTGAGGTGGAGCTCATTTTGAACTATTTTATATCAGACTGCAACTGTGATTATTTGTTTTCATGAATCGATTGATCGATTGAAGCCCAACGTGACACCTTGACAATGTTTCCGACAGTCCAAACCTCGACAATATAACAAATACATTCAAATCCTTCAAAGGGAGAGCAGCAAACCTGGACACATGACTTCAAAATTGACTTCAACCGTCATCAACAGAGTTGATCGTTCACTACTTATGACAAAGAACTCTCTAATCTACATCCATCCATCCAATTTCCATAACTGCATATCTTCATCAGGATCTCAGCTGACATAAGGCGAGAGGCGGGGTACACCCTTGACAAGTCGCCAGCTCATCACAGGGCATTCAAACACTACAGGCACCATTTAACCTCCATGTCTTTGGACTGTGGGAGGAAGCCGGAGTACACGGGGAGAACATGTAAACTCCACACACAAAGGCCCCAGCTGAGGTTAAGACCAGGTGACCACCTTGGTGCAATTCTATCTATCAACTAACCCAGTAAAAAAACTGCATGAAACGTGTCTCTCCAACACAGATAAATGCTCACACTCCAGACGACTACCTCCACCCTTTTATGGCTCTGCCAACCTGTAAACTGTAAAAAAACCAAAACCAACAACTTGTTTTTACGGTAAAAAAAACTGAGAACTGTATTTGTCAGAATTTTACTGTAATAAACTTTTTCTGCTATGACGTTTTTTTTTCATCTAAAGAAACTCTGTTTTTCTGTATAATTGACAAGAAAATATCACATGAATGTCGTTTAAAATGGAAGTTTCACCATGGAATATTTCAGTGTTTTACTGTACAATTAACAGTCTCTAAATTTATTCTGTATAAATTCCCTTAAAACGGCGTATATATAAAGGTTCTGCCATGAAATATCACTGTGTCACCCTCTCCCTCCATCATCATGCATACTTGGCGACTTATGTTCAGTTGAACTCTCCTAAAATCACACTCCTTCCACACTTCATGTGTTTTTATGTTAAAATCTTAATTTTTAAAGTTTAAAAACTTTTTTATTTTGAGTTGGACTGACCCCAGAACAGAGGCATTACTGCGCTTTTCGTGCGCCTTTACGCGCAGATATACACCTGCGGACTGCAAACTCCACGACCTCCGCCCTCCTGTGGACTCAATCAAGAGCACAACACGGTGTTTCGCCTTCTTGGCTTGGCTCGGTTGTGCTTCTTAGTGTCGGTTTGTTCCGTGAAACCAGCTGTTTGGCTACGTGCCGCCGAGGGGTTAACGTGACGACCGCTCCTGACATCCTCCGCGTCTTGTCGGCGCAGAAAACAAACACGCAGCCTCATGTTGCGACATAAATCGCACTCATGAAGGGGTTATAGTCAGCCTCAGTCCTGACTGAGTCTTCACACTCTGTTTAGTCTTCATTAAGGAAGTTGACTCCTGTCAGAGAGCGCGCGGTGGTGAAGGTGAGTGACTCCTCTTCTGTTTCCACATGATCTGGATCCATGAAAAAGGAGCTAAAGCTCCTCGAATCAGCTGCTTGATGATGTTCTGTCCTGCCTGGAAAGATTTAGTTTTTAAAGAAAACTTTTTTTTCAAGGGTTCCAATCCCTGCTTCCTTTTTAAATGACCCCAAAGAGGTCCCTGAACCTCAGATTTGAAACCTTTAGCTGTGTTTCCCCCTTTATGATTATGACTTTAGCAGTAATGTTTGCTCATCTCAAGATCTGGATGGTCTGGTGTGTTTTCTGTTGCCTTCAGGGACCTGAAATACTCTTATATAGATTAGATTCATAGCTGAAATCTCTACAGCAGCTAAAACGAGCCGAGGCGTGTAACAAATACATCCTTATCCAGGTTGAAGAAGAGTCCGTGTTTCAGGTTTCATTCATGCAAACAGGGGCGGTGACATTCCCTGTCAATGACAGACACCTGAGTGTGAAGAGAGCAGTCAGAAATCATCTTATTGGTTGGAATAGGTGGAGTAAAAGGGCTACAGGTCCTGTAATGTGATCTTTAAAGCGTAACTCAACCCAAAAACTCAATAAAAAACTGAACCTAGTGTAGTGTTGCCATGATGTGGTTACAGATATCACAACCTTTGTGTTGCAAAGTGTTTTGATGAACTAAAAGTAGAAACACGACACTGTAGACAGTGTAAAAGTACTCCAATATACGTGAAAGTCTATTAAGTATTAGTAACAAAAAGTAGAAAGTTGCCTGTCAGTGTTTAAATTCCTGGATTATTATTCATGTATTAAGTATTTCTTTTATGTAGTTGGAAGTTAAACTAATTCCATTTTATACAGTATTTGTACACTGTTCGGTAGATTAATTGGTAAAACTTTATTCAGATCATTTATAAAGTATTTGTAACATTCCAGCTGTTTGTCTTTGTCTCATCCATACTGTAGGGAGTTTCTTAATGTTTGATTGGTTTGCATGCAATGATTTAAGTTCATATCACTAACATTTATTCAGCAGTATTTACCGGTAGATGTACACTTCATGTTCACAGTGATGCAGTAAGTTAATTGCGTGATTCCTTCCACGTAAAATGTGTAAAATCTCATATATTACATTTGAATTATTTTGGAATAGGTGACTATGACTATTGCTTAGTAGTTAGTAGTTAAGCACTTGTTTTGCCGTTTGATAATCCCCATGGAGAGAGTTTTGGGGCGTTATGGAGAGGTATTGGGGGTGTTAAATGGCTAAACCAACTTTATCATCAGACAGACAGACACTGGGAGTCCTGTGGATACTCTCATTGCGGAGATATTAGTGGTGTGTCGGTCGTGAACGTATCGTTCCATTTGAACTAATCTTTTATATGACTCGGGAGTAATGAGTCGTCTCCGTGAGTGATTCGTTCATTTTCATGCAGTACGTTCCCTCGCCACATGGCAGCTGCATAAGCTCAGTCAGGACAGGAAACAGAAATGATTAGTTCACGACTCAACTATGTGTCCTCAAGTTTGAGTCTTTTGTTCATTTGTCACATGACAGGCAGCTCAGGCTGTGTGACGAGCAGTAAGCGCAGCAGTTCGTTCATACGGATCGGTCTTTCGTTCATTTGTGACGTCTACACAGCAGAGCTACAGCGCTGCACTAGTTAAAATGAATCAGTTAGAATCAGTAAAAAGACTAGAACTCCCCAACACTAGGAGATATTGTTTTGCTCTGGACAAATTTTAAACTACAGCACATGTAATACTCAACAAGTTTAGGCGATACATGCACCAACATTTTAAGGCCAAATTAAATTAATCCATACTTTTGTACACGGTACAGTATACATATCTGCTGTGTAAGTTACAACAATGTCTCTCCCTTGGGAAACAAACTTGTCCTGCTTCATTCTTCATGAAAAGCTCAGACACCTTTACAGCTCCACGGCATAAACTGAAGCTCATTATCTAAGTATCAGCAACAAATGAAAGTACTCATTATGCCTGTAAATGTTTACATTTTTGGATTATTATTGATGTATGAAGTGGTTCTTTAATGTAGTTAGAAGTGTAGTTAGATAGACTGTAGATGGAAATAGGTGTCATCAGTAATCATGTGTGTCCGGACTCCTAACCTCAGTATTAAGGAACTTTTCCTGAGATCGAGATCCTCTGACAGAGCAGTTCCCAAGATAGAAGTTGTCATCGGGCCAATTAAATGAAGGTAGCAAATGGAAGTGAAATAAGCACTTGTTCCTCTTTTAGATGTCACTTGACTTTTAACATGAACTCAACACGTGAGCAGCATGATCTTGGACTAAAAGGATTCTTGGTGTTTGCTGGTTGATTAAAAAGACTAAAAACACAGGGAAGTGTTCAGAGCTACTGTAAATGGTTGCCACCCATGCAGCACCATAGTTGGTAGGATACATTGTCTTGGATCCATGAATGTTTCTACCAAATTGTGCAGCAATCTACCTGATGGATACTGAGATTATTACAGAGAGAGTACAAATTTAACCTGCTAGTGGCGCTAGAGGAAAAGTCAGAGAAGTGCCAAAGTCATCCAAATTCATCCTCTTGGGAAAATTAATATCTGTACCAAATTTGATGGCAATCTATCAGATACTTCTTGAGATATTTCAGTCTGGACCAAAGGTGGTAAACTGACTGACATTGCTAGCTGCTAATATAAATACAGATGACCTAAAGCTTGTTCAAGGACAATGAAGAAGAATAGAAAGGAGTCCAGACCTGCAGGTTCAGACATAATTTCAACACCTGAAAAAAAAATACAAATTAGATTGGCTTCAGGCACCATAATCAATATTGATTAAAGGTAAGTCCAGCTGGAGATCTCCTGGGAAACAAATATTTGATCGCCATTTTCGACCACAAAGTGAAAGAATCTACACACAGACACATCAGACCAGTTCCTCAGGAACCTGACCTCTTTATTACCCTGAATGTCACGTCATTGCACTGCTTGTGTGTGTGATGGATTATCAGAAGGAGGGAAGTTATAAGAATCAAACACGGATGTTAGCTTTCTTAACAGGAAAAGTTGTCCATCCAGTATTTCATTGTATTGTTTTTTTTAAGGCATTATTTCTTTTTATTTGTGGATTCTATGTCTTATATATGTGTTCCACAATGTTCCAGAAGATGCAAAATTTTTTAATCTAGTTCCTGAAAGATGGGGAAAATAAAACTTTCCAAGACTTTAGGGGCTCCAGTTTGCTGCAGGTGCAACAAAAACTTGGGAACCATCTTAACCAAGAAGTCTTTTTGGGCTCAAAACCTGGAGTCTGTAGATTAATACTGTTCAGTTTTGTATTAAGTATGATATTTTGTGTTTTTCAGCAGCCATAAATAAATTACATTTAGCTTAATGTAACGCATTCCAGGTATACTGCGGCTGCAATATACCTGCTAAACATCAGCATGTTAGCATTGCCGTAGTGAGTATGTTTGCATGCTGACATTAGCATTTAGCTCATTAGCACAGCTTCACATACCTGCTATCATGGCTGTAATCACGTCCAACAAGATTACTTCACTTTCAGTGTATTAGGGTGGTGGCATGAGTCACCTCATGACCCTGGATCACTGTATTTCTTGTAAATTTGGTGAACTGACCGTTTAACCTCTCCTGTCCAGATAAGCGGTACAGCAGCAAACAGCAACAACGACACAAAGATTTCCAAGAAGGCCAAAATGAACGGAGACAGCATACCAGCAGACACGCTCAGTAAGGTACGTGTCTGAGGAGGATATGTTCGTTGTTGTTTTTTGACAAATATTGTATTTTGTACTCTACCACATTTATCTGAAATCTTAAGTTACTTTGAAGATCTTGATTTTTTTAATGCACTGTAATGTATTTTTATTGGTTGCTGTGTAGGTTTTACTAGTTTTATTGTTATTTCCAGTTTTATCTTTATGTTGTGTGAAGTGTGAAGAAAGAAGTTGTTGTCCACAATGAGTACTTCAACTTTGATATTTGGCAACTTCCGGCAACTTTTTATCCCAGTGTTGGAAACCAAAGTGACTGGGTAAAACTTTTAAATTCATAAGTTGTTACTCACTATGGGAGGATTGTCAGATTACAAAATCAGATTATTTTGATTCAGTCACAGGACCTCTCAGTGACAGATGAATGGGAATTATGTGGAACATGACTTGACTTCCAGTGCTTCATGAGCACACGTTCACCAGGTTCAATTTGAGGTCACCCTGTTGCCAAGAAAATTAAATTTATATTTGACTAAATCAGTGTTTCTCAAACTTTTTACATCACGGACCAACTCACAAAGCGACTGACAGTTTTCATAGAAGGGTTTATTCCTAATAATAAGATTATTCATTGTTGACTGCTGTTGGATCCTGAACAGAATCAATTCAAGAACCAAAGTTTGTTGAAAAACTACTCCTGCACCACACTTCACTTTTTCCAAATGACCATTGAGTGACCACTAACAGTGACCGTTCATTGTCATAATCATGGATGTATGCATGTGCTAAGTGGTGTACAATAAGTGGTACACGTACCATAGTTTGAAAACCAGTGGACTAAATTGTTTTTATAATTATGTTGTGATGACAGACGCCATTGGTGCCTGTAATTTTTTGGGAGAAAGGCATACCGAGATACCAGTATACCAGATTCTCATAAAATAAAATATAATGAACACTTATACAATAATATTATTTTATTAAAAAAAGACTTTATTAACCGCCCTAGGAAATTTACAACCTACCCAGAAGTGTATAAAGTAATATACACCAACCACTTCACTAGGTACACTTGTACAATCCAATGTGATCCAATAAAACAGCTCTGCCATAAATTATACTTTTATGAAGCTCATAATGTTTCAATTTTTGTTGACAATGTCAGAGAGGCATAACTACTTTATGTTTTATATTGAGGTATTCGTGGCCACTGTTGTTGTACAGGAGTGCATTATATTGAAAGGTGTGGTCTAATATTATGGCCCTTTCATGCGTGTAAATGGATTAGTTTATTTTGATGCTAATACTTTTGTACTTTTACTTAAAATCCTAAATTCTTGACTTGTAACATGATATAGCTACTTCTAGCACTATGTGTATTGGCAGAGTGATTTACTGTATATTGCAGGCTGGATCAGGTCAATATAAACTGTTATAATAGTCCAAACTGTCAGAGTCACGATGAAGGAATGAAGTCAGCTGAGTAAAAGCAGGTAGGAGCATGTAGAGAGACAAGAGACAAAAAGTAAGGGGGGAAATCATGAGAGGCCATCAAAGGAGGAGGTGAAGAAACACTAGAGAGAGAAAGAGCAAGGCGAGGCCTGAATGAACACGCCTATGGAAAATTACTGCAACTCATGAGAGAAGAGATGGAGGAGTGTTTGTATCCACACTTCATGTTTGTGTCTGTGGTAACAGCCTCCAGACCTGATTCACATCCTCATGCTAAAACCAGGATGAACTCAAAGACGGATGGGAAATGATCACACAGACTGAATGTGGCTATTTGATATCAGCTGTAAAAATATGCCATCAGATAAAACAATTCACCATTCTCTAAACTCTTCCTCCGAACAGAAATTGTGTTCATGTTGAAGCGGTGTACATGAAGCTGAAGAGAAGAGAGAAGGAGATAACATAATATAAAGACATATAAAAAGATAAAAGGTCTGGGAGGTGTGTGTACTCAAGATAACAAGATTAATTAAAATACAAGAGCAAAAGTGTCAGGAATGGATTTAACTGTATGTAAGCTACAAATGGTAGCATTTGCAACTAACTAGCTTATCAACTGAAATAGTAACTTAGTGTTAAAGCCAAGACTGAAGAACACATCGTTAATTCACCTCAATAATTTGTGGGGTTAGAGGTTATGTTCGAAAAGTCCCTGTTCAGGACAGACACGTCAACTTTGTTTGAGCCAGTCCTGGATGCTATCAGAGATGCTAAGGTGAAGTCAGTCTCCAAGAGGCTTTACTCCTTTAGAAATTAGTAGTCTGCTTTTGTTCACATCCATGGGAATTCAAAGATGCATGCACATTGTGTTAAAACTTGTCTGAGGTATTTTAGAGGCTTAAAGAACATGTGTGCCAGCCTGCCAAAGTAAATAATTACCATCACACCACAGCTGTGGTGAAACTGATTCTGTTTTTGATCCAATCTGCAGTCACGATGTCGAAATCTGGATATACAGAAACACTCGTGTCCCTGAACACCCCCAACGCTTAACAGACACAAACTCATCCTGCCCGGACACATTCCACAAATTCACCCACATGGCTGTAAAGGTGTTTTAATTGAACAGCTTATATTGGATTTAGGATGGCTTAAGTTTGCAGGACACCTGCAGGACTGCAGGAGTGAGAAGATCTCGGCTAAATTAACAGACCAATTGTTCCAAATGTGTTTTTTTATTATTTTTTCTTTAATTAAGAAAACACCTCAGTTTTTACCCAAATTTCCTGTACACAAAGATGAATCTTTGCTGAAACATTACTCTCCAAAACGTTTGTTCAATAATCGAGCTGCTTTGAGTTTGACTTTATGATCCAAAAAGGAAGTCCACTTCATCAGGAGTGTCAATACAGACAATACAACAAAGGCAGTCCATAGAAACAGAACAGGAAGCTGCATATCATTTCAAGGTGAGGCGTCCAATATTTCCCCCCTCCCATACATGTGCAAATGTTCGAGACCAAAGACCAACCAAAGACCAAGTCTTAACCCTAATCTAATGCTATACCTTGTGGCAATATAACGGATTTATGAGACCATAATGTCGTGATGTTATGTTAATATTCATCCTTTGTGAGTCAGTTCATATTTTTGGTTAGTGATGAGTGTGGTCATTCATTTTTTGTTCTGATGTGCAACTGATACCCGCTCATTTTCAGTTATTTCCTCGTTATATTATGTTAAGAGGATCCTTGACACAGATCTTCCTGAACAAAACAGTCACAACAAAACTTAAAACTCTCTCTGAACCTCAGTTTTACTTCTAACCAGTAGGCGTGCAATTTAACTTGCACAAAAATCCAAAAAGAAAACTTTTGCGCTGCAGTTTGACACCAAAATGCTGTGTAGGTGTGATCACGCTTCTACGTCACTCTGTAGAAAACTGTTAAAGTAGAAATCAAGATGCAGTTTGGTGCATTACTTTTAAAATCTGTGGGAGGGTTTTTCCAGCTCTGAAGGAAGCGGAAAACAGGAAGAGAAACGTGAATTGTTGCTGCCATCTCCAGAGGATCATTAAATGCCGTACCAGCCAGGCCTCTTCCTGCAAAATGAGTCTGAAACATTTAACAGAAACACAGGAGGAGCATCTCTTCTTGTTTGCTGCAGGTCAAACATGTTAGAAATCGAGTGGTTGGCAAAAAACTTTGAATATCTGTTGATATTTCTGGACTGATATAAAGTCAAGCAGACAATGTCGGAGAAGGGTTGAATGGTCGAATGACTTCTAACATACAGTGTGAGGATTTGCTTTACTTTAAAGCCAAACCATCGTGATACGGACATTCATTCTGACACTCCTTCTAAGAATTGTAACCAGTTGTGGAAGAAATACTCAGATCTTTTACTTAAGTAAAAGTAGTGATACCACACTGCAGATCTACACATTTACTTGTTACAAGTAAAAATCCTTTATTTAAACGTTTTACATAAAAATAAACCAAAATAAAAAATGCTTATTTGGCAGAGTGACCCCAAATATACTACAGGCTACTTGTTCAGGGTGGGATAGGCTCCAGCCCCCTGATAAGGATAAGCAGTTACAGAAAATGGATGAGTGGTGGATATGCTAATTTGTGTTTATAGCTTTAAAAAGTAATATTAATGTATTTATGTATTTATATACACAAAAGGTTGGGGTCACCCATTTGTTTTTCGTCTTTCCTTCAATATCCTCTAATTTAACAGAGATTTTAAAAAAAGTAATTCAGACATCAAATGTATCATTTACCTCATATTTTTGGGCCCAAAAGAAAAATTAAATTATTAAAACTTCTGTTTAGTTGATGTCCTCACAGTGAAGTATGACATGGAAAGTATGGAAATATTGATGGAACCATTTTTCCATCAAATATCTTTCGATTTTGATTTTTTAATTTTTTTTCCAGTCCAGAAAAGCAAAAGTGACCCGCAGTCATATTGAAACACAACACTGTCTCTGCAGTCACTCTGCTGAGCCTCTGGTTATTTTAACTCCAAATGTACTTAGCTACATTTACTCACTGCTCGATGAGCTCAGGATTTCTGTCTATTTGTTAGTCAAAGTTTCTCTCAGAAGATGTTGGTGAGTTGGTGAGTCAGATCCGGATCAGCTTTGTTACGTAACAGATTCCTTGAATACCATGAGGTCCAGGAATTATAATAGTTTAACTTCTTGAACTGTTCAACTGGTTCCCCTGGTTGATTTGTATCTCCCCGGAAATCAACAGAGAACCAGTTAAACAGCCCAGACTCCAGCAGTGGAAGATCAGTGGTCAGCTCTCTGATGCTGCATGTGTCGAGGAATCGCTGCCATCTTGTGGCTAAAAGATGTGTCTGTCTCATACACACTTTATTTTTGTGTTACTTTCAATTGTTTGATTTTATTTGCCTCACTGCCTCCTGAAATGTTTTAATCCCGGTTGAGTCATGTGATTATTGTTCCATTATTACTTTAAGTTTAACATGTATTACAATTATTATTCATTGTTTTCTCTCGTGGGTCATGTCTGCTTCATGTGAACAATCTGCAACAAAACAATGTTAACATGCTGCCATGTACATTTATGCCATTTTAATGTTGCACAAACCCTACAGAGTGCCTTGAGACCTTTGAGACATTTTCATCCAGTCTGTACAAATACATTCATGTCATTGTACATATATTTCTTGTGTCTCTCTCTGCAGGTTCAGGACTACCTGGAGCCTTTCTGTCTGTCCCTGCAGAAGCTACGGGAGGTTTCTACTCTGCTCAAGAAGGATCTGGTGAAAGGTTTGGGGAGACATTCTCATAACAATGCGCCCGTCAAGATGCTGCCCACCTTCGTCAGGTCCACACCGGACGGGACAGGTAAGGATCTTGAAATGTTAGAGGGGCAACCTAGGCCCACATTCAACTTTTATCATTAAGTTTTGTTAATTTCAAGTCAACTTAAGTTTCTAGTTTTTATTTTCACTTTATAACTAAAAAACCCAACTTCCTCCTGGCAGAGAAAGGCGACTTCCTGGCGTTGGATCTTGGTGGAACAAACTTCCGGGTTCTTCATGTCCGTGTAGTGGCTTCGGAGCAGAAAATGCCGATAATAGGCAGTCAAATCTGCGCCATCCCACAGGAAATCATGCTAGGGAAGGGAGAACAGGTGACAGAAAACAAAAAAGTATTTAGGAAAACAGAAAACATACAGAAGCCAAGAAAGCAAAACAAAAGGCAATTTCTATTATCTTGAAATAACAGCATTAAACAAAGCTATTCCATAAATTTCTGAGATAATTCATCAAGAGAAAACATCTTTTGCTGTTCCCGGCAGCACGGTTTTATTAAATGAGTTTTGTCCTCACGTCTGTTACTTTAAAAGTTGAGCTCAAACAAACATGTCAAGTCATTTCCTTCCTCATTTTGCAACATTTGCAAATAATCTTTTAAGTATTTTAAGTCATTTACATCATCATGTCATCTGTTTATTTCTTTGTTCAAGATGTCACATCTGTCTGTCTCTCTGTCCAGCTGTTCGACCACATCGCGGCCTGTCTCTATGATTTCCTCGTCTCTAAAAATCTGAAGGGACAAACTCTTCCTCTAGGCTTCACCTTCTCGTTCCCCTGCGAACAGAAAGAAATCGGCAAGGTCTCTCACACACATACATACATAGACATAAACTAATGAAACTTTCCCACAAACAACAGAAAAAACAGCCTTATTTGACAGTTTTAGGGTCTTCATTATGCTAATGATGAAATCTCATTAAAGGTAGTGTTTGTCAGGGTCAAACAACTGATTTACATGACAACAAGTTTGTGCAGTTAACCTTGCAGAGTTTAGCTTTAAACACTGTCCAAGCAAATCTCACAGTAAGTCCAATTTAGGACATGAATATGGAAATGTTCTTGCATGAGACTCACTGGACCATAGTTTTTAATTGAAGGAAATTAACTTCTTGTTTAAAAACATTTTTGTCTTTTGTATTGAATTTCTCTCGACACAGAGCATCCTGATCCGCTGGACCAAAGGCTTCAAATGCTCCGGAGTGGAGGGAAAAGATGTGGTGCAGTTACTGAAAGACGCCATTGACAGGAGAGGGGTCAGTCAAAAATATTGTAATATTTTATAATTTGATGTTGAACAATATTCAATTCAATTCAGTTTTATTTATATGGCGCCATATCATAACAAAAGTTATCTCATGACACTTTTCATACAGAGCAGGTCTAGACCGTACTCTTTATAATAATATAATAATTTATAATATGATGGGCACAAGATGAGAGCTGCTGTGATACGTCAATTGAATATCTTGTCCCTTGGTCAAACGCGTGTGTGGAGTAAAGTCAACACAATGCAACATAACGCAACGTAACACAACATAACGCAACGTAACTTAACACAATGTAACTTAACGCAACGTAACTTAACGCAACGCAACATAACGCAACGTAACTTAACACAACGTAACTTAACGCAACGTAACTAAACGCAACGTAACTAAACGCAACGTGACGTAACGCAATGTAATGTAACACAACGCAACGTAGCGCAACGTAACACATGCAACGTAATTTAACGCAACTTCACGTAACGCAACTTCACATAACACAACGTAACGCAACGTAACGCAACGCAACGTAACGCAACGCAACATAATTTAACACAACTTCACGTAACACAACGCAACGTAATTTAACACAACGTAATTTAACACAACGTAACGTAGAACAACTTAAAATAACAGTTACAAGGCCTTAACATAAAGTAAAATAACAATAATAATAGTAAAGTCACATAACTTAATTTAAAGTA
Organism: Argyrosomus regius; assembly: GCA_946959425.1. Taxonomy (NCBI): domain Eukaryota; kingdom Metazoa; phylum Chordata; class Actinopteri; family Sciaenidae; genus Argyrosomus; species Argyrosomus regius. Next base: position 13,445,654 of record OX336896.1, on the reverse strand, counting down.
AGTTAAAAATAATTTGGGGGGGGTGTTGTTTAGCTCAGTTGGTAGAGCAGCCACCCCATGTACAAAGGCTTAGTCCTTGCTGTGGCAGGATTCAAATCCGACCTGTGGCTCTTTCCCGCATGTCATTCCCCATCTCTCTCTCCCCACTGATATTCTGAAATATTCCAGTTATGAAAACTAGATTTTAACAAAGGACCTCAAGATTAGGTAATAAAATATGAGAAACTTGAACTTCTGTTTTTAGTTTAAAACTGTACATAAGTGGCACATATTGCCAAACAAATGTGCAATTAATCTAATTACCTGCAAACAGTGTCTAAAGTAAAGTAAAGTGTCTAAAACACATTAACATGCTGATTACATAGTGATAATAATCCAATAATACATGAATATGGGTTTGACAGGATCAGTACTTTTACTTTTGATACTTTAAGTACAATTTTTCTTTCCCATCAGAAAGGGCTGTTCTTTTTTTCTTTCCTCTTTTTTGAATGTTCATGAAGTTGATTTTATGTTTGTCTCTTGTTTCTATGCAGCTCAGACTCATTAAAAGCAATGTGACACTCTCTTGTATCACAGTGTCTGTGTGTAGGCAGGTTATTTGGTATACAGATTATAAATAGGAAGCATACCTGTCTATCGCTGTGTCTCTCTGCAGGACTATAATATAGGTTCAGTTGCCATGGTGAACGACACGGTGGGCACGATGATGAGCTGCGGCTACACGGACCAGAACTGTGAGATCGGCATGATCATCGGTAACCTTATGTATTTTAATAAATAAACGACTTCAGGATGTCTTCAGATAAACATGAATCTCTGGGTTTCACTACTGTCACTTCACTTCACTACTACTATTACTAAGTAATTACAATGGTATAGAAATACTTGCATATCTTGCATTCAGAGTCTTACTCAAGTAAAAGTATTAGTATTTGTAGGTTAGGTCAGTTAATCAGCAGATATTTTTGCAGGTTGGGCGATGGGGTTTGGCTCTCATAATGGATTAGGTTGTCCTGGTCTTTAAAAATCCTGACCTGCACATCACTATACCTCCATTTTCTCGTACTTCCGCTTCCGAGACGAGGCCGGGATCTTCAAAAAGTGGTCCCAAGACAAAGACCGATCCCAAGTACAACACTGTCCCCAATCATATTTCCTGAAGGGCTTAGATTAGCTTTTCACGTTAGCTTTCATTCTTTAGCCAATACTTTGGTTTATAAACCTCAGTTGTACTTTCGTAGTAACAAGCACGTTAGCATGCTAACAGGCTAAACTGAGATGGTGATCATGGTAAACATTATGGGTACGGTTGAATAGTCAGAAAAATTAGCTCCTAAGTCCTAGAAAAAGTTTTTACTCTGTGTGAACGCAGCTCCACAGTCAACAACACAGAACAGTCTTCATGATCAGTTTTTATATCACGTCATCACGTCATTTCACACAGTTCACTTCCTAAGCAAAATTGACTATTCGACCACACCCTATATCTACTTAGCACACATACTTTAAGTGCTGTCGTGGAGATTTTATTGATTACAACATAGATAGAAAGATACATTTGAATTTAAATTAAACCAGTGTAAAGATACAAATAGAAAACTATGTAAAAATAGAAATAAAGATTTTTATAGAAATAAGTAATAGAACTAGAAATAGAGATTTAAAAAAAAAACAACTATATACAATTGAATTAGACTGTAGAAAAAGAGTGAAAGTCACAGCATTGTACAGAGGTAGTACAAATTGAATAATGACTTGTGGTGCAAAATGTGCAGAAAATAGTGAAACTGAGTGTGAAATTGACGGTTGAACAGTTGAAACAGGCAGGAAGTGATGTCAGGACTTTCTATACTTATATTAATCATAGATGAACTGATTAAACTGTAAGTAGGCGAGAAGTTTCTGTATTCTCACCATGAAAAATAAAAAGCCGACTACTGTTCTCTGTGAAGGGTTTCGTGTTTGATCAAAAGATAACTTGAATATACAGTAGATACATGTTTCTTCACAGTATTTACTCCAGCCTTGCACATACAGTAATCTGTATTGTTGGAAATTTTACATTACCCAGGAGGCTGACAGCTAATCATGGAAAACAGCTCCTCTCAGGTGTTACGGAGTCTCACAGAACATATTAAGTCTCACCTAACAAACATAATGTGGTGTACCTGGTGAACAGAAGAGGCTCCTCGACAGCCATGATCACATTAGATATAATGAGGGTCGTGCTGTAGCAGAGAAATATGAATCAAACGCTCTCCCTCTGGAGATGATTACGCTGCTCGTCAATGTGTGCGCGAGGAAGGTTTGATTGTTGTGTATTAGAGTTAAAGTATGAGCAGCAACCATGTCCCTGTTCTCTGTTGTCATAACAACATAACAACATTTATGCCCACACTATGAAAGTGCAGCTTATTGACAGTTGGATGATGTTTTAGATTGAATCCAAACATGGTATATAGATGGTTGACGCGTCTTAATTTCCTTCCAGCTGTTATGCAGATTTTTGGATCAAACTAAAGTGCTAGATTTTTACATTAAATGAAAATAATGATGGTGGCCTAGATGGCAACTGAGCCCTTGATGCCATGCCATTGTTTCGACGGTCCGTAAAATGTCCCATTGGATCAAAAATCTGAAGACTTGGTAGCCCGAAAATACTCACCGATATCAACAACTTACCTATGTAACTTAACTGACATATCTAACTCTATAAAGGTCCTCAGTCGTCCAGATCATCTTTCTTTGAGAAGTGTTAAGGGTGGTGCAACTGGACTTGGTTGTAGATCCACAACCAAGTCCAGTTACCCCACTGATAGGTGGCAAGTTGTGATGAAACTGAGGGTTTTGATTTAACTGTGAGTTTAGATTGAGCTGACTGAATGTTAGGTCGTGTTGGTTTTACTGAGGGCTAGGCTTTGTTGGAGCTACTGATTATGGATCACCATCTAGTTCAAAGTCGTCGAAGGAATACTTGGGCCTGGGTCTGTGTGGCTTTTACTCAACTGGCTTCAGTTTTTGAGTATTAAGTCTGAAGCCTTAATGCATAGGTAAGTTGTTGATATCGGTGAGTATTTTCGGGTTACCAAGTCTTCAGATTTTCGATCCAATGGGACATTTTATGGGCCGTCGAAACAATGGCATGGCATCAAGGGCTCAGTTGCCATCTAGGCCACCATCATTATTTTAATGGGTATGGGAGGAGGTACTGAGTCTTAGTCTGAAGATCTACTCACAGGACAACAGCAACAGAGATGAAAACTGCAGCTTTTTAACACATCTGATCTCTGTTCACATGAACTTTACATTCCTCATTGTTTCCAAATCATCCATCAGTTTAAAAAAAAAAAAAGTTTTCCAGGCAGCGTTTAGTTTCTATGAAAATGAACTTTCAGTGAATGAAATGTAGGTAGGAGGCACTACTCCTTTTGTGAAGCTTCACTTTTGGATTATTTTAACCCAAACCATGATCTTTTCCTAAACCTAATCAAGCTGTTTTAATGCCTAAAACTATGAAAATAAAAGTCAACTGACAAAGGTCGTCTGACTTTGTCCTTTCTTGTATTTCCAAAGACACTATAATACAGGATATTTAAGGCAAAAAAAAACTCAAGGGAGAGCATGTATTTTAAGAAAAACAGGCCTTCAGAGCAGTGGGCTTTTGTTTTCGGGATGACAGGCTGTTGAACAAATAGGCTTTCAGTCCATGTCCAGACTGTTGGGGTTCTGGAATAATGCGCCGACAGAACAATAGGCAGTCCCTGAGCCTTCATGGTCTGATTTAATCTGCTTGATCTTCCATCTCACTTCTCTTCCTCTGTAGGTACAGGAACCAATGCCTGCTACATGGAGGAAATGAAGAACGTGAAGCGCGTTGAGGGCGAGGACGGCCGGATGTGCATCAACACAGAGTGGGGCGGCTTTGGAGACGACGGCTCTCTGAATAACTTCCTGACGGAGTTTGACAGGGAGGTGAACGAGAAGTCCATCAACCCTGGTGTCCACATGTACGTATGACGATTATGAATGTCAGAACCAAATTTCATGGCAATTCGTCCAATAGTTTTGGAGATCAACCTTGAAAGTCAGATCCATGAATGTCTGAATCAAATTTGATCCTTCAAGTAGGTGTTCATACATTTCACAGTGAAAACTTTAACCTGTTGGTGGCACTAGAGAGAAATGAAGGGGATCCCCAAAGTTGTTAGGATCCTCTGAGGATCACGACTATCTGTATGATAATCCATTCAACAGCTCAACATGTTTCAGTCTTTAATCAGGGTTCTCTTGTGACAAGAACAGCTCAGAAAATTCTTCCAAAATGAAGAGAAAACGGAATAAATTGTTTGTGCTATTTTTAAAATCTAACTTCCAACTTGTGTTTGATGGCCTGTTTCTGGCCTGATTACTCTTCTGCTCTCCTGTAGCTTTGAGAAAATGATCAGCGGCATGTATTTGGGAGAAATCGTTCGGCTGGTGCTGGTGAAGCTGACGAAGGCCAATCTACTGTTTAACGGAAAGACCTCAAAGGCGCTGCTGACTCCAGGACAATTTGAGACAAGGTTCATCTCTGAGATCGAGGAGTGAGTGTCTCATTAAATCAATTATCCACATTTAGTCAGGAGGCAGCAACACTGGTTTATATGTGGTTTGGAGTTGTCTGAGCTGAAAACCATCCAATTCAAATCAGTACTTTTTCAATTTACCTTGACGTCAGACAGCCCTTTCCGACAGGAAACTCAAGCGTTTATAGTGATCTATATGTTCCCCAAAACCACCAAACTTAGTTGACAAAAACAGGAATTTTCCTCACAGAACACGGGAGTTGCTGATCCACTGTGGCCTCAGACAGTCATTTTTTTGTGTGACTTTGGTTTGACTTTTTTCAACTATTTTAACACATTAGTTAACGTGTGGATCAGCAGTAAACCAGTATGCTGCAAGGTAAAATTAAGGTTTTTGTCAGTGAAGTCTATTGGCCTTGGAGAGATTGATATAACTGCCTTAGTTTCCCATCAGAAAGGGTTGTTCATAACCCAAACGTCTCCTAAAATGACTGACTTAACACAGACCTGATTCTTTTTCGTTTCTATAGTGGATGTTTAAGCCACATTTCATGGACGTCATTATCTATCAACTAAATCTTTTTCCATTGACCTTTTCACAATTTCTTTTTATCGATAAACCAACTATTCTCTCAAGTGTAAAAAAGTTTTGGTGATATTTTTACCTGTTTTTCTGAATTTCCACTGTTTGAGTGAAACAATAATGTTACTACCCACTCCGTGTCATATTAAGACATCCACGCAGACAACTTCTGTTACAATATCATGTTGTTGTAGAAACACAAACTCAATCGAATCTCAGTCTCTCTTGACTAAATTACTGTTTCTTCATTCATACATCCTCTTTGATCCTCCATGTTGTCTTTATTTCCTGTCTGTGTCTCTGGTTCAGGCAGGACAACGGTCTGGAAAACACTCAGAAGATTCTAGAAAAGTTGGGTTTGGGGAGGGATTTGGTCGACTCCCGCGTGGTGCGTCTTGTTTGCGACACCATCTCCTCACGCTCTGCCCGTCTCTGCGCCGCTGCCCTGGCAACACTCGCCAACCGTATCCGTGTCAACCGTGGGTTGAGCCATCTGAAGACCACTGTGGGGGTGGATGGGACAGTCTACAGAAAACACCCCAAGTAAGAGAGAACATGAGGGAAAGTAAATGAAAAACATATAAGCCTAAGTATCTAAAAGTCATTAAAATCTAAAAAAATCATGTGTTTGGTTGCAGTTAAAGGGGAACACTTTAACGCTTTAACCTCACTTTAAGTATATAAACTTTTAATTGATTGGTTCCAACTGTTTCAAATTTACTTATAATCATATAAATATACATACATACATACATACATACATACATTATCTGTAACTGGAGCCTATCCCAGCTGACTTGGGCCTACAATTGACCTATTAAGAGCATCTTTTTGGACTGTGGGCTTATAATCAGATATAAATACACAAATACATACATATACATATATATATATATGTGCACAAAATTCACTTGCCACTAGATGTCGCAGTAGAGCACCAGCATCTCAGACCAAAACCAGACCAGACTCCATTAAGCAAACCAAACACACTTCAAACTGGAACACCAAAAATAAAATGTAGTCCTTTTTTTTGTCTTTTCATTGTTCCAACATTCACCAGTGCTGTTTTTTGCCACTGATTTCTGGCTCACCACCAGACACCATAAAAAATGGTAATTTTACTTTAGAAATGATTGAAGCATTGCAAAAAATAACCAAATAAAATTCACCAAAATGTCTTTTGTTAGTTTTTCTATTGTTTCAGTGATACAGTTTTGAATACTTGTTGCCGCGTTTAAGGACCATCCAGCTTATGAAAGTGGACAGCTGGCTGATAACGCCAACACAATTGTTTTCAATTAATAAAATTATTATTAACTGAAAAATAATATTTGGTCTGGCTGATAAACTCTCATGACTAAAACTTGAGGGTCAGTAAAGCAGGAATATTCACTCACTTTTATGTTCACACACCAGTGAATGTTAAAACAAATTCTGTATAATTCTGTCAAATGACGATTGACGGGAAACAGCTGCCATACAGTATGGACCAGGAAGTTCTTTTTTTTTTTTTTTTCTCAGTTTTGAAGAGATGTGAAATCACATTTATCTGTGGGTGTGAACTGGCAGGAGGTTGAGCTGGTGGTTGACACATCGACAAACTTCCTGCCTTTGTGTGAAGAACAGCATGTTGAGAAAATACCACCAATCAAACCAGCGCAGTGTTGAAAAAGTCCCGCCCCTTCTCTTTCCTGCAGTATTATTTCCTCTTATGTGTGTGACAACACATTTCTGCAGCAGAGGCATTCAAATTATACTCTTTACATCTCAGATATACATATTTATGCTTTAATATATGTCACATATATACATTTTGCCATCTCAGTACTTGTCTTCATTGACAAGTTAAATTTAATCTAAAACTCTATTCTCTCTCCTTCCTCCCTCTTTTCTTGTAGTTTCAGCGAGGAGCTCCAGGCGACGGTGCGACTCCTTGCCCCCAAGTGTGACATAACCTTCCTCGTCTCGGAGGATGGCAGTGGGAGGGGTGCTGCCATGGTAACGGCCGTGGCGCAGCGGCTGGCTCTCCAGTCCCGACTGTTAGAGGACAGTGATGGTGAGGGCGAAGATGAAGAGGAGGAGGAAATGGAGGAGGAAGAGGAGGATTAATAAGAGCACAGGGAATACAGATAATACAGAATCGAGTCTGAAATCTTTTTTCTGTTTTTAAATGAAAATAGAAAGGATCCACTTTCTTGAAGAGAAATCATCAAATAGTTTTTTTTTTAAATGTCTTTCATGATCGCGTCTATATCATTTATCAGTGAGGGTGAACAACATTCAGTGTTTTTGTTGTTTATGTGACAAATTTAGACCTTCAATTACCCTTCAATTCAATTTTTTAAAATTTACTTTTAATCAGTTTAATCAGTTCGTGTTCCTTCATTCAGACATGACAGCACATCAGGATTTTAAGCTGGTCACATGCAGCATGTAAAATGTTTTCTGGAAATGTATTAATTCGTCCTGCAGTTGGCAGGAATAAACACTGGAAAATATACAGAGAGAGACTGTAAGAGGGTTTTTTAGCTTATGCTTCAGTCAGTCGGACTGTGGGAGGAAAATATTTTTTATAGACTGAAAATTGATCTCCAAGGTGCCTTAAAATTTGTTCTTTCACAGTGTTCACTGTTTATTAAACCAACCACACAGCACTTTGATCCAGGATCAAGCTGTTTATGTCCCGAGCAAAAGTCAACAATGACGATTTTAAATGTTTTATGCTATATGTTTTGTAATGTATTTAACTTACATGATGTACATAATGCAACTTAAGCGATTTTACGTGACATACGTAAGCTACGTAACTTACATGATGTTACGTGACATACGTAAGCTACGTAACTCGCACAATGTTACGTGCCATATGTAAGTCACATAGCTTAAGCAATGTTAGGTGACATGCGGAAGTTATTTACTTTGACCCAAATCATGATGTTTTCCTAAAACTAACCAACCATTTTATATTATCACCTGACGTTACATGACACCAAAGGTTACCTGACTTCATCCTTTCCTGCATGTCCAAAACTTGTAAAATGCATCATCTGTAATGGCGTTAAATGACACGTGAAAAGTTGAAAATGCGTAGATATACACATGAAATATCCTGAAAAGTGACTTTTTATAGTTATATACTATTTACACGCCATCCCATGATGTCATGTTGCCTAAAATGGCTACCATACAGAGAATAAACACTTTTGATTTCTCTCTAGTGCCAACCTCAGGACAAAGTTAAAAAATTTCAGCTCTCTTAGTGGTAAAGGTTTGAGAAATAGTGTAATTATGTTTTCATTCACTTTTTGTTTTCTGTTGGGTAAATCAACAAAACAAGCCTTTTTTTCCCCTTCCTTCCTTTTTTGTTTTGTTACTTCTCATCACTGCTTGTCTCTTTCGCTTTCAGAAAGTTGGTCCACAGTGTTGATGCAACACTGCAGCTTTAAATACAGTTTGTTGCTTGTTTCTACAAGCTTCAACTGTTTCTGTTATTATAAGAATTACACAAATAAGAAATGAGGCGGAGCGATAAGTAAAATCAGCCCGCTAACCAGAGCTTTGTGTAAGCCTTTTTAGTAGTTGTGTTGAAATCTCCTGCTGTGTTTGTTTCAAATCATAAATAAAAGGACATTTTTCTAACTTAATGTGGTACGGGTTTATTTGTCAGTAGTCATACTGATCCATTGAGATTATAATCCAGACAAGGTAGAATCAACATGTTTTGTTCATTTTCCAGTTTTATTGTACATAGTGTGTTACAACACAACACAGCATGCAACATTTAATTACAATGTAGAAAAGTTTGTCAAAATTAGGTATTAGGTAACAGTTTTTGTACTAGGCTGTAAACATGTTTATTTCTGCTGTGAAGTTGGACATTTTAACATGGGAGCTTATGTAAGTTGGCATGTTCTGTAGCCAGCTTCAAGTGGCCGTTTGAGGAACTGCAGTTTTTGGCACTTCTGCATTGGTTTCACTTCACAGCCACAGAGGTTGCTGCTTGCTTTTAATCTGTATATTATAGAAATATTGCCTCTCCACTTAGTTTTATACACTTTAATGAAATCACAATATTCTAATTATCAACTTTGCTGTACAGGTAGAGAGGTTGCTGTAGGTTAAATGTTGAGTTTGTCATGGTTTTTAACTACATCCAAACATATATCTATATTTCTTATCATTGCCTCCAGTGTAATTCACCAGTATTGGTGAAAAATCCCTTATTCATTGTGTTCTGCTGGAGTTAATGAGGTTTTAAAATTCAGCTGAACATATTTGACCATGTCCATACATGCTGTTGCCTGTAGCCTGCTGTGAAGTTGAACATTTTAATATGGGGCCTTATGGAGATCACTGACTCATTGATGTTTTCAGAATAATTTCTTTCTTTCATGAATTAAAATACAATAATTAAACTCAAAACATCTAAACATTTTAATATGACTGCAACAGGAGTGTGAAATTGTAATCTGAAAAAAACAAAAGGCTGTCAGACAAATGTAGTATCAAGTTGTATTTATGCCAGTACTACAGTAAATATACTTTCCACCAACTTTAATAACAGCCATCTTTTTGTTTGATTTTGACTACCATATTTGATCTTTAACACAAAGCACAGTGTTCATTTCCTGAATAATAACTCAGATTCATTGGCACAAAGGCTGATTTGAGTGTTTGGAATTGAGGCCTGCCTCTACACGAGAGTCACGCTGAGCCTCATGGGCGAGGAGGGGGGTGTTCACTTTAGCTTTGTGGAGGTTTAAACAGACACGTGCTTCCTCCCCCTACTGGATATAACTGGTAACAGCAGCTTATATGTTCTCCACCAGGATGCCACAGTCCTGTGTGTGTGACGTTTCTGTAGATCACAGCCAATGAGGTTGAGAGGCTTTGTGTGTACGCTGTTTCTCTTGCGGTATAGGCAGCAGAATCCTGAAAATTTAACCCTTAAAATCTCAAAAAAAAGACAGACTCCAAGAAGGAAGCACATGCAGACAGACAGGAAATGGGTGGTGGAAAGTAAGCAACTGGAGTTTCATTTTACAAAAATAAAAATAAAATATAATAATATGTTATAACTTATCCAACAGGACGTAAAGTAGATAAAATTAGCACATTAAAATGCTGCTTTTATATTAAAACATCAGTAATAATTTGACACACATAATAATATATCTCTGAAAGGTACCCTAAAAAAATCATTATTTTATATATTTATTATATGATATAAAACTAAACTTCCAGAGGACAAACTGAGAACAAATTAAAGACATTTTGAGAAATATTCCTGCTGCTTTGTCACTGAGTGTCAGAACGAAACAGCAATATCACTGTGGATGCGATTAGCCTATCTTAGCATAAACACTGGAAGCATAGACAGCTAGCCTAGCTCTGTCAAAGTTGTTTTTTGTATGGCAAAATAATAAAATAAGACATTGTTATATATAGGATAGGATAGTTTAAAGATTGAAGGGTTTAGTCTTATCGTAGTGGCTTTGATGCAGTTCATTATTCATTATTTTCTTTCTTATGAACCATTCATGCAAAGCTGTATCTGCTTCATAACAGCTTCCATATCTATAAATTAAACGTGTGAAGTTCAGTAGCTTCATTCTCACATTAATTCACTTTATTCATTTCAGAGACCTGCAAAGGTTTAGCTATATTGCATTTGAACATTGAATATCTTGTCTTTGTACAGTGTTTAATTAAATATAGGTAATTTTACGCAGCATCCAAAGTTCTTTCATTCGTTGGCACCAGGGGATAATTATATAAAATCACAATAGGGTCCCGAACTGACTACCAGTGGTGATATGTAAGTATTTACATACATGAGGGCCTTTTTGAGGTACTACTTTACACGTATTTCCATTTAAACAGTTAAATATTATACTTTTTACTAACAGCTGTAGTAACTTTGCAGATTAGATTAAGATTATATAAATATAAATATGATCTACAGATTTAATGTAGCGCCACCTCTTGTAGCTGCAACACTAAAGTGTTTTTTACATGTTTAGTGGTGGAAAGTAATTAAGTACATTTACTCAAGCTCTGTACTTTGAAGAAATTTTGAGGTACTTTCATTGAGTTTTTACGCTTTCAGCTACTTAGCTACAATATGGGGGAAATATGGTCGTTTTTACTCCACTACATTCATCTAACAAATAGTTACTTTTTCAAATAGATTTTATCTTTAAAAAATACAAATTTTACATCAGAACTTTGGTGTGTTTGTCTATTTCAGACTGTCTCTGTCTGTGTTGTTTTCAGTTCCACCAAAGTGACATTTCACGTCACATGGTTTCATTTCAGTAACTGTAAGAGGTCAAATGAAAAACATTTCAAGAAGACGTAGCTCCTTACTCAAGAGCTACGAACAAAAAAACTTTGTTTTTTCCTCTTTCCTCTCTCATTAATCAACCCTCAGATTTATCTGGTCGACCCCTGAGGGAACCACTGGACTAAACTAACTACAGTATATACAGTGAAATGCTAATCTAGCATTGATGCACTAGAATTAACAATCTAATGATTTTATATAATATACATTGAAACATACTAGTGGCTGAGACCATTTGTCCCATGTATCAATACCATCTTTAGTAAAACAGGTAAGAGTGAAGTAATGTGATTATAACTCTGTAAACTTCTTGTAAAATTAGGAACCCAGTGGAGTTACCTCCACCAATGGTACAGCCAGAGAGGTAATGCCACGTGAACAGACTATTTAAGCAGTTGCTTTTCCTCTGTCGAGGAGAACAGAGAGAACAAGAAGAACTTGTATGTAGTGCCAATCAGGTGTGGCGATGTACATGTGATATTAGTTGTAATTTCTGTTGCTATAAGTTGAGTTCAACTGAGTTAACTGTTCAAGTTATCCTTTTTTTGTACATGTTTTGTTACACGTGTAACCTGGTTGCACTTTTTCCCGACAGGGTATTTTCATATGTTGTACTTTGTTGGTACTTTCACTTCAAGAAAAAAGGAACTGAGCACTTCAACCATGGAACTTATTAATGTATCTGTGAAATAATGCCACAATATAATTTATATAGTAATATAAGACTTGCAGAGTAGTTATTTGATTTACTTTTACCAACCTAATATTGGCATTCAGTGCTTTGACTTGTAATGGAGTGTTTTTATAGTGCAGTATTGGTACTTTTTCTTGAGTAAGGAGCTACGTCTTCCACCACTGCAATCTGCATATAAGCATTTGATTGTCATGGTTATCAGTCAATGATTATTCAAGCTTTATATTCCCACAGGGACTTCTCCTGTTTGGATTTAACGCTTATTTTCAGGGCTATATATGGAGATACGTGCATATATAGTATTTGATGACTGTATATGAATATGGCAGCTAAAAAAAGAGACTGCATATATATATTCAGACTGTTTGGATGCAGTCGCTACAGGATGATGTGTATTTTTAACCCACGCTGTGCAGGCTAAATGTGCTTCCACTGGAGACACAAGGCTGTTCCTTGACATTCAGATAGTAGTAATGATATTAAAAATATATTTTTGTTAATTTCTATGCAATGTGGTTAAGGTTTAATTTATTAATGTACACTTATCTCCTTCCTCTTGATCTAATAACATGGATGAGAGATGTTTAGGTGGAGGTGAACAGTCCTACCTTCCTCTCTCTCTCTGTCTGTTCCTTCCCTTTTAGTGACATAAAGGAAACAAGTATAATTCTCTTGGCAAAAAGGCAAATATTCTGAGCAAAAATATATTTCAGGAACCACTGGTTTATCTTCCCATAGAAAATATGGTTTCCATCTAAATGTAACTAAAATTTTGACTGAAATCTGAAAAGATCTGCAGAAGAAAATGTGTATTTAATGTTTGTTTCCATCTTACTGTAATGTGATTATTAGAAGTCAGTGCATTGAGATAATGGATATAGATGGTGCCAAACCCCCAGTCTATGCCAACAACAAAAAAACAACAACAGAGGAAGAGGATGTGTCATTAAAAGAGCTCCAGTCGAAGCTCAAAAAGTAATAATAAAAAAAAAAAAAAACGTGAAAATATGACATTTTCAGCCATAGAGCTTAAAATTCTCACATGCACTGCTGACGGTGGGCTAAAACTAAAATAAATGATTTTAAAATCTGCAGCTTAAATCAGTTCACTATTAATTTTGGGGTCAACTTTTGGGGTTTAACTACAACAATGAAACATTTTGAATTTGTTCTGGACTGATTCACGCCTCTGGCCCTGTTTACACCTGGTATTGACATGCGTCCCCACATGCATTTCCACATTCCATTGGATCTGATCTTACTTCCTGCTTTATATGCAAATAAACATGTACACCATAGGCGGCTCAGCAGTAGTAGACAGTAGTAGTAACACGCTGGGACAAACAGACACAATGTTTCTAACACAAAGAAAGAAATAATTTAATGAAAGATATTTGTCAAATTTACAAGAAGACAAAAAATAATTAAGAATTTGTCGTAGACGGCGTTTCACAAAGTTCCTGAAGTTTCTTCAAACTCAACAACTCACAAATTACAAGATTTTTAAATTGAGTCTGGGGACTTTGCTGTGACAAACTTGACATTTGTTTTACAAGGAAAGAAAAGACTAAATGTGCATTTAAAGTAAAAATGCAAAATTTACAAGAAGGCACGAACTCAACAACTTTGTGTATTTGTTTAAGTTTGAGTCTGGTGATATTGTGGTGACTAGTCAAATGGTGAAACTAGTGTAAAGAGACATCATTTGCTACTTAACTTGGCAGGTAAGCGAGTCCAAACACAGAATTTACATCACATTGAACCAAATGGAAATCAGACTACTTGTATTGTGTTCTTACAGGACGTTAGTTGAGTAGGCGGTCCTACAGTGTGGTCCAGGACACATTAACGTTCACACTGCTATAGGAATGTGGCCACATGCTGCCCCAGACCACCTCTGAATCTGTATCCAAATGTTCTTTGGGAGAGAAAAAGTCAGATCTGTACATGCCTTGTCTACATTACATAGTTTTCCCACCAGAGAGCAACGACAAGTTTATGCTGCAACTGTAAAATATCACTAATTATTCTTTGAGAACCAAATTTAAAGGATGCAAATCATAGATATTTATTTCGGCGATATATAATCAGATTTTTTGCAGAGCTGGAACCAGGAGATGTTTGGCACTCTACTTGTTAAACGACCACAAGACTTTCAAGAAAAGGGACAAGGAGACAAAAAACTTGATGGTAAATGGACTGTACTTATATAGCGCCTTTCTAGTCTTCCGACCACTCAAAGCGCTTTTACAGGACATATCTCATTCACCCATTCACACACATTCATACACTGATGGCATTGGCTGCCATGCAAGGTGACAAGTGCTCATCGGTTTGGGGAGCTAACCATTCATACACATTCACACACCGATGGCGCAGCCTTTGGGAGCAATTTGGGGTTCAGTATCTTGCCTAAGGACACTTCGACATGCAGACTGGAGGGGATCGAACCGGGGATCGAACCGCCGATCATCTGATTAGTGGACGACGCGCTCTACCTCCAAGCCACAGCTGCCCCAAAAAGAGAAAAAAAGAAAAGAAAAAGAACGCTCCTCCTTGTTTCTAACTGTATTTATGTCTATCTGTGTACTTGCAATGAGAGCAACGTGAAACCAATCACATCAAATTCCTCGTTTGTATTCACAAACCTGGCCAAAAGTAATTCTGGTCAATCAGTGTCAATCAATCATCAATTTATGAAGGAGCTGCACTCTGCACCACTGCTGATCAAATGTTATATATCTATATCTATATATTTATGCACCCTTGCACTATAGTCAGATCTTTAGTCAGTCTATGTGTGTGTGTGTGTGTGTGTGTGTGTGTTTGAGTGTGTATACATTTGTAGACAGAATAAGGATCAAATAAGACATTTGTTAAGACTACAAATGTTGTTTTTTAAAATGTATTTATTCATATATTTATAATTATACATGTTGTGCTCCTTGTTTTTAGCAGTAATGTCTACATATGTGTTTGTTCATTGAGAGCTAAGTGAAACTGAAGTCAAATCCCTCGCATGTTTACACATACCTGGCCAATAAAAGTGATTCTGACATTAAGTTTTCAACAGTTTATCATTGAAGCTGTTAATAATAAAAATACAAAACGTGATCTCACTAAATAGCAAAAATAAAAAGGCCCATATGCCTCCTCCACAGCTACACCCACTAAACTACAGTGATTTTCTTGATATATTTTTGGGGAGGATTTGATTGAAAACTCTGACTCTCGTAGCTAAACCCCGCCCCTCCTATTCCGTGTCAGTACGGAAGTACGTCACAGGGTACATGAAGCTAAAGATGCTTCAACCGTTTCACTGTGACTTTAACATTAAGTTGTACTCTGTGGCAAACTTTGGCCACACCTAGATCCTGTCCCATTTCCACAAAAAAAAAAAAAAAAAGCCCCTCTCTCTCTCCCCCTCCCTCTTTTTTTTTTTTTTTTTTCTGGTGCGTTTGTTTGTGTGTCGGCGAGTCCCGGCGGTGTAACCGGAGAGGGGCTCAGAGAGGGAATGCAGGACTGCAATGGAGCACAATGCAATACAGGTAAAGCCGATATAATTTCCACACATTAATGTCGATTTATATCACTCGGACACGCTGGGTCTTCAAACCTGTTGATGTGTGAATATTTTAACCGTGTGTCGCCGTGAATTGAAGCCTTAAAAACGGTCGTTTTATTTCATTTTTTCAGTTGAGCTCATGTCGGTATTGATTGTTTTCTCATATCAACCCAAACCAACCGAGAGTTGCTCTGACTGCAATTACAACTTTATTCAACCGGAGGGGGGGCTCAACTTTTTTTTTTTCCCACCATAGATTTTGTGGTTGATATTTTGTTATTTTCACGGTGGAAACCAACGGCTGTGACACCGAGCTGTTGTCGCGTTTGGTATTCGACACTCAGCCGTTAAATTCGGGTTTAATATTTCTGATATTCTCGCCGTGTTAATGATTAATTTCTTTGTGTGTGTGAGTGTCGTGTCGACAGTCTCTGCTTTCCTCCCTCTCTCTCTCTCTTTAGCTGTTTTTTTTTTTTACCAACCCCCACCACTCCACCTTTTTTTAAACACAACATTAGCTAAATAAAATTTAATTTTTCTGGCCTATGAGGAAACTTTTAACGCCACTCTTTCAGCCCTTTTCAACAAAAACTAGGCTAGCCTAGCTCAACGGTTCGCACCGACATTTTGTTTTTTATATATATATATTGGACCTCAAATCAAATTTTAAAACAACCTTCGTGATATTAAAGCTTGAAATATTTGTACGACATGGACTAGGTGGAGCAGGAGCAGCAGTAGTGTTGGTTATAATAGGAAGCATATTGATATTATTATCAAATCCCTCCCGACATTTTGTCTCCGGCGTAATTGCTACAGTTTAAGGAGGAATGTTAATATTGTGTGTGTGTGTGTGTGTGTGAGAGAGAGAGTTTGTACTTGAAAATAACGAGGATTAAGCTGCTTAAAAAAAACACAGGAAACATGCAGAGGACACACAATAGCTCATGTAATCGACATTAAAAGTCATTTATTTTGAAAGGGACTCCTCATGTGTGGCTTTTTTAATATCCAACTGGTTGTATATTTTTATAATATCTGTCTTTTAAATATTCATTTAGTGCAGCTTTCTTCCTCCATACAACTTGTGACAATAACAGGATATAGCCAAGGTCAACACAAATGTAGGTTGTGGTTGGATATTATTTATTTATTTATTGTCTTATTATTAATTTTTGTGGTGGAGGAGGTTTTTGTTCCTCTCTTCCTTCCCCCTCTACTTTAAAAAAAAAAAAAAATCTCACTGCATTATTCCCAGAAATATCACGAGAACTGACTGACGTAGGCAGGGTGCAGATTAAGGGTTTCCATCTTAAATTCTTGTGTGTGTGTGTGTGTGTGTGTGTCTGTCTCTGTACTCAGATTATATTATGTGGCTTCTATTTTCCTGCCTCGTTTCCACCACTAGGCTGGAGCAATGCTTCAGCTGGCCCTCCCCCAGCACCACCACCACCAGCAACAGCAGTAGCAGCAGCTTTGTGATGTTCATATAACACTTCTATAGTACATAATAGTATGTTTATGATACACTATACTCCCTTGATGGTAGTACTTATCATATGGGGTGCACTGTAATTAACTTAAATATACGTGTAATATTCATTCTAGGCCTAAAACTCTGCCTACAAAGGTAAATAGTGAGTTTAAGTCACTTTTGTTGTGTTGGATTTCATTTGTTTTTGCTGCTTATTATAGTTGAAAATATAAATAAATGGAGTTAGGATCCATCCAGGAACACAGCAAACTGCATATCATGTTTGGGGATGAGATAACATTTTAATTAAATTCAAATATTTTAACTTTTTGGTGTTCTCTGTGATCATGATATGGAGTAGCGATCTGCACAACAAGAAGCTAATAATTATTCAATTATATAAAATAAACATGCTAAAAGGTGCATCCGGACACACGGCAAACTTGATATCATGTTAGTGGATAAGATAAAATTGAAATTAAATTAAAATATTTGAACTTTTTGACGTCCTCCGTGATGCAGTTTACAACCAGATGTTGTGTAGCTCCCTCGCACATGGGTGATCTGCACACCAAGAAGCTAATAATTAATTAATTACATAAAACAAACATACTAAAAGAGGCATACAGCAAACTGGATATCACGTTGGTGAATAAGATTTTAATTAAATTATAATATTTAAACTTTTTGCCGTCCTCCAGCATGTTTCGTAGATCCCTTGCACAAAACACGGGTAATCTGGACAACGAGAAGCTAGTAATTATTTAATTATATAAAATGATAGACGTGAAATAGTTTTATATGACTTTGTAGCTTCTTTTTTTTTAAATCTCCATGTGTGCTTTCCATGACCGCAGTTTTATATTTCAGTTCACGGGGTTGTAATCGGTACTAACTCCCTCTAGTGGTGTGTGGAGGAATTTCTTGAAATATCTTTTAAACAAAGTGAATAATACTACGAAACGATGACATCGCTGGAATGTAACCTAAAATAAGTTTCTGTAATATTTTGTTTCAATGTAAGCCTGATACGTAGTCACGTTAACATGTGTGGCGGTTAGCGTGCATTCATCCTTTGAGTTATAAGTTCAAATGTGATGTGACACAGTAAGCAGAGGTAAAGTGAATGATTCAAAACACTGCGATCATGGCTAGAAGCAGGAAATATTAGGAAGTTTGGAATTCAGCAAGATTCAGCGTCCACAGTTTGGAGCTGAATTGGATCGGACTACGTCAGTCACAATGGTGGTACTTGGAGAGCCTGATATTGTTTGGTTTGGAACGCAGTGTAAACTTCATACTCAACGACTGACTGCTTCTTTGGTTATAGCTTGTCAAATATGAGTTAAATACTTACTTGTTTTTCCAGCGTGTATACCGATAAATCACTAGAGCTCAAACTATGTATTGATCAGTTAATGGATTGAAAGTAAACCAGAAAGTCTTTTTAAAAACTCTTAGATGTGAATATTGGCTATGACAGTCTGCTATCATGATCAATTGAATATTTTTGTGTTTTCAGCTTCAAAATAAGCTCAGATTTAAGAACAACGTCCAAATATCTGATATCAGCTTCTCAAATGTGAATATTTTTTGATTTCTTTAGTCCTCTGACAGTAAACAAAATATTTTTAGACAAAAAAAGAAATAGTCTAACTTTATTTGATTAAATCTTCTTGTTTGTCGTCTTATATCCCCATAAATGCTTGTAAGATACACCCATGATGCACTTCTAGAGGTTAACACTGTCTATAAAACTCCACAGTGTTTCATATTTACTTTAATACGCTCTTCCTTGTATTGAATCAAGTATAAACTTATAATATTCCTATAGGGGCTCATAGTTTGTGAGGGAGTATTCTGATAAGATATGATTACACTAACTTTTAAAAGTTGTTCTGGTTCTAACAACATCACTAATGCAACAGATATTAAACATTTATTGATTTTTGGGGTGGATATTTTGCCGTTTGCTGCCTGTATTTTTATTAAAAAGGCCAAAAATTGGTTATAAATTTCTTATCACAGTTGCCAGTGGCAACCATTCCGGATCGAGCTTCTTATTCAACATATATGCTTATAAATAACTGTATAATATTCCAATGATACTCCCTTAGGAGTTGATACTTGTTTATAGTACTCTGTACACAATTATTCATACTTTCCTGTATCATATTTGTACTAATAATCCTTAAAATCATGTATGATATTCCTCAATGGGCTCAAAAAACATTTTCTTTAATATGTTCTTATAATATTCCCTAAATGTTCAAATAGCAGCTAATACTGACTTTAAGATTGTCAATTTTTCACTCTAGTGTGAGTATAATATCATACATGTAGATATCAACTATTAATTAATACATTTTCAGATAGTTATAATATATTTTATTTGACTTAATCACTGATTCGTCACTAAAATCTATCTGTAATGTCTTCATGTGGACTCGTGTAGTTTACAGTGAATATTTAACGATTATTTAACGCTCCTATAGGGACGTTCGGTACGTTTAATGGCTTCATTTTATCTGCTCTGTCGTGACGTTAAATCACTTTTATTCTCGGTGTGTCTTCATAACACTTGTGTAATGTTTCCACGGGGACTCTGTGTTTTATTTAATCTGCTGTGCTTCGATAATTTCTGCTCCTGCAGCAGAGTATAGAGTGTTTGTGACATTCAGCAGTGACCTTGTCTTTTGTTTTAGTACTATTTTGTCTTCACTGTAATATTCCTCCAACACAAATATCACGCTCACGGTCATGTTGAGTGCTTTCTGTTGAGTGTGTGTCTGTGTGTGTTTGTGTGTGTGTGTGTGTCCACATTAAACCTCATTGTTTTATGTTGCAGCTTCTTTTAGCTGCCGTTTGTATTTTTGCTGCTGTGACATTTATTCAGTATATTTCTAAAAATTGATCCTGGGCCTTGCTGCAGCTGGTCCGCAGAGCTACAGCGGTGGCTGGGCGGGTGGGTGGATTTGGGGGAGAGCTGTGCGGGGGGAGGGCCCTGCCTGTGGTGGGTTATGGGTATTTGGTGGGGGGAGGGTGTGCTGGGAGGGAGGTGGAGGTGGGGGCTGTGGATGATCAACACAGGAGTGAGTATTTGAGAATATTGTGCATTTAGGCAGCCGGAGAGCTGCTGCTGTGTTCAAACGGCTTCAGGAGGAGCTCTGGTTCAGAAAAAGACTATTTCTGGATCAGAACGGGGAGGAAATAAATACAGTATACGCTTTTATTTGGTGAATCTTCATGTCACATCTATCATGAGTAAATGGATAGCAGCTGCACGGCCAGCCGCACCCACGGCTTATACACTAGGCCTTTTATTTCATGGGAATAATAAGACCGGTGAATGTGACGTCTGCTCGGTTTGATTTTTAAATTCACTTAATATGAAAAAAAAATCCCTCACACGTTTCATTTAAACATCAACAAGCAATGTTAAAGACGTTTAAGAAAGTTATTCTGCAAGTGTTTTCATAGCTGATTGGTTGTTTTTCAAACTGTTTCTCAAATGTGAGACTTTGCTGTAAATTAAATTAGAGTGGCAAAAAACAATTGACAGGCCAGTTATTTTTTTATTTTTTTTTGGATTAGTCAGAAAAAATAAATCTAAAATGTCAGAAAATAGTAAAAATTACTTTTTTATTGATTAGTTTATTTATTTAACAGTGCACATTATTAAAATTGCACCACAATTAGCCAAGAGGCTGGTTTTTTTAAACAGTTTTGACTCAAAAAAATGGTAAAAAATATCATTAAATATCTTATTTTGTCCGATCAACAGTCTAAAACTCAAAGACATTCACCAGAACTAGAGAATATTTGACATTTTGGCTTTTAAAAACAAAAAACAAATCAAAATAAATTGATTATTCAAAACAGTTGCAGCTCTAAACTGAACATTTTTGTGTTTTTGACGATTTTATAGTCAAAACAATAAATTGGCTAATTTGTCTGATAGTGAAAGTAGATGTAGGTTGCAGCTTTAGAGAAATGTAACGATAAATTGGCTTATTTCAGCCATGTGTCATAGAGAAATATTTGTTCGATATTTCAGGTCATTTGCAGCCTGTATGTTGCAGCTGTGAGGCTGCATATTATGTTTCATGTAAAGCTGTTGTAATTCAGTCCTTTCTCGCCTCGAACCCCAAACAGAGGATTACAGAGGAGCAGAGGCAGTGTGATGGATTCAGTGTCAGAAGCAGTGTTTTCTTTAGGGCTTGAAAAACTGGAGCGTCACGTCTGCTGTGTTTTCTCTTGGTTTTTATCGCCTTAAATTTAATGGTTTCATACAGAAAGCAGGCGTGATGCAAACAAAAATAACAGTGGATGTGTATGCTAACAAGTACTGTTAGCCTGAGGTGTCTTCTTCCTCTGTGTTTCCATAGAGCTCCATCAAAAACACTGTCACTGTTCCTTCATTACCATGAACACACACTGTAGTTTATTTTACCATCGTGCTGCCGCAAATACTCACCAAATGTGGATAAAGCAACTTCAGTTCTTGTTTCAGAGTGTAATGAAAATATGGTCTGCGTGTATTTTTTATGATTACATTTCTTATGTTCAAAAACTAGCGACAACTTTGCTAACAGCCATCAACAAGGATATAGCAGCCAGCTAATATTACTTACTAGTCCAACAGCAAGAAGCCCAGCTCGGTGTCTGTCTTTCAGCCTTTTATTTCACCAAGCTCTCGCCGCCGACTAAAAATCAGTCCCAGATTTACTCTTGTCCGGCAGCTTCTTGCTTGGTTGCTGCCCTTTTCCTCTTCGGTCTTCTCCCGAAAACTTCCTCTAATCGGAGGCCAGGCAAATTAAGCTAGCTAACGTGAGCTAACAGCAGCTACAGTTGGCAGCAGTTCACTTTACGGTCCATCAGGAAACTCTGTAAATCACAGAGAGTTGAGGCAGAGCGGCCAGGGGGACGTCAGAGGGAACACCAGAAACATTTTCTCCATAAAATATGATCCAGTTTCAAAATCAGTCAAGAGAAAATACGTAATGAGGTTTTAATCCACTGCTGAAAATAGTCCCCAAGAATGATACTTTTTCTTCCAGTTTTCTTTGATTTAAAACTTCATGAAGCAGCTTTTTAGATTATTTGATGAGTCTATATTTGTTAGTCGTCTTAAAGATTTAAGTCAAACAGACAAACTGTCGCTTCAGGTCTTTTTGTTGATTCGGTTGAAGATGAGAAAAATATAGAATATCTCCATAACATTGACCTCATCACGCAGCCTCCAGTCAGTCGCGATCCTTTGGATGTTGTAATGTTCCGCCTGATCTGAAGGAAAATGCTTCTTCTGTGGTTAACTCCTTGTGTCTTTTGGACAAAACAAGACATTTAAAGATGTCATCTTACGGAAATGATTACTTGATTAACCCAGAAAGTAACTGGCGGATTAATATGTACTTATTTGTGCCTGTAATTACTTAAACAAAAGCCAAGTTTCACTCTAACATTAACCAAAGTAACATGACCTATAGCCCAATAAACCAGAGTGAAACTTTGTCGTGAGGTTTGGAGGGTAAAGAGCTTTTAAATCAAACACAATCTGCTGCAAACAGAAGCAAAACTAGTCCTGATTTGAAACAAAGTCCTGATTATTTCTCTCTTTCTTACTGTTAAACTTAATTTAACAAAAAAGAATAAGCAATTGGAACAATTTTTTTAATATACATGGGTTCATTTTCAGAGTTAGGACTGGTCTGAGTCACCCCGGCTTGTGGTTATCTGTGAGTAATGTTTGTAGCAGAGCACATTAACGCACAGCCCTGCTTACTGAAGCTGTGACTCAGGATCCAAAATGGCTGCTCACAATCCTCTTGACAGATACAGAGATTATAATTTGGGTCAGATACTTAAAGATCACAATAAACAGGATGTATTTTCTGTTAAAATTTAATTGTAAGGATTTGAAATGATCCATTATAGCCTCAAAACATCCTTCAAATTAAGACAAACTACCTCAGTTTCTTTGGTTTTGTACTTACAGTTTTGTTTCCCACACACTTATCTTGGTGTCACAGGCCCAGGGCTCCTTGCACTTCCTCTTATAAAACAGTGAAATCAAAGCTGCAAGTTTATTCACCCAGCAGCAGCAACAGAGGCAGTATTGGCTTTCATTTCACATATGAACCCGCTCGACTTATTGTTCGAGCTGCATAAACACCCACAAACAAGTGAGCATTAGCCGCTTGTGAGGTAAGGCGATCAAGTGCTCTTCATCTTGTCCACAGTGTAAACATACATGAAGCTCTGTGAGCTATAGATTAAATAAAGACAAACTCAACATGAGAGTCATTGTTGCCAAATGGCACACCCGCCATTTTGGTGACAAAAAGGGGAAACGACTCGCACGGGATGAATTACTGCTGGAAAAAAAAGGTTGTGTTTAGGTTTATTAGTACACACTGAGCAACTAAATATTAAACTGTTTTGGTCATGTTGTATTTATAGTTGTTTGAACTATGTCTACGTTCTTATAATATTAGCAGCATTTATTTCCTTTTTTATCTATGTGCATCAGTAAGTGTA
Source organism: Argyrosomus regius (assembly GCA_946959425.1). NCBI lineage: Eukaryota > Metazoa > Chordata > Actinopteri > Sciaenidae > Argyrosomus > Argyrosomus regius. The sequence continues at coordinate 13,421,884 of OX336896.1, read as the reverse complement.
TGAACCTTAAACAGGTTTTCAGTGCATCTCTGAGACCAGTAAGACCTGTAAGACGAATGTGTGGCTGTGTCAATAGTTAAAGTCGGGGATGTTGTCAGGTCGCTTTTTTGGTTCCTCCAACAGTTTAAATACAAAGAAGACAAAGAAAATATATATATATATATATATATAATATAATCACATTTTTTTTCTTCACAAAATGACTTAAACTGTTGCATTTTTGCAAAATTGTTCCCAAAAAGTTTCTGACTAGTTGATAACTGGACTTAATTTATTTTTGCTTTGAAATTGTTGCAGCCAGACACAATCAGCTTCAGCAAGTTTCATTATCAAGTAATCTATCAACTAAAAAGATATAGAGATAGAACATATTACAAAATGTCCCAGAATCCACGATGGCGTCTTTGAATAGTTTATGTCTGTCAAAGAAATTCAGTTATTTGATGATTTCAAATGGAGAAAAGAAGCTGAAACCAACTTTTGGTGTTTTTGAACTTTTGATCTGAAACAAGCAGTTGATTGATATTGATTAATTGTTTGTTTAAAATTCTTTTTTAGTGCAATAAGAGACCAATGTGAAGACACAAAACAAGACAATAGAGGGAGTGATCAAACCAGAACAAGACAGAATAACAAAAAGAAGATACGCAAATATATTTTAAACAAGATGGAGAAAAAAAAGGAAAATAAATGTTCAAATATAAAAAAATATTTTATTTTATCTTGATTATTTGAAGCTTGAGTGTGAAAGCTCATTCCTCACTTTGGAAATGATAATTTGACCAACAAATAAATGAAAATATCTGTATTCAAAGAATTTGAAAGCTCCAGAAAAACAGTTTCTTTTGTTTGTGCTGAATTAAAATCTTCTCACCTCCTCAGGGGAAACTGTGAGCTAAAATAATGTTTACTCATCAGTGATCAGATGTCATCGCTGACATCTGATCAGGAGAAGATTAAGAGCTGCTTTAGTTTACTGCGACGCGTTGTCAAAACATAAATGTCTCTGACTTCACATGAGATGTAAACTGAAAAATTAAAATGAAGATCAGAACAGCTGAACACGAGCGGCTGTCAAAATAAATGTCCCAACGTTGTTTAATAACAAGCCTGTGAAGTTTAAGGAAACTGGAGCAGTAAAAATGTTTTCATGTGAGGAGAAGAAGAAAATATCACCTCATTTTATCTCCTCACGTGATTTTTATCGTAAAATGAACTTTAATGCTGTTTAATTTAATGTTGAGCTTCCAGTGCGAGTGATTAGATTAAAGGGAGATGTTGCTGAAACAATTAATCAGTTAGTCAATTAACCAAAAATGAATCTGTCATCATTTAAATTTAATTGTTGGTTGTGTAATTAATCTAAAATGTCAAACGTTCTCTGGTTGCAGCCTCTAAAACATGACTTTTTGTTGTTTTTCTCTGCTTTTTATTGATTATAAATAGAATATCTTTGAGTTTTGACTGGGACAAGATAGGAAATCTAAACACACTGGACAAATTTTCTAAAAGACTAAAAGATAAACCGGAGCTCAACACTTCCTGGTAGCAGTAAACAATTGTTAATTGTTAATCACAAATGTTGACAAACTTAAGCTTCCTGCAGCTGTTTCAAAGTAAAAGCATTCCACAAAAGAGGGCAGGGTTAACGGCTTTTACTTTGAAGCAGGAAGTTTGGGTGCAAATCAGCTACCACCAACATACTGCACAAGTATTGTTTATACTCACACTTCATTAATACAATATATTATAAAATACCTTTATAGAATAAATGAGAAACAGGTCACAATGTTGCAAATAGTTCACTAATAAACACTATTTCTGTAAATTATATCAAATAAGATAAATATTAATGCTTTTATACACATACAGGATGAACATGTCCAGAGTTATGGCGGCGTTAAAAAGAAAAAAATGGATCAGCCTCATGATATCATGAAACGTTTTGTGATAACAACACACAAACGTATCATGTTATAACACGAAACTTGATCTATCAACTATTTAACATGAAACGTTTTAGCTAAACACTTTAATCAGGTCTCATCATGTGATGGAAGTTATTGTCCACATTACAGATCCCGAATGATTAACTACAGCTGATGAATTTATGATTATGATTTATGTCTTCCTTGGAGTCACACGGACTTTAATTTAACTCTTGTTTGATGTTTGTTCATTTAAAGAAAGCACAGGCATTTATCAGGAAGTGTGACCAATGTGTTGTAGCCTAATATTAACAGGAAGCTTGCTGCTGTTTTGCAAAGTCATCTGTTATTTCATTTTCATGTTCATAATTTTAAAAAAAAAGAACAATGACACTGTGATGATTGAGGCCTACAGGTTTATACACGTCTTAGTTTTCAGGTTTGTGATCATGCCAGACATTTTGTGAGCACAGGCTGTGAGTGATATCTGAATTTGTATTTTGAGTCCCTATCAGGGGCTGCAGCAGATATGCCTCTGCCATGCTAAACAGTCTGAGAAGTTAATTTTTAACATTTCCTTCTCCAAGTTGTTTAATATATTACAATATCCTGCTCCCAGTGCTGTCTATACATGTATGAATGCTGCCTCGCTGCAAGATGGTGCAACTTTATTGTCTGAGGTTTTGATGCCAGATGGAGATTGTGCTTAATTTATGGGTCAAACTCGCCCTAGAAACTGCAGGAAGGACACTGTGTTTAAAAAAAAAAAAAAAATTATTTCATTTTTCATATGAGGTATTTCAATGCATGAAAATACCAAATTGATGAAAATACTCCAGTCAGTTTGGTCCAGAATCAAATATCTAAACTTTTGATTGAGTGTTTTGAAATTTGGTTCAGATGTTCTCAGAGGAGGAATCCTAAATACATGTTTTTCAACACTTAACTTAATGAAAGGATATCCTTTAACACTAGTGACTTCTTTTCTTGGTACTTTAAAGGTCCAGTGTGTCAGATTTAGGGGGCTCTATTCACAGAATATAATTTTCATAGCTAAAGACGCAATCAGCAACTACAACACAAGATACCATGAAATGCTACATACCTGCTAGGCACTGCGATGTCATTGGTTTGTAGACAAAAAGTTTGGCATTGTGCCGATTGCCATTTTGTTTTTTTAGGTGCTAGATATGACCATATTTAGATGATAGTGGGCTGGTGGGTTGCGTTCGCTAATGACTGCGTTTTTTTCTAGTTTGACAGTTCTAGTTTGACAGTTTTGTGACTTGTCAATCACAAAGTAGCCTCGCCCTAAAGCGTACCCTGCTTTATTATCTGTTTTACTCTAAAAACCAAAATTTACTAAATGAACATCATGCTGGATGGAAGAAGACTTGAAACTACAGATTGAGACCATAAACTGATGAGGAAACTCTTTACTGAGATCATAAATCCAACTGAAAAGAATCTCACTTTCTCATAAGCTTACATTCAAACGGGCTTCCTGTTTTGGAGCCAGTGGAGTCACCCCCTGTTGGCCATTAGAAAGAATGCAGATTTAAGACACTACAGTCTGTGGAATTTAGGTTTCGTTTAGAGCAAAAAGCGCGTGTAAAGTTGTGAGATCTCGAACAGTAACAGGAATAATCAGTGCCATCTGTGAAGTTTTGATGAAACTTTGAGTTCAGAACTAATAAATAACACAACAATTTTAACTTTGACTGGATTTTCTCTTTTACAACTGCAGTTTTAAACAATGTGAACTTCCCCTAACTTGTATTCTTTTTCACTGGCCTTCAGTCTGATGTTACTGTATCAAGAAGGTCTTTGTCTCTTTTTGAGATTTAACTGAACCATTTTTGTCTCCAAAAGACGTTTATGGGAGTAAAATTCTGGTCCTTGATTGATCTGCAGAGCTGATTACATGCCAAACTCTTAACTCTGTCTACCTTTCTTTTTGTTTTTTCCTCAGTGGTTGGGTGCTCCCTCCTGCCAGCGAGGCAGCTATGCCTTCTATAAGTCGGTGAGCAGCAGAGCTCAACCCGATGGGCCCGCCCAGGTGTGGAAGCTTGGGGAGTTTTACTTCATCCGATGTGGACCGCAGGATCCTGTGTGCATCGCAGAGGTGAGATGGTTGCTCTCTGTTCAGTTTAATCTGATATAATCTGTATTTCTGTAGTCTGGAAGGTGTTGCTGATATTGACGAGCTCACAGAAAGCTTTCGCCATGAAAGCTATCATCAAAAAAGCTCTTAAAACCCATTACACAGCAGACGGACACGGTTAGATACAAGCTGGTGAACGTGGTGGAGGTTTAGCACCTGGAAAGACAGATTTTTCTCAGGTGGTGGTAGAGACCAAAAACAGATACGAGAGAGTGAATCTTGGACATAAATTCATCAAATGACACAAAAACAACTCCAAACAAATGATCATGTTGCTTCAGATCAACAACTGATGCTAAAACATTAGCCATATCAACTTTATACAAAGATAAACCTCTATAGATCCTCAGAGGGGACATTCAGATGTCTTGCACTGATTGAGCTGAAAGTTTTTTTCATTTTCAGCTGGATTCCATATGTACAGTCACATTTGTGTTCAATTTTTTTCTTTTTCTTTTTTTAGATTTGTTTGTATAGTTCAGTTTTAGAAAGAAAATTGAAATAAATGGAAAAAATTAAATTAAACGAATCACACAGGTGGAAAGAGTAACTATAAATGTACAAAGGAGTCCTTAAAGAATAGTAGCACTGAGTGAGAACCACAACGCTAAAACACAAAACAACGTAAATGATTTTAAAGTGTTGCCTTCCAGGGCTCCACGCCAGTCACTCGACTAAAAACTATTGTAATGATGGTTTTCTGGATCAGCAGATTCAATGAAGAGGTGAGGCCAGAATCTGAAGTTCAAGTGCGCTTTAATGCGAGCTCGGATTCATTCCCACATGCTGCTGAATGAACAAAGACTAAGTTCCTTACGACTTCTTATATATGAAGTTTATGCTGTATCAGATGTAAGCACCTGTTAGGGGCTCCCTCCATCCTTCATCAATACATGTCAGCATGTTGTCTTCTATCTACGCACTGTTCTAGACATGGAGGCTCCTAACTATTAATACATATATCCTAGGTCATAGGTTACATGGTACTGAGAAACACAGTCATAGATAAAATAAGAACACATTCTAACAGCTATGAATACTGGTGTATCACAAAAGGCCGATAAAATATACTATAATATGTAGTGCAGTACAGAAATATAGCATAGAATTTAAAATATAGTATACATAATAAATGTTAAATATATCATAAAATAAATGCCATATGTATAATACCCATGGCGAGTCAGCTGATCTTGTGTTGTCCCTTTTTAACTGTGGACGATGACTAACCCAAACTAAATCCACAACTGAACCACGTCGAACAATAACTGGGTTACGCTTCTGCTCGCATGACCTATAGAAGACTAATAGTATGTTTTATTGAGTCTACATCCCACGGCTAGGCTATATTTAGTCAATTTAGGTCGCGAGCTGAAAAAGTGTTAATGAGATTGAATTGTATTTAGGTTGATGGTATCGACAGCGAAGCATGTGAAGTGAATGGTTTTGGGTTAATGTATTTGTACAAAGGATAAACGGTGAGGTGATGGAAAACTGAACACACACACGATTAGATTAAATTAAGTTAAATCAGTATAAATTAATAGACACACAACAACAACAATGTATGGACTCCTTGTGTTTAATCTGACAGAATGAACATCCTGATGACTTTCATGTAAAACTGACGAAGCAGCAGCACCGAGTAAAACACAGAGAGGCGGACGGCCTTCTAAGATCACCGACATGCTCTCAATTATCTTCTGACGCACAAAATCACTTTAATAAACAAGGAAACTAGTATCATCGCTGTTTATTTATGTCGTTTGATCTTGTTTTTTGTCATTTTTTGTGTCTGTTGTTTGATTAACTCCTGAGTCCTGTTTTGTAAACTATGGTTTTAAAGGTGTGATATACACCGATCAGCTACAACATTATGATCACTGACAGGTGAAGTGAATAACACTGATTATCTCTTTATCATGGCTCCTGTCAGCCCTCATAGTTTACGTGTTAGAAGCAGTAAGAATGGGCAAGCGTGATGGTTAGACGACACAAAACTCTTGTGAGGTGTTCCCGGTCTGCAGTGGTCAGTGCCTAGCAAAAAAAAAAATGCTGGTTCTGGTTGAAAGGTGTCAGAGAACACAGTGCATCACAGTCTATGTATGGGGATGCAGACCAGTCTGGGTGCCGATGCTGACCCCTGTCCACAGCTGAAAGCACAAACAATTGGCATGTGAGCATCAGAACAGGAACATAACAACAGGACAGTAAACCTATATTATTCAAACATAAGTCTTTTACATGAAAACTTTGAATATTTAGCATTTCAAGTTTTTTTTTTGGTTTTTTTTCAATGCTAAGATGAGTTGTCAGTTCTTCATTGCTGAAATGATGGCTCTATTTGAATCTTCACACATTTGAATAGATTGTAAAAACACAGTAGACCTGCAGCAGCAGGATCTGGTTTACCGACTGTCAGACTGAACCGACTGGTGAGGCAAGCAGGTCACTCTGTGTACTCAGTCAGACTCTTTCAGTGTGAAGAAATAAAACCAAACAAAAAAAATTAAGAGCGACAGTAATGTTGCAATGTCTGAACATTATGATTCAGTCAAGAATCACACCTGACCCTCCCAAACCTGCACAATCTGGTTCAGTTCAGTTCACATACTCCTGAATATACATATGCTGAGTCTGCCTCTGTCGGGTTAGTTTTCTGTTTGTCTCTCCTTTTGTTTCCTGTTTGTTGTATTTCATCACAAAGTCTCTGAGAAAAACACGCTTCATTTCTCAAAGTAAGGGTCTGAAAAAGATTAAGTTTTGGTGTAGTGAAATACCAGCTGTAACAGTTATACATGTACACAACATGTTATGATGACAATTTGTTCCTATTGCTGTTGAACTCTTAACTAATCAGTTACAAATCGTCTTGTTTTCAGCTTGATTTCAGAGCGTTTTTAGCTAAATCGGATCTTTAATCAGCCTGAAGGTTTCAGGCGATTTTCAGTCCACAGATGAATATAAAAGATATTTTTGTTAAAGTATATAATCACAAACAAATCGCAAAACAATGCAGTTTGACATGGATTCACATGGTTTAAAGGGGCGCCAAACTGTTTTAGGTGCAACCACTTAACTTACTAAATTACTAATAATTCAATTGATTTGTCACATATAATCATACAGGTATTTCAGTCATAATTAAATATATTTCCATGAGATCCTACAATTTGTTTTAGATGTTTATCAACCCTTTAAATATTGACCCATGACAAATAAAAAATAGTGATTGAAAATGAGGAACTGAACTGAAACTCTCTGTTTCTTCTTCTTCATGTGCAGGTGACGTTACTGTGGGAGGACCAGACCCGACGCCACCTGCTGGCCAGCACCAGACTCTACTTCCTGCCTGAGGACACGCCGAAGGGCCGGACCAGGGAGCACGGAGAGGTGGGTCAAAGGTCACGGGAGTGACTGACTCTTCTTCCTGAGCAGTTGTTCATCTCTACGTGGGAGGATATATATTTTGTTTGTTTATTCTTCATTAATTTGTATAAATATGTCTGTAGCACGCTGTTTATTTTTTTTATATATATATACACACACAAATAAAAATAGGCATCTGTTAGTATTTTCCAACAAACACACAAAAACTTCTATATAAGGCCTCATCCACCACAGGATATGACAAATTAAAGTTATAGTCATAGTAATTCAATAAACTGATAATTATACAGTCCTAAACCCCTCCTGTAAATAAATCCTTCATGAAGGACACAATGTTCAGTTTGTGTTGATTCAGCTGTGTAATTTTAGAGACTGTAGTTTGTTTTTTATTGTTTTTGTTTAGTTTGTTTATAACAATAAGGGCAGGTTAAGTAACAACTACGCCTCTTGTTTAGCTTGTGAATTTTCACCTGAGGAGGTCAAAGTCTTATCTCATCTGAAAGAGATAGTTTGGGTTGTTTGAAGTGGAAGTACTTTTCCGTAGTCAGCGTGTGAGTAGAAGCTATGGATAGGGGCAGCACGTTGAGAGGTAAACCTAAAAAAAAAAGTGTATGCTATATTTAGAATATTTTCACTGCTTTACCTCGCCCTTTCCAACAGGAAACTCAAATGTTTATATCCTCTTCAAAGCTACCAGACTTCACAAAAAACATAATTTTAGCTCGCACAGCATGGGAGTTGTTGGTCCACCGCTGCCTTGATTGGTTAGTTTGTTTGTGTTATTGCGTGACTTTTGGTGTTAATCCAGATCCAAACTACTCATGACCAGCAACTCATGAGGTTGTGCGGGGTAAAATTACAGATTTTGTGACAGCAGTCTCAAAATCTGGCTTTGGAGACAGCGAGGGTTCGGTTTCCTGTCGGAAAGCGCCGTCAAGCAAGGTATAGCGGTGAAAATATCCTAAATCAAGCTTACACATAGACAGATTTTTCTAGATTTGTCTTTTTTTAAAGGTAGTAATTTATGTTTTGTTGCTGCCTGTCCAGAGTAGTGACTTTAAATAACCTGAACTATCACTTTAATCAATAATAATGAAATCATTTACTTGTTGGTTATATTTTCTATTAATAATCAGAATCTAAAGTTATATGAAATATATGTAGTGGAGTAAAAAATACAATATTTGCCTCTGAAATGTGGTTGAGTAAGTATAAAATAGGATAAAATTAGTAATTTAGTGCATTTCCACTAAGTATAGATGAATATTACAGATAAAACCTCAAAACAAAACAATATTTAGTGTCCTCTGTAACTCCTGATGACTCATAATGGGAGTGAACGTCTCTGTGATATGTTTTGTTTTTTTTGTTTTTTTTAATCCAAATATGTTACCTTCAAAGTCAAAAACATCTCATAAATGGGCTCTTAAGACTTACTAGTATTATTTAATGATCTGCTTTTAATTAAAAGAATTAAAGCACGTTGAATGCAAGAAAAAAGAGTGATTTCACATGAATAGAGTTAGAAAAGAAGAATCAGATGTGGCTGCGAGTGTTTTTGATTAACACAGTTCACATGCAGGCTGCAGTTCAGCCTTCACATGAAAAACCCCCTTTGGGGAATGAGGCTAATGTATTACCCAAATGTAAATCCTATGACTTGTCTGAAACCAAATTTTCCACATTTTGAACTTCGATATTCCACCGTTGCAGTCTTTTATATAGAGGTTTAAATTTTCCTGCTGGAAAAATGAGTCTTCTGAAAGTTATTTTTGTTCAGGAATCTTCTTTTTATATATAAAGAGTTTCAGGTGTTGTCTGAAAGTCGTCCTTTTCTCTTTTAATATCTCAGTTTTAACATAACATGCATTCATCAACGGTCAAAACCTGTGGTCAGTCTGACAAACCAGATATGTGTTAATGATAAGCTTAAGAGGTGGTACGTTGATGTTGTTATGGTTGCACAGAGCCAGGCTAGCTGTTTCCCCCTGTTTCCAGTCTTTATGCTAAGCTAAGCAGCTGCTGACTGTAGCGTCATATTTATGAACAGATATGAGAGAGACATCAATCTTCTCGTCTTACTCCTGATTTTTTAAAAAAAACTGAAAATAAAACATCAGACTATTCTTTCAACATATCAGTCTCAGTTCTTAAGTCACAACTCAAGTCTGAGCTGAAGGATGTCAGAGTCATGTGAAGGCGACTCGGTGCTTAAAGTTGTCCTGAAGACAATAAACAAAATGACAATAGCTGCAGCGCCTGAGACAAATCTGAGACAGCAGAGAAACGCATCATGACAAATTAAATGATCAGGTTTATGCTTAATGAAATAAGCTGTATATACTTTTATGTTTATGTGTACATTTGGAAAACAGAGAAGAATTATAAAAACTGATTATGGCCATAAACTGATTTAAATTTTTTATTCAGATTGACGCAAGCATTCAAAACTTTGGGATTCAGTACCGTCAGATATCTTCTCAAGCGCTCAAAATTAAAGATGTCCTGGCACAATAAAAATAGCATCTAGGATACAATAATACAGTATCTGGGACAGGAGAGAAACTTATTATTACAAATAAAATTATTATGTTTATTATATAGAGAGATATCATTTTAATTGTTAGGTGTGCAAATTTGAAAATGTGAGGCAGCACAAGCTTTACGCCCGACGTCACGGAGAGAAGACTGTTGCCAACTTAATGACTTTCTCACTAGATTTACACAATTTTAACTAGTCAGACCACAGGACAGTTTTCCACTTCGCCTCAGTCCATCTTAAATGAGCTCGGGCCCACAGAAGGCGGCTGCATTTCTGGATCTGGTTTTATACAGTTTCCTCTTTGCATGGTGAAGTTTCAGATGTCATTTGTGGATGCAGCGATGAACTGTGTTCACAGACGATGGTTTGTTGAGCCCATGCATTGACGTCCACGACAGAATCGTGTCCGATGACATGTTGAAGGTGACGACCATCCAATATTAGTTTTTGGCCTTGTCCCTTGCGTTTCTTCTGATTCTCTGAATCTTTTAATGATATTATGAACTGTAGACAATAAAATGGGGTTGTAAATATTTAAGTAGTTTGTTGGATCGTCCTCCTCTTCTTCCTCTTCCTCTTCCCGTGGAATTTTTATTTTTACTTCAAATATACGATGTCCCTGTAGTGAGTTGAGTTGAGTTGAGATGTTTTAATTTCTTTGGCTAAATAATAATATTCAAAGTGTGTGTATACCAATTAGAAACAGATTTTATGTTTGCAGTGATAAATTTATTGATCAGACGGATAGAAATAAACGAGAAACAGTAAGTAATGACTAAAAGAATGATTAAAACTGAATGTGGCCAAATGATTTCATTCAGATATATGCAACCGTTCAAAGGTTTTGGGATCACCTGCCACATGAGCTCGATGCTGTACCATCAGATGTCTGAGAGGACTCAGTGTTCGAAATTAAAGACGTCCCAGGGACAATAAAAATAGCATTAGAAAGTAGGATTCAGGACGTTTGCAGGACACTGAGGAAAAACGTTATTTTCAAGCCCTGAGAGGACTACTCTATATTTCTGAAAAGTCATTCAAGCTTTTAGGTTGTAGAAAGACCTCCTTACAGATAGATGTGATGTTTGCATGAAGGACAAAGGCTGTACAATGACATAACAGACAAATAACATGCTTGAATTAACAGAATTGTTCCTTTCGTAAAACTTCAAAGTAAAAAAAGGAAGATTGGTGTAGACAAATGACAGTTTAAACCTGTTCAATCAATCAATCAAACTTTATTTGTATAGCACTTTTCATACAAAATATGTAACACAAAGTGCTTCACACAATAAAACCCAGACACCCCCCATCCACTCCCAACACCACCTCCCACCCCAGCCCTCCACCCCAACAATGTATATAAGTAAATCGTTCAAGTAAAAGCCAAATTAAAAAGATAAGTCTTAAGTTCAGTCTAAACACTGAGTGACTGCAGAGGCACGGCTCTGCATCAGTCATGATTTTGGATCATTTTGCTTTTCCGGACTGGAAAATAAATTCAAAATTGAAGGTATTTGGGGGGGAAATGGTTCCAACAGTATTTTCCTCTGTTAAGCAACAATGTGGGGACATCGACTAAGTGAAAGTTTTAATCGTTTAATTTTTATTTGGGTTTTAACTTTTGTGTCTGAATTATTATTCTGTTTTTACCTTGTTGATAAAATTAGATGTTGTTGACAGAAAAAGGAAAAATAAACACCCCAAACTTTTGAGTGGTAGTTTAATTTCAGGGAACAACAAACAGAGAGCACCCATGTCAAAACCAGAGTGAATCAATGAAGTGAAGCAATTTATTCAAATTATATTTATTGTGTAGAATGAAATAAAAAAGTGATGTGGAACAATGGGTTTAAGTTTGGGATAGTTAAAAGTAGAATTCGGGATGGTTGCGGGACACTGAGGAGAAGTTTCCGTACAGTGTAAGTCCTGACTGCAGCACTTATGTCACTTATCTCTTAATCAATCAAATCAATTAAAATGAGTTTGATGGACATAAATTAAATGAATAAATACATTTTAAAATCAATTACTAACGCAGCCTGAGACACAACTGAGGACACTCCTTTTAATTGCTTTCTAATTCCCTTTCATGCAACCGGATGCCAAATATTGCGTAATACAGAATATTACTTTAAAAGTCAGTCTGACAAAATGCCGTCATTTTAACAGAAATATGAAGCCAGCAATGTTACAGATTTAATGTCTGTGAAAGACTTTAATTAGATTTCCACTGTGACTTTTATGTAAAAGTGATCGGGTCCCTACATTTACGTAACAAGGACCTTTTTAATATCAATAAAAACGCACTTCAAAAAGTGACTTCTAGCAAAATAAAAAGACTTGAAAATGTTTATTCGTGACTCCTGCAGAGCCACTTTCTGTCAAAACTCTTTGCCGTGTTAATGAGCTCACACCTGGCTGCCGGAGGAGCAGGAATGTGAGGAGGTTTTCAGGTGGGGGGTTGGGGTGTTGTTGTCTCTGCCCCGAGGACTGAGCCGGATCACAGCTGACAAACTGGAATAGGAGGAGACTCTAAACTGGGCGACTGAGTTTTTCACACGTGTTAACTGTTTGCATTCAGGAGAATTTAAAGGACAAACACGTCGCTGGGTGGTATTTACTAAGCCTGGTGCAAATTACTCTCTGTGGTACAACGTTTTTATTTATCTGAATATTTACGACGACTACAGACGTGAATGAGCTGCAGGTCGTCTGGTTCTTATAAATAAAATGTGATGCGGAGATGTGTTGACGTGTTGCACACGTCTAGAAAGCAAAATAAAATGTTTTCTGCTGCTGAACGTTAAATATTAAAACTCAAAGTTCGCCCAAGAGAGGAAATATTAGTTAAATAAAACATTGTCACATTGTCAGCTCAACAACCAGAGGTTAAATCTTATAATGATCACTCTGTTAAAACGTTTTATCTCCTCAGACCAGATTGTTGCTGTAAACAGATAAAATGACATAACAAGACTAATTAGTTTTTAATTGGCCACTTCACAGCAGCTATTACCAGCCTTTTGTTAAAAATTAAACATTACATCAGACCAAACATGCAGTTTAAGCTACTTTTCATGTGTTTTGATGGTACGTTAGTACTTAAGTTGAACATTTTAGCTCTGATAGACAAAGCTTAAATCTTTTTTTTTTTCTTTTTTAAGTAATCCTATTTTGGTTTAAACTCGAGCTGATTAACTGTCATGTACAGGAAAAAAAGGTTCCCTCCAAAGTTGATTTCTCTTCAGGATATTTGTCATGAACTTCCTCATTTGTGTTTTAAATGTTGCACCACATGTGATGATGTAAGAACAAAAACAGTATACTTGAAGTGGCAGTACTTAAACATACAAGTATTAGCAACAAAATGTACTTAAAGTATTAAAAGTTAAATGGGGGGCACAAGGCTTATAGCAGGGGGCACCAGATTACTGGCCAGAAGCAAAGTAGTCATACAAAGTGAAACCATTCGGTTTGTTTGCTCCACAGGAGACACGTTTAAAGAAAATATCAAAATGCTTTCTGGCCGCTTTGCTAATCATCTGACTGAAAACACGAGGGGAAATCACTCAGGAGTAAATAAGTTAAATGAAACATGTTTTATGTTGTCCGAAATGCATCCAAATAACAGATAGTGGGAGTACTACAGCAGGAAAACATCTCTTCATTGAATACCTGTGACCTCTCAGGCAGCACTGCATTAAAAAACAACATAATTGTATAGAAGATATTACTACATGGAAACTCCAGAAAAACATAACCATACAAACAAACTCTACCACACAAAGAGAGAGACAGATCTCAACAACATCCAAAAAACCCCACCAGCGGCAGAATCGTGTCTGTTTTTGATGCAGTGCCATCTGAGGGCCCGAAGCTTTTTAATGGCCTTATCCCTTGTGTAGAGAGATTTCTTCTCTGAATCTTTCATGATATTATAAACTGTAGACAATTAAAATAGGGTTGTAAATGGACTTTTATGGGCTCCGAGCTAATCTGACATGGACTGACGGAAAATGGTCCACAATTCAAACTGTTTTTGGAAATTATGGACGTCGTGTCCTCCGGGCTGAATCTACGTTTTCCACAGTATCAAAACTTTTTTGGAATTAGGGTTGTATATAAATACTGTATGGAGGTGTAGGTAAGTCATAAAGCTCAGATGAGACATTATGAGGTCATGAGAAATAATTACAAGAAAGACAATTGGTAAAAATGACATTATTTGAAACCCCAAAATAAAAAAAGTGAATGAAATCTGAACATTTACAGTTTTAAAGAATGACTCGTCAGGTTTTATTTCAGCCACATGGATAACCGCCGTCAGAAGCTGTTAATTCTGTCTAATAAAACCTTATTTGAGCAGCTTCAGTCTTATGTCACACTCTGCAGGCTCTCTTTGTTGTTATCATGTAAATTGTCAAGACTTGTGTGTCAAACGTGCAGGTGTGTTCTTGAATATAAATCAACAGACGGTAGTTGAACAGGTGTAGCGTGGAGGGGGAGAAAAGACGGGCAGTACAGTGACAAAAGTCATATAGAATACAGCATGAAGATCTGATTTAAAAAAAAAACAAAACAAAACCTACTTTACAACTTTATGCGTCGATCGTCTTTGTTTACAAGCCTCAACTTAACTCGACTCCTCGCTGTTTTCTGGCTTGTTCTCCTTCCTCATGCTTCGTCTGTCAGCTGATAAATATTCAAATATTTGTTAAGATAAACTGTGACGGTCTGATTGGCTCTGCGCTGGAGAATGTTTTCTAAAGTAGTCTGCACTATTTCAAGCTCTGTAGGTCGCAGTTTAGTTTCACTCTTTCTGTTCCTGTTTGTACTTTCACATTTCACTGATTATCAGAAGGAAACTTTGATGAACTGGTGCATGACAGTAAGAAAAAATATAAACAATGGGAAAATAAAGTACTGCAAGTCAAGAAGCATAAAGACAAAATACTACATGAAAAATATTATAAATACAATAAAAAGACGTTTCGAAGAATAAAGTGGAAAGATTATTTATTATCATTATGATCAAAGATATTATTTTCTAGAGATAATTTCAGCGTCTCATCCTGATTATAGAGAAAATTACCTACTTGACTGTCCTTATGCAGTCATATGTTGCCACCTCCAATGAACGACGCCTGGTTCTGCCACCTGTACGCTCAGGGCAATCCAAACTTTTCTCTTCTCTGTGTGTTTTGTTAGTATAAACAGCAGCTTCAGCATGAAGCCAAAATATTTTGGCTTCTGTTGCAGTAATGCTTCATATAATGCACAGGTCATTGTTTAGGCTAAACTAAGTTGATATGTACAGCAGAGTCATTGTTGTTTTACACATTAATTCCTGTAAATCTGGTGATGTTGGCTAAAATCATACTGTTCACCTGAGGCGGACTACTTCTGTTGTTATATATTAATTATTAATGAATTTATTAATTTAGTTGGTCACATTTATGCCTTGAGACTGGATCTACTCAACATGTTTAACACCTTTTTAATGAATATTTCAAACATAATCCAGTTTAAATATTCATTTCTCCTCCAGTGAATCACTTCATGAAGAGTTTCACATGCTGGTTTTACTGGATGAATAAATAAATTGTGGGGCGACCATCTTTGTGTGTTTCAGGATGAGGTTCTGGCGGTGTCCAGGAAGATGGTGGTGCGGGTGGAGGACCTGGTGCAATGGTCATGTGCGCAGCCGGCAGGTTGGAGCAGCCTGAAGCCGGCACCCTGCGGGACCAACGGCCTCCACAAACCTCTGCAGAGCAGCGACAGCAACGGCAGCAACACGGCCAACAAGAGCAGCGAGCCGCTCAAAGACAAAACTGAGAGTAAGAAACACTGAAACACACTTTTTCCAATAATCAGTTCAGTGTTAGGCTGCCATCAATGATGCCTTTCACATTTTCCGCAGGTGTTTCACAATAAAAGTCTACCAGAAAAAGCCTCTAGAAGTCTTTTAATGTGAAAGATCTTTGCAGGAAGTGTCAACGCTGCGTCTGAACTTTAATACCAACATGCGTATTGTTAGTATGACCGAAACCTTCAGATAAAACCATCAGTACATGAAGTGCACACTACCACAGGTGAAATATTACAGTATAAAAGCACTACGCCAACATAAATATCCCACAATGCAATGCAGTAGTGACGACAACAACAGCTACATGACAAACAATAGTGGACGACAGAGGAAGCTCTGGTTTAATGCCATTAAATTTAAGTATGCTCGGCTAGGTGTCATTTAGGTGTTGTTTATTGTTGAGCAGCAGAGTAGTGAGTATGACACGACTCAGTTGTCATGACAACAGGCAAACATGGCCGAAATGCTGCAAAAGTAAAAGCCTGGTTCTCTGCAGCGGCAGTAAATGAGGTTATGGCGACTCAACCTACAAGTTTACCTCCAAAAATCTTCTTAGTAAACTGGACGTCCAAACTGCCCTTTTGCTTCGTCACCAGTGACCCATTCAACTCTCCTCACTTTTTACTCATACTTTTCAATCAACTGGCCGTCCGTTCATTTATAAAACCCCTCCATATCTTCACTTAATACTCAATATCTCCAATTTATCCTTGGTCGCCTCATAGTAACAGAACAAGTCACAAAAGGCGCTAAAACTTTCATTTTTCTTCTTTGGAACACAGCACATAGATCTCTGTTGCTGTAAATACTGTTTTTATATTGTGATGTTTTGTCTAAAAATGTTTTCTCACACTGGCTTTATCTGTTTAACGTCTTGTATCGACTCGCCTTCTGTCACTGTCACTATTTAAGAAGTGTTTTAAGTAGTGTTTAAAAAAAGTGAGTGTTTTAAAATATTTAAAATAAGACATCAAATGTAAGAAATATTTTATTTTTTCAGAGCATCAGAGACATTTTTCAACATGGTCCGCTGGGATATTTAGTTTTTTTTTACACAGGAAGTGGGAAGTGTTTGATAGTTTGATCAAATATCAGATCAGTTTTATAAAGTGACAAAGATAATTCGATCAGTTCTGGGATCAGCTGGTTGTATTATAGTTCATAGTCACATTGAACGGTCATATTACACATAAACATCTGAACCTTTTCCAGACTTGAGGCGAGATTTGTTGTTATATATGAGATGTCTGTGAGGTTCAGTCAGAAACATCAGCTTGAAACTATATTATTTAAAAAAAACATGTTTATTTTAAAGATCTGTTTTATAAATGAGCTTTTAGACCAACTGCACGATGATTTATGGACCACTGTCACGTCTTTTCCTCTCAGATGACCTGGTCGAGCGTCACGCCATCAAAGTGCTCAGCTACCCACAGTACTGCCGCTTTCGCTCCCTGCAGAGACGCATCCAGGACCGAGCGAGGGGGCCGGGGCTGCAGGACCCCCACCTGCTGGCCCTGGGTGGCATCAAGGCGCTGCCCACCACCCGACTGATGTACTGCAGGGACACCTTCAACCACCCGACGCTGGAGAACAGCACCGGCTTCTCCTGGCAGTTTAGTGAGTGAAACCAGTCCACTGATACCACAAATAACAGATCATGATGCATACTGGATTATTGAGGCAGATACTTGATGAACTTCAAACTGTTAGTCCAGTACTCTAAATACTGGATTAGCTCCACATGTTCCCATGTTTTCTGTGTATCAGTTAGTTTGTGGTAAGACAACTTCATTTAGAAATAATTTAAAGGAAACACAATCAGTAATTAGTAATTTAATTCAAAGTTAAAACTGGGTTAAAAGTTTCAGACTTCTGTGTTACTTGAAATTAATTATATTTCATTGTTTAGTTACTGAAAGATAGTTAATAAAAAAATATATATATATATATATATTAAATAAGTGTCCTGGCATCAGATTTATACTGTACTGGTGAAAATTAACAAAAAAAACCTCACAAAGATTTAGATTTCATTTTATTTCTAACATGTAATTGTTATGACTCAGATTGTCTGGGGAGCTGTACTTGTTAATATAAGTTTTTTTATTTATTGCCAGAGATTAATTTGAATATAACAAAAGCAGGTGAAGTGAACTAGAAGAGAAACAAAGGGCGAGTGGATGCTGCAAACCAATGAAATAAATGTAATCAGAAGAGTATTCTTCTAACTACAAAACTTTTATCTAATAACCAAAAAACACAGAGGAACAGCTCCACTAAACCTAGTGACTCTAACAAATTATATCTACATCTACAAATCACTGAATCAACTAAATCTGGCCCGGTCCCAATAAGTTTAAATATTTCATTCAATCATTTTATTTTGTCATTTCTATATTTTGTTGTTTCAACGTGCCACAATTCATCATTCTGCACATTACACGCATTTTATAATGTGTACAGATGTGCTTGATGTCAACATTTGATTGTATTTATGCTGAATTAATCATGTTTTCATTGTACGAGTGAGTAACAACTATTTCTCCGAAAGACAGATTTACATCATAGACGTTTGAACGTGAAGCTTTAAAGTCAAAAAACAAAATAAATGTTTCATTAAATGTTCTTTAAACGTTATTTCAGGCTGTGTTCTGTAATTCTTTGTTTTGTCCTGTAGGATGTCCGTCTCTCAGTCTTCGAGGGCGACCTCGCAAGAGGAGAGGCCGAGATGGCAAAGACTCCCCAACCTCAAGCCAATCAGAGTCCTGGATCGAGAGGATGAAGGTTTGTTGTTCATATATAATCACGTCTGTGAGGTCTTCTGTTGAAAGTGAAGGTTAGAATCTTTTCCCGGAGGTCCGTCAGGGTTTGTTCGTCTGTAACCTTGAACACCAGGCTGGATGTGATCGGTCGACCAGTTTGACCTCCACGCTGTGCTGGTTCAAGAGCAGACTGACAAGCTGTTTTTTTTAAACGGATGCAGCAGATGTTTTCTGAGGGCCAAACAGCCCTAAAACTATAAAATAATTAAATGTCTTTGACCTTGTTCAGTCCAGTAGTTTGTTGTTTTTTTTGGCAGATCCAGATTGTATTCAAATTGATTTTTGTAACTCTGGACAGCAAAACAACACATGGAATATTGAGACAGCCTCAAGTGGCTGTTTGAGGAACTGCAGTTTTTGGCTTCATTTCACAGCCACAGATGTTGCTGTAGGGTGTTAGTCTTATTTATTTAGATTTGATGTAGTAAACAGACATGGACACATTTCAGACAACAATACAGCGAGCACAAACATTGTGAGCTTCATCTGATTTATTGTTTGTCTACAGAGCAGTCTCATTACACGTAAGTTTCATGTCAAACCACTTGGGTCTCTTCCTCTCTGTGTGTCCTCCCCCTTTAGGAAAACGTAATGGGCAGCGTGGAGGTCGGCTGTGAGGGCAGCTGGCTCCCTCACCCTGAAGAGCAGCTGTTCCTGGATCAGCTCTTCGCTTTCATGGACCGTCAGGGCTCACCCATCCACAAAGTCCCCAACCTCGGCTTCAAGAAGAGTGAGTTTCTCTCGTCTTTTCTTCTCTCCCTTGTCTTTTTTTTTCTTTCCTTCCTTGTTCTCTTGACATTTGAGAATTGAAAGAACGTCACAGGCTTGATGCTTCTGGCTATAACTGATTTAAAGTGTCCTCAGAAGACATTTTACCTTTATTGAACCAGATTAAAAAATGTTTTTCAAGAGGCAGCAACAGTTACAGACGACAACACTAAATATATATGACAATATCAATAAAATGGTAACAAATTAACAAATCAAATACTACAAACAGCTTTTTAAAGCAGCTCTCTATCAGGATACAGACGGGTGCAGCTCTGAACTCCTGTTCGACTGGTTTCATGACCACACTTGTGTTACATTTTTATCTCTGCTGTCAAACGCTGTTTCACAACTTAAACAGTAATCACAAAATGAATTTAAAACAGCAAGAACTGTTGGTTTTTTTGTTTTTGTTTTTTTTGCCCACTTGGGGGCAGCTGAAGCACAACACTGACATATCATCTGTTTTAAGTTAATATGGTGACCTGAATATTTTAATTTAATAAGTTAATTATCTAATTTTTGGCTCTGTTTAATCACATTTTTAGTTTGTTTTTTTTTGTGCTACGAATTGCAGATCGTCCATGAGCCATATGTTTTGTTCTAGCAGCTGGTAGCTGGACTGATAAACCATCATGAATGGTTGTAGATTGTTTTTATCAGAACTGAGCGTTTTATTTGAGAATTACAGCCTGATTTGCACTTTTATCAGCTACGTCTTTCACATTTGCATGTTTCCACTTGTCATGCTATGTTGGCCGCTGGTTTAAACATGTTTCATCTTCTTTGTCCTCAGTTGACCTCTTTCTCATGTATTCTGTGGTAAAACGACTCGGAGGCTACAAAAAGGTGAGTTACTTCAACATTAGTTAACTTATTTAAAGGAATAGTTTGATATTTGATTCGTATTTGTCATCTATGTTTATCAGATTTAAAGTTTCTTCCATGAAAAACTCCCATAATCCCTTTAGAGTGGCTTCGCTGTAACTCGATACCTTTGCCTTTATTTAGTACATATAGATCTATGAATGTGTAAATATGCCTGCTGCCTGCCTGCAGGTCAAACATTCCTTTGACTCAAACACACAAACCTCCAAGAGATATAGATATAATGGAGGATCTCTGTACGAGCATGTGCAAGAGGCGCCTCCAGAGAGTGGCCTTAAGATACCACAGACAGCTGGTTAGCTTAGCATTAAGACTGGAAACGTATTTATCAGCAAATAAATAAATAAATAATCTGCACTGCAGATTTATCTGAAGGAGTCGCAGGATGAATAAAAGATAGGTTACAATTAATGATAATTCTTTAAAATTCCCGACTGCAGGAGGACCTGATGCTGCGATTTCTTTAAAATTAAATAACAATCAAACTCATATTTGTCTTTTCAGAATGAATCTGTGGACTTTGCCCTGAAACAATCAGTCATTTCTCGCCAGTTTACAGTAAATAAACAAAACAAAGCAGCTTCACAATAAATGAAAACAGACAGAAGGAAACAGGCGGTTCAGTTTCAGCTCAGTGCTACACTATTCAAACAACACAAAAGGCCTGTTCAGCCGTTCATTTCAGCCGCTGTACTGTACTGAGCTTTGTACTGAACAATACCATATTATTCAACATAGTGTTACGCCCCTAAAAGTCTGTGCAGCAGAGCAGTGAGTGTAAAGACGTTATTAAAGGGCGATGACAGAAAATATCTGATTGGAGAAAAGACAACTTAAGACTGCAGCAGTGAACTTTTCCTCACTGCAAACACCAGACACTCAAAGTACAGCATACAGAAGAGAGTACAGAATATTTGCAGTTACTTTATTACACATTCTGTACTAGATATGGAGTATTTCATTTTTTTTTACATAGTAATTAGTATAACGATCATTTTAAAGCTTTATGTTTGGCATTATGGCCAACGGCATTTTGTTTTTTGGAGCCATATTTGGACAAGAGTGTGGAGCTCACAAATGTTACAAACAAGCAGTAACTAAAATATGTTTGTGAAAACATTTGAGGAGAGAAATGGTCAGCGCAGTAACACAATATGGATTCATATTTGATCAGCACTGCTCAGTTTGACAGTTTTATTTGAGTTTCATGAGCCCGGTGTGTTGAGCTGAACAAACTCACTGAGAGTCAATCACAAAATAGCCACACCCTAAAGCATACCCTGCTTTATCATCTGTTTTACTCTAAAGGGGACCATAATTTACAAAATTAAGATCATGCTGTATGAAAGAAGACTTGAAACTACAGATTAAGACCATAAAGTCATGAGGAAACTGATACCTGATGTCAAATTGAGCTTCTTCTCAGTTGATTTGATCTAACACTCAATATAATCAGACCTTAGTGTTGCAGCCAGTGGAGCTGCCCCCTGCTGGACATTAGAAAGACTGTAGATGTAAGACACTTCCACGTTTGTGTGTCATAGGTGACAGTGGACCGTCTCTGGAAAGTAGTTTATAACGAGCTGGGAGGATGTCCTGGCAGCACCAGCGCTGCTACCTGCACCAGGAGACACTACGAGAGGTCAGACAGAAACACCTCCACCCAAATAAACATCCTAAAAATGTATAAATAAATGAATCAGCCGTCCTGTAACTATCTGTGCGTTTGTTTGTGTCTCAGGCTGATGCTTCCTTATGAAGAGCACCTCAGAGCAGGAGGAGCTGAATTCAAAATCCCAGAATCACCCGTGCCTCCAAAACCCAGAGGGATAAGAGGAAGGAAACCACTTCCAAGAGGCAGAAAACCAGGACCCAAAGCCAAGGAGAAGAAGATCGCAACTGCTCCTGCTCCTGCTCCTGCTCCTGTTCATGCTCCTGCTCCTGCTCCTACTACTCCTGCTCCTACTCCTGCTCCTACTCCTGCTCCTGCTCCTGCTCCTGCTCCTCCTTCTCGGACTGTAAGTGTCTTGAAACAAACAATTTGATGATCATATTTCCTAAAAAAAATATTTTTAGAAATTGCTTCAGATATATTTGAAAATGACTTTACTTAGATAAAATCTCCAGACATCCTGACCAAAAAAGTCAGTCCTAAGTTTAGAGTTAAAAATCTTCCTCCAGTGAAATCACCTCCCATCGTCTTCCCTCTGAGCAGATCGTGAACCCGAACGGCTCCATGGTGGTGAAGAGGGGGCGAGGCCGACCACCGGGCACCCGGAACAAGGCCACGCTGATTGCCCAGGCAAAACTGCTGGCTCAGCAGCAGGCTAAAGCCAAAGCAGCATCAGCCGAGTCTAACCAGCAGAGTCCTTTGGGTCCAGCCAGAGGTGTAGGTGGACCGACGGCCAGCAGCACTCACAGGGTAATGCCTAAGACTCCGCTGTATCTTAATCTACATAATGTAAGGTCAGGGTCTGTGATGGAGCGGATCTTTACTTGTGTGACCTCCTTTTTCTTCTCTCTTCCCTCCCAGCAGCCCGTCCAGCCCGCCATCCTCCCTGTCAACATGCCTCTTACCCCGGACCTTTCCCCCATGTCCGCCCCCTTCCTCCCCTTCCAGTCCAAAGCAAAGGAGGTGAAGCCAGAAGGGGAGTCTACGACACCGGCTTCAGGTGTGCTCATCTCCCCTCTGCCTCGCCACTTTGTTGGAGGATCTCTGGGTGGCTTCAGCCCCATCAAAGGCGTGTGTCCTCTGGATGTCTTCAGGAACCGCATCAGCCTCCAGAGAGGCCCGGAGAGCCCGGCCCTGACGCCTCAAGACCCAAGCCAGCATCATCCGACCATCTACACCCTGCAGCCCAAGAGTGGAAGCCCGGATACACCTCATCCCAGCGGGGACCAGCTTCAGCCTCAGCCCCACCAACTGCACCAGCAACACACCCGCTGCTCGGGCTGCAACGTGGACGAGGGAGCCCAGAGAGGAGGCAGTCGGGACGCCAGGACCCGGCCTCTTCTGCCCCCTCTCCGGGTCCTGCCTCTGAACCTCGACTGCAGTGTTCAGGTGTGCCAACTCATGAGGACTCGTCTGGGCTCGTCTCAGTTCCAGACCTTCACCCGCCGACTGTCTGAGGCGCTGTCCCAGGACCTGAGCACCAAGCCCCCCTGCTCTCCCATCACTCCTCCCCCCGAGCAGGCGCTGCCTCTCAACCTCAGCAAACGCTTCACGGCCAAGAGAGCCAGCACAGAGGGACCGGAGCAGAGTCCGGCGTCGATCAATGGAAACACAGATCAACTGGCATCCAAGAGACCCAGAACTGGCTGCTCGGAGCAGGCCGAGGACTTCAGCCCGGGCGACCGGTCCAGCTCTGGAGGAAGCGGAGGAGGTGGTGGAGGAGGAGAGCAAGATGTGGAGATGAAGAACCAGGAGGAACCCGCAGACCTGAGCTCCCCAAGCAGGATCAGGGCCTTCCTGCTCGGGCTGCCACCCTTCCAGGTGAAATTCGAGGAGGATCTGAACGGGACAAGATTTGGGAAATTTCTTCCTCCGGGATCTAAAGCTGAACCCCAGAGGACCGAGACAGAGAGAGGAGAGGGAGGAGTAGCAGTTAAGAAAGAAGTAAAGAAGGAGGAGGAGGTGGTTGAAATAGAGCGATGTGAAACTGAGAAGTCTGAGCAGGAGGAGAAAGATCCCAGCCTCCTCTCTGGTCCGGGTCCGGCAGAGCTGAAACGAGCCGGACCCTCAAACACTGACACACACTGTTTTTAGCCTCATTCCCTCTGTTCATTTGAGCATTTTGTGATCAGAAAACTGTCAGATAAGTCGGGGATTTAGAATCTGGATACCACCGTGGGTGTCTTGGTGTTGGTTTTGGACGCTGGATGCTTCAGTAGGTAGATCCAGCTCAGGTTAAAACCTGAACACGCGGAGCAGGGATCGTTTCTTTTCCTCATCTTTGAGAACTTCTTTTTGTTTCTCTCTTCTTTTTTTTTGTCTCCTGTTGTTACTTCCTGTTTTGTTTTTCTTCTGGTTTTCGATCACGTCGTTGATTGAACTTTGCAGAGGAAGGACGACAGCGAGACTCATGACAATCACAAATCAGTTTCTCTTCCTTCTTTCTGTTGATTTCTGTCTCTTTAAAGGTAAAAAAAGAAACAGAGGAGTGAGACTGTGACTCTAACAAACACTGCCATAACCCTTCATAACACTATTAACTCCACTATTCAATGTTACGGTAAAATATTGAATAAGATCCATATTACTTAAGATTAAAATCAATATTACATCTATGGGTGATGCTATGCATCAAGACTTCATAAATTAGCATCTAGAGTGTACTGTAGTTAGTAGTATCATTTTAAAATTGTACTCTACTTCTGTAGAGAGATAGTTATTTTCTGATAAAGTGTCTAGATGTTATCTGGAGCTCCTCAGTCTTCACATTATAGCTTGTCAAGTGAAGCGTTTCTATAGTCCTGCTCGTTAGCTCAAATTATATAAACCTTTCTTACACATATGTGCCTTAAATGGCCTGCGATCTGTTTCATCGCCGGGCTTCAAACACATTCAGTTAAAGAGATACCTTGATGTTGGACCTGAAGGTGCGGATACCGGAGTCCTGAGTTTCTTGTTGAGAAATATAAACGTGTACAAAACAAAAGAAGCCAAAGTTTTCAGTCTTGAAAAGCAGCTAAAAACTCATCGGTTTAAATCTCCGATAAAAAAAAAACTCTCGGTGATACCCAGTCCTGCTGTTTGCTTTATTATAAAGACCACTGTGGCCACACGATGGCGCTCGTGTCGACTCGCCTTCATCACCACCGCTGTTCAGGTTCCAGCCAAGTCACATCAGCGCCTCCAGGAGGAAGAATTGTGTGTAAAGATCATACGTGAACATGTAGCCCAAACATTCAGACTACCTCAGGTTTTTCTTTTTATTATTTCCACCATGCTTTATCAGTTTCAGAGGGGTGGAGCCTATCCTAGCATGCTTTTTGGGTAGACGGCAGGGTTGGATGCTGGTCCATAAACACAAACTTCATTTCCACTTTGTATTAAAGGATAAGTCTGGCTTTATTCTGGTGTTCTAAGAATAAAACCAGAGTTATTCTTTAACCCTCAGTTTGTATCTGGATACGTCTCCTTTGCACTTACTCCTCGTATTAATAAGCGCTCTCAATATCTCCATTCAGACCTCATTGTGATCGGATCTCAGATTAGGAAGGCAGATGGCGGACTTGTCTCAGGTGAAAGGAAGTTAATGGTGTATTATATTATTTTTCCTTCGCAGAAGAAGGGTTCATCTGTAGCTGTTGGAGGTACAACAGGAAGAGGTGACTTGTTTTTCTTACGGTTATAGTTTGATATTTTGGGAAATACAAAGTGAGGTGAGACGATTGACACCACTCCTGTCTGTGCATTAAATAAATTAACTGCATTTTGAAGTATTGTGTTAGAAAAGTTTGGAAATGACAATATTCAAAGAAACCTAAATTGCGCAAAAGATTTTACACTCATGAACCAACTAGTAATATTCACGTAACAGTTGTGGATGGAAACAAGCGCTGATTCACATTTTCTTTTGACGAGTTAGAAATACAGTTCGGCACATTTGGATGGAAACACAACTGATGAAGCCAGTAGCCAGTTAGCTTAGCTTAGCATAAAGACTGGACAGATGCAAGCTAGTTTCCAAAGGTGAAAACCGACACCTGTAGAGATCTAACACTTCATAACTTGTTTATGTAATCTGTACAAAAAACGTGTTTGAATAACAACTTGTGGTTTTTCTTGCGGTTTATGTGCTGGACTGTTAAGTTGCTGAACCAGGCTAGCTCTTTCCCTCTGTTTCCAGTCTTTGTGCTAAGCTAGGCTAACCATTTTCTGGCAGTAGCTTCATATTTATCACTCAGACATGAGCGTGGTATCGATCCTCTCTGTACAGATGTTTTAACACCTGG
Source organism: Argyrosomus regius (assembly GCA_946959425.1). Classification (NCBI taxonomy): domain Eukaryota; kingdom Metazoa; phylum Chordata; class Actinopteri; family Sciaenidae; genus Argyrosomus; species Argyrosomus regius. Next base: position 13,395,549 of record OX336896.1, on the reverse strand, counting down.
CTGAGATCCGATCATATTCTGACTGTTATATGTTCTGCTGCATTCACACGATCCAGAAAAGACCTCCAGATACAGATCGTATCTCGACCTGTTGGCGTTTTCCACGTAAACCTTCTCATCTTAAGTGCCAACACCGAAAACACCGACTTCATATTGTGACAAAAAAAACCTTGTAGCTAAAAAAATATATATATATATTCAAACGTCAAGGTATCCCTTTAACCACAGCCTTTTTCCTTCGACTCTGTTTGTTTTTCTGCCACAGACGTTGGTTCAGATTTGCACACCTACTGTACCCATTTGCTTCATTTGTTTTTTTTTTGGTTTTTTTCATATTTATATTTGCCAACGTTTTTTCTTATTTTACAGTAGTGGAATCAAACTACGACACCGAAATTAACTGGTGCTGTTTATTCTTAGTTATGTAGCTATCGCCATATTGTTGTTGTTGTTGTTGTTGTTTGTTTTTTTTGTTTTTCTAATTGATAAAGCTCCAAATTCTTTTCATCTCAGCAAGTCATTAAATCTTGACTTCAGTCTCACACAGCTTAGTGGAAAATCCCTCACAGCAGATTTATTTGTTCAGAGAGTTTTAAGGAAATTTTTTAAAGAACTAAATTAAAAGATGCTATGACTTGTTATGAAAATATTTGCAGTTTTTCTCAGATTTATTTGAGTGTTGGCTTCATGTGAGACAGATACGAATTGTTTGTGAACGAATGCATGAGTTAGAGATATGTATACTCAGTAGATCATAGCTGGGCAGATGCACCAAAGCACATGTTAATCCACCAGAACTCACCAGACTCAGACCTCTATAACCTTTCTGTAACATTTATCATCATGTTGAAGTCAGAGTTATTGCTCTCCTTCGCTTGAGGGGGGAAATGAGCAGGAACAAGGAGAAGATGATGAAACTCCTTCTTCCTTTTTGTGATTATTTCTTGACAAAGTCATATTTTCATTAATGCAGTAAGATTTTATATGTCTCTCACCAGGTCGGAAAATCTTACAAATGTATATGTAGTGTCTCACTCTGCTTTATCATGTCCGTAAACCTTTATTTATTAAGGTGAGGTATTTCTGAGCATGCTCAGTCTGTTGTACAGTGTCACACTTTAGCAGCCTCAGTATGCTTCAGATGAAAGAGTTTGTACGACTGAAGACAAAAGTGATAGAAGCTGTTCAGAATGGAGAAAAGCCGTGAGGGTTTTTCTAGGTGACGGCAACCCAACATCCTCCAGCAAAGAACAAGTACAGCGTATGTTTCCTTTTACATGACAACACCTCCACAAACTGTACATGTTATGTGTGTCTTGTTGTCTTGATGTTACAGTCGTTTGAATGGGGATGACGCCGCACACTTTTGAAGACGTTCATGGTGTTGTACTCGGTTGTACATCAGAAAATTGACAGAAGTAGAAGTGTGAGAATTGGAAAAAGAGAGCTACTTCTCTACCAAGATTTTGGTATCTGAAGCGTTCTGGTTTCTGTTTGTCGTCTGAGTACTGTTGATAAGTGAGCGGGCTTTAGTTTGCTTGCAGTTAAACAGTCGTTGAGAGCAAAAGAGGCAGAACGCATTGGCCAAAATACAGCCTCTGAACCCATCTTCTGTCATCTGACAACGATTTAGCTTTTTCAAAGAAATGTCTGTATTCATAATACAGATAAATGTTTATAGAGATCAGCCGAAATGTGTTTTTCAACGAACACTAGAAGCCCCGAATCATTGACCACTGTCTCCAGGGTGTAAATCTTCATCAGATAATAACATAGCTCAAATTGGGCTTGGTTGTTGGATTGGCATTTTCTTAAAGTTGGATTAAATGTCAGGACACGACCCCCTCTACAGTTGGGCTGTCAGAATACAGTACGCTTCAACTGAACTGCCTCAGAATTGACTGTTCGCCAACCCCCTAAATCACTGTTACTATGCCCGGCAAGGCTTCAGTTCCCGTGCAGCACTTGTTTACAAAACATTCTGTTTATACGCACATTTTCAAATCATGCATAAGAAAACCTTAAAATATTGCAAGAAATTATACTGTAAATACCCACGGATGAATTGTACGAACTCGAAAATGGCGCCCAGTAACTCAGTCATTTTCTGGACTCTGAGAATTTTTTCCAACTGTATGGTCTTCATGGATTAAAACAACTTGTTTGCAGGTTGTGGGTGTCTTGTCAGCAAGATAATTGCAGTACCTCGAATGGTAGTCTGCATTGTCCAGCTCTCGTAATAGATCCATGGAGCGTCCTCTGACAGCTTTCCGAAACAGATGTGAAGAAGTAGCCGTGGTTTTATCTTTTTTAAGCTCTTTTCTTTCTTATTCAAATTACTTTTGTCACTTTACGTGTGGACAACAAAATGCAACACCATGAATGATGGCAGGGTTTTTTCGCCCTTCTGTATAAACACTTTTGCCTTCAGACGACTCTTCGTACAAACTGGTTCATCTCAAGCATACCGACACTCACCAGTCAAACCACAGCTCCACTGGACCAGTTTTATCTCAGTCTGACTCTCCTGAGCATTTTGCCTTATTTTTTATTTTATTATTTTCCTGCATGTTAATTTTTATGTTAATGACAACATGCCACTGAGGGCTTGAACGCCTGCTGTGTCATTCAAAGGGGAGGGGGCGTCTTCTAGTTTAGAGATGAGCAGCATGTTAAACCAGTATGAGAGTCGAATAGGCTGTTTTGTTTTTCTTCTTTGGTTATTTAAGCTTTAGTCTGTAAAGGTTTCTTTAGGTATAATTTCATTTCTTTTCCTTTGATAAAGTTAAAATTTAAATGTTTACATTTTGTTATGCATGTTCAAACAGATTTGTTATATCCAGTGTTTTGCACACTACTTCAGCATCAGTCTTGAACGGCACTGCTCATTAATGTAAAGTACTTAAAATTAAGTGCCTGATACTTAAAAAGAGAAAATTGGAGTTGATATTTGTAAGCAAATGAAAGTTAAATTTGCTCATCAGCCTTCATGACATTGACTTGAACAATGGCTCCTGTTGTCACATGATGTTTTATTGTGTTTAAAGCCTCTGCGGTGGCTGTTTGATTACACGGATTATCTCGTTAAAGCGACAGCAGGACGCTTGCTCAGCTACGCAAACGTCTGTCGGAGCAAACTGGACCTACAGGACTCGACAACAGGGACACCTAGTGGCCATCAGAGCGCACAGTGATGCAACATTCATGAAGATGAAATGATCAAATTAAAAGGTGCTGCATGTGACATTTTAACATAAAAGGAAACGCTGCTAAAGTGCAGCTTCTTCTCTGGATTTAAAATTGTGAGCTTGGATTTGGATCGGTTTATTGCACAAAACAGGAAGAGGGCACTATTCCTCTTCTGCTTCATCATAAAACTGAACTGTGAAACATCTAGAGCTTTGATAAACGGTTATTTTCATTATCAATTGGATATTTTTCACTATTTTTTGACATTGTATAGATGAAATTATTAATTTTTGTAATCAAGAAAACATGATTTACAGATTAAAGATTAACTTGACTGATGGTTTCAGCTCGAGCAATGTGTAGAAAGTTTCTGGTGTTTGCATCTTGATCGGCCATCAAACAGTTCTCTTTATTGTTTAGTCTATAAAATGGTGAAAAGTTGCCAAGTTGACGTCTTCAAACCTGCAAATTTTCATATTTAAGAAGCTGGAGTGAGTGAAATTTTTGACATTTTTATATGAAAAACCATAGAGAATAAATGGAAATTGTTCTCTCTACCTGTCCAGTTTAACATCTGGAGTTTCTGGTTGTAAATGTTTAAATTTATAATAGAAAAATAACATGAATCCTTTTCTGGGAAGTACAAGCTTTATCGGAAATGTAGTCTGAATTTGGAGAAACACCAGCAGTAGAAGTGCTGTGAGAAAGACGACCAGACATTTCCATCCTGTGACAGTTGATGTTAAAAATGCTGCATGTGGCACCTTTTTTATAAACTGTTGGATGTTAAGTACCAATGAATGTCTCAGTCACATCTTACTGTGATCTCATTTTTATCACTTGACACCATTTACTCATGTTTTTGTCTTTTTTTTTCTTTAAACAAAACCCCAGAGATCAACTTTAACGCTGACGTGTTCTTTTCTTTACAAACTGTGCTGAACCTTTGAAGAGAACGGACACTTCCCGCTATAATCAGTCAAGCTACCCATGTGCACCTTAAATGGACGCTGAGGAGTTTGACTTTAATGGGATTTTTGTTTTTTGTTTTTTTGTGTTGCATATGTGTAATTTCTGATAATTGCAGATCTGCAGCACAAACTCCAGTTCCATTTTTTTGTTTTGTTTCTATAAGCGGTAAAAAGCTGGCAGTGTCAGGTACCATTCCATTTTAACACTGTATATTTATAATAAAAGTAATCTGTTAATAAAACCTGAGTGTCCTGTTTCTGACTATATCTTTTACGTAACGGATAAACATAATTTCCCCTTTTGTGTACTCATGAGTATTAGTTTTAGGGCCACTTGGAAGTGAGGAAAATGTATATTGTAGATATTTCTCTTTTTTTTTTCTTTTTTTAATTGTATGAAAAAAGTCCCAAATGTTTTGAGAAAATAAGTTTTATTAAAAGTCAAACTCAACTTTTAAAAGATTTTAAAACAAAGGTTGTAATCTTAAGAGAATAAGATCATTTTTAAATAACTTGTAATATGAGCATTCAGTCAGAATATCCAAATGATCTCATGAGAAAAGTCGTAATAGGGCTTTCAATATCAGCTTCTCCCTACACTATTATCATGTCCATAGGAATTCATGATATTGCAAAATCTATAGAAAATTAGAAAAAGTAAAAATGCTAATTAGTCTAATTCATCTTTAACAATTGTGTTTTGTCTGTTTTTGGCAAATGAATTATACTCAGTGTATGAGTACAGGGAGGTGGCAAAACAGTATAATTGTCCTTGTTGGACACTTTTGTACTTTTATGGTTGCTGACCGTGAACCACAAAGCAAGAACAAGAAAAAAAACGGAAATTGAAACAGAGGCACAATATTATCAAACTCAGTTTTTATCTTAAATACAGTGTATGGGGACAACCGTAAGTAGGAATGAGATTAAAACTGTAATAGCTTTATAAATATTAAGAATAAAGAAAATAAATGTAATTTTATGGAAAGTCACAATATTCGATAAGTTTTAATTAAAAACTATGTGATTCAAGGTGTTAGTTTGGATTGCCAGCTGATCAACTATGACATTCTTGTACATAAATGAAAGATAAAATACCATTAAAAAAACAAAAACAAAGTGTGAGTCCTCTCACTGAACACTAGATGGAGACAGAGCTCTAAAAAAAAAAGTATTCAGTTGTGAAAGGTAAGTGTAATTTTGAGGTAATTATACTGTATTTTTTTACTTCACTACATCTGTTTACTTACATCTATCTGACAGCTTTAATTTCCAGATAGTTTTTAGATTTTAAACAAACATAATGATACTTTTATTAGTTTGAGTGTATTTGTAGGTTCAAAATATTTATTACAACATGAACGCTCAGTAATGTTTTTATTTTTAACATACAGTATTGTTTTGTTTTAATTTTAGTTTTAGCTTCAGTTAAGTATAACAAACACAGCATTGTTTCCATCACTTCAGGGAACCTCAAGCCTTCACACTAAAATTTAATGATTTGACATTATGGGGACGTGACGTTTTGTCTCCAGAAGGAAAGGGTCCCAACAACCTGACTGTTTACACAGACTCATGTTCCCACAACATGAGTAATACCTGTCCACTCACACACACACATTGTACATTTCACACACACAGTCGTGTTTACGTCACTTCAGAGGACATTACATTGACTTACATTCATTTAAACCCTTAAATATAATGTTTGAACATTATGGGGACGTGACATTTTGTCCCCACAAAGTGACTGTGAAAACACAACATGAGTAATACCTCTCCACACACTCACACACACATATTCTACATTCCTTCCCTCCAGGATTTTTATTCTCAGTTTCAGAAACTTCCAGAGTGTAAACATTCACACCGAAGAGGAAATGAACACATTCCTCAGTCTGCTGCAGGAACATTGTTACCTACACTGTGTGTGTGTGTGTGTGTGTGTGTGTGTGTGTGAGAGTGTGTGTGAAGCAATAAGGTCAGCTTATTAGTACAGCACTTTTAAACACACAGGCATTAAGAAAAGATATAAAATAAAACAAGCCAACATAAAATGACACATAAATGGGAGTAAAACAAAATTAAACTGAACATAGAAGTAAGTTCAGATAAGAGACGTCCTTGATGAAACTCAGCATCTTGTGCTGTCAAATGTGCAGAAACAGCTGTAAAAAGTCACTGTACACTATCTACACATCTATCGACACAGTTGGAGACTATCTTGTGAACATAGTGGAGCATTTAGTAGCTGAAGAGACAGATATTTCCTTCAGGAGGTGGTGGAGACCAAAAATGGAGCTAAATAGAGAATACTGGACTTACATTCATCAGATGACACATGGATGATCATCTAGTCCTACAACTGGTGAATTAAAAAAATAGACATTAATGATGTTACATACAAAGACACAAATATAAGTTTACCTGTTATCTCAGGACGCAGTTTATATTTGTCACTGCCTCATGCTAATTGTCTAAAAACATAAAAGCTTCAGTGAGATGCTGACACATCTACAGATGTTTAATCTAGTTTATTTTATCAGGATTTCATGTCATTCAGTCTTTCTGTGCGTCCGGTTCTGTTTTGTGGATTACAGAACTCACCACAGGGCTCCGTCTCACTGGTTTGGTATGTGAGTTGTATTTTTCCTGCACAGCCTAACAGACTTTTAACCCTTTGGGACTCATAAATATTTTCTTTTGAAGTCTTTGTCTTTGGTCTGACCAGCTCAGACTGTAAAAATAAAAAAATCCATATTATATATATATAAATCAACTGAAAACTCTACAGCAAAAAATCTCATCTAAATCCAAATGAAACATTTTCTCATCTGATGCAGCAGGACAACATTCAAATGACTGTTGATAAACTGTTTTAAGGTTTGGTTTGGCTCAGGCACAAAAGGGACTTCTTAATCCACTAGTACTTATTTTAAGCGTGAAAGGTAACAATGAACGAAATAAACCATGGTTAAAATCCAGTGTTTTGTTGAATTGTTTATTCATTTGAAAAGTTACATTCTGATTTGTTTTCTTTATTTTCTTTTTAAAGTCATTTTTATCGTCCATTTCTATTTCTTTTGTTTTTAACGTGTAATTATGTCCATAAACATAATCACTGAGGGTCAGAGTGGAATATGAAAAGCCTGCACGCTCCCAGTTTGGAGAACCAGACAGGAGGACCAGCATGAAGTGAAGCAATACTGCTGTGGACAGGGGACGCATCAAAACAGTCATATCAGTCTAAGTGTACTCTATAATTGGAATATTCTTACCACTTTACCTTGATTAGACAGCCCTTTTGATGTTTATATCACCCTCTCCAAAGCCATCAGACTCCTTTGACAAACGATTTAATGTTTCCTTGCAGGATATGGGAGTTACTGGTCCACCGCTGGCTCGATCCACAGCAACTAATGTTATTTTGGATCTGAACTCACGTGTTTAAACACCAAAGTCCCACAACAATACTTCTGTGTTTTACAAAGTAAAATTAGAGTCTGGTGGCTTTGAAGAGATCATAGTTAGATATAAACGCTTCACTTTTCTGTTGCAAAGGACTGTGCAATGTCAAGATAAAGTGGTGAACTCAGAGAAGGATTATTATTCCAAGCATATTTTTATAACTCATCAAATGTGTCTGGAGTGGAGCTTTAACTTATCATTTTCTTCTTTATTGTATGATATTTGCCACATACCACCCACTTCTGTTTCTTTACTGGCTTTATGTCTAATTATGTCGGTTGTTTAGGCGTCATAGTGTCTAAAAGATAGTCTAATAGTCTAAAAGACTTAAAGTGTTTGAGTTTAATTTTTTGTGTATATTATTTATTTTATTTTTTTACTTCTCCGGTCCAAAATGTTTATTGTTACTTGATTTGTATCAAGGGAACGAGAAGTAGATTTTTTATTTCACTGATATAAATAACCTTGATTGTGCATAATTCTATGTCATGAACCTGAAGGAGATCTTTAATGTTTTTCATTTAATTTTCTGATTGTTGGTTTGGGGATTATTGAGGATATAAAAGCTGCCTCTGGTTTCCGTCCAGCAGCGCTGCAGGTTTAGAGACCACAGGGGTCTTCAGAGACCAAAACCAGATCCGATTGGTTACATGATTCACTGAAGTCTCTGCGGATGTCGAGCTGTAAATTTCTCCAGAATTAATCCCCAGTTTTTCACCCCCACAGAGTTTTTATGTCTCTCTGTAAACCTCTGTTCTCCACCATCAAATCTTCATATTTTGACTTTATAGTTGAGTAAATATCCGTGCAGTTATTGTTTTCTTTCACTTTATCTACACTCAGACAGATGAGAGCTGGAAAAAATGGAAGGAGGAATTAAAGTGTTAAACCAGGCTTAACTCCATCTCTAAAGGACGTGAGCTTAGAGAGAGAGAGAGAGAATTTAAATGTTTGGAGCTTTTATTTGATCGCTCAAATGTTGATTTATTGCTGTGAATTCATCCAGAGGTGAAACTAAAAGAGAGACTTAATATAAAGAAACTTCATTGTCTTCATTGTTACACAAAGACTACAGATGGGAAATGGTCCTTGTCTTTTTTTCCCCCTTTTGTTTGTTTCCCATCTGTGCACCTGTCTGCCTCCTCCTTCAGAGACTTCCCAGTATAGAAACTGATCAATAAAATCAATCAATAACCCCTGAGCTCCTCACAGAGGAGCAGAAGGAGAAGTAACAGGCGGTGAAACTAACACCAGGTTAAAGCCTTTAGCTTTTCTTTCCACAAATAAAAACACGTATTTCAAATTAAATGACAGAAACACTTCATTTGTTCTCTTGAACCACACATAGAGGTGTTTTTTTCTTAGTATGTTAGAGCAGCAGCTGCTTCCAAATAATTTGGGACGTTGTAAAAAATGTAAATAAAAACTGAATGCATCAAATCATGAATGAGTGTGTATTTACCAGGCCAACATACTTATTTCATTGAATGAAAGTGATACGACAGAAAATGAACTTATTTTTTACAAGTTTGTTGAGATGAAATAAATTTAAACTGAATAAACCAAACTTCCTTTTTTACACACATCAGCAGAAATCTCCTCTTCCTTTTTAGAGTTTCTGACCCAGTTCTGAGCGACTTTAAGCTGCTCTTTGTGGCCATTTGATGGATTAAAACGTACTGATTTTCTAAGCGTTATTTATTCCTTCCTGAAGTTGGAAGCAGAGCCGGTTGTAATCTCCAGCATTCAGCCTCTGACAGGCCAATTTGCCCAGTCAGAGGCTCCATTAAGAGAAGGCAGTTTAGTGTCAGCTCACTCTGCAGACCTGAATCTCCTTTAAAAGAGAAGATTTTACATTTTTTGAAAGTCGCTCTCAAGTCTCCACTGACATCTGACACTCTGATAGTCAAGAATAATCAGTATGAGGAAACATTTATGGGACCTGCAGGCCACCGTATGCCCACATATACACATTAGCATACTGGATACACAAACAAACACAGCGTCTGCAGGAAACAACGAGGACCTGCAGGGTGAAGAGAATTAATTAATACTAACCCACTTAAGAGGAGGGGGCAGGGGCAGGGTGAGTGTTGGGGGGTGTTAGTGAGTCATGGGTTAAGACAGCGTGGAGCAGACAGCAAGAGGGAGGGAGGGTGTTGTCCTGTATCTGTGTCATGTGGGTTCAGTCTCTGCTGCCCCCCTTTAGAAGACTAGCAGCAGGTCCCGAGTCTGTTCGAGAGGTGGACGTGAGCTAGGGCTGGGCGATATGGACCAAAAGTCATATCTCAATATTTTTTAGCTGAATGGCGATACTCGATATATATCGATATTTTTTCCGTGGCTGGATAATTTCATACGTCTATTATTAATGGCCCGCCGGTAAATCGCACTCCCACCATTCATACTCCCACAATGCACTGCAACAGCTGACACACAGGTCAAGAGCTGTGCACCACCTCTAACCCCGCTGCTTCGGTTGTTTATTGACACACTAATCATTGGTCCAGTGTTGACAACTTAGCGACTTTGTCGCCATATTTAGCGACTTTTCAGACCCTCTAGCGATTTCGTTTTTTCCCAAAAAGCGACTAGCAACAAATTTAGCAAATCTAAAAGTCTGAAACAGACGCTGAGCTGAGAGTCTCGAGGAGCAGGCGCTTTCTAACTTCCATTCACTGTCTATGTCACTTGACCACTGCTCTCTCAAGCAATCAGACACAAACCAAAGGAAACGTCTTTGTGTCACTATTTTGCAGCATAAATTGTGAGCCAGACACAGACACAGAGGCTGGTACATGAAATAAACCAATAAGTAAAGTTCTGCCTTAACTTCTCTGCTACAGGTACCCCACTCAATTGAATGGAAAACCATTGGCAACTGGACTTTTGTTTTTTTGTAGATCTGTGAAGGTGTTTCACCTCTCATCAAAGAGGCTTCTTCAGTTCTGATTGACTGGTCAGAAAACCAAAGTATACATGGCCATAATGGTACCATTAACCAGGCTTTTGTTTCCACTTGGTTTGTTAGTGCTCCTTGTTGAACTACTGAGTCCCAGAGAATTACATTTGAGTCCCATGAGTCATGAATTTGTGTTAAAGGGCAGCGGATGCCACTGACTGGATTAGGACAAACTCTCAGGTATTATTTGATTATTATTGAATTATATATTACGAGTTTTGCTGCTAAGGAACTTGTTTATTCTACCAAAATGATTAAAATACACGGTTTTAGTCATTTATTTATAATCTCATGATGCAACAGAAAACATACAAAGTTCACAGTTGGTGTGAACGATTTATTTATTTATTCATATAAAGAATGAGTCACATGTGTGAAGCCTGAGCAGTGTTCCTCCTCTCTGATTCTCTGTTTATTTATCAGGAAAAACTTCAATTCAAAGGATGTTATTTTGTAAAATTAAAAAAGACACGAGAAACTTCACATGGAACTTGTGGTGGCGATGCTGAAGCTAAATTATGCAAACTGAACGAGTTTTCAGCAGGTTCACCTTGTACAACATCACTGTTTGTGCCAATTAAAGTGCCCCTCTTCTATTATCCTCCGGCCTCGGCGTCGAGCTCCGAGAGCAGAGGGGAAGGTATGTGGGCTCCATGCCAGCCGAGGGAGCCTGGGAGAAAAAAAACAAAACAACAACAGCGAGGCTGCCGGGTTACCACGGCAACGAACCACCGCCAGACGGGGGAAAACCTCCTCTAAATGTCAACTTTTCCAGGAAACACGAAGAAAAGAAGCTCATTTTCAGTCCATCGTTCACGAGGGGGCTTTTTAAAAACCCTTTTCAAACCCCATGAAGAGGAATTCTTCGACCATCAGGTCACTGAAATGTTTTCATTTAAATGTACAAAGAAAATCATGATATCAGTTCATTTTTATAGATATTTGAATCAGAAAGTGAAGTTTTAAATTAAAGGATGAGTATAAGTACTATTACCACAGTGTAAAAGTCCTGCATTCAAAATGTTTCTTCTTATTGGCATCAAAATAACGAGTACAAGGGGGGTCGTTTAGCTCAGTTGGTAGAGCAGCCGCCCCATGTATGAAGGCTCAATCCTTGCCGCGGTGACCCAGGGTTCGAATCTGACCTGTGGCTCTTTCCCGCATGTCATTCCCCATCTCTCTCTCCCCACATTCCTGTCACTCTTTAAGCTGTCTCTGTCAAATAAAGCCCAAAAAAATAAATAAAATAACAAGTACGAGCCAGCTGGCTAATTTTCAACTGAGAAATCTGAGTCTGAAATGTTCCAAAATGGCCACCACACTGAGGATAAACCCTTCAACTTCTCTCTTTCCTAAAGATTTTCTCTTTTTTTTTGTCTTTATTGGACAGTTGCAGAGCATATGACATGCAACATGTGGACAGTTATGTGGTATACTTTCCTTTATACCCTTTTGATTTGTCCTCTGGCTCCACAAACTTTACATTTTTTGCTCCATGAACGATAAAAACAACAAATTTCTGTCCATTTTTAATCCATCCAACAATAATTTTCTGCTGTGCGACGAGAAATAAAGATGACTTCAGACTTTTAACTCTCATGTCTGTGAATCTTTGTGCTCATTAGTGCTGATGTTGAGCCCCCTGCACCGAACCATCTGTGGACATCACGATGATCTGATTCCAGAGCAGCAGAGTCCGCCTGTAGCTGCTCCAGGACCTACATCCTAATTATCCACCTGTCCGTCCTGCAGGAACAACAAGCTGCAGCCAGAAACCTCCTCTCCGAGAACAACCCCCGCCTCCTGAGAGGCTGCAGGGAGACGAGACACACTGACACAGTTCTGGTTCTGAGGCAGCCGGGGAGATTCACTGTGTGGGACAAAGAAGCTCAGGACGTAGATTTAATCAAGTACTGCACTTACAGTATGAGTGTGACTGTACTGGGATCAGCTGGAACTGATCACTGACCTCTAACCTCAGATATTTCTTGGTCCACACCCTGATCCAGAAAAAAACATTGCTTTAGAGAGTGCAAATGTGTTTAGCCTGTATTCAGTAAATCTCTTTAAGCTAGCTAGTGTTACTTACCTTACTTTTCTTCATGCTTCCTCTCTAAGTGCTGGTAAAAGTTGGACGTGGTCCCAGCCATCTCCGTAAGCGCTGCTTTACAGAATTTACGCTGTGCTGCGCTTTGTTTTCTTTTGGACGTTTTTACAGATGAGATGGCTGACATCTTAAGATAAAGTTAAAATTAAAATTAAGTTATTTTACCATAACTTAATTGTATTTAACTTTATTTGATTTCAGACACATTTAAGGATAAATGGTCCTTTGCACATTAGATAAAAAGAGACATGATTCACGTGGTGGCGGGATTCAGACAAAGGGCGGGAGTTAGTCTTAAATATTTTCTGTTGGCCATCTTGTTTATCTCATTAAGTTTTGTTTGTTATTCTTTTGCTGAATAAACACGTAACTATAAAACATAACTGACATGATTTCTTGGATTGAGCCTGAGTGAGAGCTCACGTAGTCTCTTAGCTGCCTTTTTTAATTGATTGTGGTCGCTACACTTTGCCCTGCTTCAGCACATCCTGTGTGATGTTTGGTTTTCAGCTTGTTAAGACACAGCGTCAGTTCATGGAAATTACAGAATATAATAATGTGTGCTCATGTCCAGATTTTGAGATATCTGCTTCCACTCAAATGAAAGCGAATAGATTTTTTTTTTTTTTTAATGAATTACATAAATAAATCCAGTAAAAAATAATGAGTCTGACTCTGAGGTCTGTGCATAATCCAAAGAAATAGTCCCCATGACAACCATTGGTGGATGTGTGAAAACTTCAGCACATAGGCGAAACTCTCTTTGTGGCTAAACTCTATGAGGAGTGAGTGAGAACGCCTGTATTTTGGGTGAACTGACCCTTTAAAGAGCGACTTAACACCCCCTGATAACTACAGACAGACCTCCAGGCACAAATCTCTCAGCAGCTGCACATCACCATCAGACACTCAGACAGTCTTACTGAGGGATGGGCGGTCTGGACGAGGTCCTGCTGAGTATTACTCACAAAATAAAATGTGCCCACTCGGGGAGCGAGACAGAGTGGCAGCCCAGAGAGTGCAGTCTGGCTTCAGGACACGTTCACATCCAAAATGTCCAGAGTCTGAGTGCTGGATGTCCAAACTGGTGCAGATTGTTGACATACCCTCAAACAAGACCCGTAACAAAGTCCCAGCTTTCTTTGTCTGATGTTCTTTTATATGAAACAGGATGCAGCAGAGGAATTTAACATCTGGAGGCAATTAACGTGAATATTAATGAGAGTTCTCACTAAAATAAACAGTGCTGACTCATGTCTGCAACAAAATGCACGAGTCATGATTTGTGTTTGGAAAATCAAGACAATGATACTTGATACAACGATACAACGAAGAGACACTGCTCATAGACCACCAGCTGGTTTTCAAAGACACCAAAGCTGCGATCATCTCGAGTCACTTGAGTTGTACTTTTGAGTGTAGAGAGATCCTGTTCGTTGTTTGTTGTTAATTGCACCAGATGCATCTCGTTGACTAATCAATTCAGGAATCGTGTGTGTGTGTGTGTGTGTGTGTGAGATCTCGTTTTAACATAAAAACCACACTGATATTTCCTGCCTGAATCACAGTGAGCACTACTTTAACATAGATTCAATGAAATTTTATTTGAATATATAGCACTAAATCTAAAGCTACAGTTACCCCACGGCACTTTCCATATAGAGCAGGACTACATCAATGACTGTGTAAAGACCGGACAGCGTATCCGTGATGTCATCCATCTGTGGTGGCTCTGGCCGTCGCCATCTTGGAAGTCCTGCCTCTTCCACTTCCCGGCTAATTTAAAAATCAGCAAAGACGTGGATCGTTGGTGGACCTGAGGTGGGCTGAATGAAGCCTCATTGCTCTGCTCTGTACCCTCGGTACAGTTGTCATGAGCGGGGAAATCAACTATAGAGACCAAAACAGTTTTTTGTACCAGGCTGTAAACATGTTTATTTCTGCTGTGAAGTTGGACATTTTAACATGGGGACTTATGGAGACTGACTCACTTCTGGATATGTTAGCTGGGATTAGCTCCTATACCTTTGACCCTATACCTAAAGTAGTTATGGAAAATGGATGGATGCTTCTTGATTTTTAGCTTTATATTTCTGTTTAATGTTTGTTCTCTGAAGGCAAATTCCTTCACTACTATTGCTGTTAAGTAGAAGTATACAGTAAATATTTGAAAAGTACCTCAATACTTGAGTTACTGATTACTTTAATCAGCTGACGTTTTGTTCACTTAGAGGAGAAGTTGACACCTCGGCACTAGGACCCATCAGACTATTCAGGCTGTAATATTCCGGCGCTAGGACCTCTCGGACAGTATTGGTCTCTTTGTCTCCACCAGTCAGCGCCTCCTCCTTCTCCTCCTCCTCCTCCTCCTCCTCCTGCTGCTCCTCTCCGTCCTCTCTGTAGTCTCATTCCGTGTCTCTCTCCATCAGCAGCGGTCTGGATGCTTGCAGGGACAGAAACATGGCTGTGAATCTCGGCAAGAACAGACTGGCCCTGCTGACCGCCTATCAGGACGTCATTGACGAGACCTCGGACACCGACTGGTGAGTCCTTCTACCGGCCATGCACTCCCCCCAATCCCCCTCTCCATCCTCACCTCCCCGCTTGTCTCGCTGCTCGTCTCTCGCCGTCCCCCCTCGGGGTTTTGTTGTCCGGCTTGGTGCACGCTGAGGATGCGCAGGGCGGCACAGGGGCGCACCGTGCAGCATCCTCCTCATCACCATACCCGGATTTGAGGGGAGTACGAAAGTCCACAAATACAAGGCCGGCTTTTAAAGTGTCAGCACATCCACCACAGCTCCGCCAGGACGGAGTTCATCTCCAGCCTTTGCCTAATTAAGCGCATTACGCAGCTGCGTAAAAGTGGGAGTGTAGTTCACGAGCAGCAGGTTTTAAAGAGTGAGAGCCGGACTGCAGGGTCCAATGTGCGCTGCTGTGCAACACTGTGCAACACTGTGCGCACTGGACAAATAACTGTGCAAGCAGAGCGCTTTGTTTCCTCTCAGTTTGTCCTCTCCGGGATCAGCCCGGACCAGGTTTTTACTCGCAGACAGCTGGAAGCAATTTCAGGCTTTTATGTAATGCGATGCAGCGGTGTGTGTGTGTGTGTGTGTGAGTGTGTGTGTGTGTGTGTTTGAGCTATACGGGGCCTGGTCCAGAGATACTGATGAGCCCCTGCATCCCCAAACGAGGGCGGGGAGGAGAGAGGGGCGAGGCCGGGGGGGTGGTGGTGGTGGTGGTGGTGGAGGATGGGAGGAGGGTGGAAGAGGGGAGGGTGGGCATCATCATCACCCTTTGTGGCCTTGTCCTCACGTGGAAGTAGTGCTGGGAATTAATGTGAAAGTGTCATCAGTTAATTAATACATGTATTTATTTTTCATTAATCACAGACAAAGTTTTGGATAATAAAGTTATCAAGAGAAGTCTAATATGGAAATCCAAATATTTTTATTAATAAATGTTGCTCATGAAGACTGAATTGCACTTTGGTTTTGAGTCTATAGTAGCTAATATTTAAGTATATAATCTGGACTAACATGTTTATAATCTGTCTACAGTTCTTTACTTGCACAACAAGCATATTAGTTTGGTAGCGTGACGTATATCCGTCATACTCCTTACTCTGCCGTAACGTTATTCACCTCTGACCCATCATACAGTACTTTTTCATCCTTAATTTAGTTATTCACTTTTCACAGTTAGCTTTGTATATTTTTTATCAGTATTTGCTTTTCATTTATAGTATATATTATGGTATAGTATATTATTTTGATAATCACCTCACGGTCTTACCGTTAGCAATGTTAGCTGGTAACTCGATGTAGCACTGTTACGTTAAACTTGGCCTCCAACCTCAGTGATTGCCTTAGTTTTTCATGGTTACTTCACTTTCCACAGTTAGCTTTGTATATTTTAATAGGCTTACCGTTTGTTTAAAGTGTTTTTGATCATTTTAAGAATCACTTAGTTTTTTTAGACAACCCATAACTGTTAGCGATGTGAGCTAGTCACTTAACCGTTACGTTAACGGCAAGTGATCTCGTTGCTTTTTCATGGTAACTCTGCTTTTTACAGTTAGCTTTGTGTATTCAGAATTTTCTTGTTTTTCTTGTTTGTGTTTTTAAATAGCTACGTTGTCTAGTCAACTAGCCTAGCTGGTTAGCCCACTGTTTGCTTATCAATTCCTGCATGATCCTGAAGAAATTAAACAAACATCTATGATCTAAACAAGGGGGTGACCTTTCTAAAATGAGCAGTGCTGAGAGTTACCATATTCTGTTATGATCAAGGAGTTAATAAGCAGACAGTGGTAGCTATTATAGCTTTTTGAAAAGTTATCTTAATAGCTGCACACATAAATGATCCTACAGCTCGTCCAAGCAGAGTGTAAAAATATGCCGTAGTGACTTAACGTTAGCTAAGCTATGTAAATCATTGCTAACTGTTACGGGTTATCATACACACTAAGTTGATTATCAAAATGATCAAAACACTATAAACAAACAGTAAATACTATTAATATTTAAAGCTAACCTCTAAAAGTAAAGTAGCTATATTAAGGTTGATAAAGAACTTTAAAAAAAACTTTAAATAAGATAAAACCTTTAAATAAATATAACAAATGTAGCACTGTAGCATCAGACAATCAGGGAGTGCTGGATGTTCCCACCAGCATGTGAACCCAGAACAAGAATTTTATAAGTTAATTAAAGTGATGCCAAATGAAATAAAGAGAGTACCACTAAGAGTAGGAATTTTATAAGACTGTTAACTGGGTTTGGTTTTTGTGTCCTGACTCCGTCTTTGCTGTTTGTGAGCATCGGGAAGTAATGAAGCTGCTGCATTTTTTAGGAGTTAATGAACTGAGTAAATGTCATTAGAAGACATAATATTTGACTTTGAGCAGGACTCCAGGTTTAAAGTTAAACTTTAACCTGTTGTCCTTGATCATGATAAGCCAGCAGTCAGTACTGTAGCCGTGTAAACACATTCAGTAAGGCCTTAAACCTACAATACAGACTTTTATGGCCACGTGGGGGCCTTTTAAGTTGATATGTTGAATCTTTTCAAGTCCACATTGACTCTCTTTTAGCTCTGTTTTTGGTCTCCACCACCTCCTGAGGAAAACATCTATCAATTGAGCTGCTAAATGTTCCAATATGTTCACCAGCTAGTGTCTGTAGGTAATGTATAGTGGCATATTTCAGCTTTTTCTCTTGAAAACAGTAAACTCGTGTCCAGACAGATAAACAATGAGCTGAAACTCATAAATATCCCATTGTCATTTATTCAAAAGACATGCATGTGATTGTTTTAAGTGGTGTTGTTACATTTACAATCGGCACACAACGACTGATTGATGAGTGACCTCTAATTTTAAAATCACTGGAGGTCGTTCATTGTTTGTAGCTCAGATTACGGATCCAAACACTCTCTAGTCACCATTTTAACTATGAAATGTGAACCTGTGCCATCTGTTGCCGGTCATTAGTCTAAATGAGGTCAGATTGCCTTGAATGCACTAGTTCTGCTTTCGGTTTGTAGCTTTTGTGGTTTTGGTTCCACATTATGATCTCCAGTGGAGGTTTCCCAAATCTGATCTTTTTTGGGCACTATATCAAATAAAGACACGGTTGGAGGCTTCTTGTATGCCAGAAAGTTTAGAAACTACCGTCAGTATACAATGTAGTGTTGGTTATGATACAAAAACACTCAAATATAATCTTTGTACTTGACGCTACAGACACATTCTTGTCAGTACTCAAAAAATATTGTGGTTGAATACTCAATAGCTCACTTCTAAAGACGTGAGATACATTTATAGCAAACAAACACATCAGACGTTTATGAGATATATATAAAGTAATATAAAGTGTCTAATCACTCTGTTTGTGTCACAACAGTCTGACACTGTGCTCTCCAGGGATGAAAAACGTCATTGTTAACTGCTCGTTAAGTTGTTGATCTGGGCAGGAAATGATTCTTTTTTCCACCCACAAGTCTCTCTGGGCCTCTCCAACCTGTGAAAGTGTAAATTACAACCCCGTTTGTATCACATCCAGAATTAAACCCCAAAGGTTAATGTTTACTTCACAGGTTTGCTTGTTCTTGTTTGGATGATCTGGTGAAGCAGAGACACGACAGTGTAGTAGATGATGATGATGATGATGATGCAGAGGGCCTCAGGCCTGCCCCCGATTTTCACACTTGATGAGATTTGAACAAAAGCAGAGATTTCCAAACACTGCTGACGCCAAACAACACGGGACACCCCCTCAAACACCCCCCTGTGTCCTAATAACACACTCATCTATCTATCTATCTATCTATCTATCTATCTATCTATCTATCTATCTATCTATCTATCTATCTATCTGTGGAAAATGGTTCATAGACAGACAGTCTTGAGGTCGTGCTAGATTTTACAACCTAAATAAGTGCAGTGGTAGTCTGGTTTCAGATCTCTGGATCAGTGGGTCATTCGTAAAGCTTTTTTCCCCCCAGTTGGGGTCACCAATCAGATCAACCAGTCACAGCTTTGCATGCAATATTAAGAATAATCTAGCTACACCCATGAAGAGTAGTGACGGTTCAAAGGCTACAAAAATGGTGATAAGAAAAGTTCTATGATCTATGTTTACTGTCACCACAACTTCTGCACCTCAAAATGAACACCATTGTTGTGTGGCCTTCACTTTGCCATCATCTTTTTGGTTATAAGGGAAATATCTTAACAACTATTGGTTGGATGGTCATGCATTTTTGTTCAGGCGTTCATGTTTGCTGCAAGATGAATTGTAGCAACTTTGTTGATACCTTATCTTTTCTTCTAATGATATCATCAAAACTGAATGAATGAATGAAACTGAATGACTTTCCCATCATCCTCACAGAGCTGCAAGCAAGGCTGTGGACTCTTCGTCTTGTATTAATTACTATGAGCTCATTTGTATTTTCATCCCTTTTTTCTCTTCACTTTCTAATAATGGAAAAACTTTGTAATGAAAGACAAACCTCAAAAAAATCAGTGGAAGTTTCAGTGTACAATATATTTAGACAACCCTTTCTGACGGGAAACTGCAGCGTTTATATCGCTTGTTGACAAAAATAGCAATTATACCTTGCAGAATACGGGAGCTTCACGTTGACATGTTAGTTTAAATCCGACCTAACATGATAAAACACCAAAGTCACAGAAAAAGGCAAACAAACTATCTGATTGAGGGAGTTGTGAACCAACAACCCATGTGTTCTGCTGGGTGAAATCTTTGTCACCGGAGTCTGGTAGGTTTGGAGAGAGCATAGATCGATGTAAACATCTGACAGCAAGGTAAAGTGGTGAAATTTTCTAAACGTAGCTTACACATAGATTGGTTTTGGCTTGACTGACTGTAGATACGTTCCTCATACAACCCCACGTCAAGAAACCCGTACTACCCCTTTGAGATTGCTGAGCTGATGGATAGATTTGGTACTGATAAACTATGACTGACTATAACCACCTTCAAAACGATTATAGATGCCTCCAGATGTCTGTTTTTTTTTATACATTTACATCAGTGATGTTACATTCAGGTTCAAAAAGTTATCTGCAGATACAAGAGATGAAATAAGATGGGACTGACTTTACCGCCTGTTATCATTATTTTATCCAGCGCCTGAAGGAAGAAGGAAAGAATGTTGGCTCTCGAACCGCAAATGTCAGACTGTAGTGAAGGTGAGCGTTGTGAAAAGGGCAGTGGGCGAATCAGGGTTATCCAATATCAAACAATCCACAGACGTTAAGGAATGCTGAGCACTCCATGGCTGCCCATTGGCCCGAGGCTGCTGTCACATGACCCTTTGACCCCCTCCAGCTGTTGAAGAAAGCCATTACCTGACGAGTCACCTCTGCCAGCCTGACAAAAGAAGAAGCCGATGGTAAGAGGAGCTGAGCAGCAGGGTGGATGAGTCATGTTTCATTAATTGAAGCCATCAGACAAAGAAGCTTCAGGTCTCATGCATTTGCTCGTTTGTTGAACTGCTTGTGCTTCTCCTCGCTCACATTTTTCTACCTAGCTGCTCATTTTTTAACGTAATGTCTTTATTTACCTCTTGGGAACATTTTCCATTTACACTCAAGGTCGGTCACACAATGTAGTACTGAATAACTGGTCGAGGTCAAAGGCAAAACAAAACACTGCTGAAGAAAACAGCCGCTGGTCATGTACTTGGGAATTCAGGCCTCGTCGCCACGTCTAGACAGGTGATAAAGTAGAGAAATGTTCACAGGATTGAACTGTGTGAATAATAAGCTTCACAGTCAGACTTCAACTGAAAATCTGTAGGAGAGTTTGGGGAGATGATTTTAAGTCTGCACTGTAAACAAACACCAGAAGAGACAAGCTGTAATTTGTCATCCATCTGTTTAACTGACCAAACATACAGTCACATTCAGATCTGTGCTGAGCAGCAACAGTGAGGTTTGATGGGTGAAAACATTTCTACGATGGAAAACATCAACGTTAAATGTCTCGTTTCGGTGTCAGCCCCTCAAAGTTTGAGGCCATTTAGCATCAACATTAACCCAATATTGCAACAGTGTATTGGACATTTGTTCAAAAAGCCCCAAATTATTAACTGTTCGTGGTTTCCAGAAGATGAACTGAAAGGTGTTTCAGTTATAATAACTTATCTCGCACCATCCTTGGGTCAATTTGTCCAATACTTTGGTTTATAACCAAACAGTTGGAAAACCAATCGGCTATCATCTAATGACAATTTAGCCTTTGGCGGCAGCGGCTAATGTTTCGGGGCTTCGAGTGAAGCCAGTGAATATCCAGATAATCGGATAATGAATAGCCGAGTCTTCCTGTAGTCTGATTAGTGACTTGATACACGACAAAGACACATTTCTGCTAATCTCTATAAAATGTTATCTACATATGAATGCAGAAAACTTTAATAAGAAGTCAATAAAAGCAAAATCAATGGGTTAACAGATTACATTTAAACCAATGCACTCCACCTCTTTTGCTCTCCACATGGACTGTTACACCCAAAGCCCACTAAAACATAGTTGGCCATTACTACTTGGACTATAAACGGAAACCAGAAAGCTTCCGGTGTCTAAATCTTGGTCTCTCGCCAGCAGATTCTGCATCATTCCCATCAGTCTCAGCTGTACCTTGTGTTTATTGCTAGCTAGCAGATGTTATCATGCTAACATGCTGAATAAAGATGGCCTGCCAGCCTCACAGAGGTGCTAGCGTGACTGTAGACCTGGAACAACCTTTCAAGGAACTAAAAGTTTTTTTCAGCCAATTGTTGTCTTCGTTTCTACCATGTTCTGAAGACCCACAAATATTAGGCAGTTTAGTCTGCTGATGGCTGTTTTTACAGGGCAGTTTTGATTATTATCATCGTCGATGAATAAAAATAGTGAAAAGAGCCCAAGATGATGTTTTTAATTCCTGTAATTTATTCATAAATCAGTAAATAAATTTAATACATTAAAAATGACTTGTTCTTTCACCTTTGACATGATAAAATCACCATGAGAGATAAACCATAATATTAACGTATCACACAGAGGAAGATATTTTCCAGTCAGCTTCATATTTCTAATGACAGATCCTCTCTATCAGTGTGTCACTGCACTCAGCAAGTCAGGAAGCAAACAGGAAGTCTGTTCAGACCGATCAGACGTGTCCAGGTTTGACCTCTGACCTCTTGTCCTGGTTGAGGTCGACCCATCACTCCTCTCCTCTTTTTGCTCTATTTCCACTGCAGGTATTCCAGTTTAAATCAATACAAAGTGTAGTTGTGTTTCTCTCTCTGTACCACCTGCTCTCTCTCAGATTAATATAGAACAGGGTCAGTAGTACAACATGCAAAACAGGATTTCACTTTCATCGTTGTCTGCTTTGTGAATCATCGTCTCCCTGGGCCATTAATCTCCTTCATTTATCGCACATTTATATTTTCTTCACTTGCATTAAATGAGGAAATTGCTGGCTTAGGGCCAGTTTTGTTTGTTTATCTTTGGAAAGATTGAAAACTCTTCACCTCCTCCCTTCCTGCGGCTGCTTGCACAGCTCCATAATGGGGTCGTAACCTTCAGTAAATGTCTCGGAGAAACGTGAGATTGCGGGTCGTACGAGTCAGGCCGAGGTCAGCGTCATGATGAGGAATGAGGAGGGTGACGCGAGGCTGCGGCCTACGCGATGAAACCAACAAATCAACAGCAGACACACTTCAGGTCTCACAGGGACACTTAGAAAGACGACTTCTGCTATTTTCCACTTGTCAGGTGGAAGGAAAACTTCAGGACTGACACAGAAGAATTATGATTTCATGGCTTCCAGTGAGAAGTGAAATGTTGTTTCTGGACAGAGACACAGTCAAAGCTTTGAGGACCACAAGTTCCTTTCATCTCAATCAAATTGTATCTCTCAAAACCTGTAAGACCAAAAGTATCTGCAGGACATACCAAGGGGGAGGAGGTGGGGGACAAGTTTGAGGGTTTTTATTGGAATTTGCGTGAACTAAATGTGTATGTTAGGTAACTAGTGTCGATCTTGGGCAAAAAAAATCTTAGCTCAACATCCACTTACAGTCCTAGCTTTTCCTGAAGCTTTCAACGTCATCTCAGCAGTTGACTGAAGACCATGAGCTGCAAGCATCTGAAAGCTTTGACTAGCAAGTGCATCTTGAGCTAAGATTTCGATTTTTGTGGGTAAAATAACTGTTTCCAAGGTTAAAAAGGCTCTATTATAGGGCTCTGTACTTTGTCAAATATTATGATATAATTTTGTCTTTTATTGAATCTCATTTTGAAAATGAGGCTCAATAATAATGAATTTTTTTTTTATCTGTTTCCAATCCGCAAATCATTTCACCACTAATGTCAGTATTTTAAGACACGAATAAGAATAAGGTAAGAAACTGCCACTTAACTTAGAACTTAGAAAATCCTTGAAACAAGAAGATTGGGTTGAAATGATTTCACTTCATTTACAGATTTTATCACTAAACCAATACATCTATCAGAACAATAAATAAATGAACCACATATATGCTACTGCACATATTTTTGGCCTCAATTCTTTAATAACCATATCTAAGGCATTTATCAACGTTTAAGTGTTTAGGTAAAAAGTAATAAAATCTAGTATTGGTTAGGCTCTATCACTTGTTTTCAGACTTTTAGGACTTAATAATCGACAAATCTGAATAAGACAGGAGGAAAAATTAAGCAAAAACTAATAAAAGATCGGTCTGTTTCCGGAATCCGACTAAACTTAATTGTTAAAGATGACTATTGATTCATGACATATGTTCTTGCCACTCAGACACTCAAAACAAACAGGCCTGTGGTCAATTCTGGCAGCACAAACTGGTCTGAGTGTTCAGTTTCATCCTGGACCTGCAGGTTCATTAAAGCATCCTGTTGTTGTTTCCTGTACAGTATAGAGCTCGGTACAGATGAGGCAGCTGCAGCAGAGTGGATGGAGAAGTACTTCAGAGCTCGTTCATGTCTCATTTTTGAAACTATTTCGAGAGTTTCACATATTGGGTTGACATCTGGAAGTAACCAGGGAGGGTGTCCACCTCCGAATAAATTAAATGAATGATGTCAGTGGAGAATGTGTTTGGATGTTTTCAAAGGGCTGTTCGTCCGAGGAGATAAAGATAAGATTTATTGACTTGTGCTTTGTGCTGGTTGAACTGAAGGTTAGTATCAGTGTTTTTCTTCCCCTGGTACCTCCTCGCTGGTCCGCTCTGCTCACTGACTGCAAACACTCTTTTGATATTTGTGAATTTACCTCTGTTCTCGTTGGACCGCTGACATTTAGGTTTTCTTGTTACGCTTACAAAGCTACACCTTCTGTTCACCATTCAACCTCATCTTGAAGGGAATATAACGAGGGTCACATTCTTGAAATATCTCAACAAATATTGTATTGTTTGCAATGAACTGTGGTTCAGATGTTCGTGTTCCCCTCAGAATGAATTTTAATAACTTTGTTGATCCCTAAACGTTTCATTTTGTCCAATACAATTTATAAATCATCAGCCTTCAGTTGTACATTGTGTTCAGTGCATGCTAGCATGCTAAAGATGGTGAAGATTAAACCTGCTAAACATCAGCATGTTAGCATAGTATGTTCTCTACCCACCCTACCACAAAATACATCGCATATGTAATCATTTTGTTGACACACAAAAGGTTTTGCCATTAAAAACATGTTGTTGGATCAGAACGAACCATGAATGATTAACACATTTCATCTTGCAGGACATAAATAGGTGTGTTAGGAACAGAAGATCATTTTACTGCATGCACTGTCCATGCTTGCTAAAAGTTATCTTCTTTATCTTCGCTGGTTCATTGCAGTGGTGGAAAGAGTACTGAAAATCTGTACTCAAGTAGAAGTACTGTTACATAACTGAAAGATTACTCAACTAGAAGTGACTACAGGGACACTTTGCAGCGTTTCTGCTGCTGTTGGCTACAAATATGCAGTAAATATGCAATAAGCAGCAATTTACAAGTCATGATTTTAAAATTAGGGAAGTGGTATGACAGAAACAAAAAACAAAAAACGTAATTTCAATAACGTGAGTAGTTCTAATTCGTTACTTCCACCCCTCGTTCGTTGCGATATTTCTGCCACTAGCTGGCTGATATTCACTCCATATAGTTTTGATGTCTGAAATAGTTTGTTTGGCCCAAGGATGTATAAAGACAACTGGACGTGTTGGAATCTTATGAAAGCTTGTCAGTGGTGCATGAGGCCAAAAAAGGTTTCTGGGCAAGCTTAAATTATGATAAAATGATTTAATCGTGTGGGTCTTGTAGACTTTCCAAATGTTATTGGATCAAATTCTGATCATTTTGTGGGGGTTATGATGCCATCCACTGTTTTACAGCTGTCTTTTTGGGCCAGTGTGCATCATTGCTGCAACAGCCATTACTGTCATTACACGGTTTGGTTTCCACGAAAAATTGGCTTCAAAGACTTCCTTTTGGCTTCGATTAGACAGACCAACAACACAAAACACAAAGATATTATGTGTACAAAGAAAAAATAAGCAAATCCTCCAATGATCATTGATCACTTCATGGCTAATTGTGACTTTAAAAACCTTCAAGAAGAGGAAGACATCACACACTCTGGACCTGAGGGGCACAAAGCAAACAGAATAACATTAATATTTCGACACAGCAGTTGATTTTTCCCTCAACCAGAAGAATCTTAAATAACTCGCTGGGCCAAAATCCACCATTTTGTTAAATGAACAGTCCACTTCATAAAAACGTTGAGTCAGTGAAGTGAAATAAAACTCAGCCAGGAGTGTTAGGCTGTCATTTCGCTGCTGTCAGAGGTTCTGAGTTCAGCGAGGGAGCGCTGTGGTACAAGAGGGAGCCTGCAGTTTGTAACCTCAGAGCTTTTCTGATTTTCTTTTTTTTCCTCTCTGTGAATCATTTGCACTCTGCCCTCGCAGTTTCATAGCAGGAGGGAGAAAAGAAGAAGAGAGAGACCAAATTGGCCAGAAGAGAGAAGTCAGTCAGCTTTTATTTTTAGCTCCGCTTTCACACATTGAACACATTTAAATTACAACCGGAGTTACAGAACTCATCTTTGTTTGCAGTAGGAAAGCAGTCAGACATCATGTGAACGTGATTCTGTTTCATTCTGCGGAGACATGTTGATTTGAACATACAGCGGGTATCTAATCTAGTTCTCATGTCACATTCAGATGATAGTTGCAGAACAACTGTCTTTCAAATAAGATTTCAATATATGTCTAAAGGTCATGGAAATAGTGTTGAAACAGCTTATGTTTTTTGTTTTCTTATGTTTCACCTAAAATCTGTTATTTTTAAACCAAATTTAGACTTCCATATCTATCAGCAGTAATGGGGGAGGTGTTTGCAAAGATTTCAATAAACAATAATGTGAATAATTCAGTCAAAACATTCTCAGTACTGAAGACAGATTAGCTACTCCAGCACAAAATGAAGCCTCAAACTAAACCATTTTCACATGTACAAAGACCAACACCTTCTCACTCCCAACTCCCAACAAAAATGGCTGTAGGCACCCTTCTAGTGTCAGCTGTGCACGTTTTGTAGATAGACATGCAAAGTCCAGATAGGCAGATATTTTATGACTGTAGACACGTAACGTTACTTTACATAAAGTAGCATCACATAATGTAATGCCATGTAAAGTAACATCATGTAAAGTAACTAACATCTGGCAAGTCAAAAAGAAGCCAACGCTGACCTTTAGTTCCACCCAGGACATGAACAGTCGTCTCCTGGGTGGAAGTCCGTGTTGGTTTGATCCATCCACCTTAATCTCCTCCATATGTGGCCTTCTTGCTTTTTATATCACCTCACCTGGCTTTGTCAGGACATCATAGAGCATCACATTTTGAAGTGTAAGGCCACTGACTAGGCTGCCATATTTGATGAGCTGGGAGTGAGAACAGGCTGACAAAGACGTGACTTCTGCAAAGTTTCAGGTTACAAATAGACCTCCTACATCAGTATCATTGTAATACTAAAGACAGTCCAATCAGGCAACATTACTGTTTACCATAACTGTAAACATAACTGAGGTTTCTGCCTCCTAAGGACTGTTTCCTCTGTACTTTCACTTAATGTAAGAAAATGGAAGGTTCAAGTTCGGCAGTAAAATTATGAATAAACTTTTGTGAGTGTCACAAGAACTCTGACATGACTCTTTGTCTCAGTTTGAGCCCCAATTAAATGAAATGTAAAAAGTTTTCATCATTCTTGTCTGCAGTAAGTCAGCCAGAGGACTCTAATGAGCTCTGTTACATGCTAGCTTGAGGAAGCCTTTTTTCTGTCCAATGAATGAACTGTCTTGGTGAACTGAACATCTTTGAAAACAGTATCCAGTTCTTGTAATATATTAAGGTCTCAAATATTTGTTCAGATCAGAAAAGTGACCTTTAATTTCTTGGTCACCAACAGCAAAATCCAATATACTGCAACAATTAGTATGGAAATTGGATTTTCACTCAGTATACCTTGTTCTTTATTTCTTTACACGTACTGTACCGGACATCAACACTAAAGTTTCTCTGTGAAATTTGTAGTTTCAACATTCGCTCGAAAACAGAACTTCATGACCATGAAATACCAGAAGTGAGCAGTTTAGTGCTGGAAGGAGCATGCAGATCTCAAAGTAAACGTAACAATGCTATAGATACAGATAGACACAGACAGATACAATACTCGGTGTAGAAATGCATTTTATTTAAGAAATAGGTATTGATAGGTTAATGTGCAAATCACTTTAATGTTGCAGTAGCCTAACTAGTAACTAAAGATATAAGAAATACAGTAAAAAGTAGAATGTCTTCCTCTAAAATGTAGTGGAGGATAGGTATAGAGTAGCAATTAAATGGATTTACTCAGTTAAGGTACCTCAAAATGTAATTAAGTACGGCACTTGAGTACATGTACTTGCATGTGCACATGTGTATTTGTTGTACTGATCGTGTTTGCTGCAGTCAGATCTGAGCTGGGAGTGCAACTCTTCTTTGGTTTGGAGCGTTTGGTTAAAAAAAATAAATCAAAGCTCGAGTCAGATTTAGGTGAACAGGCTGTTCATCAAGACATCTGCCAAATGTAGTACACACATGATCACACACTCAGCACATAGAGTACACACTACAGACTGTAGGCAAATATTGTGCTAGTTAGACGGGGAAAAAAATCATGCTTTTACAGCTGAATTAAATCTCTTGAACTCTTGTGAGATTTAAACGTTATATGTATGAAATTTACTGCTACGTGATGTTGCACTAGAGCACATCTTGGACCAAAACAAGTGGTCAATATTTGTCTTTCCACTGTAACAACAATCACCAATGATTGTTTGTCTGAAATAAACCGTTAATTCACCGAGATTGTCTGACAACATTACGGAAAGGATCCTTACAGAGACAGACCCCTTAATTCACTGAGTTAGATGTGAAAATATCTATAACATAGGCTGAAATGGCAGAAACATAGCTAATCCTTGGGGACAAACGTGCCTATAACAAAAATGATCATTTTTACCTCAACATAATATATGTAATGTAACGCAACGCAACACAACACAACACAATGTTGACAATTGGTTTCATACAAATGGTAATTCTTCCCTCATAGATCACAAAGTAAAACTCGCCGAAACCACCTTTGTTTGTCTTTTCAAAGCTCCAACAATCACAAACTCTGGTTTGAGTCACTGTGCTCAGTTGCACATGGAGGGACTTGCATGAACTAACCTCTGAACCACATCAGCATTCATTAAAAAGAGGTGTTCTAGGTAATGCAGTCAGGTGTGATTCTCACTCCTCCACTCTGCTCAGGAGCTGATTTTGTTTTTATTTTTCCAGTCTGAAAATCAGAAGCAGAGACCGCTTGTCAATCACGTATTGTACAGCCTTGATGAAATTATGAGATGTGTCTGATTCATCAGCGGCCTTGACAGACGGAGTCCACAGTGAGAAAAGAGAAAATTGAGGGATGACTTGGCGAGGTGAAGGAAAGCTGTGATTACAAGTGTTTTTTTAAGGGAGTTTAAATGATTGTGAAGAGTGATACTCTTTGAATGTGTGTGTGAGTATTGTAAGAGTCACAGTAATACAAGCCTTGCTCAAGGCTGCCCCTGAATGGGATGAAACAGGCAGGAAAAGACTAAAGCACGCTTGTGTGTGTTTGACTTCTAGGCTGTTGATCTTTTTCAGTTTTATTCGACAAAAATGTTTTTACTGCCACACGTGGGCTATGCCTGACTGTGGCTACTATACGTTCAAATACACACCAGTAATGCAGTCTTAATGGGATCAAGGCAGTAATGGGAGTAAGACAGATCCCGTAAAAACACATAACAAGCTTACAGGAACATAATCATAGTAAGAAATGACATTTTAATCCACATTTGGTTTTATTATCTTCATATTTAGACTGAAAAGATCAGACATCATCTTGGCATCAGAAAGCAGAGTGCTGTTTGCTTCCTCATTTTTATGTGTTTCCTCCCTACCGGCCAGATAGGGAGGGACGGATATTGATTAGTCAGTAGCGAATGTGCATTACACCCCTACTGGTATGCATTGCAAGAAGCTATGAGCTAATGTCATCGTCTACCTTAAAGCGAGCCAGACCTGAGTCTGAACACAGCCTCCCAAACCACCAGTGGCCAGTTTGACAGGGAATACAGTGGCCTACAGAGATGGTTTACTTGCCAGGTTTGGCTCCTGTTATGTCAGATTGGTTAGCTGACCAAACTAACAACAGCTAGCGGTTTGGCATTTGTAGAGACATTTTTGGATTGTGAAACCCGAAATGCTATAAGCAATGTCCAATGATGCAGTACATGACTGGATGTGTCCGTGATTCAGACTGCTAGCTTCTACTTCAAGAAGACACTCACACAAAAAAAACCCATTATGAACATGCAAAATAAAATCAGTTTGTGATAATGCAGGAAGTCATCGACAAATAATGGATCCAGTCAAGCAGATCTATGGAGGACTACTTCCCAAACACGCATTAGTTAGAGTTATATCCGATTAGCAGACAGAGCTGGCAGACTAACATTTGTAAGCTGATCTCTTAACTAACATTACGGTCCTGTTACCCTAAAACAGAAACAGATATTTAACCAGAGACCTTGATTACGCCATGGTTGGCTACAGTATTGGTGATAAACCCTCGCCCCTTCATTTTAGCAGATGGGACACGGGCCAAATGTTGTTCAAGTGTTCATTTTTCTGATAGGTTTGGTTACAATTAGTTACTTCATGCTATAAAAAGGATCTGGACCTCGATATCACGGCTTCAACCTCTAACCTCTGACTTCATTTCTGTACATTGGGAGGAAGTGAAGACGCGTTGTTCATCTTTATATACAGTCTATGTTTGGAAAGAAGTGAACCTTGTGCTATTCTTAAACACAGGTGGCAGTTTGGACTCCTGGGGACTTAAAACCACTTTGTCTGTTGTGTTATTGAATAAAAAGCCATCAGACCCGAAGACGCTGCTGTCAGTCTGACCTCCGACTGGATTCAGATTGGAAGTCAATGTAGTTCATTGACCTCTGGACTGTTTTGAACAGTTAACCTTTGTACAAAGTGACTGTATTTTGGGATATTTGCTTTTTGACGAGGTCAGCTGCTGGCAAAGGTCGACTTATGACTGATCAGCTGACCTGCACCACGTAAAGTTTGTTTGAGAGTCTAATCTCAAAAGAGCAGCTTTTATTTTAGGTAGTAGCTTTTTCTTCCACCTCCTCTTCATCATCCCCCATTTCCTGTCCTCCTCTCTTCCTCCTCTGTCTCCTGGTATCATCTGTCACCTCCTGCACTTCAGATTTTTCTTTTCAAATCCTCCTTCGACTCTAAGAAGTACATTTTGTCCACACCCTCCTTTTCTTTCTGGCTGAAAGATAAATCTATATTTTTGGAAACTTTTTCTTGTCACTCCCTCTCTCTGTATCTCTGTCAACAAAAAAAAAAAGAGACTCTCGTCATGTTCTTCTGTTGCTTTCAAAGTGTCTCTGTGTAAACAAAGCATGGAGGGATGCAGGCCAGTGATTGTCCTCTGTGGACCTCTGAGTCACCACAACACTGCCTCGGACTGTGAGAGGGAGAGAGACATAAAAAGAGACAAGAAGAGAGAGCGAGTGAGAGGGGAAACATCATTGTTTGATTGTTTTTTTGTGTTTGAGAGCTTGTGAGCAGCCACAATGGCAGTAATATCATCGTGTAGTGAGTGTGTGTACATGTTCATCATCAGTTTGCTGTTTTTAACTGCTGGCTCAACACAGCTGACACACTGGGACAAACGGACACCATGTAAAGAAATAAATAACTTCATATACAGTATAACATTTGCCCAAATTTGGCCAAAATAATTAAGAATTTGTTGTACAGAGCGTTTCACAAAATTTATAAAGCTTCTCCTAGCTCAACTACTCCAGGTTAATCAGTGTTTCCTCCTATGGAGAAATGATTTAATATATTATTTAGAAATAAAAGTTGCAGAAGCAGACGTTGGCAGTGATGGGGGAGGGGAGGTTTACAGGGAGCTGATGAGGATTTGGGAACGGATAGAAACTGAAACTATGAGCTAAAGAGGTCATGAAGGGAGGTGTAAATACTGCTGACAAGAGAGGCCAAATAGAAACATTTCTAGACTTAAAAAAACATTTCTAGACTCAGTATGTTCATGAGATAGCGACGTCAGAATGAGTGTTTTTATGGAGCATTGTGGGAGTTTATCTACAGACAAACTCTTTAATCCTTTAAGTGTTAAAGAAGTCAAACGATCATCAACATGTTGAGAGAATTTCACTGTAAAAAATAAAAGTTAAGAAAACTAAACATTTCAAGGAAACATTAAACACAATTTGAATAACATAACTTATAATTTTACATCGTCACAACTAAAAATCTGAGTAATACTGGGATAATAAAAACCTGTTTTTTTGCTTCAGAGCGAAGTTTTTAATGTTTGTCTCAGAGCACATTCACATGCAGTATTTTAGGATCTTTTGACAGTTAGAGTATACATCATGTCTTTCTCATTGCCCTTTTAAAAACGCCCACAAAACATGAACTGAAAGCTTACCAACCCACAAGTCTTTGGTGAGGAATTCATGGACCGGTGGATTTGGTTTGGAGGGTTTAACGGCCAAATGTGTCTGACAGACTCATACTGGAAATCTTCTAAAACCTTCCACCCCTGGCCGTGAAGATTAGACTGGGATTTTCTGGTCCCAAGGACTGTATCCTGGTGATGTTCAGTTTTGTGTCCCGCGAGACTCCTTTGACTGGAAAACAAAACCGATCAGTCTGCAGCCAGAAGCTGAAGAACAGTTTCTTCTGTGTAAATGAGACATATTAATTGTGTGTCTCTCTCCCAGTCCAGCCACATGGATCTGGACCAGTTTAGAGTAATTTGAACTGCATTACCTCCACCAGGGGTTCACAGTCAAGTCTGAGGCTTTACAGTAAAGTCCTGCTGTAATATTAACTGTCTGACTTTATTAAACCTGCAGCTTCTTCTTTTTCTATCTTTTTCTATCACTGAGTGACATATATTATGGATATATATAATGCATAAAAAAACAGAAAAATCCCTTATTACTGTTAATAACTGTTATAACACTTGAGCTTGTGCTGTTATATTGAATATCAGCACGGCTGTGATTATCTTCCTATGACTGAATCTCAGCTGTGCTGTTATTCAGTATAACACACGATCAGGCCAATAAAGATAATATTTACTAATTCAGTGTAACAGCATGGCTGATCATCTTCCTATACCTCAATCACTGTGCTGATATTCAGTCATTCGAGTGTGATATTGCTTTATTATAATTTCCAAATTTTTTGGCTCATATGTGACTGTTTAAAGTCTGTTATTGATGTATATTTGCCTGCCTTGTTTTCTTATCTTCATAAAGTCTTTATCACAGTAAAGGTAACCGTATATTTGTTGTTCAGCACCTTCCTTGTATTTACACTCCTTTAGTATTTCCATTTTTGGTAGATTCAGTGTTATAGCTCAGACGTTAGTTTGTACAGCTGTGGAAACTGTGTGTGTGTGTTGATGTCCGACCTGCCCTGACCTTCAGTGTGGATCCATCCCAGCTGCTGGCTGCTAAGTGGCCTCGGCGAATTGTTGAAACTTGTAAATCAGTTTGTGGAAGTGGAGGAGCAGTCCCAGCTGTCGAGCCTCGCCCTGTTTCAGCCTGCAGCTTTTATTCCTTCCACATGTGTTCATCTCCCGATGACAAACGTTTTTTTTATCGTCCTGTGAGGACCTGAATGAAAAGCCACAGCCAAAGACACAGCGCGAGGGAGACGGTCGACAGCTGAAATGAGCCTCTCGTATGTTTACGTCGCTGGTGTAGACGATGGAGTTCGTCCAAACCCATCGTCTGTCAGCTCATCAGTTAATATTACTGACGTTTCAGTGATTGTCTGCATGTGTCACTCTCAAAGAGAAGCTGAGATATGGTTTTCAGATGTGGGACACTGGCTATAGAGGAGGATTTATCCTATCCCTCATTAACTTTCCTGTGTTTGAGCACCTCAAACGGACTGTTGACACATTTAATACAATCAATCATCCATCTGTGATGTTGATTTATGGCTACTAAATAAATACTACTAAATCTTTAATCCAACAAGAAAGAAGACAAAATATTTCACAACATGTTTAATGTATTCAAGTATTTTAACAGCGTGGAACCAGAGATGATGACTTGAGTTGACTTAAGTCACTGTTTGGATGATCGACTTGGGCCGGGATAAAACATTGGCATTGCAACGTGACAGATACATTGAATCTTAAACTTGCGCTTCAGTCTTCATGCGTCATTTAGCGCTACATTAAATGGCTGTAGGTGCCATTATAGGTGGCTTACTTGAGCACCCAGGTGTCATGCAGCCTGCCTCTGGTCCGCTAATTATCCATGTCTTTGCTGATTGAGCCAAGAGGCGGAAGAGGCAGGACTACAAACATGGCGGCAGCCAGAGCTGCATATTTTGACCTTTTAAAACGGTTCTTCAGGAACCTACAGGTGACGTTGTGCTCACGCCGTCAGTGCTTTGTCCACATATTGCTGCTGTTTGTTTAATCAGAGAAGAAGAAGACATGGACGCAGTTTACCAGCATTGTTTTGATCGGAGAGGTCACTCGCTCTGTCCACCTCCTCTATCACGGTGTGATCGTCGTCTTCCTGGATCAGCAGAGTGGTTGCAGCCTGCTGACTGATGGGCCGGCTGCCCGTCCCCTGTGTTAACAATTACAACAGAGCTCTTCCCCAAACCGCCTCCATCTGATCCTCTTTAGCTGCAGTGATAACGACAGACGAGGCGGTCGTGTTTATTGTGACCGCTTCTTGTTTTCATTGTCGTCCTTTTTCCTGTAGCTTCATTATGATTCATGAGGATGAACTGAGAATGATGTAAATGTAAATGTAGTAATACTACACTATAAAATACTCTATCACCATGATGATGAAGTACAAATTTGAGTTACTTCTACTCCACTACATCTCAGACCAAAATATTGTACTTTTTATGTCACTACATGTATCTGACAGCTTTAGTGACTTCACAAATGAAGATTTAATCAGTTTTCAGTGAAGCAGCCACACAGTCTGATGTAATGTGTAGAGGGAAATGACATTACACAATGTCTGTATACAAGTACTATCATAGTGAAAGTGTTTTTTCTTTGAGCTCCTACAGTTGGTGCAATTAAAAATAAAAGGATAATAAGACAGAAAATGTAATAAATAACATGCTCATTATCAAAGTGAGTAAATAAGTAAAAAAATGATACCAACAGTAACGATAACGATAATAACATATCATGACTGGCCTGGAGACTCACCTGGCTGCAGGTGTTTGTTGAACCACATAAAAATGGAGAGGATCCGTCCACATCACACTGTCACTTCAGACACCAGTGGGAATAATTCATCGTGACACTCTTCTCTGAGAGGTGGACGGCTGCTGCTCTGTATTTACATCACATCTGAGGCATCAAACTGCAGCTGACAGTTTATGACCAGAACCACTTACAGTGAGACACCACATGGGACAAACATCCTTCTCTGTCCTTGCGTTCAGTATTTAGTCTGCAAGAACAAGTCAAACCTAACTGTTTGGTTTTGGTTTGTTTCGGCTGTCGATCAGCAACTGGACCGAGACTTAAAAGAGGAGTCTCGGTCTTCAGGTCAGACTCTGGGTCAGTTTTTTTGTAGCCTGAGAGCAAGTGGAAGATATGTGATGTTTATTATTTAATCCATTTTCATTGTGGAAGTCGTTCTGTATAACCGTCATATGGTTGATTTTGTTCCCCTAAACTGTGCTTAAATGCAGTGGATAGTCGGTAACACAAAGAGGACATTTTGTACTAAAGTGGCTCAAACTTTGGAAGATATCCACTTCTCTTCAACTCAGACTTTTTGCACAAAACGAGGACTCATCACTTCCACTGGAAGCACATATACAGGAGGAATAGTTACAGCCAGTAAATTTCACTGTTCAAAAGAAGTTTTAAGACCCTTGCTGAGGATGTGAAACTTTAAGGCCTGAAGACTTGAAGTGAACATGCTGATGGTGTTGAATGTACAGGAAAGAAATTCAGCAGAAATGTGCTTCAAAACACACATTTAAAATAAAAAGTATAAAAACTCCAATACAAACTCACAAACATCAGCTATAAAAAACTAAAAGACTGCGTTTGTACCATTAATTGACCCTTCCTCGAGTCCTGCCCCTTTTCACTCTGTGCTCCAATCACAGTTGAGCAAAACTTTCCTGTA
The DNA here is from genome assembly GCA_946959425.1 of Argyrosomus regius. Taxonomy (NCBI): domain Eukaryota; kingdom Metazoa; phylum Chordata; class Actinopteri; family Sciaenidae; genus Argyrosomus; species Argyrosomus regius. Next base: position 13,359,489 of record OX336896.1, on the reverse strand, counting down.
CTTAGATATGCTAGCTCGTCTGTGTTCAAAAGTGTTGAAGATGGTTGAAAGATAAAAGCAACATATGTAGTCACATCTTAAGTTAGCTTAACACTAGCTAACTAGCGATTGAGTGTAAAATAGCTAGATAGCTTGGTAGCATTTGGCTAACATTATAGATATCAGATGTAACTAGCTAATCATTCATGTAGATTAGCTAACGACATACTATTTTGCTCTGAAGAAAACATAGACTGTATAAAACATGGATTTCCTATTCATGACATCAACCACAGGTTTCTGAAGAGCCGTTGTAAAGTGTGACTGCCATCTTGGCACTCCTAACTCCGCTGGCTCCCGGCTAATCTAAAAATGGGCAAAGAGGTGGAGCCTGGGTGCTCAATCAAAGCGGCCATGCTGTTAATTATGCATAACTTTAAGCCTTCACATAATTTGAACAGGTGAGTTAAGAAAAATTCAGACACTGTACAGTTGTCATGAACAGGGAAATTGGCTACAGAGACCAAAACTGTTTTTTGTACCAGGCTGTGAACATGTTTATTTCTGCTGTGAAGTTGGACATTTTAACATGGAGGCTTATGGAGACTGACTCATTTCTGGATCCAGCCTGGCCATTTGAGGAACTAAAGTTTTTGGCTTCATTTCACAGCCATGGTGACTATGTATATATGTCACTTTTATTTCCTGCAGGTGGTGCAGGTGTAAAACAGACTGCTCCCCCTAATGGATGTAAATGTAGCCTGCTAAATATGAATTAATTCCACTGAAATGCCAGTTCTGTGAAATAACAAATTTATTTTAAACTATTTCAAACACTGTTACAGTCTGTGTTAACACTCCTGGTGATGTGTTGCTGAGTTTCCAGGTTGACTGAAACACCTGAAACACCAGCGCTGTGGGTGTGATTGCTGTCTGACTCAACAGCAGAGCATGAAAGCAGGCTGGTGTTTTATTTAGAAAGTTGACGTTTTGACACGACACTGAACTCGGTGAGCTTTCTTCAGCAGAATCTAAAAATACTCCTCACATGTCTATCCATGTACTCATTGTTTAAGTTTATCTTATCCCTTCTGTATAATGTGACAGTTTTCATACTGTATTGATATTGTATGCGGGAGTGGAACCACTGTTGGTGGAACATTTTGGTCTAAAGCTAAATATCTCATCAACTACAGATCCCATTGTTATCAGATTTGCTGTTGATTCTCAAAGTCAACTGAGGATGACGACTCCTTGACTTTTCCTCGAGCAGCACCACCATCACAAACTTCACACTTGTAGTCAATAAATATTAAAAAATCTAATTCACGTGAAGGGAGAGCCAACTTGAGATTAAAGTTATGCCATAATCATAAAGCCAATTTGCTATGAAACTTTCAGTCTTGTATTGCTGCTGCATTTTAAAAGTAAAGCCTTTAGTGGCTCCAAATGGTTGTGTAAACTCACACTTAGAAAGTCATTGTTAAAAAAATGACGGATGTCAAATTTTTGGTTTGACGACAGCTGACTTCCTCATTGACTGAGTGGACACCTTTAATTCATGGTGAATCCTCTAATTCCAACCTTGCTATCAGAGTGTGATGCTAAATCTTTGAAAGAGCTGTGTTGATGTGGTTGTGTTTCAGGTTCCAGTGATCAGATTAAATCTGATCCAGAAAGTCCAGTCGACCCAAAAGAAGTTGGGACACTTAAAAATGTGGATTTAATCTGGAAGACAAGACGTCCATGATTTCCAAAACTAGTTTGAAATGTGGAATCGTCAGACCACAGCACACTTGTTTCTGAATGTTGTTGATATCTGGCTTTCTCTTTGTATTGTAAAATCTGAAGTTGCATTTGTAGATGCAGTGATGAACTGTGTTTACTGAGCCCATGTAGTAATATCCTTTGTACATTCATGTTGGTTTTTAATGCAGTGCTGCCTGGTGGGTCGAAGATCTTCATCGGGTATTCAAAGTTGGTTTTGGGCCTTGCCTCTTACGTGCAAAGATTTCTCTGGATTCTCTGAATCTTTTAATGCTGTTATAGATTGTAGATGGTGAAATCCATAAATTCATTCAAACTATGTGTTGACAAATGTTGTTCTTCAACTGTTGGACTATTTGCAATTTTTCACAAAGTTGTGAACCTCCTTACTTGTGACCAACTGAACCTTTTATGGAGCTAAGACAACCAAAAGTTGGGTTGCAGTAAACTTCCTTTTGGTTGCTTCAGAAGGACTTGCTTCTTTGTTTTAAACCAGAATAACCTTCTTTAGAAAAGTGCAATTGAAATGCAGTTTATCGCCCGATTGCCCCATTTGACCGATTGTAAATAAGTAAAATGCCACATCGGGCAAGAGTCTCCATACTTATTTCATAACCGGTAATAAATAAAACAATTTCTTTGCAATCGAAACTGCTATACAGTGGGCAAGTAGATTTCTGACTCACTTGCCAGATTATTTCAACTATTGCAATCATTTCCCTGCTGACATTAGTTGGTATAGGTAAGCGTAATGTACAGAGTTCATAGTATTTGTAGAAATTGCAGATGAGTGCGTTCCATATTTTATATTATTTCTGCCCCCTTGCTCGTAAAGTGCCCACTCATACGGCGTCACGAAATATGGAAGTGAAGGAGGTCACGGCAAATCATTACCTCATGACTCAGACATTAATGCTGGTTTTATTGGCTCTCTGCAGCTGTGAATACGAGCATAACACCTACAGAAATAAAGGTGATAATGAAAAACAAAGCCTGGCGCCGGTTACAGGTGCTGGTGTCAAACCAAACAGTGACAGATGAAGTGTTTCCACGCAGACCTGTCGTCCTCACCCCCGTCATCCACCCTCTCATCCCTCTCTCCCCTCCATCCATCTCAGACTCCCCTTCCAGGTCTGTCTGATGGGGATCAGGCTCCATGTGATTTAGTGGAGGCTCTGTGGAGGTTTATGGACCCTGCAGACCTTCTCTCTTTATTTCCATCTATTTCACTCCCTCCTCGTTTTCATCTCCTATCATTACCCATCTGTTTTTTCCTCCTCGTCTTCCTCTCACTTGGCTTAATTTCTACCGTAATTAAATTCAGTTTGCTCCATTTCCGTCTCTCTCTTCTCCCTCCTAGAAATGTCATGTTTTAGCAGAGGAAGCCTCCCTCCACTTGACGTGTCTATAAATGAACTCCAGGTGGAAAAATGTGCTATAATCCACTGAAATAAAACGGTATTCATGCTGCCATCCCCCCACTTGAGATGTTCACTTCTGCTGAGGCCCCTCTCTGTCTCCTCACATCATATGTTTGCTGGATGATGGCTGAGGCTTAGGGATTTATGGAAGTGATTTGTGGAAGGTAGCGCGGTTTATAGGATCCGCAGAGGTGTAGGATGTTTCATGTATAGTCTTGAGTCATGAGTGTAACGGGCAATTATTGTGAAGAATTTGAATGAAAGCTAAGGCCAAGTTTGTAGGAGGACAGACTGTAAGTGTTGAATTGAGCGATATTACACTCAAGGGTGTGCTTTACCGTCATTATTGGCACGACAGTGATGCAGTAAACATCACTGAAGTCACTCTCGAGTGCAATATTGTGATTATACAACAGTTACTAACAAAATAAAACATATAATCAGAATGTTTTCATATTTTGGGGCTCTCAAAACAAATATATTTTGCTTCCACAAAGGTACACAGAGTCTGACTAATAACTGGAAAACAATCAGTCATGGCTGTAGACTCTTATTTGTAATGGAACCCAGTTTACTACTCCAGCAAGTAGTCTGAGCCTTAGTAACAGAGCCAACTAACACTAAAGCTTTCTAGAGATCGTGGAGTTTCCCAAACGGAATAAATACCACACATATGAACACTAAACTGCCTTGCTAGTTCAGCCTTGTAGTATCTAGATATCTAAGATATCTGCTGAATAAATAGTTTTCCATGGACAGATTTAGCTACTAAGTGCATGAACGTCACATGGCAGTGCCTCATCGTCACAGCTGACGAAGGATGTGATCAAACATTTTTCAGATAACTCTACAACGTTGTGAAGTCCAAAAGTCAAAATGTGTTGAAAAAAGATTGATGTAATGATTTCCAAAATTCACAACATGTTTTTATCTAATGAAATATTCTGCTTCAGTCCATATTAGTCGACCTTTAGTCTTTCAAAAACAACATTTTATCTGCAATCACTAAGCTGTTTGATCTCCACCGTGCTTAACACAAACTCAGCTAATGAGTAAGTCTAACAGCTCCATAAAATACAGAGTATTCATTAAAGAAAGTTGATTTAAATATCATAACAGGAGGTCATAGTCTATATAGGCCAAATATGGTCCATGAGTCTGTATAGGCTATAACAAGCCATATTATTATATTTAATTATATTAAAAGCATTTGTTGGATAATTTGATGGTTTATAAGATCCTAATTTTACCTTTGAAATAAAGGAATGAACAGAAACATCTTTTATTTCTCAGATTTATTCGTTTATTGTTGCCAACTGGCTCAGTAGCTCTGGCAGCTATAATGTTGTTGTGTAATTGATTGTTGAGAAGGTTTCAGTGAAGAAGAGTTCAGTTTTTAAATTCCCTTTTTTGGGGTTAGTTGTGGTGAAGAGGCAGCGCTGCAGCTGATGAGGCAGTAGGTTGTTCTTCCAAAGCATGATTCAGTCCAATGTACCGTCTGACACACTCAGCTATCAGGATATGAGCCTGGTGTGTGAGAGCCCTGAAGGGAAACCATGTATGAGCTCATCTTGGTGCTGCATGTTAAACCAATCCATATGCAAAACAAAAGTCCTTTTTCTCATGGAAAAATGTGTATTTTTCTAGATGTCATCATTTGTTAGTGGCTTTCAAAATCGTTGACAGATGACAGATACAAAAACAAAGATATGATTGTTTTCTGATCTGCAACTGCTGTGGTTAAGATTTGGTTCAATTTAGGCACAAAAAACAGTTGTTTAAGGTTAAAGAAAGAAAAAGAAACCGCTACTGACTTTCAGCGAGACATGTCAAACGAACAATACAACAACTGTGTTCAAGGTTAATGTTTCTGACCCACCTGCCTGATCAGAAATCTACTTGCCCAAAGTCAACTCTGACTTGCCCCTATACAAATTATTTTATTTATTAGCAGTTATCAAATCAAAGACTCTTTGCTGCCATGCAAGCGAGATGCTGTCAGCTCTAGAAACATTACGGATGTATACAACACATTTATATTGGTTTTCCTGATAAATATGTGCTACTTGTACTGGACAACAAAAACTTGCATTAGGCTTCAACCTCACACCTCCGGTAGCCAGGACTCGTGGCTTTTGTCAGGTGACAGTAGAGCATCTTTGGCATTTTGCTAACAGCAGTAGTACCAGGATGATTCAGCCCGAGTTATGAAATGATGAACACAGAGTGATGATGAACGTGCGGACAGAAATAAACCAAAACAAACAGCATGTTCTATCTCCTCTTCTAAATAAGGCAGTGAATTATGATTTTTTTTTTCTTCTGTAGAAGCTGCCAGTTCTTCTTCTATCATACACTGGTGGTTTGGTTGGTGTGCGGGGGCTGAGGCCCAGTGGTTCGCTCAGTTATGTGGGTTACAGCGAGAAGACGGAGGCAGCGATTTGAAAGTGTGCAGTCGTTTAGTTCCACCGTGGCTCTCTTTGTGCCTCAAATGTTTCTCTTTCTCATTCGACTCATGCATATTCATCCCTCTCCCTCTTTCTACACATGTGGTAATACTATTAAAATGTCTGTCAGCGATTAATTCCTCCAGCCTTAATCAGGAGAAGGAGACTGAGCCGAGCTGTGACAGTTTTAACGCACTGTTTTAAATAAAAGAACCTGGTTACAGCCTCCAAACATTAGCAATTTCTACACCTGAAGAGGTGAAAGTATCCAGTATTTCACAAGAAAAAAGCAAAATGTTTTCCTTTAATCATCTTGTAACCCCCTCAGATTCATCTCCTGACGTCATGGGGGCTCTTTGTGTATATTATTGTATATTGTCTACATTCATATGTAGATATCTGTTCATAGAGATGAGCAGAAATGTGTCTTTCTCGTAATTCTCGTGTATCAAGTTGCTAATTGCAGAGGAAGTCTAGGCCCGGATATCCATTATCTGTTTTCTGGAAACATTGGCCGTTGCCCCAAGAGGCGGCGGTTTGGTGGATGGTTTCCAAGATATAGTTACCAAAGTTACCAGAACTGAAGTAGTTCAGGTTAGCGCCGCTCTGACCAGCTGTAACATTAAAAAGCTGCTAAAATAGGTCTTAAAGTGCCCTCAGTAATTCTGTTGATATACTTTTACTGAAAAAACATTTTGAATGCAGGACCTGTGAAAAAGTATGTATTTGACACTGTAGTATTGTTACTTAAAGATCCAGTGTGTAAAATCTAGGAGGATCTATTGAAAGAAATGTAATGTAATATTCATAACAATGTTTTCATGAGACAGAGTCTGCCATGATGCTACAGTAGCCCAGAACAGACAAACCAAACATTAGGGCCTTTTGTCTTTTTTGTGAGTTTGGGGCCACCATAGTTTCTCCTACACACTTGGAAAGATATGGTGAGGCGATGGGTATTCAGTTGGTTGCAATCTGCAGCCTCACTGCTGGTTGCTACTAAATCCTACACACTGATCCGTTAGGATATGAATGCCTCTACCACCACTGGCATCGTTAACACATTAACACTGATCCAAATGAAAAGTTTGAAATATTTTGGGAAAAACTGTGTGTGTCAACAAATAAATGAGATATTGTATTGCCTTTACAGGAGCTTCGGATGTGTTGGTAGGTGTGCTTTTGAACTTTGGACAGAGCCAGGCTAGCTGTTTCCACCCGTTTATTCTAAGCTAGGCTAATCACCTACGGACTCCAAACATAAAACAAACAAAGACGTTGGAGTGACGTTGACCTCCCCATCTCACTCGTTAAAATGAGAACAGGAATTATTAGTGTTATTTCAGATAGAAGTGTGTTTGACATGATTTTTCATCACATATGCCACATGACAGATAATTATTTACAGAGCAACTTGAGCTGCTTTTGAGCCCCTAGTTCCTGTAATCTGATTACACTGAGTGAAGCAGCTGGCAGCTTTTAGAGTACGTTTACTGTCGATGTAAATGTCAGTGTCATAAACTCTCTCTCTCTCTTTGTCTGTCTGACTATGTCAATCCAATCCTATAAGCCTCGGCAGGCGTCCTGGCACGCATGCAGCTGAGCACAGCTTGACTTATCAAAGTTGGAGTGCTGTCCATAAAGAGTCAGCACTCCTCTGTTTAACAGCTGCAGTCCAGTGAGTGCACCGATGTTCAGTCTGACTCCACTAAATCAATACACGACATGATTGTGAGCAGACGATCTGCCTCGTTTTCACACAGGAAAAACCCTGCAGAGGCTCCACCGCATCCCAAGATACGTTGAGTGTTTTTGGCGTAAAGACGAGTCGAAAAAACAAATGAGTTTTATTATTTAATTTACCAATTTCAAAAATATCTTGTTTCCTGTAAATCATGTCAAATGCATCAGGAAACCTTGTCTCTTTGAAATAATAAATTAGTATTTGTACGACAGAGTTAAGAAGTCTGTGATAGCTCTCAGTCGTCCAGGTCATCTTTATTGAGAAGGGTTCAATCTTTGTTGTACAACGGTACTTTGTTGTAGATCCGTGAAGACGTTGACCTCTTATCTCCATCCAAATTTAACTCTTCTCGAGCCAAGTTAAAGTTTAGCCTGTTTTTTTATTAATTTTAAGCTTTGAAGGAGAGGCTTCTATCTGAATGTTTGTATGTTCCCTTTGCTAAGACAGAGGAGAGATAAAATAGCTTCGTTAGCATCTGTGTTTATTGAATCCATGGATTTTGGCGGTGTCAGAACACACCACTGTGGCCAAATACTTTTTCACATTTCTGTAATTTTGACTCAGTTGAACCCGAGGTGGAGAAAACAGGAACGGACAAGTCTATCAAAATACGCCCAGAAATGGCCTTATCCAGCTGGAAACATCGCACCAGGTGGTTAAGGAGTATAGCAGGAAAAAAAAGGAAAATAGTTTAATTAACTAATCTAATCTACTAATCTACTGACTTACAAAAAGTTCTTACTGAATGTGCAAAACCATAACTACCTTTTGCTCTTTAAATATCTGTTCATTGAAACTTTTACAGCACTCACTGTTGACCTTAACTTAAGGTTAACAACAGAACCAGAGATCTTCATGAACTTCACGAAAACCATTAATTTTTCCTAAACCAATGTGCTACATGTTCGATGTCAACCCGGATGTCTGGTGTTAAAGTCCTACACACCATCCGCCACAACCTCCTCTGTGCTAGTTAGGTGCAGTAGACGACTGGATCCAAACCTGGAGTTTTTCGAACCCTTCTAGGAGGTTGCCAAAGCTTTACAAGGGGTTGCGAGGCTTTCTTGATTTTTCATTGATTATAAATCCGCTCAGAGTTGATCAGTTCTGTCCTGTTATTGTTATGCGTTGAATATAATATGAAATTTGAATGAAATATCCATAAAATATGTCACTTAGTGTGTTTATTCGATGACAAAAAAGGTTGCTGTAGACAAATGAAGCACCTCCATCATTCTGCAAAAAGAAAAAAAGAAGTTGCCAGTCCAGGCACTAATTATGTTTTCCACAATAAATATATAGCAAAATAAATGAGTAGGATACACATGTAATTTCTAGGAGACAGGAGGTTGTTCAGTTTGCTATGTGGGGCACATAAGCGCCAGTTTGCCCTCCAGTGTGTTGACAAGACTGAATCTGCATGATTTAGCTTATGCTGTCTGTTGGAGTGGAAACATGGCCCTGATTTGTTTTTTTGCCTCTTTGTGAATCCAGACAGCTGATCCTCTGCATGTCTGTCTGTCCTCATGTCTGTCTGTCTGTGCTGTGAAATAAAGATGAGCAGATTCTGTCATTCGATTGTGACGAAGAGGAAATTTTTCATTTTAAAGGTTCAAATACTTCCTTATTTGTTGATGTTTGATTTCATGCTGAATGTATTTTACAGACCATGAAACAAGGCCTGCATACAAGAGACAAATCTTGTTTATTTTGTGCTTGCGGGTGATAATTTTCTCCCCCCGTAGACTAAAGCCTGCAGAGAAACAGGGAATCACTGTTCAGTGTTTTCCTGGTGCCTCAGGTGGACGAGCCAGACGCACACAGGAGGATGGATGAAATAGTGTTTGAGCTTTTGTGTATATGTGTGAACACTCACGTACACACTCATGCACAAGTTCAAATGCACCTGGATGCTTGCATGTGTGCTGTGATGGTGTTTGATGGTCGATTCGATTGTTTTGAGCCTTTGAACCCTCTCTCTCTTTCCCAGCGGATTCAGCTGCTGGTCAGTCATTAGACCAACACATTTGTAGCTTCAGTAGAAAAACTACGATGTATTTTAAAGCTTTTTCTCAATGCAAGTGCAGAAGATCATAAGAGCTTCAATCTAAAATCCATTTGAATGATGTGATTCCCATACTGGGAAATGTATTAATGCAACACTGCATACCGTTTTCGTTTTTAATACCATGGTGGTAAATATGGACAGTGTATTTGTTATGATTATATTACTTCTGATCAAAAACAAGCAAGTGCAACAACACAAAACATAGCAGCAGCTAATATTATTTATTAGTCCAACAGCAAGATGTCCAGCTCGGCATCTGTCTTTCTGCCTTTTGTTTCACAAAGCTCTCGCCAACGACTAAAAGTCATTCCCAGATTTACTCTTGAACAGCAGCTTCTTGGTCCTTTTCCCTTCTTAGCTTCCTCTGTCAACGTCCCAACGTTCTGTCTTGTAGTTGCTGTCATTATGTCTATAAAGCCTGCTAAACCCGGTTACATTGCCTGCCTGCCCAGCTTCGGTTAGGCAATTTGCGGTTCAGTATCTTGCCCAAGGACACTTCAGAAATGCAGACATGCGGACATGCAGACTGCAGGAGCCGGGGATTGCACCGCCAATCATCTGATTGGTGGATGACCCACTCTACCGCCTGAGCCACAGCTGCCACTAACAAGCCCCTCATAAGCACATCTAAACTCACCCGCATACCCTCATGTAGGTTTTATATTTAACTTTGTTTCACTGATAGAAAAGAGACAGTTACAACTTTGAAGTCATCTTGTTCTGCCACATCAACGATCAACTAATGTTTTTTCATTTCATCTGATAAATGTTATTAATATCTCTTTATTAACTAACACCTGGCTTCCTGTGATTTGAATATTGTTGAATATCCCTGCATTAGAGGGTCAGGGAGGGGGTCTGGAGCCGATCCCAGCTGACATTGAGAAGGAGGCGGGGGAACAGACATACTTCTAAAAATGAAGTCTTCAAAATGCCAGAAAATATTGGACAATCCGGAGGACATGTTTCTGGCATTCAAGTCACTGGCTTTTAAATAGCTCGACCAACACTCCAAAACAGATGAAATGTGACTTTTCTTAATAAAAAACACAAAGTATTCACATTTTGGAACGTAAGCTCTCACAGGAGAGAGGGATAACTAAAAAAAAAGAAGCTATAACCAACCTCCCATATGTCACAAAAAGTGTAATAAAATGTAAAATGTACTGTCATAACAATATGATAATAAGGTCTTTCCTCACAGTGTCCTCAGAGAGATGATGGGATGCAGTCGTAGCTTTCTCTGCCGAACTGTTTGATGTTAAGGGGATTGTTCAGGTGTCCTGCCAAAGGCTCAGTGTGTTGGGGAGGGGATCTGCCTCTTTTTCCCTCTCCCCCTCACCCCCTTCTCCATTAGTCTGTCATGTCCTGGTATTAAACAGGGATTTGGACGGCAGGAGTGTGTCTGCGGCGTAAGATTTGGCTGTACATGCCCGGCCCTCAGCAGGGGTGAAACCTTCAGCTCTGAGCCCTGGAGGACAAGAGACTGAGAGGAACTTTATTTAACAGACGACAATTTCCTGACAGTCCTCATAGCTGACAAGACAGCAAAAATATAAAAAGAAATGTAGAAGAAGACATTATCTTCCTGGTTATTGTCAGGGATGGAATGAAAAAATATACCCAGGCTATAATGGGTAAAAAAAGAAAAGTTTTTGAGATGTTTTAAACATCTATGTCTTTACTAAAACCATAAAATCCAAATTTGGGTATATGTGTGTAGGTGGAGAAGAGGTTGGACAGGAAAGTGGCACTTACCTTGGATTGATTGGCAGAAGTATCAATCATCAAACATTTCCTTCAAGTTCTAATCTTCTCTTGACTCCACTGTGTCATTATCATCATCATGGGAACCAGAGAGTGGCGATTCAAGTCCATGGACCACAGGATGGAGCGTAAACTGGTAGATGGAGAGGTGCCTGAACTGAACAAAGATGGAGAACATTTGTTGGGTATTTAGTCAGGCAGTAAAAGTAGGTGATTATGCAACTCAGTTCTGACTGCATGGATACACAACTTGTGTAGCAATGCCAACATTGCTACACAAGTTGTGTTTCCCTGCAGTCTGAACTGGACCTTACACCTGCAAAGTTTTTTTTGTTGTTTTCTTTACTAGCCTGAGGTTTATGACTTTCGCTTCAGTTCAAATGAGAAATAGAAATATGCTGCAGTTTGGTGTTTTTAGTCATTCAGCACTGACATAGTGAAAATGGCCTGCAGTACAACCGAACCACCTCCTGCTGTCTGGTGTTTATCTCAGTGTTACTGAGCAGTACATTCAGACATCACCTCACAGTTTGTACTGTACCCCTCCATCTTCATCCTTGATCTGTCTTCCTGTCCATACTCTTCTTTATTCTGTGAGCTTGTTTGCTCCCAGTGGCCCAGTTTTGTTTGTGTGGTTTTCAGTCGAGTGGAGCACAGAACAGTTTGTCTATCTGATCTGATAGCAAGGATAAATCTTTCCTCTGCTGCTCCTAGCGGTAATGCTGCTGCCAGACCAAAACTTTTGATTTCAGAGCCAATACCAGCCAACATGATACCACAGGGATCCAACCAACAAATGATTCTGGAAGAAACAGAAAGTTCTGCCAGGAAAACAACAAAACCACAACAGGTGTTAGGCATTAGCTGCTACTTTGAGGGTTTGATGCACTGCATTGGTCATACGTGTAGATTACGTAAATAAATGGTGTGTTGGTTTTGTGGTTCAGACTGTTGAATCGGAGTCCAGTCTCAAGTCCCCAATCAATCCAAGTGAGCTGCCATAGTCATGTACAAGTCACTAATCTAATGTTTGGGTCATTAAAGTCATGTCTGAGTGTCTGATGTCACCAAGGCCATTACAAAGTCGCCAAAGTCATGTATAACTTCCAAAATTCATGTTCAAGACACTGTTCTAACGTTAAGGTCATCAAAGTAACCAAGGCCATTGCAGAGTTTCCAAAGTCATGGACGAGTTCCTAAAGTCATGAACAAGTCACTAATCTAATGTTTAGGTCATTAAAGTTATATCTGACTCACCAAAGCCCAAGTCACAAGGCCATTGCAGAGTTGATGAGTTCCTAAAGTCATGTTTAAGACATTAATCTAGCGTTCAGGTCATTAAAGTCAATGCTATGCCACCAAAACCATGACTGAGTCGCAAAAGACATTAACAGATCTCCGAGCTTGTGTATGAGTCAGCAAATTTCAAGTTGCAAATCATCCATCCATTCATTTTCTGTAACGGCTTATCCTCATCAGGGTCGCGGGAGCTGGAGCCTATCCCAGCTGGCATTGGGCGAGAGGCGAGGTACACCATGGACAAGTCTAGTTGCAAACCATGTCCAAGTTCTGATCTTTCAAATAATCCAAGCTACATGCCAACACGTTGCTTCTTCATGCACTGGTCAATTTTGAGATTTTGGGCTTTTTAGCTTCCATAACATTCTTCTTTCAGAAGAAGTGAGAAGAAAATGTCCAAAATCCACATTACATGTTTATTTGACTTCACTTTATCTGTTTATGTCTGTAGATTTCACCAAAAGTTAACATTAGATAATGCCTCATTTTCATATTTAAACAATCTATGAGAGGATTTTACTCCGTCTCCCAAAGGCCTGAAGGCCCTCCATAGATGTACAAATATTTTGATTAACATACTGGTATTACATACATGATGCTCATAATGTTTATGATAAATTAAATTATGAAGTTATATTATTATTATTATAATTATATTATGAAATTAACAGGGAGAAAAGCACAAAATAGAGACACAAAACGCTGAAAAACAAGAGGGTGAGCCAAGAGACAAACATGAGTGATAGCAGCTTGGCCTCCAGTTTGCTGAGTTAAGCACTCTGCCTTATTGGAGTGTGTGCGTTAGTGTGTGTGTTTTAGCGAAAGGGAGGGTGGCAGCTCATGCTCAGGAGTCCACAGGGGCATTGTGGGTAGTTCCCTTGCAGGTTTGCCTGGATACAAGCAGTGCAGCACTTCTCTCTTCTTCTCGTCTCACCCTCTAATTTCTTCTCCTCCTTCTGTATCTTTACGTCCAGCTGTGCAAACTGCAAATCGAGTTTATCGAGCTGTAAGTGTCCACCATGTTGTCGGGCTGTGTTTGATGGTTTCATTTGAAAACTACGACCAGATAAGATTGTTTATTAGTGGTAGGTGCAGCAGTACAACCAATCGAGACGAGAAAATGTAGTTCATACTCATCACTTTTCATTTACGCCTTCCTTTTAAAAACTGCGATGCTTCTTGAAGTTATAAATCTTGACATTTTCCTCAATTTTTGATGCTATGTGGGCATTTCTAAGCGTTAATATTTACATTTTATATGGTAGTCTTTGTATTTACTGGTGTTGTCTATTTGTCACTTAGCAGATTCGCAGACCAACACATAATGGATTCACAAGAAACAGTGCATGTATTGGACGTAATACGGAAGACAATTGTTGGTGCATGTGGGCATTTTATGTAATTCAAAAGATAACACTGCACCATAGGTTTAGTATTACGTTGGATGTTGGATGATACTGTCTACTATTTAAACAATAAGATGAACCCTCTCATGGTTTGTTTGGCTGCACTGTAAACAGATACACCAGACAGATGTTTGTTGCCCTCATTGGTGGTTTTAACTGAAACCTCGGACCTGGATTATTAAGATAAACCAGCTGTTAGACCCAGTATCCACCCGTGTCAGGTAAACTTTAAGATTTAAATTTTACAATGTGGACCTTATTTTCTCATGTTATTGTGTCTTAGTGACTAATGGCCACAATAATTCTTGGAAATGGTCCAATATTGAGTGAGAATGCTACAGTCAGCAGTCATGAAATCCTTCGGGTAAATTTGCGTTTGCATGTGTAAACCCACCGGGATGTCAACGTTTGGTTTGTAGAAAGAAACAGGCTAATTTTTGACATAACACTCAATACAATCAGACCTTATTGTTATAGCCAATAGAGCTGCATGAATGCAGGTTTAAGACACTTCAAAGACCAGGAGGCTCTGTCTGCTATACTGTCAGTGGTTCAAACCCACCATAGTCCATTGACAAAAACAGCAGTTTTTCCTCTCTGAACACAGAGGTTGCTGGTTTGGATGTATAGATCACAAATGTCAAACAATAACACAAACAAACTAACAGACTGTAAGAACAGTATATGACAGCTGTGCCAATGCTGATACCATAGTTTGTAAATCCAGGTAACTGTCTGCTGGTTGGTTTACGTTTTTCAGTCCAGCCCATAGAAGACGCACTTTAGCTAAATCCTGCAGAGATACTGGCTGCATGGAGGACTAATGATGGCTGATGTAATGCAGCTGTAACTGATAATGTGACGGCTATGAGAACACATGTCAGTTTTTATAAAAAAAAGACAGATGTTTATGCACCCAAACGAAGCTGCACTTCACCCCTAATCTAGAGACAGTTTCCACTGGTAGAGAAGCCAACGTGTCATGATTTAAAAATGCATCCTAACCCTAACACTGTTACTATTCAGTGTTTCTGCTACAGCAGTCCAATTAATGTGCATTGCACAAGTCAACAACAAGAAATACGAAAACAGCTGGGTGGAAACTCAGCTCATGTTTCTTCTTCCTGCACAGAGGAAGTTATCTTCTGCCTGCAGCTCCTTACAGTCGGCGGTCTGCTTCGCTCCCGCTGTTTGCTTCCAATAAATCAGCCCCTGACGCTCGATGCCTCACAGCTATTTGAACATGATAGCAACCCAATGTACATAGCTTGGTTAAAGTCCAAGTCAGAGGAGAAAGATCTACAGCTCCCATCTCTTGTGTGCTCCCGCGTTTAATATTTTAGTTAACGTTAATCCTTTATTTGAGTTCTGGTTAATTGAGTTGTGTTTTGTGAGCAAAGTGACAGTTTCGTATTATTTGTGGGGCGTTCACGCTCTCTTTGATGTATTCAGAACCAGCACTTTAAAGGAAAGCAAGGAGAGAGGCGGATAATATTCTCTCTCTGTATTTCTTTCATCCTCCTTTCACGCTTCACACATCCTTCTCAGACCATCTGGGTGCTGGCAGGGTACAGCTAACCCTGCTGCCTCTCTGTCCTTATGCCTGACAACATTACACAGCTACAAAACACTTTGCTGTATGATAACGTCAGGAACAAATACTATATGGAAGCTCAAAGGATTTCAGCTAAGCTAACTGCCACAAGACAGCCGTGTGGTTTTTAATCGAATTTTACAGGAGCTCAGATACTGTGCAGAAAATGCACATTGTATATTGCAACAAAAGACATTATGCAGTTGCATTATGGGAAGTGTAGGATCTAGTGTTTCTTGAGGCTTAAAGTCAGAATATCCTGCAGCCTGTGCTACTATGATTTTATACCATGTAGGTTGGTCAGCTGGTACACCACTTTGGTCCAGACTGAAATAGGTATCAACCACTTGTTTTGCGAACTATGTTTTGAGTGGAACTTAATTACTGCCTGGATTATGATTTGTGTTTTTCGGGGGGGGGCGGCTGAAGGAAGTGCTCATACAACTTGTGGGGAATGATGGTGGGTTTACAAAGTTCCAAGCTGGAGTACTAGCTACCATTACAGCAAATCTCTACAGTCTATGCAGCATACAAAGGTATAAGCTAACCCTAACCCCAGTCGAGACAAAGACAAAAATGTGAAAAGAATACTGTGAATCTTCTTGCGAAGCAAATTCAATATTGGTTTACCTCCAATATGTCTAACAAGTTGTTTTTGTAGTTACATGTATGTCTCTCTAAATCAATCACAGTCTTCTCTGCTTCCTACATCTACAGTATTTTATCGACATCATTTAGAGGCGAGGAAGTCAGTTCACATAAATCAAGACTTTTCTGAGAAATACAAGTTGCATTGTTATGACATTTAAATGGCAATTAAAATATGAACTGAATCTTCACACCACAGTTGTGAACTCTCACTCCGCAGTCCTCTTCCTGTATTCAGAGCGAACTAAAAGTCGCTGCTCAGAATCTCGTCTCTGGTCAGCGGATCGCTTGGCTGTCGGCGTGTCACTTCCTCCACCGCAGCAGCGATGACGAGCACCAAATGTCCAACAGGTCTCGGCTTCACGGCTTTAAAACAGACGGATGTGTGACTGGGACTCCGAGTGCTCTGACTCAGGAGCTTCGAATCTGTCTTTCATCCTGTTTCCAGGACTTTTCACGGCGCTGTCCGTCCACAAAGATGCCTTTTAGTGGATTTGAGGAGCTGAGGCCAAAAACCGAAATCAATGACAGTGACCTTCAATGTCTCGTCTCTCCTCCTCAGATCAGAACTCAAATCACATTTATGGACCTTTATCAGAAACGATCAGACGTTATTGGACTTTACTGTTTGAGTGTTTCCCTGGACTGAACGGGACCAGACTGAGCCAACAAGATCCAAACAAGGACAGACCAGAGAGGGATAACGTCAGTGTTGGCAGAGAGATAGAGGACTACTGTAGTGACATTTTGAGACCTCACAACTATCAATCAGTCTGAATGCTCCTGCATGATTTAACCCTTCACTGCCTTCATCTGCTGCTTCTAAACAAAACACTTGCTGAATCTTACACAGAAAGCAACATAAAACTTGTTAATTAGTGAGCTTTAGAAGTGCTGGTAGGTAGATTGTGGTAGATTGTGTGTTGACATAAGTCAGAATGCTGACTACCTTATCTTATTAGCATATTTCTGCTAAGCTAATTAGTTAAACTGGATAAAAAAGAGATTATCAGAATTGTCTGGACAGAGTCAGGAGAAAGACAACATGTTTGGGTGAATTTATATTACAATCAATTAGTGATTATTAATTAATAAAACCTCTCCTCAAAGACTTTAAACAAACAACCAGAAAAACTGTAGTCAGACTCAGGTTCAGGTTCCTGTACCTGTACCATCATTTACAGTCAATATTAACATCCAGCAGAGTAATACACGTCTTTAATAATTAAAAATACAAGAAACATTAAAAATTAGTGACTCTGAGGCCTGAAACTTTTCCTGCAGCTTCATAAATGCTGAATCAAGAAAATAAATTGGAAGTGAGGTCATAAATAAAAGATGCTTCAGTTTCAAACCCATCAGGAGACTCTTCTATGTTAATGTTTTAATAGTTTTTAATTCCTGTTTTTTTGCGTCTCTCCCTTGGTGTCATTTAAGGTGGTTTCATCTGCTCGGCTTGTTGGTACACAAACTCCCACTCCACAGAGGGGATTATGTTTTTTTTGGCCAAGCATGGAGCTGGAGCGTAACGCAGGGAAAATGCTATTATGTAAAATGTGAAGCTTAGTCTGCACTCTGGTACAGTTTGTGCTGGATTTACACACACACACACACACTGTTTGAACAGATCTGCAGCATTTTAAAGGTCATTTCAAACGTTTTGTACATCTACGCAGGAGCGAATCTGCTATCTGATAGATCCACAACCTCATTATGACCTCCAGAACATCGATATTTTCAAACCTTTCAGACACAAACATCATCATGTCGTGAGGTTTAAGAAGTTAAGACTTCATCAATACAAATACTTTAACTTTTTCATATGCAAACTCAAAGAAGAGTCTGTGAGCTGCCAAATCATTGCAAAACAAGGACATCTTTGATGGTTTTTTGGAAGGGACAGTTGAAAATTCTGGTGTTGGATATCAGGCAGAGAGGAGACTAAAATAGGCTGCAAGTATTGACTCTAAAATCTGATACCAAGACCTGCTGAGCAGAGTGAAAGAGACTTATTTCAGCCTTTAATAAACAGATGACAGATCCCTTTAATGAAACAATGTAAAAATGCAGTAGAAACTGTACAAGAAACTGTGTGTTAGAAGATTATGTCCATAACAACTTTTAATGTTTGTTTCTGCTGGTCATTGCTGTAAAAAAACATCCAATCAGAGAGCTTCAGACTGTGTTGCATGCAGCCAGTATCCATCATTGACAGTATAAAGAATGGGCGTAAGCGTGAAGTCACCCCCAGGTTTTTGAAAAGCCATTTTGAAGCTTAAAATCTGTGGCTTGGGCTGCCACCATGTTGGCAGTCCTGCCTCTTCCGCATCCCAGCTAATCTAAAAATGACGTGAGCTGAATGATGCCTGGTTGCTCAAACAAGCCATCTGTAACGGCTCCCACCTGTCAATTATACATAACTTTAAGCCTTAATATAATTTGAACAGGTGAGTTCTATAAAAATTCACCCTCAGTACAGTTGTCAAGAACGGGGAAATTAGCTATAGAGACCAAAACTGTTTTTTGTACCAGGCTGTAAACATGTTTATTTCTGCTATGAAGTTGGACATTTTAACATGGAGGCTTATGGAGCTTCACTCACTTCTGGAGCCAGCCTCAAGTGGACGTTTGAGGAACTGCAGTTCCACATTGGCTTTACTTCACAGCTACGGAGGTTGCGGCTTGGTATCCATCGGATATCAATGATTTGAACAATAATTTAGCCTTTTGGAGGCAAGAACTGATGTTTTGGGGCTTCTGGTGTAGCCAGCGGATATCTGTAAAACGGATATCTTGGCCAAGACTTCCTCTGCAGTCCGTAGCAACTTGATATGCGAGAATGACGACAAAGACACAATTCAGCTAACAAAAAGCAGAATTTACATCAGACATTACTTAATGGGTTCCAACATTGCATTTCAGCCAGTGCCTTCCACCTCTTTTACTCTCCACACAGATTGTTGCAACCAAAGCCTGTTCAAACACGATTGGTCAATACTACTCGGACTACAGACAGAAACCAGAGTGCTTCTATCTACAGATTTTGCCATTATATGCAGATTTATATGTTGATAGAGATTACTGGGCAGCTAATGGTGGAGGGAAGTTAGAAGTCGATCGGCTTTGATCAATATTAGATCCAGCTGTGGGGATTTGTTTATTTAGCTTTCTGACCATGATACAATGATTGTCTTCTGGCTCTTAAAGCTCATGGGTATTGTCCTCACCCTTACCACGTACTTTGTGTATTGGTCGTTGCAGCTTTGTGGTTGTTTCAACACGTCGGTGCCTTTTTACACAAAGCCAGTTCTATGAAGTAATTCCCAGAGACCTTGACTGGCCTGACCTCAACCCCATCCAACACCTTTGGGATGAACTGGAACAGGAAAATCTGCCTGAAACAAGATGAGTGGAGGCTGTGATAGCAGCAGCTTAAAGCCTGTGTTGAACAATCACATAATGTTGAAGTGTCTGTGGTGAAACACTGATGTTTCTGGTTAAAAGTCAACTCCAAATGCAAATGTACAGCGAGAGAAGTACTTTTAGAAGCAGCAGCTCCTCTCATGTGCTTCATGTGCTCAAGTATAACAGTTCTGGCTCTAAAAAACTTGTTTTGTTCTCATAAATCTGCCCTCGTGTGCTCTCAAATCTTGGCACTCGATTCTGATATCACTGGGAGGATTTTTGCAAAATATCAGTGATTTTATGGTTTACCTCACTTAAATGTTTTCTGTTGCATCTGTCTTTAGATTTATCCAGCTTTCCACCAAATTTTGGATCTTGGTTGATCCAATTCAGCCACAAGAACATTAGACTCGTCCAACTCTGGTGATACGTTTACCTCTTTAGTGCCGAAAGCTATTTGGAGGAAATCATCCAGATTAGTATTTTTCCAAAACAGTCTTCTCACTTTTACAAATCCTGTCACCTTTTCCCCTCTGAATCCCTCCTGCTACATCTCCCCGATTTACCTGCTGTAATAATAACCTCCCGCTGAAGTTAAAAACCTTCTGCCTGAGCTCTAATTTCTCTTATTTCTGCCACAACACCTCTTCACTCCCACATAACCACTCAGATATCACGGGAATAGAGGTGTTTTACTGCAGCTCTGCCCCTGTTTAAACCATTTGAATTGTTGCTTTCCATCTGCAAAAAAAAAAAAAATGGAGGCTTATTTTACTTTTGCAGAGGTAAAATATTCTGGATGAGAGCCTCGAATTTAAATGTGGATGTAAATAATAGAAAAGGTGAAGGATAAGCAGGAACGTCTGTGACAGATGCGTCAAGATGGAGGCTATAGATATCCAATGTGGGCTAAAAATAACGCTGCAGGATGGTACCTGTAATTGAAAATGGATGTGGTGGAACAGAACGGATTCTTTTTGTGAGCGTGTCTTTTCCTCTGTTTCAGTTTCACCTCCTATCAGAGGTCCAGAGGGACAAATAAAGAGAAGGAGACGGTTATAGAGAAAGGCAGGGAAATGGTCGGACACATGGACAAAGACAGGATGTGATCATACATCATTTTCTGTGATCTGAATCTTCGTTCATACAACGGTGGAATCGGGATGCCCTTACATTTCTATACCAAATATACTTATACCTGATTATCTGATTATATGAGGCCGATACCAATTGTTTTTTGTTTTGTTTTGTTGTAGCAGCTGGTGCAGCAATAATAAAAACTCAAGTCCTGGAATACCTTGAAAACAGCTCCTTTTTTTAAACAAAGTGCTTGAAAGTCCTTGAAATTCAGATGAAGCACATAATCTTTCTTCATCAAGTCATTATATTTTTTAAATTCAGACTTGTCACTGTCTCTCCCTCAACTTCCTCGTTTTGATAAGCTCATTACTGAAAACTGAATATGCCAGGGAAGTGTAAATTAAATCCATCATGACTGGAAATTGATCTTTCTATTGATTGGCTTTTGATTGCTCTGTTTTGTAACGACTGCTGACTCCTTACTCATCCTAACCGGCTGGCAGGAGTCACAAGTGATCAACAACTGCTAGACCGAAAACAACCCTTACCTGGTCTGTTGTAGGACACCTTCTGGTCTTTGTCATGACATCCATACTTGTAGAAACATTTGGTCTCAACTTGAACCGGAGCATCTGCAGTTTAATTTAATACCCAGTATGTTCTGATCCACTAAAGATAGACGCGACATAAGATTAATAAATCAGGTTTTTGTTAGCTTCGTTGCCATGTTGACTGGAAGGATCCTGCTTTATATCGGCTTCGCATTTACAATATTGGAGAGGTCCAGATACGCTTGTAAACGAACACATCGTGCATCGTTCGGTTTCTGCTATCTGCGACTCAAAAGCATTGATCCTGATTTCCTGATTGCATATTTTAGCCGACATTCAATCAATCTGCACATCCCTAAGGTGGAGCCTCAACATGCAGCTCCTCTAATGGCCTCTAGATGGAGGCTCCATGAAAATTCAGACTGCATTGAAGTAATTTGGAAAACCTCCAACTTCTCTCTGGAAGAATCTGAATCAAAAATATTGAATTGACTTCCTCTAGCGCTCATCTTGAAGCTAATTTTCAAAATGATTCTTTCATTAAAATGATATTAAGAAGTTATTAACCTCAAAACAACCTTCTTAGTCACATTGTAACTCTGGAGACTTGAAGGAAGGGCCTCTAGTTTCTGTCGGAAAGAAATGATTTTAGCTGTTTTGACAGCAGAGAAGTGGATTTATCTGCTAAGTGGTTTGCACTTTGGAAGTTTTGGAAGTCTAAGATGTATTTTAAGATGTAAGGAGGGTATTTATGGAAGCATGTTCACTATATTGACAACTTTTTCCCAGAAGAACTCAACAGACATTATGTCCAAAGCTAACTAAGACTCAGTCCAGTCTGTCCAAGAATGAAGAACTGCTGCTTATCAAATGTCAACATCAGTCTCTATAAATAAACCCTCCAGTTGGAAAGTCATTTCCTGCAGTTACAGTTTACATTTTCGCTCCTACTGAACCTGCAGCGCAGCGTCTTGATTTGGTGACGTACGAGTTGGATTGGCGTTGTTCTCACCTGGACATATGAAGCCAACTCAGGCAGTAAACATTGCAGAGCTCCGAGAAATCCACCCAAACAGGTCTGGTGTGACAGACAGAGTCAGACAGGCAGGTAAACAGAGAATCAGGCTGTCACACTTGACTCTATTTCTGTTAGACTCCCACTGAGAGCCACAGGTCTGCCATGTGAGTCTGTGAGACTGAGAGAGATACGGGTAGAAAGGAAGTATAAATTCTATAGGAACTGAAAAGGAACTAACTTTATTTTGTCAAATAGAACATATTATAGATAATATGTTAAACGCTAAAACAAAAGATAAAAGACGGTAGTTTGTGTGACATCCAAAGCCGTTTTAGCGCCATGTTATAACCATGAGGATGTGTTGGCAGGTTTGTTGCTGCAGGTACAGGTGAGAAGATCAAATATAATCCAGAATATGCTTGACTCAAAGTAATCTACAGGAAATGTGCAGTTAGATGTACTCGACTAGCCAATGCAGCGCATTGCTAGATGACATAAGATTGTGTTAAAAGTTGCCACAAGGCAATGAACTACCCATCCTTGAGACCTTCTGCTGTAATAAAGTCTTGGGATATTTTATTTAAAGTCCCCATGAAGTCAAAATTGATCCTATACACTCCACCTATGCACTAGTGTCTGACCCAGTGATGACAAAAAAGTAATTTCTAGGTATTTTTCGTGGTATTTTAGAGTTTGTCATTTCTTCTTAAACGATTAAAAGGTGTTGATGACTCATCCTGTACTAATTTTACATCAAATGAAATGGAAGTGAGAACGCCTTCTCACTTATGACGCCACCAGAGCTGAATGATTCCTGTTTTATACAGTCTATAAGTGATGACTGAGGGCTGCTCCATGCATCTATGGCCGGGCCTCACTGATTACTGTACAAAAGCACAACTTCATAACTTTATTGAGTGATTTTGGTGAAACTGGATCATATTTTATACAGAATGTATTTGCTGATTTTCCCTCTGATGTCCTCTGTCTGTTCAGCTTCAACTCTCTATGATTTACAGAGTTTCATGAAGGACGGATAGCTTTAGCCTAACTACTTGCTAAAGTAGCTAACTGCTAATTAGCTGCTGCTAACTGAATCTAATGTTAGCGGACAGCCAGCAGCTGGACCGGGATTGAATACATCCTCTGAGACCAACAGGGAATGACGTTACATTATCGAGGTGATTTACAGACTTTCCTGATGGAAGGATTGCTAAATTGCAAACAACTAGCTGTTGTTAGCTCGGTCACCTGTGCAGCTAACTGAACTGACTCAGCTCCGGGATGCCAGGAGCCAAACCCAGCAATAAAACCACCTTAATAGGCTACTGTATTCCCTGCCAGACTGGACACCGCTGATTTTGGAAGTTGTATTCGGTCCCCTCAATCTGGACCTCAATAACAGTACTTCAGTAATGGGACATCCTCTGGTGTAAATCAGCCTGTGGTTGTGTTTGAGTCTTGTCTCAGTGATTTTGTTGTGAGCAGCCTGAAGGCTCCATTAATCTAATTATCAGAGTGGAATCACAGATTGGAGGGATTAGCAGACAGCGGCTTTCTGCTAAAGCAGCTGATTTTGAAGATGTCTGTTAATCTCACTCGTCTGGCGGCTCATTATTTTTATAAATTGACATTTTGCTTCCAGTCAGCAAAAGTAATCCTCATGTTTTATAAGTGAGATAACGTCAGCAGATAACGTAGCACTGCCTTGCTCAGCGACACTTCAGTCGATTCTGTTTCAAGGACAAACACTGCGTCACCCTGCTGTAATGTAGTTTTATCTCCAACCTTTTATTTGACTCTGTAATGGCTCCATTTTCCCCTCAGGGATTAATAACATTCAAACTATTCAGTGGAAGTTATCGATTGACTCTGAGAGGACTGGAGGTAGAGAGAGGAGGACAAAGAGAGTTAAGTGTTTACTTTACTCTTGAATAGAAGCTTTTTTGTTGATGTAACACACCCTGTTATGGTCCTACCAGAGGAGTCAGCAGCAGTGAACATGGTGGACTCGACTGTATCACACTGCTGTACTGTTTTGGTACTGACCAACATGATTATCCAAAAACAATCTGAAATGTGGACTCGTCAGACCACAGCACACTTTTCCACTTTCCTTTAGTCCATCTCGTTTTTTGGATGTTGTTGATATCTGGCTTTCTCTTTGCATGGTGGACTCTTAACTTACAATTGTGGAACTGTGTTTACCAACATTGGTTGTCTGAAGAGTTCCTGATCCCTTGTAGTAATATCTTTTATGCAGTTATGTCGGTTTTTAATGCAATGCTGACTGAGGGGTTGAAGGTTACAGGTATTTGGGCCCTGCTCCTTACATGCAGAGATTTCTCTGGATTCTTTGAGTCTTTTAATGATATTATAGATTGTAGATGGTGAAATCCATGAATTCATTCAAACTTTGTGGTGACAAACGATCTTCTTTTTTGTGCATGTATGTTGGACTGAGTCAGAATAAACTATAATCAGTGTTTGTTCTTGGAAATTAAGTAGGGTGACATGATGTGTCCATGATGCGTTCAATACAGACAATACTTGTTAGTAGATATGATCACCGTTGATTTGGGATTTGTTGACAAGAAGAAAAATACTGGATATCAAAAGATTTCCTGTACAAATGCTGCCAGATTTAGAAACAAATCTCTCAGATTAGCATAATCTGTTTGGTGAAAGTGATTTATGAAGGATCCATAAGGTGTAAAGTCTTTGTAACTCAGCAGTAGGAGTGTTCTCTACAGTATAAACCAGTAGAAAGTAGAAACTCTCTTGCTCTCCAGCTGCAGGGTTTCCCCTGGCCTACTTCTCTGACCCTCGCTCCAGATGATGACGAGCACATGTCGGCGTTTACGCAGCATCAAAGATGCTGGGAGATCTCGGAGGTCTGGAGCAGAGCGATAAGGCGGCAGGAGAGCTCGGGGTCGTCACGCTCAGTCAGAGAGTTTAGTTTGGGATGTTTTTGATTTCATTTTGTTGTTTTCCTCTCCTCTGTCTGCTTCTGCTGGCCTGCTCAGCTATGTGACTGTTTTGTTTTGTAGAAAACGTGATGATATCTTGAAGTAGAGTTGACGCTTTAATAGGCTTGTCTCCCAGCAAAGAGAGGAGGAGACGGATCGATGGATTTTTCTTTTCCCATTCAACTCAGTCACTCCGACTTCCAGCCTTTTATTCATAAATGTGTCGCACCGACTCAATCAAAAAGCCTTTCATGCGTGACATGCAGTAAATGCACAGATTACCCACATAAACACACAGCACATGTTGCCCTGTATGTTTGAACTGTGCTGATCACAATCATTTTACAATTTTTATGTTGATAAATCAACGATAATAAATCGTAAATGTTAACTTGGCTTCAATCCAACAGAAATCTGGATTATTTTTTTATTTAAACCTGAAGTACTTTTGCTTTATTAGTGTTGTTTTTAAGAAACGAATTCATGGCTTTACATCATCCATTGTCTTCATTATCGTCTCTATATTCAGCACTCAAATCAGATTTAATTGTTTCAAAATGGAGCTGCAACATGACTCTAAGGTAAATGTCTGACCTACTTAGCCGATATGTACAAGGACGTACACTGAGGTCGACAGAAAACTGTTAATTAATGGCACCTAAACTGTGTAGTAAACTACAGTTCACAGTCTGTATCGTTACTTCAATATTTTTCTTTAAAACTCCAGCTAAAAACACAACTTTTAAAATGTGTTTAAACTCTGATATATCTCCTGATATTTATTTCATTTGTTACTTTATCTAATTTATCTAGTTTTACTTTTTTTCATCACAACAATTAGCAGTGCCCCCAAAATAACCAAACAAAATCATATATGTTAATTGATACGCATATTTCAGGTTTATATTCAGGTAACTTTTCATTGTACTATCAGTCTGCAAAAGTTCAATGTAGTGTAGAAGGAACCAGCTGAATATGAATATAAGATCTGTTAAATATCCTACATTACATCATACTGTTCAATAAATCTATCAGTGAGTAAATATCAAAAATACTTCCTACTGTTGGAAAAGATCATATTTATCAGTCTTACAGTGACATACCAGGTCAGTGAAATCATATCTGTACAGCTGGAAACACATCTGGGAAATTCAATCCTATTTTCAGCCTCCAGACACAAACACAAGAAATATGCAGTTTTTTAAAATTGTACTGCAAATCACTCGAGTTAAAATCTGAGCTATGTTCACAGACAGTTATTAATAGTACTGTAAGTCAGCTAACGACAGGATGGTCTAAGATTTAAAGGAAAGATCAACCCTAAAACCACCAAATAATTGTTTTAATTGTTCTTGTGTTCATTTTTTGTGCTTTTTCATTCTAGTGGAGACTTGAATAAAGGTAGATACTGTGAAAATATTGGCTGTAGAACAAAAACAAAAAGATTTTCTAGAGCATCCAACATTTAGATTAAGATAACATTAGATTTTTAATATTTGACATGTAAAAAAAACAAACAAGAAAAAACACGAAAAGGAGTAGGAAGAAGTGCAAGTCCTACCCCCTAGACGGGGGCGTAAAGAAACATAAGTCAATTGTCATTTCAGTTGATAAATGGACACTTTCATTAGAAACAATGCAATTTGTTTTCACAAAAATATCTTTTTTCCCCTTTTTTTGTGTGCAAAACTCATTAATAATGAGTAATAATAATAATTATTATGAATAATAATTATTTTACAATGTAACAGTGCAATGTCCATTTTTATGCTGACGACACCATCTCATATGCCAATGCCTTCACTGCAAATCAGGCCTTCTCCTGGTTACAGTTTGGTTTTGACTCTAGACCTCTTTTAGTCAATATAAAGGTCAAGTGGGTAGTGGCATCTAGTGATGTAGTTTCTGATTGTAGCAACCTCTTTTCACCTTGACCTTCCTAGCATGACGGAGAAACTGCAGTGGCTGCGAAATGTGAAAAATGCTAAAGTCCTGATCTAGATGGAGTGTTTAGTTTGTCTGTTCTGAGCTTCTGTAGATGCATGATGGACTCCATGGAAGAGGACCCATAGTGCCTGTAGATATAAAAGGCTCATTCTAAGATAACAAAAACAAAACGATTCCTGTTTCAGGTGATTATACACTACTAAAAACTGTAATTGTTATATTAAATAGAGCCCCGTAAATCTGACACATTGGACCCTTTAAAGCTTGTTTTAAAACTAAATTCCTGATAACATATATGCCCAAATGAATGTCCTGCTGTTTGTCATTAATATATAGCAGACCAGATGTTAAAAAAAATCTTTAATTCATTTGAAACTGACAGTATACAGGATATAACAAGAAAACATGAAGAGCAGCTCTGCATACTGAATCAGCTCATATCTCAACATCTGTTTGTGATTCGAGTCTTTTCCTCTGACAAATCATCAGTCCCCCTCCTTGGTTAAACCCAAGTAACAACTGTATTGTAAACTGTTACATGCACACATTGTCTTGTCATTGTTTCTGCACAGTTACATTGGACACTGTGTGTAAATTAATAGAAAACAGCTGTAAGTATAATGTGGTTGGAAAGGTCGCTTAATCCCCTTTGGAGGACACAAGATCTTGTATTCTTGGGTTTGTGTAGCTTCAGGAGCTTGTTTTATAGACGTGTTGTTCTGGACTTGCAGACTTGATGTTATTACTTGTTCACTTAAGCCAGACATTATTTTAAATGTCCCTCACACTGTGTGACCTCGGCATAATACTTTTAAACACCGCAGCTCTGGATGCACTTTATCTCTTTAAATGATGCTTTTATGTGATGTAAATGTGACTCGATGATTACAGTCGGAGTGGTTTTCCACTCGTTTTTTTTTTATAGTTTAAGATAAATTGTCTCACATTAAATGACATTAGAGTTGATGGAAAGTTTCTCATTAGTAAACTATGGTGACTGCAGAAAGTGATCAGTCACATACAAAAGGTGACCAAAATATTCAGACAGATTTGATCACGCCTTGGTGACACACTTAGCCTTTTATTCTACTGCAACACTACCGCTGATGCTGCCACTACTGCTACTTTTACTTCAACATTACTCCGCCTGCCTCTTAAACTTCCTTCTAGTACTACAATACAACTAAATCCACACTAATTACACTACAGCAGCTGCTAATTATACTACTATGCCTCTACTGCTGGTACCACTCTTGCTGTCACTACAGTACTAGTATCTCTGCTGATGCTGTTGCCAGAGTTGAAGCTTGGAGTTGAGTTGAAGTTGAAACTGAGGCTGGACTTCCTTGTTGAGACTGAAAACAGCAAAAATAGCTTCAGGTACAGGTGAGGTGATCCAGAAAGGCCAGTTTAAGTAGTAGATCCAAGGGTTTGATGGCTTATTAGACACCAAACACTTTTTAATTGATGTCACAAGTTTTATACTCTCAGTGCTGGATCCCATAGTCATTCGTTAAATAAGCTAAGCTAATAGACCTTAAAACTGCATGCAGACACAAAAAGGTCTTGGTACTCTCAAAACTCTTGGTAAACACAAGGAAATAGGCAGTCAGCGCGCCCCAAGTTTGGAGAATCAGACATGAGGACCAGCACTGAATTTTAGACACATCAAAAAAGTCAAAAGGAGGCAAAAGAAATCCTTCAAATCAAGTATACGCTATATTTAGAATAGAGCGCTGTCAGAGTGACCTTTTCAACAAGAGACTGAAGCAGATGTATATCGCTCTCTCCAGAGCCACCAGACTTCATTGACCACTTATGTACCTCCCACAACACAGGAGTCGTATACCGCTTCCTTAATTCACAGCAACTTGTTAGTTTGGATCCATACTAATATGTTAAAACACAGAAGTCACTCAATAAAACACACAAACTAACCGAACAAGGCAGAGAACATAGCTCGATATAAATGCTACAGTTTCCTGTCTGAAAGGTAAAAATATAGTTTGAATAATATATTTTGAGCAGTTCCATCTGCGCTACACTTTCATAATAAATGTTTCCCATTTGTTAGTCATCAATTTTGCATTATCTTTCCAGACCTGTGGCTCTGAACTGTGGTTGGGTTCCTCTGGTTCTGAGCTGTTTTAGTCTGGTTCATAATAATGTACCAGACATTAAGCTTTGATGATGTCCTACATGAACAAGAGTTTTATTTATTTCAGCAAACACAACACACCCACCGCTTACTGATACATCCTGAACTTTACACACTGGACATTTAGCACTAGCGAACAGTAACATCAACCATTAACATTTAACCACTCGAAACAACGTGTTGACGACTGCGTCCAGGAGCCAAAGCGTAGCTACATTGGCCTCATTGTCTTTTAGCCCATCAGTAGCTACACTGTGCTTTTGTTGCATTCATAAAATATGCTCCTACAGTAGCAGAACTAGAGCATGTACTTACTCTTTAAAGGCAGAAACACTGCAGTGTTGACCTGCTACAATAAAAAATTAATAAGATAGCGACAGGCAGGCTCTGTAGAGCCACACAGCTTGAATATTTAATTATTATGCTTCTGCACTGACAGCTGATCTCAGTTGTGTGAAAATCGGCTTTGAAAGGAAAAATGTTGCAGATCAACAGTCAAATAATTGACTTGTAATGTGCTAATGACAGCTTGTAAAGACTTAAAACTGTCTCTGCCTGACAGGAATAAGTAGGCCAGAAGAAGAGATGTGAACATGTTGATGCTCTGGTGCAGCGGCGAGTCCTGATCTTAGTGCATTAGTGCGTTGAAGCGGATGATGCAGAATCCCGTCATGTTGGACTCTGGCCAGCGGCTGCCCTTCCTCTTCTTCACTGTCAACAATTACAGACTTAAAGAAAGGAAAACAAACAGGAGCTCGTCCCTCTGTCCTCTATAAGGAACAGAGAGTGGCCATCTGTCTGCAGGGAAAACAGCATGTTGGGACCCCATGTGGCATTCTGGCATCGAGCACTGTCTGATGACAGCCTCTAATCCACAATAAGGCAAAAATACTTATTTTTCCATTAGATGGTGACGCCGTGGGGCTGGAATGAAAGAGTTTAATTGGTTTTGTTGAGGTTGACAATGAGGGGAAACACTTAAATCCAACCCCCAAGAGGACATGCAAACCCTCTAACCAGTAAAAGATGAAACCATCCCTCCTCCAACCCCGCCTCCCATCCCTCTGTACTTGTATCTGTGTCTGCAGACGTGATATCCCAGCAGGCCGAGGTTTGTCTGACTCAGTCTTTGTGCTCCAGCTAAAAACATCTCGACACACTTTCTCCTTTTCTGGTCACCGACTCTCTTTGCTCTAATCTACTGTACTCTGCCCTGCTGTGGGAATAACCGGGGTTTTTCTTTCCCTCAGCAGGGATGAATAATTTCTTCTGGTAACAGCAGAACTGAAGCTAGAAGCAGACTCCTTGTCAAAGACACTAATGGTTGATTTGATCTGTTATTAAGTGGGAGTTGCATGGTTTTCTGTCTTCATAGTGGATTTTTTTTTTTTAAAGAAATTGAGATGATGCAGTGAAATATCTCTGTAACAATGATCTGACTGGTTGTATGAAGGCAGCTGGCCCTGAAGTCTGTCCATGTTGGCTCATTCGGCCTACATATGGCAGCTCAGACGTGTGAATGTGGAACAGCGTGTTGATGAAATCGAGCGTGTTGATAGTCCTGGATGAGACAAGGTTAAAAACACAGTGGAGGACTGATAGCTACAGGTTACAGCTAGAGGTTTTAATAGTTTATTAACTCTATAAACACACACAGCCTGGCAGTAGTCGAAGAAGTATTCAGATAAACATAGAAATATTTCATAAAGTCCAAAATATGTATCGACTAAATGTAGTCAAGTCTTAAAAGCAGGTGTAAAGTTGACCATCTCAGTTTGGCATGTTATATGCTGTACCAGTAACAAATGCCATTTATTACTGGTACATTTGAGACATTGACTTTCTTTTATAGCTTGTTTTGTTCGACCAACCAAACAAAACCCAAAGAAATTCAATGTACACTGAGATAAAATAGAGAAACGTTCACATTTAAGAAGCTGGAACAAAAGAACATTTAATATTTTTAGCCATGTTAGCAGCTAGTGGCTATATGATGGTGCTGCTTTTTGACTATTGGATGGATTGTCTTGAAATTTGGTTCAGACTTTCATGTTCTACTGGCGAATTGATGATCCCCAAATTTTAACTCTAGCACCACCCTCAGGTCAGATTGTTTGATTCCCAGCACAGAAGCTAAATAATGTACTGCTTAGCCACCTAAAAAATCAACATCAGTCTAATTGTACGCTTTATTTAGAGTATTTTCACTGCTGTACCTTGCCATCAGACAGCCCTTTCCAGGGGAAACTGAAGCTGTTATATCTCTCTCCAGAGCCACCAGACTTCATTGACAAAAACAGAATTTTTACCTCATACAACACAGGAGTTGATGATTTACCTGTTAGTCCGGATGCAAACTAGCGGGTTCAAACACTGCAGTCATACAACACAACAGAATACAATACAAACCAGACCAGCAGCTCCTGTGTTCTATGAAGTAAAGTTATGTTTTTTGAGTCTGGTGGCTTTGAAGAGAGCACAGATCAATGCAACTGCTTCAGTTTCCTGTTGGAAAGGGCCGCCTAACGTCAATTTAGGTTTGCCTTTTGTTATGTGGCTAAAATATTCAGTTTATTGTTGCTTAGCTTCATGTTGGTCCTCCTGTCTGCTTCTTAGTACACTTCAAATAACCCAAACTATTCCTTTAACTGTTGTTTATGAGACACATTTCTGTGGTTTCACTTCACTTAACTCTATGAAAGAAGCATTATAAATGTGGTTTTGAATCTGTCTCCACAAAGTATTAAGTTAATATTTGAAGATGAAACAGGCTAATATGGACTTCCAGTTAAGTCTCTCACTGTGGATGAATAAGCAGAACAAAGGCTGATTTAAGACCGATATTGTAATCTTTTGAGCGGTTCCTCCCACTCAGCGAGCCACTCTCTTGCTAAACGATCCACCCACTTTTACTCTTGGAGTCAGTGCAGCTAATTTCCAGATTTCCTTTCGGACTGTGCCAGTGCTGTTGCTTTCATTTCTGAAGTGCACAATAACACTTCTTGGCAGCTCGACAAAGGAAAGTCAGAATGAAATCAGAGTCACTGTGATGACTGTGTTCTTCTCGGCATAGCAGAGTCATCTTCTCTCTTTTCTGGAGCTGCAGTTTAATTAGGACAGCGTCAGTTTTTTACACATTATCTAGCTTTTTATAAAGCTGTTTGCTTGATGCTTCACAGTTCAGTTTCCAGCGTGCCTGCATGTTCAGCATGAGAGGATGGTTTTAAATTCAAGTCAGTACGACTTGTTAAATATATAGTGGTGAAGACTTTTCTTCTTAGTTACCCTATGATTGCCATCAGAACTGTGCTACTTAATGGTTTTGCCATATTTAGTTTAGAGGAAAAGTACCTCTCTCATGTTTACTGCCAGTTCAGTTTACTACCTACTTACTACTACTAGATTAAAACACATTAGCACTTATGCTTCAAGAGACCACAATCGACTTTCACCAAGTGCTTTTAGCACCTGAATAGAACAATAAAAACTATCAACATGCCGTAGCTGCCATGTGAAAATACAGTAGGTTGACAGCGAGTCCTCAGTTTTAAGGCTACAATCAGTTTGCAGGTACATTTGATTAAATAGTTTCTTCAATATATTGATAGAAAACTGATGATGGTAAACATGTAGTCACAAAGACAACAGGGTTATCTTTAGCTATTAAAACTACTTGTTTAGCTTTAGTCAGAATGTATTTTCTGTTTATTTTTTATTAAATTACTAGTATATTAATGTAGTTTTTGGACACAGGAGGACTAATATAACATGTTGTATGATGGACCAGGGAGTGTTAGCTGAGTAACACATGCTAACATTAGCTGGCCAGTGGAGCGTCATGCATTCACATAAACCATTCATAAGCCAATATGTAATCCAATATTTCTCATTCATCAGCCACCTTTCAAACGCCGCCTCCTGTAATGTGATTGGTCAGTTTGTTTGAGATGACATTGGTCAGACTCTCTGAATGATCAGTGATGGCTGAAAAAAAGAAAAGACTGTAGCATCCGTCAGGTCTGCAGGCTGCAGGCTGCAGGCTCTCTGAATGAATTAATAAGAGTTTTAAAAAACTGCTGCTTCTCTGTAAAAGATGCCAACTGGACTGAACACACATTTAAACGCTGACTCCGTCATATTGAGTCTGTGTTTGAGAACAATCGTTTGCTGTTAATGAGATGAAGAGCCGACGATCGCTGCTTCATGACACACTTCATTTTACTTGATGAGTAGAATTACAAAGTCTCTGTCATGGACTTTAATTATCCTGGTGGTTCGGTCGGGGGATTTCTGTCCATTCGAATTTTAATTAATTAAATTCTGTATCGTTTTCTGGAATTTGGCCAAATGGAAGCACACTGCTTTCATGGCAGGATTAATGATTTCTTGTAATTAGTAGTAGTTAACTTAGCTTATCTTGTTACTATGAGAAAACTCTAAATTAGGATATTCTGATGTTATTTATGACACATAACAACACCTCACGTTAAGCTAAAACTCTGTGTGTCCCTTTTTAACCAGCCGGACTGCCACAATGATCGACAACCATAACATTATTTGCACAAATGTTAAATGGACTGTACTTATATTCCGACTTTCTACTCTTCTGCACACTCAAGCCACTTTTACATTACATATTTCATTGACACATTCATACACTGGCTGCCATGCAAGGTGCCAACTGTTCATCAGTTTGGGAGATCATTCACACACCGATGGTGCCACCTTTCATGAGCAACTCAATATCTTATCAACACTTCGACATGCAGACTGGAGCAGCCAGGGGTCGAACCACCGATCATCCGATCTACCTCCTGAGCACCAACACAACAGCTCCTTCACCTAGAAACTGCAGATAGGATGTGTCGAATATAACAATAATTAAGTCACAATTACAACAAAGATTCAATTATTTCCACAGAAGACACACAAGCCCACCAGACTTTGTTAACTTAACTCAGATTTGGTAGTTTTTTTTATTGGTTTATGTGTTTCTAAATATGTAAACATGCTATGTAGTTAAATTGTTTCTTTTCTCTTTGTCTTTCTTTTCGAACTTTCTCCCTCTTTATACTGCTTCACCTGACTTCAAGAGCACATCAAAACACTAGAAATGACACTACTATCTACTGCGCCATGTTTTGAAGCTCTGAACAGACTACTGGGGAAGTTCATGTTCACTGTTGCCTCATTGTCTGAAAGTGAAACTATTTGAATCAGTTTAAATAAATATATGTGAAGTACTTGCTTACTGAAAGTCAGCTGTGTCTTGAACACTCCATTATAACGTATAATAATGTTTTGCGCGAGTACAATGCTGTGTCTTGTTTTGGTTTCTTTAAATTAACTAATCTTCTCTTCTCTCTTTTCTTTTCC
The DNA here is from genome assembly GCA_946959425.1 of Argyrosomus regius. Lineage (NCBI taxonomy): Eukaryota > Metazoa > Chordata > Actinopteri > Sciaenidae > Argyrosomus > Argyrosomus regius. The sequence continues at coordinate 13,324,845 of OX336896.1, read as the reverse complement.
ATGTTTGAACCTCTTCCTGTGCTGATGCTGTTTGATCCTATCAGGTAAGAAATTGTATTAATTTGTACAAAAACACACAGAAACGTCACACAGTTGGTGAAGATGTGAGAGGCTCAGTGTCCTGTATGTTTTTTGGGTGGAGCTGAGTTGAACCTTATCGCTCTCCCAGCTGAAGATTACATCTGAAGGTCTTTGAAGTGCGCTGAATTCCAGTGAAAGCTGAGGGTGTGGGGTTATTTGGAAATGTTCGGATGGATGATTTCAGGAGGTCTTAATCAGGTTTCACTCATGTTTCTGCTGTGTGATGGAGAAATGTTATGTAACTGAATTATTTTGAAGCAAAGACACCCTGACACACATCTCAAGTTATTTACAACCTTTGTTGCTTAAAAATGTTGAAATGTAAAGTGCAATCAATGTGACAGGATAAGAGCACAGTGAACAATTAGAAGAAAACATTGAATCTGTCAAAAAAGAAGACAATTAAGTATTAAAGATTGTTCAAAATTTCAGCAAATTGTATAAAAAGTTCCTAAAACTTTTCATCATCATCTCTGATGAAATATTCACAGGAAATAATCTGCTCAAAATGAATCCAAATTTGCGTTCACTGTTTTAGTTTATTGTTCAGTTTATCAGTTGTTCAGTTCTGTTATTTAATATTATATGAAATATTCATGAAATATGTCACTTAGTCAGTTTACTCCATGATAGGAAAGGCCCCTTTAGAGAGGCGTACCTAATCAACTGTTAACTGAGTGTGTAATTAAAGCTTGATCACATTCACATGTCAAGTGTTCCGACTGTCCCGGTTACATAATTAGAAATTTGCCCAAAACAAATGAGATCAGCTCATCTCTAGATGTGAACACACTGGTGAACACTGAAGAAAATATTTTGCCACTCAACGTGTTCTGTCTGCACGATCAATGAGGTTGTTTGGCACCGTTGCATGCTGGGATGGAGCGATGGTTCAGTCTTTGACCTTTCCTCCATCTCCCATCAGCCCGTTTCTTTCACGCCTTGGCTTTAACTCACCGTGGAGGCTGCAGAAGTTCTAGAAATCTCCTGCTGTGTTCTGCTCTGTGATATTTATTTGTTTGCAGCTTGTGTCCGTCCTGCAGCGTTTTTAAGGGTCCAACTCTCCCGCAGGGCTGGTTATTAAACCTCAGCTCCGTTCACCAGTATCGACCAGGAGACAACACCTCCAGCCGTTCTCCGATTCTGTGGCTTTAGAAGCAGCAGGAGTGTATATTAACTCTGTGAGGAGCCAGTACTTAAAGGTCCAGTCTGCGACCCTGTTGGGAACACTGGAAGACACATTTAATAAAATGGATGGAGACAAAGAGAGGCCGACTGTCATAGCAAAATACAGCCAGAGACGTTTGAATTGAACAAACCCAACAAAGGGAGGCAACCAAACTCAAACCTTTGGATTGATACCATTTGTTACACAGATTGGTGATTGGATGGTGTGTGCTTCTCTTGTGTAAATGGCTCAGAAATCTCCTTATTGTGAATATCCATAGGAAAGCCATCTATCAGCTGAACGCCCTCGGTCTCTAGTTTGTGGTTGTACAGTTTCATGAGGCTGTGATTATCCTCTGGGTCACAATAGGTCATTTTATACAGTGAGGTCACAGGTAATATCATCACACATTAATACAACTGGGCTCATTGAATCCACAAGAATCTCAGCGTTACAGTCAGTCAGTTTACGCAAGTCCAAAACTGTTTAGGCACCCCAGTATGCAGAAATATTCAGAAACACAAAAAAATGTATACTGCATGCAAAAATCTGCATGGACTTTGCCCAAAATTGCATTGGATTAGCACAAAGTAGGCATGTGTCTAAAGGAGGGTTTCATGGGTACCCATAGAACCTGTCAAGGGACTGTCCATGCCAGTTTTTCTGTCGCTAAAATTTAGTCCAACTTTGAAGCATAATTTAACCCCCTTCCTAACAAGCTGGTATGACTGGTACCAATAGATGCTGCAGATCTTTAAGTTTCATATGATATGAGTACATATAGTCCGCTACTAGACTGTAATCTTTATAATATTATTTTCAGAGACCCAACAGTTCCCACCACTAGCAATCACTTGGCGACGATGGCGAGGGAAAACTTCCTTTTAACATGCAGAAACCTCGAGCAGAACCGAGCCCATTGGTGGGCAGCCATCCACTACGACCAGTTAAAGAGAGACAGATTAAGTTGTACAGCAGCAATAATAATAATGATAACTATAATTATAAAAGAAAATGTGTTGTAATAATAATAAAAATAGTATTTGTAGTGGACGTCACTCGTCAGTCAACAGCAGCAGGCTCGACCAATCGCTGTTTGAGGTATACACCTGAGAAACTTTGCAGACAAATGCACGTCAGATTTTACATTTAAATAATAACTCAATCTGTCAACAAAAAGCCAATTCAGAAATTTACATAAGACATAAAAAGGCAGAAGATATTGAACACAAAGTCACATAAATTGTGATGAATAAAAAAAAATTTAATGGACAAAAGCGCAAAAGGAGGCAAAGAAGAAAAGATCATAGGAGACTGATGTTTTCCTCTTGATATTATTTATATGAGTAAAACTATTAACTTGTCATCAGCCTGTCAGCATTTTTCCAAATGTTGTATATCTCCTGATAGAATTTAAATGTATTTCACAGCTCACAGCGTTCATCCAGCAGGCCTTTTAATCAAATGACGGCTTCCAATTCATAGAAAGGAGGAGACACAGATGTCCTCTGTTGTTTTTCTCCTCCGGGCAGCAGCAGCAGTACCAGGCGTTTAAGTCGAGCCATAAACAAAGTTAACTCAGTTAAAAGGCAGGCCTGTATTGACAGAGTCGATCAATAACCTGCACTCAGCCGTGGAGGCAGGGAGAGAAATGTCATTGCTGTTGTTAATATGTGCAAATTTCAGCTGTTTAAAGAAGAAAACAGACAGTCTGTCTCTTAAGAATCAACAAAAACATCTGAAACATAAAGTCAGAGACACATTGAAAGCCTGAATATACCCTTCATTTTTAAGCATTTTGTGTGTCCATGGTCATTGTGTAAAAACTGACCTGAGCATCAAATATCGATTAATACACTGCTGAGTCCCTAAGTCCCTGCTAGTCCCCCAAAAAAATGCAGATTTCCTCCTCTGAGTGATGTTTGATAAAAACTACAGTGAGCAACTGTTTTAGGAAATTAATGAAGCTTTTGTGATCACTTTTTTCTAGATTTACCAAGCAGTAACCTGTGAAATGAAACCAGTGTGGAAGTGTCAAAAACTGCATTTCCTCAAACGTCCACTTGAGGCTGGCTACAAAACGCCAAATCTCCATAAGCCCCCATGTTAAAATGTCCAACTTCACAGCAGAAAAAACATGTTAACAGCCTGGTACAAAAAACATTTTTGGTCTCTATAGCTAATTTCCCCGTTCATGATAACTGTACTGAGGGTGAATTTTTTCCACCGATGATCCACATCTATGCCGATTTTTAGATGGGAGGTGGAAGAGGCAGGACTACCAAGATGGTCGACAGCCAGAGCTTCACAACCTGTGGGTGGATGTCCATTCTTTATACAGTCATTGGTTGGAACTAATGGACTTGGCGCTGAGAGAAAGTATTAAGAGACGGACAACCAGCCCACTAAAGTACCCTTTGTGAAACTGGGAGCCTCGATCTGTCAGTATAGATGTCGTAAATAGGTTCACAGGAAATTTAGTGGTTGGGATTAGACAGAAAGAAGTCGTGATATGTGTTCTAGAAAAAGAAAAAAGGGCTAAGAAGAGTTTGTGAAAAGGAGGTGCAGTGATGAAAAGAGAAAAGAGGAGTGATGGAGGAGGAAAAAGAGTGCAGCATGTGGACATGAAAGCTCTCCACCTGTACAAAAGCTTTTAACTCCAGCTGGGGGCCTTGCCTGCCTCGGCGTCTGGTCCTGTGCTCTGTGCTGCTGAACAGAGGAAATGGACTCCAACACCAGCAGCAGGTTTCAGCCAACATCACTGCGAAAAAAAAAGCCTCTTTTCATTCACCCCTCAGCCTGCGTCATAGAAACTGGACTGCAGCTGAGTCTGAAAGAGAGAGAAAAGGTTCACATGGAGCCACAAAGTTCAGACTGAATGTTTTTACACCTCTGTTGGTTAACTAGTCATCAAACTCAAGTACTGGATTAAAGACGGAAAGACTTTGCTGTTTTTCTTCCATGTGTTGTCCCTTCTTTGTTTTCACATAATATTTGTGTTAATGTTTGCTGACTACTGTTTCGTAGAGGTTTTATATTGTTCTAACTGATCAGGAATGACCAACATATCCATCGAATCTACCTGATAGTGATCGGTGGATTCAGTTTTTTCACATCGGTTGTAGAAATATGTTGATTTCAGAGCTTTTGCAAAGTTGACTTACAACAACGTTCACAACTGCGTCCAACTCATCTATGCTTGGTGTAGTGACTGTCTATACTCACTTTGTAGGTGATGCGGTGTTCCTGATGCGTTTTCCATCAAAACAAGTATCGCACTTTCAGATGGTTTTCCTTTGGGCGAGGTTCCCATTTATTGAATAGTTACATCGATACTTTTACTTCCATTTCTTGTCTTGTTTTGTCTGGTTGTATATTCCCATCACCTACAAACCTAGACTAACCTGATCTACTTAAAACACCTCATGTAATTAGTAAACAGAAAGAACAAAACTCTCCCTAGTGGTTAAATTGAAAAAAATTACACACAAGTCCGGCTCCTACACTTTGTAGTTTTGTTGCCTTTTTTTCAGGCCCTGACATAACATCCTCGTTCAGCGCTGGCTACCGGGGATGAAAGGCTAATCCTGGCTAGTTTGGTTTGTTGTTTAAACAGTTACCGAAAACGTGAACAGAGCATCGGCTCAAGACTGGATGTATGATCAACATTTTATTTTAAGCTAGGCTACAAAGTTAGGAAAGCTATGCTAATTTAGCTAACTTTAGCTATCTGGATCATCAGGAAGGGTTTTACTGTGCAGGCTGGGAGGCCTGTGAGGAGGGTGTTACAGTAATCGAGTCGTGAGATGACCACAGCCTGTATCAGGATTTGGGTAGCATATTGAGTCAGTCCCTGTTGTTTCTCAGTTCTGTATTTTTGTTGGTATGGTGTACTTACTTAATCTTGTTTCATCAGCCGCCTACTCTTACTTACCACCATCGTTTGGGTCCACTTCTTGAACCAAAGTGACAATGTGATGATGTGGCAAACATGGAAACTATCGAAAATAGCACAAAGAAAGCTTAATCAAATATTAAAACTGAGAAATTTGATTGTTTTTGTACAATGATATGCCCATTTTGGAGCAGACTCATGCCATGACAAGTGTTTGAAAATGCTAATGTTGACCTGCTGGATTTCAAGGTAATTATATCTAATCAAGATATTTTTGTTTTCTAGTATCTTTATAAAGTAGTGATTTTATAATTACTCTGTCATGCCCTTTCTGTTTTCTGTTCTGCAGAAATAATCAGATATTCTGTTGAATTTTGCCCTCTGGGATACATGTAGGCGGGATACTGCACAATAGCTTAGATGCTAAATTACTTAATGAGAATAAATGGTGTTTAAAACCCTGCTGTGAATCCATTTGAATGACAATATACATCAAAGGACTTTCAAATCGAGTAAATCCACTCCAAGAGGAAAAATAAACGAGCTGGAGAGGGAAGCAAAATGTGTGTCAGCAAGTTGTTCCACTAAATATTCATGCTGAATCCGCCATGTTTTACAAAAAAACAGCAGGTGGTCGAGTATCTGCCTGTAAACCCGCTGAAGGGTTTCACTTCCTTCCTCTGTCTCATTGCTGTTCATGTTTACTATCAGCCATATGTGAAGCTGTGGCTTTCTGTATCTGTCAGAGGAATACGATGCTGCGGGAAACCTTCAATGAATTATTCCCATGATTACATAACATACAGAAAGTCTTTTGAGAAACACCATTTTTAGCTCCCGCTGACTCCATTCGCCTTATTCCTTCTCCTTCGCTCTCTCGTGAGCGATGACTTTCATGTCAGGCTGAATATTCAAACAGGCTCTCTCCACCATCCCCCTCCATGATCATCAGGCTGCCAGCAGCCAGTGTCAGCAGCAGAATGATGCATCTATTTCAAGCACGGATCAGCCTGAACAAGGATGACGCTGCTCAGACATCTGTTTGTTTTGTTTTTTTTTGGGTTTTTTTAGAAGCGAATATATTTATATTTTGGCTGTTTTCGGCAGCATCGTGTTTCACACTCAATATCATATATGTTTGTAGTTACATGTTACAATAATCCCCCCATAGAGATCCTGGTATCTCTCACATTTCTAGAAAACAAATATTACTGATTACTGTATGCATTTTCTTTGATATTGTTTTTTTAGTGTTTATCGCCATAAGGAAACAATTAGTGAAACAAAAATGTAGTTTTTAAGTAAAAGTAGCATTCAGCTGAGCTTATAACAGATCATATTGGCATATGCATAATAATAATCAATCATAAGATACAGTATGTTTGAGAAAACGTTCAAAAATTCAATTAATTACAGAATAAGGTGGATTTGGCCTCAAAAAATCGACACAATCAATCAAAACATGATGAATCAGCCCTGATCCCTATCCTGATTGGCTCCAGACATCTCTAGCTAAAATTAAATTACAGAATTATTACAGAAATTACAGAAATATTAACTATTGAGTACTGAGTAAGATAAACCTCTGAAGTTCTACCACAAGTAATTGGAACAACAACATCCAGAGAACAACTCAACAATGACACCATTGGCACCATTTATGGTTCACTGCTGAGTCGTCTACTGAAGCCACAGTTTGATGAGCATATGATTAATCCTCCTGTAGCTATTTAACACTAGAAGGTGGGTCATTCACAGCATTGGTCATGATTCAGAATTTCCAGGAAACCAGTTTAAATCAGCGAACCACAGATGGTTCCTCTGGGAGAGACGCAGCACTGGCAAAAATACTAACTAGGACCAGTCACTAATCCAGATCCGGCGCTTTTTTAAGGCATTTGTCACTCTACATGAGCTGCGTAAATCTAAAATATCTCCAATATAAACTGTTAGTGACCTTAAATACAAAATGTACAACTATGTAAAACATTAATAAGACAAATACAGACTCACACCTCAGGGCAGAGAGGCTGAACCCCCAACTGAGTTCAGTAATTGGAGAGTGGGTGAAGCAGGTGGCGCTGCCCGTTTTCTTTGACAGTGTGTGTTTGTGTGTGTGTTTGTGTGTGAGACAGCCTCTTCGGTGGGCAGCATGTCAGAGTGCCTCTGTTCTCTGGCCGTTAATTACAGCTCTTCACCGTCTGCGTCACTTCGGGACAACAACCCAGCGAGATGACGGGCGACCACAGCTCGCCCCGTGTCTTCCTGCTGTCTGAGGTGGGGAACGAGATTGGATTTCTTTTTTTGATGGCCATCACTGTCTTGTTGTAATCTAACATGATGGCTGTACAGACTTGCTAACATTTGTGTGCCCAGAATAGTAGGCTAAAAAAACATGTTTTGACGCTAGGATTTGGGTTCAGCCATTTTGTCAGCTACTGTACGAAAAACAGTTCAAACAGATGGCGAAGTCACGGATATTGATTGGTGTTTACAGTAGCCAGTAGCAAATGTCCGCTATCTATTGGAGGTAGCACTGTTATGTAGTGTCAGCGTCTACCTTCCTGTGAAAACAGCTGGACCTGGGACCAAACACAACCTCCGAAACTAGCGACGGCCAGTCTGACCTCTTCAGGGAATACAGTAGCCTACTTGCCGGGTTTGACTCCTGGCATCCCGCGGCTGAGTCACTTTGGTTAGCTCCACAGTTGACCGAGCTAACAACAGTTAGCTGTTTGTTGGTCAAATCACTCCGCTGATTGCCATGGCTCACAAATGTTCCACCCAAACAAGTTTCCCCTCCGACACAATATTTTGCAGGGGCACCTTCGCTGCATTCTGGGCTTAGCGCCGACCAAGACGATTGTGATCAGGTTAAAGAAATTCAAACCAAAAGCCAATATGATAATGGGTACAACCAGACATTTCTCCAGTGCTGCCACGATGCTAAAATGTTGCCTCCAGCTATATAAGAGTAGACTGGAACAACCCTTAGCACTCAAGTAGCTACAGCTGCATGTCAACGTTAACGTTTTTGAGTAACGTTTGATAAAAACCCATCTGTTTCAGGGTACTCCTGAAACTTTTCCATGGTTTATTTAACTTACCCAATAGTGCCCCAACTTCACTCAATTGGGAACTGTGTCGAGTTTCAAAACAGTGAACTGCAAAGACATTTAGGGATTAAGAGGACTCTGTAACAAAGTGTTGTTGGAGAGGAAATATTTGAAGACAAAATATAAAGAACTTTACTATTAAATCGCCAAACTGACACCAACACATTAGTTCAGATGGATCCAAATCTTTACATTTGTTGATAATTGTTGATAATAATGATTATGTTCGTATTGAAAATCTCACATACATGTCCACAAAGACAGAATGAGAGCACGAAGGAAGAAAAGAAAAAGGTGTTACGACACAACAGAGAATGTCAAGCATGTAAAAAAAATCCCTCCATTATTCATCCCACCTCTTCTTTTTCCATATGTAGCTACCTCCCCCACGTTCATACACTCTCTCACACACAAACACACATTCATCATCCATGCGCTCATGCAGAGCAGCTGTATTCATCCTCCAGACACATGTGTAGGTTCACTTTGGACAGATGCTGCTACTCATCTCAGAGCCACTTAAACGAGAACAACACTGTTTTATTATTGTCCAGCTGCTAAAACACTGATTCATCTGCAGCTCTTCATATCAATAACATGTTAGACCACCAACTCTGAGTCAGTCGGCCGACTGGTCTGTCATCAGGGACTTGACTTGACTTGTGGGAAATGAGGGGAGTTTGTGATTACTGGAAAACAATGCTCAATCTCTCACATACAATTTCATCAAAATAATACTGTTCACAAATACGATTCCTACTTTAGTGTATAAGACATTATGATAATAGTATCTTTTCAGTACTTCTCAAGCAATCTAAAGGATGAACTTTTAGAGAAAATGTCCCTTCTATCTGATCCAATGAATAAAATTCATCTTTAGAAGGTGGACCTTTGGTAGATGTCATATCTTTTGTGTTTGGGGGTGGGGTCAGCCCTACAGTTGATGGTGATAATGTGTGTGCGCACTAAATTCCCATTATATATATATGTGTGTGTGTGTGTGTGTGTGTGTGTGTGTCTGGGCTCCAGTTGCTCCCAGGAGCATGACATCATTTCACTGGGTGGTTTTACAGAAGGAGGGTGGAGACATCTTTAATGTAGAAAGTTCATGTCAGCCACAGCTAGATACTTTATGATGAACCGATGGAGATCTGTTGATAACAGAAAACACAGACCTGATTCAATTTCTGCAGGTTCGTTCAGTAACATTTTCAATCAAAGGAATCAGATTTGTTTCCAAACTGAAGTGACGTCATGATCAGTATTTCAACACATCTCCTCTGCCATGATGTCCATCAGGCCCGGTTACTTTGTTCGCTTGCCCAGCTCCAGTTCTAGCACAATATCGGCTCTACTACCCGTCAACATTTGCCCATGCCCTTGGCCTGAAAACCTCAAATATTGCAAATATTAATGCTCCCCAGCAGTCCAGGCTGCACGGCTAACAAACTGAGCTAATATTACCTAACAGCAGCTACAGTTTACAGCAGTTTACTTTACTGTCCATCAGTGTTGTAGTCAAGACCAACTAAACCAACTAAGACTTTGAGGGGTTGACACCCAGTCAAGACCAAGATCAAGGTATTGCTAGACTGAGTCAAGACCAAGACCAGACAGTATATAGCCTACTTGGGTAGCTAATATTCATGTAAACTTTTGGGGTGAAGCGTTGTTGCGACATTGCGTCGCCTCATTAAACATTGCCTAGCAGCATTTACAAACTGCTGTGTGTTCTTTCGGATGCTGTTTTGCAGTTTAGAAAAAAACAAATTTTATTCCAGAAGATTTGGCTCATGTCTCCTACCAGACAGTTAACAAATAAATCAGACAATGCACAGGCAATTAACTGACATAGCCGACGATTTGGTCTTGACCAGTCTGGAACTAAATTCGAGAGTCCTCTTTGTCTGAGACTTTGTCTGGACAATGGAGAAAGTGGTCTTGAGCCCAGTCTCAAAACCAAGAACAATCTTGAGTACTACAACACTGCTGTCCATCAGGAAACTATGTAAATCACAGAGCAACTGGAGGACATCAAAGGGAAAACCAGAAAACATTTTCTCTATAAAGTTTCACCAAAATCAGTGAAATAGATGGTGATATGTGACGTAAAGTGTTACGTACTTCTCGCGGGTGATTGTACCTGAAGCACACCATTCACCTGATTACACCAACAGACCGACATAGCTGGATCCATGCCATATAAAAATGAACAAAGACAACATAAGAAAAAGCAACCTTTCAAGTGCAAATGTGCTCTGGTTCTGCTTTTCTATAAATAACATTGTCCTCAGTGGAGCTCTTGCGTCACATAACATAATCATGTTTTTCAGCAGTTTATCCATTTGACCAAGAAAACCGTTTTTGTGGAGAAACTCTGGGGGAATCAAATGTCCTGTATGTCACGGCTCCAGTTAAATATGCGTAACATCTACAGTATGTTAAATATGTTTATTCAAATGTATTTTAATTGGCTCTTTCCGCTGCAGTGTGTGAATGTGTCCAGCCACATGTCATCTGACCTACTTCAAATTCACCATCAGTGTGTGCTCTATATGTGTGTGTGTGTGTGTGTGGTTATTTATGTGTGTTTGTGCGTATGATGTTGTGATGTGTGGGTCACTTTGGCACGTCGCCGCCCGTCCTCGCATTCACACCGGAAATTAGATGAAGGGAGAAAAGAGGGGAGGACGAGGGAGGGGGAGGCGGAGCGAGCAGGAGATGGAGATGTAGCGAGGCAGGAAAATGGAGTGTGTGTGTGTTTTAAATAAAGGGAGAGAGAGAATGAAAAGGAGGCAGAGAGACATAGGGTAGCAATTAGAGAGAGGAGAGAGAGGGAGGCAGGATGAAAGGCTTCGTTGGCCGACAGCCCACAATGACCAACCACCAGAGACTGTTCAATCACAAGGGGTCTGTGTGTAGACCAGTCTGTACTACACAAACGTCTCTGTTTGAGGCTACTACACAACCAGATGAGCCCGCAGCATCTGAATGAACAGAGACACGGTTATAAAGATAAAAGTGAAAAAGTCCAAACTCAACACTGAATATATCTACTAACAAATATTGTGCGTATCATCAGCCTGATATATATTCTTCCTCTGTGCCATAGAGCTCCACTGTTGTGCAGAAATGCATCAATGGGCCACACTGTTGCACTGAGAGACATGTTCCTTCATTACCATGAACACACACATTGTAGTTTATTTGGACTCAATCCCACATACACCATCCTGCTGCCAGAAATACCCCCTAGAACATTGGTTGTGGGGGTCGCAAGATGATAAACAGAAAAACTATTTTTGTTACACCAAATTCATCCACTTTTCTTATAATCTTACAACAAGACAACTGGAAGACACAAAATTAGGTATGTCCAAGCAGTAACCTCCATGGTTGTGAAATGAAGCCAAAAACTGCAGTTCCTCAAACATCCACTTGAGGTTCAAAAATGGTTTTGGTCTCTATAGCTAATTTCCTCTTTCATACAACTGTACTGAGTCTGGAAGATTTAAGTCTTCAATAGGAAACAATGGGCTTGGAACTGAAACCTGATTTGCTGATAGTAACTAGCTTTATCATTTAAAAGTTGAGAATATGAGCAAATATGAAAGAGTAATGAGTAAATCAGAAAGAGAAAGAACATGCAACATTTTCACTCATTAGCAAAGAATGAAGGGATAATGGAAGTGTGGAAACATGAAGAACTTCGTCTTTGAAAGAAAGCCACCCAGACAATTGTGGTGATGACTCATTCGAGGGGGAATTAGCAGGGTTTCTCACAATAATACTTATGAGAACAATAGCAGGAACAACAGTACAATTAATTATAGTCATGATAATAATCATATGTTTCTTAATTAGTCCAGCGGGGTACTTGAAGGCTTGAACCACAATCATCTCGGCCTTCTACGCTGGCATCTTTCCTCCTCTCCTGGAAGTAATTGAGGTTAGCTCACCAGAAGAAGAAGAAGTAGAAGCTCAGCAGAAAACACAGAAGAAGAAATTTGTAGTTTTCATCCACAACAAATCACAAGAAAAATTCTCAGACTGGGATTTATTGAATGATCTAAGACCATTGTCATTGTTCCATGGTATGGAGTACTAACAAAATACAATCATAACGAGAAGGAATGAAGTACAGCATAAATGATTTAACCAAAAGTAGTCTTTAAAGAGGTTCCTAATTTTATAGATTGTCAAAGGTAACAGATATCTGCATATTAATGCAGAGTAGTACTAGTTTTCATTTGTAGTCTGAGTAGTATTGGCGATCACAATCACGTTTGAGTGAACTTTGGTTGCAATTGTCCATGTGGAGAGCAAGAAAATCCAACGCATTGGCCGAAATACAGTCAAGTTGTTCTTAAAATGTATTATGCAGTTATCTGTTTATAGAGATTAGCAGAAATGTGTGTCTTTCATCATTATTGCATGTTGAGTCTTGGCCCAAATATCCTTTATCCATTTTCAGGATATCTGTTGGCTACATTGAAACCCAGAAACATTGTCCGTTGGCCTCAGAGGCTAAATCGTCGTCAGATCTCCTGAATCTGCTCTGCATTTACAGATGCCATTACACATTATTATTAGTGCTGTCAAAAATATCGCGTTATTAACGCGTTAACGCAAAACAATTTTAACGGCGTTAATTTTTTTATCGTGAGATTAACGCTCTTTGTGACCTAGTGAACTTGTAGTTTTTTCATAAGCTGTGGCCACTGCTAGTAACGTTAGAAAAACTACAGGATCCAGCTGTAAACTGGAAGCAAAACAATAAGCGCGCCCCACGCTACCGTATTGTGTGGATGTCGAGCACGAGATGCTGAAATGGACGCTGCTAACAAAATTATGAATGGAAAAGTTCGTTAGATAAAACCAAGGTTATCTGTGTGTATTGTCGGTGTGAACTGAGTTATCATCGTAGCACATCCAGTCTGAAATAACACTTGATGGCCAAACACACCGGCAATTCAAATTCTCCGCCTGCTCCGCGTCATAACCAGGCGACAATGGATGGATTTATTTTGTATCACCCTGTTTTGAAGGTTGTTGAGGGGGCTGTTTTTGTGACTAGGTATTTATTTTTTTGTCATCTGTTTATTGATGGTGTTGCTTTGTTTGAGATTTTGCTTCAGACGTGAATGGCTGTAACACTACATGTTGTTGTTGTGGTTTGCAATAAAAAAAACATTTGCACAAAGCAAGCCTATCCACTTTTCCATGTTGATAAGAGTATTAAAATGATAATTCAAGGGACATTTAGAATAGATAAAAATGTGCGATTAATTTGCGATTAATCGCGAGTTAACTATGACATTCATGAGATTAATCGCGATTAAATATTTTAATCGATTGATAGCACTAATTATTATGATTGTTTGTACGTTGAAACAGAGATGAGAATTAAATGAGAGGGTAGCTACTTCCATCCTCATCTGCGGGAAAACCAATGACTTTAATTGAGAATGTTATTCATTAAGAGGTATATGATATGATTAAGCTTTGGTGCCACTTCTGCTCACTTTAGCTAAGTTACCTGAAAACTGTGCTTGTCGATCTCCATGTAAGTCTTAGTAAACAATATTCTGAATTAAAACTGATGGAAGTAGCTCATGAGAGAGCTCTTGTTTCGTTTCAGTTCTGATGTAGTTGTGTTAATGTTAATCAGTGTTAATGTCTTACAGCATCTTACAGTTAAAAAGTTTTCTATCCAAGCCATCTCTTATTTAGATTTATCTTGTCATGCAGATTGTATTGTTCCATATGTAAACTAATGCCACAGATTATCTGAGTAGTAGTAGTAGTAGTAGTAGGTGGTCCCTGAAACAGAGGTGGAGGTCTTGAAGACATATACTGACCAGGAAAACTCAGGAGGAATGTCAGGAATAATATTTGACATTTCGTTGCTGCACTGTGGGTCACGAGCAGTCAGCCTCCTTCTTTAACACCGCAGGGATCCAGAGTCACTGTTGTTTTAATCTGAGATTTCAATATTAGAGGTGAAGGCAGGTAACACAAGGTGTTTGGAGAAGAGGCGATTGGTCCTGAGCGGTTTGACACCTTGTTGAAGACAAGACAGCCAGAGGCGAGGTGTTATCACCTCTTGCATGCTACATGTAGCCTTTTCAGTATGAGTGAATAAGTGTAAAGTAAATGTTTATCATGTTTACCACAAACAAATGACACAATGGCAGAGTCAGGACAGGAAGAAGAAGGCCAAACAACTCGTTTATTAGTTCAGAGAAAATGTCGTTGAATAGAATCAGTGTGTAGGTTTGTTTTCAGAGTCCTGGACTATCTCTGCAGACCATCAGGTCCCAGTCAAACGTCCCCTCGCCCGTCCAAACATTCTCTGTTCTCCCTTCTGTTTACACTTGTCCGCCGCTCACATGGCAACGGCCCAATATTGTGCTGGACGCTGTGTTGGTCAGTGCTGAGCTCTGATTGGGGCAGAGGAGACGGCGGCTCCACAGCCACAGGAAGTCCATTGTAACCCGTCCAGCACACAAAGCACGGCTGTGGAAGCTGCTGTGGCCTCTATGGAGAGTGCAGGCAGAAATGACCTGCTAGTTCCATGTAACTGTGTGAAAATCTGATTCTGAACATACTTTTCAAAAGTACATTTAGTCCTTTTAAAATGCTGTGGCTTAATTTTCAGTATAACTCTTCATCACTGAAGCTTGGTGGTTGCACACCAAACGGTGTCTTCCAGGATCGGAAAACAGTCAACATTGTTTTATGTCATTATTAGCTTCTAGTTGTCCAGATTGCTCATGTTTTCTCTTTGTGTGAGTGAGTTACGTAACAATTGTAAATTACGTTAGGTACGAAGATACTAAGGTAAAAAAAAAAACAACCATATCCTACACACAATGCAATGCTAATGCAAAATCTATAACTTTAGTTTAAGACTTTGTGTCTTCACAATGCAAACGTTTGTCAGTGGAACCGAGGCATGTATGTTCCCAGCACAGTATAAACTTTTCCTTGTTTTTCATTAGTTCTTCTGCAGCATCAACAGCCACAACTTTGCCTCAAGCATCTTTCCAGCACTGCTATACCTGCATCCAAACTGCTGCACCAATTGCACATATTGAATTACCTTCTGTACTGTAGACAGACTCGTACTGCTCAACTTTGAGTCGAATCTTAAGCAGAGAATTTGAGCTCGTCTGTCAGGATATTTTGACTATTTCTGGAATAATCGACCAGTATCCTCACTTCTCCCCAAGGCGCTTTTGCATTGTTCAGTGTGGAGAAGAGAATGAGTAGACCGAGGAAGGATGAATACTCAATGAAACCCTGAAAACAATGCAATGCTTCTGTCACATAGAGAAACAGCGAGTTTTGTGTATTATGTGTAGCTGTATAAGTCTGTCACTGCTGTCTCTCTTGCTGAGTCACTATTCAGCCACACCTCCGAGTCCTGGGACTCTCACACAACCTTAAACCCTCATTTTCGTCCCAAGAGGGCTGATTAGGATGAGTGTGCAAGGACCCGGGATGGGATGGTGATATGTGTGTGTGTGCGATGTGTCCTAAGGGCCTAGGACAAGAAAAAAAAAGTATTCTGCTGACTAAGTCACTGTGACAGACTTTGAGCCACAGCTGAGGCTGTTTTGACTGTCCTGTCCTTCTCCACAAAGGCAGCGTTTGATGACTTCTAGGACAAACAAAACGTGCTTCTGTCTGGACCGGCAAAGAAACCTTTCATTGTAGACCTCTTTTAGGAGATTGTTGACTTCTGGTAAATATTCAAGGCCTTTCTGGTAAATAGACATTTTAGATGTGTTTGGCACATAAATATTCTGGACCTGTTTGTCAGCCAGGAATTTCTGCAATGGTTATCTAACAGAAAGGTCTTGAATGTTTATCTGCCAAACATTCTGAACCTCTGGGAAATATCACAGACATCTCTGGTAGTTAAATGTATAGATGTTTTTTCTCAAACATTCTCCTGCTCTGGTCGACAGACATCTAGATTTCTCTAGCCACAACAAACAGATAAATATTCTTGACCTCTTGGCCTACAAACAATGTTAAAGTCTTCATCAGACATCCTAAACGCTTGATATTCTAGACCTTTTTCAATTAACTGTCTAGAACGCTATGGTAGATAACCTTTTAGACATCTCTGGTAGATCAACAGCGGGCAACAAATCAACAGCGATCTGTTGTCTGTTATATTGTAATTGGTTGTCTTTGCAGGCCATCACATCAAGAAGCTAGGAACACCACAAAGCCATTGTTTTCCTATGGTCTACAGCAGCGCATGGCAGTTTTTAGACTCGCATAAAAAAGGTTTGTACTATGGCATGAAAAAAGCCTTGAATTTTCTCAAACGTTCACCCAGACAATGAAAACCTTCAAGACCTCTCCGTACAGAGTAGATAGACTCGGCAGATGAAATCTTTGTTGTATATTTCCAGGATTGACCTGGCAGGTCTAAGGATCATAGATTGTGGTTTTACCTCTTTTCTGATGCAGTTCTCTGCAGTTAACTTGTTTCTCTACTTATACTTAAAGCAAGATCATATCATGGATCCCTGAAATGTTTTTTAGCCTGAGGCCTAAAAGAGAAATGAAACCTATTGTTTAGGGACCAAAGCTAATTCCCTTTTTTCACATTAACAAATGATGTTACTTTATTTGTAAAACTTCTAACTTCTTCCTTTTGTGCTAGTTTCATTTCAGTCCAGACTGTGAGGCGTGTAATCATGTGAATCACGTATAAACAGTCTCACTGAAGGTTGTCATGAGAAGTATCCCTCCACAACACTGTTTCTTGCCAGTTTCAACTTCCTTTTTTGTTTTATTTATCCAAATCTCTGAGTTCATAACATGTTTATTTTGTTTTATTTTTTTATTCTTTGTGGTTTCATCACTGTTGCCAGTTGGAAATGTTGGGTTCTGATCCAAAATTACAACTCTTTCTCGATTTATGTGCCGTCTCTCACGCCTTGAGAGCCTCGCTATTGTTTAAAAATCTCTCGGCTCTTTCAAACAACATAAAACAACTGCTGATCTCAGCAGTATTCCTTTTAAAAATCAATTGCAAGTCAGCTTTTCCCCCCATTCTCAACACTGCGAAGAACCCACTGCCAAACATGGAAACAGACAGTAAGACTGCTGGTTTCCTTACCAAATTCTTGAGTATTGATGGAAAAAGTTCCCTCAGTTTCAAGTTTGCTGCCTCAGCAGCTACTGGTTTGGCAAAATAACTTCACTTTCCATCTGGTGAATCCATTATTAGCCATGAGCATGATGGCAGCGGTGTACGATGAGAGACATCAGAGTGAGTAAACTCTGAATATAAAGGACATGAACTCCAATCATGCTCATATTCCCACACTGAGGGACTTGGAAAAATCCTGTTTTGTCCCATTTTTCTTGACATCAAGACGTAAGTATAAATATATATTCACATTGTTTCCAGCATAATAATAACACACACAAGAACAATAGCTACTTCTGCAGATGATAAAACCTTTGGATAATAGAGAGTATATTCATTTTGGAAGCTTGTTTCAGCATTAAGGCCACATCTGTTTTCAGATGTAGATTCGTCTCTCTGTTGCCGGGTAAAAAAAGTGTGTGTCAAGCTCCTAACATTGATTCTGTTTGAGGTGTGACCGCTGGCTAACCTCTCTGAGAGCAGAAGTGATCTGTCTGTCTCTCTCTCTCTGTATTTCTGTGCTTATATGGGAAAAATATGAATGGAAAGGAATATTTGTCTGCAGTGTATTGGGCCTCTGAAATATATTCTAGAAAAACAACCTGAAATTAGGGGGGGGTATAGAACTTGGATTCTTTTCTGGTACTGGCAGAAATGTGTCTGTTTTATCAAGTATAATAAGCTATTAAACATATCAGATGTTCCCCACGTTTCTGTCACGCCGTGGCCACAACAGTCAGACTTTGTTAACTTGCTCATATTTGGTCATTTTCCCTGATTTATGTGCATCTACCATGAATAAGTAGGCTACATAGTTAAATCTTTTCAGTTTGGGCTGTTTTTAAAATCTGAAGTTTGGACAGGTTGTCTTATTTTGAAAATCAACTGCATTCTCTATACCTAACTTCCGGTCAGCTAAAGTTGCTCTGTGCAGATTGACATGGCTGGTTGCGGCGTCCATCAAAATTAGAATAGCAGCATATTCTTGGCGGAGCAGAGCGGAGAGCCGCGCTGGGGTCGTAAATATTGTCTAGAGCAGCTACGATCAGCATGTCACAGCCACTGCCCAGTGGGATCCAGCAGTTAGACTTGCGTTAGGTCAGTTAGATTGGTGTTCTTGTACAGCTGCTTGTGTTTAGAGTAGGGTGGGATTGGTCCAGTCTATGAAACCGGTCTAATTTTGTTCAAACTGAGCTCTGTCTGTCGCACATGTAGCATTAGCAGCGTTGTCTGGGGATCACATTAAGGCCACATTCAAACCAAATCAGGTGCTGTGGTGAATCATTGCAACGTAACCGCTGTGAAACAATCAAGAAATAACTTTTTATTTTGCTGATTAACTGGCTTTATTGATGCCAGCGCTCACTCTCTCTCATTCACTGTCTATGTCCCTTGACCAATGCTCGCTCTTTCTCTCACAAACCAAAGAAAATTTCTTTGTGTCTCTATTTTGCAGCATAAATTGTGAGCCAAACACAAATTTAGAAGCTAGATACATGAAATAAACAAAGCCAGAACACAACAGGTAGGGTATCGTAGTACAATTTAAACTCTTTTCCAGCAATGAGACTGAAGCTTTACTGCTCCCTTTCACATGACATTCATGACAGTCAGCCAGTCACTTTAATTTTTAGGCAGCTCTTCCAAGCATCAAGTGTAAAATAAAAAAGCAGCTATAAAAATCAGGCTAACGTTGGTGCTACACTGCCAAAAACTCAAAAATATGTACAAAATGAAATGTGAAAAGTGAAGAACCTAGTAACCAGATGTGTAGTTTCTTAAAACAGATATAGTTGAGAACACTCAGCCCTACCTGAAACACATTTAATGAGTAAGTAAAGTATTTTATGGATCAGACTTCAGTGATGATAAAGTTCTAGATTATCCAAAGAATGCAGAATATGAGCCGCGAACAAGAATGTGACTAAAATGTCTTTTTAAATCTCCAAAATATATTACAATGACCTGCTCCATCTTCTGTGGTATTTGATGTTATCTTAGCTGGAGGTGGTTTGGATAATATTTTTTATAAAGGCTGATTGCTTTTTTGGATACAAAAAAACCATATTCCTCTTTCTTAGCTCAGACTGTAAATAACATTCATTTTCACCCTCCCTTCCACCTCCCTCTCTCTCTCTCTCTGCACCACACTCCAGTGCAATGATGATATACTCCAGGGAAGCCATTACTGGAGACTTCTTCCTCCCCTCATTATAATTTAATGCAAGCCCAGACACATGCAGACTCATGTTCAAGCCATCATTTTGTTCTTCTTCTTGACTTGCTGAAGAGAAACACTCCTCTCTTTGTTACTTTGGGAATTGTTTTCACTGTTTGTTTCGTAATGTTAGCTCATATTCT
Organism: Argyrosomus regius; assembly: GCA_946959425.1. Taxonomy (NCBI): domain Eukaryota; kingdom Metazoa; phylum Chordata; class Actinopteri; family Sciaenidae; genus Argyrosomus; species Argyrosomus regius. The sequence goes on along the minus strand of OX336896.1, from coordinate 13,305,046 downwards.
CTATGATTATGACTGTTTAGGGTCATTTTTAACAAGGTATCGTCAGTCTGTCAGTGCAGATTTCTGTTGGATAGATGCAGATTAATCATAATGACTTTCCTCTAGTGCCACATGCTGGTCAAAATAAAAATGGCCTATAAAAATGCAGCCAATTAACAAATTAGCATTTTTAACAGGTTTTTTTCAGGTCCTCATGACCTGTGACACCAATAATTCTTGGAAACTTGACAGATGATTCACTCTGCAGTCTGGTTCTGAAGTAAAGACGTCGGATTTTGACTTGTTTTCACTTTAAAATGAATTTCCTTTAAAATGTTACAAAAGTCATCAGACTGTACTGTAAACACTTAACTAACTACGCAGCATATTTACATATTTAGAAACACATAAAAAAGGGAAAAATTACGAAATCTGAGCAAGTTAACAAAGTCTGGCAGACAAAACGTATCTGAAACGCTCCCAGTGGGGTTTGAAGTCGTGTGGAGGACGGACCAAAACAGCGTTGCGACTTGACAAAGCTTTGTCAGACAGCACTGTGTGGCTACTTACGCAACCTCCTGACATTGGTTTGTGCTGAGATTCATTGCAAATGATGAGGAAGCTTCTGTTTCTGTGCTGCATTTAGAATATGCTGGTTCACTCATGAACTGGCAAAACTTCACAGCTACCATCATACTGACAGAGCAGCTGAGTCTGAGATGCCCTAAAATGGCCTTGACGTCTCCTCTGTGCCACAGTCTCGTGTTCTCTGCTCTGTAATGAGCATTTCAGCCTTGTGGTGGCGCTAGCTTGGCTCCACATCACTCGTCTTGTTTTCCCATCACGCCACTCGCACTCTCGTGTCTTACTCATGGGATCGGCGTGCAGATTTCTACATTCCCAGACCGTCAGGAACAGGAGTCACGGCAGTTCCCTAATGCTTCACTCCTTCTGAAACATTACCCATAATTCTCTGTCCTCATGTCTGTCTGCCTCATTTCTTTCGCATTAAGTCACCATGTAAGTTTCTTGCTCAATAAATCACGCTACGTTATCCGACCACAGGAATAACAGTCATTGCCAGAATGCTTTATCATCCCCCCATAGTTCTCTCTCTTTCTGTGTCCCATCCCACAATGCACCCTGTCTGCCTGCTTCTGTCCTCGCAGCTCTTTGTCTGTATCTACAGTCTCTGTTCTGAGCGTCTCTCTAACCGCACATATTTTTCTTTTTCCCTCCGGCCGTTAAAAACCCAGGAGGAATCCATAACTCTCAAACCCGAGGATAAATATTGGAGTTTTGTTGGGGAACAAAGCGTGCTTCGCTTCAGAAATTTGGACAAATAAGTGAGAGAAACGCTGCACGCTACTTTTTCACACATTGCCCTCAGTAATTATATGCTACTAGATGCAGTTTAGCATAGTGGGTTTGGTTTTATCACACATTTCCATGCATAAAATCTCTTTTTACTGCATCCGTTATAATTTACTCGCATTATAGTTGATGTCTTTTGACATGGAAACATTACAAAACCTTATAATACATGGGTTTATCTGCTGTTTTGTGTCTAAATGAGCCTCGCGAGTCGACTTCTCTCTCGTGTTTTGTCTTCATTGAGTCAGTATGCTGACTCCCAGCAGTAAAAAAAAGTCTTTCTGCTCTGAGAAGAGGCCTGAAACTAGAACAGTAGTACAGATGCCATTTTTCACCACCAGGCCGGAGCTATGAGAGGATTTGAACCTTAAACTCTGGCAGCTTTGTTGCCTCGTTCTTGTACTTAAACTGTGGTACTCTAAATACTTCTCTATAACCTCCACTAATTGGGCAAATTAGGATCATTTTCATCGGGTTGTCATGGCAACTGGTGCAATTCTTACACGCTTGGGGCTTTCGGATGTGAAACGGATTTAATAAACACACAAATTGAGTCTCTTGTAGTGATTTAATGTCATTAAAATGGTCAAGTCACTGATTTGTTCTCCAGCTCTCACTTCACTTTCAAAGCCGGACCTCCTAACAGTTCAATTCACAGAATGATACAGCATTTCTTGGTATATTTCATTCCATTCAGCAGCTTTGACCATAAAGTTCTGGACGGGTCGTCCTCCCCTGTTGCTTATGAAATGATAAATTCAACAGTAACGGCAGAAAATGTCACTGTGACATGTTGACCTACTTTATGGACATTCAAAACTTTAAAATATCTAGAATAATAACTTTATAAATGGATCTGGATACGGCGTCCACCCTTTATACCGTCATCGGTGGGCACTACCTGTCTGACTGCATCCGAAGCCCTGCAGCAGGCAACATCAGCAGTGCCGTCTGCAGTCTGTCTATCAGCACACCAGTCGACACAAAAGGTGAAGGTGCATCCTGTCGTCTTAGTCCAATTCTTGACCTGAATTTTGAAATGATCTCAGATTTTACGACCCCGTACCGGACATATACCCTGTTTGATAAGATTACGTTGATACTGACGTTACTTTTTCACCACAACGTTGTGTATTTTGTGTTTTAGTATTGTGAAATATGACACCACGGTGTATCTTTACACTCCAGCTGTTCACTGTGTGACGGAGAGTCAGACATCAGGTCTGCAGACTCCTTTTGAAGTTGTGAAGTGAGTCCAGCTGGAACTCAACACACACACACACACACACACACACATACGCACACACAACACACACACTCTACATGCTGTGTGTGTGTTTTGCCCTTCAGCTCTCCTACACCCTCCTCCTCCTTCCCGCCATCCCTATCTTTACATCGTTGCTCCCTTCGGGTCACAAACTGCTGTTGCCGAGATAACGATGGGGGGATGCTGCCCGGTTGCCATGGTGACACTCCCCATGGGGTGTATTTGTGTGTGTGTGTGTGTGAGAGAGAGAGAGAGAGAGAGAGGTGGTTTATCTTGGCAACCTCTTTTTTGTAACATCTCCAATGTCAATGCACTGCTGATCACACATACAGGGGGTGGACAAAATAACAGAAACAGCAGAAATGAGACGAATCTGAAGGTTTTAGGATCTTTCATTCTTTTTTCTTTCTTGTCAGGCATGTTAGTGACGTTTGAGGTCATGCCTGTTCAGATTAATCTCATCAATCAGTTCTACTTTTCTTTTTTCTGTTCAGAGCTTCTTATTGCCTCTTAAACAAGACTTTTCTGGAGGGAAGTTCTGCTATAAAAAACAAAAGTTTACATTGTCCTGTGTTTGTTGAGACTGTCTCGCAGAGGTGTTTATTTAGTCCTGGGACGTCCTGTTCCTGTAAGTGAGATTCAACATCCTCCTCTGCTCCTCCTCCCTGATTCTGTTTGTTAATCTTCTGTATTTTTTAAAAATCGGCTTGTTAGTTGCCTCTTGATCCTGAAAATCTGTGATTTGGAGTCTGACAAGTGCGAAAGAGCTTTCAGCCTAAAATAACTCTCTCTCTGCCTCTGTGATTTCTTCCTGTTGAGACTCCTGTTGTTTTAATAGACTGGAAAGGATGAAAAGACTCTGCTTCATGTGTGCAACAGTATTAGATATGTTTTATATTGTGTGTGTCTGATAGACCAGTGAGAAGCACTGAGGAAAGGAAATGAGAGGACGAAGGGGCAGAAACTGTTAATGCCCATTTGAAAGGGGATTATCTGGTTTGATTGTTTAATTGAGTAATTTTAGTTGAGATGAGTTGAGTCTTCACTCACCGTGTTCCTATAAACATTTTGATGCATCTGGCCACCGCCATGTTGGTCGTCCTGCCTCTGCTACCTCCGAGCTAATCCAAAAATGGGCAAAGACATGGAGCTGAGGCAGGTTGAATGACGCCTGGTTGCTCAAACAAGCCACCTCTAATGGCACCCACCTGTCAGTCAAAGCGACCACACTGTTATTAATGCATAATTATAATCCTTAATATGATTTGAACAGGTGAGTTATATAAAAATTAACCCTCAGTACAGTTGTCATGAACGGGGAAATTAGCCAAAACAGTTTTTTGTACCAGGCTGTAAACATGTTTATTTCTGCTGTGAAGTTGGACATTTTAACATGGGGGCTTATGGAGAGTGTGTCACTTCTGTAGCCAGCCTCAAGTGGACGTTTGAGAAACTGCAGTTTCTCAAATGTTCACTTCACAGCCTGGTTGTGGCGTAATCCATCCATGATCGCTCCACACAGATCTGTTGTGACCTTCCTCACATTAATACATGAAACAAACACAAATGTCACATTTACATCCTGTTTTCTGCATTGTTTTTCGCTGATTGAGCTCTTTTAATGTCATCTTTTTTGGTTTTCTGAGTGGAGAATTGGCGCCACCTCATCTCGAGAACCAACTCCTAATATTCACGTAACAGTAGTGGATGGGAACAAGTGTTAATTCACATTATCTTTTGAGGACTTACTTGAAATACTGTTAAAATTTGCAACACGTTTGGATAGAAACAGGACTACATATGTAGGTGACGGCTTATAACTAACTGTAATCAGTGAAAAATAATCGTGCTAACAGCACTAAAAGATGACACAGCTATACAGAAACCTGGACAAAAATAATAAAATGATCAGTTATATGAAAGTCACAAAACCTCCCACAGTAAAGACAGATTAAAGAGGAAAGCTGTTGTGCCGCCTCCAGTTGAAAACCGTGCAGTGATTCTTGTGCACATCAAAGGAAGCGTGGGCCACACACACACACACACACACACACACACACACACACACACACACACGACTGTGGTCTATATATAGTACATTTCCCATCGGTGAATTGGGTCGAGATGTGATTGTGACTGTGAACGCTAAACTGTAGCTCATGAATCACATCATTTCCATATTCACTGAACCACTCAGTGAGCCCTTGTGACCTACGGTATATCAAGTAGTTTGGCATTATGGACGTCGCCATCTTGGTTGTGTTGGAGCCAGAAGAGATTTTGGACGAGAGTGATGAGCTTGTGGGTGACGAATGGCGAGTTTTGACTCATCAAAATGTCGTCTGCCTGGTCACAAACATTCTCGTATTCTAAATAAACAGTAACTAAAACAAGTTTGAGAAAACATTTGAGGAGAGAAATAGTCAATGCAGTAACAGAATATTAATTCATATTTGATCAGCACTGCCTAGTTTGACTGTTTGAACTTTCAGGATCCTGCTCCACTAGTACAAAGTAGTCTCCGGTTCTACACCCACCTACTTGAACGGCCTTATATTATGTGTTTAGAGGCATATTACCTCCCGACTGTTGGACTCCTCCAATGAACTCCAATTGCTTTAAATTACTGGTTGATTCAAATGTGCTCAAAACTGGTGATGAAGAATGAATTACTTACTTGAAAATTCTCTGAAATATGAAAGGACGGCCTGTTTTCTCTATAATTTGAATGAAAAGATGAAACAAAGGTCGTGGTGATCGAGCGAGAGCTCATTGACTATGACCTCCACACTTGTGATTAGTTGATTAATTGAGTCCTCTTCAATCCCTCATTATTCCTCTAATCTCTTTTCCTGCTGCTGGTGGTTTGTTCTCCCTCCCACTCCCCCTACTCCTCTTTCAACTCCTCTTTTTTCTTCTTTTCTTTGCACTTATTCATGTACTCAGATCTTTAGGTGAAAACATTAAATTACAAATAAAAGTCCTACATTCAAATCCTACTTCAGTAAAAGTTTAAAAGCATTACAATCAAAATATACTTAAAGTACAAAAGGTACTTTTATTATTTTATCCATCCATTTTCTTATCCGGGGTCAGGTTTAGCAAGGTGTTCCAGACGCCCCTCTCCCTGTATTATAGCTCCTCCTGTGGTATTCCGAAGTGTTCCCTCAGTAGATAGACTACATAGTGGGTATTCCCCAGGGTTTCCTACCAGTTAAACATGCCCAGAACACCTCCAAAGGACGGCGCCCAGGGTGCATCCTAACCAGATGCCTGAACTAAGCTCCCTCTGGAGCCTTCCTTACCCTATCTCTAAGGATGAGCCCAGCCACCCGGCGGAGGAAGCTTATTTCGGCCTCTTGTATCCACAATCTTGTTCTTTCAGTCACTACCCAAAGTGCATGACCATAGGTGAGAGTTGGAACGTAGATGGACTCTTTCCCGCACCAATACGCACAGATGTCACCGATTTCAGAATAATTTTATTAAATTAGTGTTATTATTGATGCATTGATGTTGTAAATCGGTCAATATTTAAATTTTTACAAACCAAGGGATCAAATTTTTGTCTTTATCTATAATAATACACTATGAATTATTTGTTAAATGTACTCTGTATTAATCAGAGTCTGCAATGTATTTTAATAAATGTATTGCATTAAAAAGGACAATCTGATATCTGATACAACCCTCTGATATGTTGCATAAAATGATAATACTCAAGTAAAGTGCAAGCTCCCTTAAAATTAAGAGTAAATGTCCTGCAATCCTCTTTATCTATTTTGTACCTTTTATTCTTCTCTTTCTTCCTGTCTTTTCTCATCTTCCACACATGCCCAGCTGTGCTCACACACACAACACACACACACACTGAGCAGTTTCTAGGTCATGAGGACTTTATATGAATAATAAACAGCTGTCTGCTTTAAAGAGAATTATTTATAGAGCTTTGCGTAAGCGAGTGAGACCCACTCATGCTCTCTCTATCACTCTTAAAGACTTCCTCTTTTCTCCTTTGTCTTCATCCTTTTCAAACCCTGTTGTCTTTATTATCTGTCATCTTTTTAATCCATGATTTTGCTCTCTTTGTTTTTTTTCTATAATCCCTCCTTTAACCTCATTTTTCTACCACCAGGAATTTTTACTTAAAGTCCCCATGAAACAGAAAGCAGAGTGCTGTTTGCTTCCTCATTTTTAGATGTTTACTGCAAAAAGATAGGTAGATAGGGAGCAACCTATCATGGGTATTAATTTGTGTTTCTAGTAGCCGGTAGCACCCCCACCACGCTATGCATCACAGGTAGTGCTATGATCTAACGTCTGGCTAACTTCCTGTGAACACGGCCGGACCTGCGACCTGGCACAACCTCCAAAACCGGCAGTAGCCTACTGAGGCGTTTTCTTATTGTTTACCAGGAAATGACAAACTCTAACATATCAAGGATAAGACCTGAAAATAAATTACTTTTTGTCATTGTTGGGTTAGATACTGGTGTGTAGGTGACATATATAGTGCAGAATTATAAACTGGCAAACATCAATTTTGACTTTAAATCTTGCAGCTGGTAAAAGTGGAGATAATTTTAATCACTTCATAAACTGCTAGCTTATGTTGTGGACCCTTATCTTAATGTACCAGTGTGTCAGATTTGGTGGCATCTAGTGCTGAAATAGCTTGAGCTGAAAGAAGCTGAAATGCTCTGCAGAGTTGATATGAACTGATAGATAATACCCGTGGTTTTTATCATAACATGTAGTCATTTGACCCAGTGGTAGTCTAAAAATATAAATTAGAGCAGCTTTCAAGGTAAGTTTTTGTTTTTATACAGATCTGTAGGTTTCTTTCTTTTGACTGATTTTATTGCAGTATGATTGTCAAACTTTAGATCGAGGTCTAGGGTCTGTTTCTTTGATGGAAAGCTAGACTGACAGTGATAAAAGGAGGATGGATAAACAGAGCTGATGGAGTAGAGATTTTTGGTGATGTAAGAGCTGAGAAATCAGTAGTCTGGCATGAAGAGAGAGAGAGAGAGAGGGACAGAGAGAGAGGGAGGAGAGGGGGGAATAAAAAGGTTTTGGAAGCAGAGAGTGACTCGGCAGAAACAGACAGGATAGAGGGAGGGAAGGGAGGTGAGGTCAGCAGAAAGTCAGACGGAGGCCAGACAAAAGCTTCAGGCAGAAACGACATGAGGTCATCTGGACTGAGTCCGGCTCATAATACACTCCACATAACACATTAACGCCATGTAGAGACACATGGAGGCCAACCACAGGATATGTAGCTGTCTTCTCCACGAATATATCACTTCTTTAACAAGCAGAAAGACTCTCAGTAACATTTAGAGTAAGGAGACAAATGTTCCATTACCATGTTTTTATCACTAAACAGAAAAGACCAACATCACAAACAGGAAACATTTTATTACCTCCACTAAGGAGGCTCAGTTTTCGGTGATGTTTGTTTGCCTGTTAGCTCATTATTTCATGAAACTTTGGGTGTAGCATTCATGAGAGCAAGCATACGTAACTTTCCTGTCTTGAGAACAACCACGCCTCCTGGTGGGTGAAATAAAAGTGCTTTGTGGCACCACAGTTTATGATTTCTTTAGTTCCCTAAAGAGCACAATGGACAGAAAAGACATGGTGGTAGATCAACCACAGAGAGACAGAAAATGGTCAAGCCTTGGGGTGACTCAGTCAGTCAATATGTGTAGCTCTGTGGCAAACAACTAACCTGTGAGGTTACCCTGAACCGACCCCAGTGAAAGATCTTCCCATCTCAGATGAGGTAATATGGAAGGCCAGCAGTAAGATCCTCATACCCAGGAGTTGTAGCAGTCTATCCTAGAGAAGGGAGAAGATGTTGTGAATGCATCAACCAAATTTATTATTTACTATGGCAAAATGAACTGAATTTGCACTACATGCACCAACCTGTCATATTTAAAGTAAATGGTGGTGTTGGGTGGCTCAACTGGTAGATATTCATATTCAAAAGGCTAAGTCATTCCGGCAGTGGCCTACAGTTGTCTGCTGCCTGTCGTACACTATCTATCTACCTGCTTTCCTGTCTGTTTTTGGCTGTCCTGTCCAATAAAAGCCAAAAAAAGCCCTCCAAAAAGGTGAATGGTATTCTCACAAAGCAAAGTCAACTCAAACATTGCTGTAGAAACGAAGCATCTTGACGGAGGCTCTACTTTTAGGTGTATCATTTTCAGTCCTCCACAGTAGTACAAGTAGTCTGTTAAAGGTAAACAAGGGAAACTTGATTTCATGGCTTAGTGAGGTTCAAAGATAATTAGGGTGGGGTGACAGTGTCTTGGTGACTCCGGGGTTCAGAATGCTAATTATGTTTCCGCAACGTCCGATTGCAGATGTTTGATTCATGTTGCGCTTCATGTTGAAGCCCAAAATGCTCAACATGACCTAATGTAACTATCTGCAGTGGTATATAAGGAGAATCTGTAACGTGCAGTTAGTCTGTTCAGGATTTCATCCAGTTGTTTCAGGTAGTTTGAGGTCCTGGAGCTTTGTTCCGGGATATTTTGTTATTATATTAAAGGGAATTTCCAGTATTTTTCAACTTGGCATGATTCCCATAAAGACGGCCATTGTGGCTCTATGTGTCATGCTAACTTTGTACTCAGAAATTCAAAGGAAACAAGAACTTGTGCAAAACAACATCTATCAGATCAAGCTGTGCGAGCCTCCTGCAGCTTTCCAAATAAACATGAATCACTTTAAACGCTTGCAAATGAAAGTAAACACAGAAAAGTTGCCCCCTATGGGTTGACCATCATGGCTAACAGCCACAATGACCACGTTTATGGACAATTAGCCTGATTTTCCCTTCAAGCTTATCTCTGGCACCTCTATGTACCTTTGAGTGCGGATGGAGGCAAGTTTGTACGTCCAATCAGCCATTTGTTGAACTGTTGCACTCAACTTTATTCGAATAAAACTTTAGTATTATAGGGTGAACAAACAGCTGCATGCTAGAAGATCTAATGTCAGTATTTATCTGTACATTAATGTTTGGACAGTTCCTGTAGTTATTTCTTTCTGAATGGGGTAAATACAAGGTAGTGATTATCCATTTATTTTTGATAGTTTATCCGATGACGATGTACTCTTAATGTGCTCAAATGACACACGTACAGACATCAATACATGCATCAGTCATTGGCAACAGTTCGGAGCTTTTGTGCTGATTGACAGTTTGGTGAAGAGTTTTTTTTAGTAATAATAATCTTCAATAATCTACAGTGCTCTGCTCTCCCATTTATAATCTCCTGTTTAAACCCAGATAGATTAAAGGGTAATTTCTTTAACCTCAATCCCAGCATGCATTTTAATATGTAAAAAAAAAAAATCATTTTGCTCACCGTCTACTCCTGTTTCAGTTTCTACAGCTTCTCCTGATTTGATGGTCGATTTATTTTTGAAGAGTTTCATGCTTCTCACTCACATGGGGTCCTGCTCCGACGTCATGTCAACTTTGGAAGAACAGAAATCATATTTAATGGCTGGAAGCACATGTTGAAATCCTCTTTAACTCCACCTGACCCACCAGATGGTTTAAACACATGCTGCCGTCAAATGGTTGAATCAAACCCACAGCAATGTATTTAAAGATGCAAACAGTAGAGAAAAGTACCTAAATACATACTACAACTTCTGCACTTAGATACAATTTGAGGTACTCGTACTTTCCTCAAGTATTTCCATTTTATGCTACTTTATCCTTATGTGGCCCAAAGCCTGCTCAAAGGTGATTGATCAATACTACTCGGACTACAAACGGCAACCAGAACACTTCAGATTTGGCGTTCATATGCAGATATATGTTCATAGAGATTTCCACCACCCAAAAGAATATGAAGCAGTTGTAAATAGCTTTATCTTGACCAGTACATGCTAACGTGGTGTTCGTCAATAATACAAAACATCACATAAAACATTGGAAAAGGATAAAATATGTGACCTTCAATAATCCATAGAGTCATAACGTGGCTACACAGTGTTGTTTTGTTACAGTCGGTCCATTTTGACCTACGGGGTTAATGGATTTTACAGCAGGGTTGAAGAGTTTTAATCTAGAGATGTCAACCAAACTGTAATCTGTCACCTTCATTTGACCTGACCCAAAGAGGTCAGAGGTTAATGTGTGTGTCAATACATGCAGATGTATGTGAGAGAGTGAGTTTATACTGTATGTGCCCGGATGTACTGTGGGTGTGAATGTAATTGTGTCTGCTGTACAAAGACGATGATGGAGAGGGCAACAGAGGTCAAACTGAGAGAGCACAGTTGTTAGGGTGTGAAAGACCAACATTTTAGACCAGAACTGAAGACATTTAGTCTGGTTGTCACTTCTTCAAAGAACTGTTTGAGAGTTTAGATGTGGTTATAGTGTTAGAATTAGTTGTAGGCAAAGAGGACGACTATCTCAATGAACGTCCTGCTTCTGAAATCCAGACCGAGAGAGTTCCCACAGTCATTAATGAAACCAAGTAATCTGCTTTACAGACACACACACTTAAGCAGCTCTATCGGTCATAAAGAGGTTTGTAACACTTGTCTGACAACTGTTATTTTTCTCAGCTGTTGTCGTCAGGAAGCAGCTGATTTGTTATCTGAGGTTAATCAATTAATATGTGTTTGTGGCATAGTTTAAAGCAGCATGGTTGTGTTTTGTGGGAGCACCATACACAGGACTAAGATCACACGTCTAAGATGTTGTTCTGTAGCACTAAACACACTTAAAATCATTGATAATTTCTACTTTATTCATGTCCTACCACTACTGTATATCCTGTATAATGGTTGAATGCACCTATTGTGAGTCATGTTGGGCAAACATATCTGCTAAATATATGTTCTGTATTGGGAAAACAAAGACTAGTCCTGTGTCTTGGATATTTCTGTTAGTACACTTCTAGTAGTGTTGTCTCACGTTTGAGTGGGTTGTCTCTTTTGTTCGAGTACTGCTGTTGTGTACTTATTGGAAAACTTCTACACCAAAATTGCAGCTGTGTCAAGGATTAGCACAACACTTGGCTGCCAAAATATAGATATAAAACCGATGTGCACAAACCTGTACATATTGCTGTATTTACCACCATCGCTTCAGCTCCAGCAGCTTCCTTGACCGCCATTTTTAAAGTGCTGGTAGCCCCTTCTCTTCTGCTACGTAGCCAAAATAGCGACCATTGAAGGCAAGAAGTGCCCAGTGCTCCACACTCAACTTTATAACCATTATGGGTGTACCATCCGGGTATTCACAGTACACTGCATTTTACCTGACAGTGGGAATCACTTTTGTACTCAAAATAGCAAGTCTACAGTCATGCTAGCATCTCAGTGAGGCTATAGTTGGGCACAATGGTGCTTTGAGCTAATATTAGTATGCTAACATGCTGATGTTTAGCAGATAAAGAGGATAGTACTTTCAAGTGTGGTTGTATAAGGTTAAAACATGCTAACATGCTTTCATAAAGGTGAAACTTGTTTTTTCTGTCTTTCTTACAGGGCCTTGTACACATATGAGGATGACAGCAATGATCTGACACTGGCATCATCAGGAGGTAAGTCCAACAATTTTAATTTTAATGAACACAGCTCTCTGGTAATATCTTAGTGCCACATGTGGAGTCATCATTTCCCGCTACAGACCTCCGGTTGTAACTCTGATGAGCTCTGCAGGTTCTTCTGTTGCTTTGGGGTGAAAACGATCATCTTCTTTGTCTCCTGATTTGTTACTGAGCCATCAGAGAGCTGAATTCATCATTACTACAGTTAATGGCGCGCTGCATGATCATTACAACTTAATGAGACTCCACCATTTCATATGACTGTCCTCTGTGACTGTAATCATATCACTGCATCGTCGTGTAAATAACTACACATAAATTAGCAAATGTGCATATGGACATAACCTTTATACACCAGAAGGAATCACACCTATTTCAACCAGATTTATCTTGTTTATCACACATAATTCATGACATGAATGGCTTGAATCTGAGTGGGAACACACACACAGAGTGGAAGGAAAATAATTGAGCTCTTGGAGTGTAAAAATGTAAATATTTTCACCATAGAAGCAATTGTTTATGCACAAGCTGTCACTTAATAGCTCATAAACAGTATTTTATTTATATACAATGTGCTTGAATTAGGACAAAAACACAATTCATTGTAATAGAGTTGTGAAGTGAGAGGAGTATTTTTTTTTACTCACTTTAAATTCCTGTCAGGAGTTTAATTTTAGTGATCTCTTTAATGTTCCTCAGCACAAAAATCAATCTCCTGCATAACTGAACAGTGTTATAGGTTTATGTTACCAACCATAGTTTTGAATTATTGCAGCTTTGCTTCTAAGAAATCATTTTTTATGTCTTTGGTCAGTTTTGATATGGAAAATGGCTCTAAATACTACAACACACATTGTCCTGTTGCTATGGAGAAGAAGCCAACCAGAGGCACAATTGAGTTGTTGCAGCTAAAAACAATACACGTCGCCATGGTAACAAAACTGACCCAGAATCTGAAAGTGAACTTTCTGAGTGAAGCTGTTGAATGTTTTATCAGGTTTTTAATCTCAACAGACTTATAATAGAGTCTGAAGCTCTGCTGTATGGTTGGACGTTTCTGATTGAAATGCACCTTGGGAGTTGTAGTCCTTCAGTTGTTTATGTTCAGAGGCTTTTAATGTTTGTTTGTTAGTTTTTATCAAATAATCTGTTCATCTTTTGTACTGATGATTGAGTTTCATTCGAGCTGTAGTGCCAAACAATTGTTTCCATCCATCATTTTTAATTTATGCATGATCAAAAACTGAGAAACCTTCCTTTAAAGAAGAATACCATATTTTTAAAAAGTCTGAATATCACCTGAATATGGTGTTTAGTGAGACCCTGGTGAACTCAGACACAAAAAAGTCACACAGTAACACAAGCAAAATAACTGATTAAATTGTTTTATTACAGTGTTCTGAAATTATTTAAAGTACCTCAAAATTGTACTTTGAAATTGGTCCAGGATAGATGATTCTTGCTGCAGCCAGCAACTTCAAAACTGGCTGCAGCGAAATCCTTCAGGGCAACTGCCCATCCTCAAAGTACGTCCACTAAAAGTGCTTGTTTTTTTCCACTGATAGACTCAGACTGTTGTCCTACCACCGTTGTCAAAACCACCAGACTCCATTAGCAAAAACAGTAATTTTACCCATAATATTGTAACACTCAATTCAAACCATAAAATGAAACTCACCGAGACGATGATTTATCTTTCCACTGCTCCAACAATCTCCAACTCTAGTTCGGTTGAAATAAACACTTTCTACATGCTGTCTTTCTGATGCACCACCTACATCTTACTCCTTTCCTTATATTTTCACATCTCACTCTGCGAATTAAGGGTTAATTTCAATGTTATTGCAACGTTACATGGTAAAATGACCATTTTTGTCAATAGAGTCTGGCTTTGAATGCAGTGATATAACTGCTGTTTCATGCAGTTTTAGCAATTTTCTTTTAAAACCACTAGACTCATTTCAGTTTCTGTTAGACATTAACAGAAACTGTAATTTTACCTTAATGCTTAATTCAAACAGACACAAAATATAACTCACAAGACCTTGGTTTGTCTTTCCACTGCTCCAGTATCTTACTCTTTGATCCTTTCCATAATGTTATCAGACACTTATAATAACAATCTGAGCCAGTCAGTGGGGAAAACAAGTATTTTTAATGGATGCACATTGATGGTGCACAGTTGCCCCAAAGAAAATAGGGGCCAGGTTGAAAAATAAGTTTCCTTTAAGACTATTCACAAGACTTAAACATAATGGGTTTAGTTATAGCCGGACACGTCTCATGTTTTTTCGTTGATTTGCTTGTGATGAGAACCACAGCTTATTCTGTGAGTCTAATGTAATCATCAACGCAGAAGTCCCGAATATTAAAAACGCTGATTGCATAAGAGGAATAAACTGGACCTACTACAGTTGAAGTATCTGCAGCACTAATGGTGGAAAGATGCATGATGAAGAGCCACTTCTGCCAGCAACGATCTTAGTTTCCTTCATGTCGTCAACTTTTCCTTAGAGAGACGTGAATATTTCAGCAGCGACGGAGAGGAAACACAGTTTGTCCATCTGCGCCGTAAACCTCAGAGGAATCTATTTGCCTCTTCAGATCTGAAACCAGTAGACCACAGTCATGTTTGTGTGTTTGTACATATGTGTGTGTGGACACGTCTTGACAGCTGAGATATGGAGAACAAGATCATAATCTAAAGGCATTAAACTAGCAGCCTGGAAGATGACGCTGCTGATCTGCCCAAACAAAAACTGCAGACTTTGGTGAAAGAATTGTTCAGATAGCAATATAACAATGTCAAAACACTCCATTTAATGTCAAGGTCCTGCATTCAAAATTTACAGAAACAAATTTCAGAAGCATTAAAAGAAAATTCTATTAAACAAAAGCAAAAGTATGGCCCCCATCAGAGTTATATTGCTGTGGATTATATAAGTGTTTAAATGTAAAATCTGGATACTCTTCAAGTATTAACATCATACTTAAAAGGTAACTTTGGTATTGTTTAACTTTTTGAAATTGGTCCAATATGGAGCAACCTCAAAACTGGCTGCAATGTAATCCTTCATGGCAACTGCCCACCGTCATAGGCTCAGATCTTCCGCTGTGTCCATAAACAGAAATTGTAATTTTACCTGCAACTTTGTAACGGAAACCAACTAAAACTCTCAGAGTCTTCAGTTTGTCTGTCCACTGCTTCAACAATCACCAGTGCTGGTTTGGTTGAAATAAAGCCTTAATTTACAGAGAAAATATTTTGGTTCTACATGCTGCCTCTCTGATGTACAACCTCCCTCTTGCTCCTCTCCTGATATTTTCATCTAACTCTGTGAATTAAATGTTTATTTTAGTGTTATAACAATGTTACATGGCAGAATTACTATTTTTGTCAATGGAGTATGACACAACGATGTAATGGAAGTTACTGATTAAACAAAAATGATCTTAGTCCTTCATAAAAAGATCTATCTCTGTAGGGATAATCTCCATAATGCTGTCAAAATGTATATTAACAATATGAGTCTGTTGGAGGCAAAAACACTTAAATAAAACTCAACAAATAAATTAATTATTGCTGCATCTTGGTGTTAAACCATCCAACACCAACTATCATCACCATCATGTCAACTTCAGTTTAAATCTTTTTTTTTTTTAAACCCTGAATTTAATATTCTTTTACAAGTTGTTTACAAAATCCAAGAAGTCTGAGAAATGTTCAATCATAGCTGAACTCGTTTTTTAGAATTGTTTTGTCAAACTTTTATTTCCAAGGTTAAGATTGAACTTTTTTTTAGATTTCTGGCGCCTCTGTGAATTTTGTCCACTATTTACCAAATTGTGTGCATTGAATAATCCAGAAAACAATTCTTTATATTCTTATTTATAAGGAGAAAGTTCAACCAGACTATAACAAATGTGGTGTTACAGCAACATGATATCTCTGAGTCACCCTTGTACAAAGCCTCAATGTTCCCAGACAGGATTTGGATATTTTAATGATTGTTTTGTGCAGATCCAGGTGCAGATTGAAAGCTCAAAACATTTTCTGTTATTAAAATAACACATTTAGAGGATTGTCTAGAGTTACATTACATGACCTCTGATTGCTTTGTAGTATCTTCCACGAGTTGATTCATTTTTTAATCTTTTACCAGTTTGTGTATTTTGACTCACAGATAGTCCATGATAGAAACATTCAAACCAGACATGACTGTGCTGTACTCAAGTCTCTTCTTCTTCTGTGGTGCAGGAGGCGGTCTGGCGGAGATCACACTGACCTTTGACAGTGGTAGGGTGATGTACGGCTTCTGCAGCCTGAAGGAGCCCACCTCCGCTCTGCCACGATACATCCTCATCAACTGGGTGAGTCGGCGGGTCATTGGGGGAGATAAGGGGGGAGGGGCGGTACGTGACGCAATGCCAAACACTCCGGGCAGCACACACACACACACACACACACACACACACACTGAAATGTCCTCAACGGTATTAAACGAGAATATCAGAGTCATTAAGGGTCATAGCACATTTTTAATGAAGCAGTTTGTTAAACAAGGACACATCATGTCAGTGACGTCCAGGACCTGAAACCAGGTTCTGTCTACACCATCCAATCACAGAGCTGCAGCCTCAGCAAGAAACTGCAGCAGCAATTTAGAGCTGCAGATATACCACCTGCAGGTAATGAGGCTTTTCTAGAAGCTGTCTTTGTGTTTTTCAGGTTTTAAATTATACAACATCAACTGTCTGTCTGTTCATCCTGGAAAAAGAATCCCTCCTCTGTTGCTCTTCCCTAGTTTCTCTCCATTTCACCTCCTCAAACCCTCAATGCGAGGACACTATTCACTGTGGATGAAAAACAAACTCTCAGATGAGTCAGAGAAAAAGTGGACTCAAGTCACCAAACTTATAACAAAGCCAGAGACATTTGTTACACCAGCTAACTGACAATGAAAAGGAGATTTAACATGAAGAGAGGAAGAATTTGGGAGTGTTGGAGTTCATTTTGTCACAGTGAGACTCGATAACACTGGGTTAAGAGCATTTAAACACAGTCTGAGTGCCTCAGAGAGCCTCAAGATGGATGTTTTACTTTCTGAACTTGACATCAGCAGCGAATGCATCTACATGATGAGAAAGTAGAGAGGAGAGGTGACAAGAGAAAGAAAATAATTAAAAGACAGGTTCACAATTCTTGTTTTATTTTGTTCACATGTTGAACTACAGAGGGAAAATATATGAACAAACCTCTCTGTACAAACCGTGAATATAGAATACAGATGGGAATCAAACTGGAAGGTTTGGTGTATGTAAGTGCTGCTGAAGTGGAGCTTTCTGGCTCAGAGTCTGAGAAAGATATGTATTGTAAAATTCAGACTTTTGAGACATGACTGGTGAATAGGGTCAAAATTTGAACAGACATCACCATGAAACAACCCCAGTTAATTACTTAGATTAAGAACATTATATAATATATACTAAATGAAGTCAAATAAACACCTAAATGTGGATTTTGGATATTTTCTTTCCACTAGTCTGAAAGAAGACGTTATGATGACGAGAAGATGTTATTGCCTGTAGTGTCTCAACCGACCCTAACAAAGTGCTGTACAGAAAAACTAAAAACTGTCACGCTTCAGTTGCTCTGAGTAGATATTTACTGCAGCAACAACAGATGTAGCAGAGAAAAGTAATGAAATGTGTCAGTAAACATACTGCAGGTACATTCATTAAGAAAAAACGTGTTTGCTGTTGCAGATTAGTTTTATGTAAATTGAATTTCTAGAGACAGACTTGAAGGGGGGAGGAGGACAGAAAATGAAAGAAAGATCCGGGAAGTGCAGTGAATGGAGACCGAGAGAGAGAAAGAATGAGACATTTGGTGTTTAAATGAGACTGGGAGCAGCGCCAGAGGAGTCCATCATAATGTAACACAGCAACACCAGCAGCCAAAAGAGCACCAGACCGTAAGAAAACTGGGCCAAACCAGGTCAATCTGTGCCAGAAATGGGCCAAAAATGGACAGAGTGTGCAGAAATGTATTTAGAATGAACAGAAATTCCCCAATAATGAATCTAAATGTACCAATATGTACCATAAACTTAAATATACTGTAAAAACAATTTCTTTCAGATAGCATGGTCACATTTTGTTACGTAGAGATAAATTGTCATGAATTCAGATGAAATGTCTTTCCCTTTCTCTGTGTAATTGCTGCTTACTGCGTCTGCATTGTGTTGGTTTGAATGAGCTGTGATTACTGAATCACATGATACGACCGTCTCAATAACTGAACATGACCACAGCTGAACAAAGACGCTGATGAGACCAGAATGAGGGGAAAACCGTCCTTGTGAATTGAATGGAAAATAAATAAGAAGAAATTTGATTATAATTAAACAGAAAACTGCTGCTGCTGAACTTATTTTGTGTTTTTCTTTTTCTTTCCCTTCCCCCCCTTCTTTCTCTCTCAGGTCGGAGAAGACGTGCCGGATGCCAGGAAGTGTGCCTGTGCCAGCCACGTCGCCACCATCGCTGACTTCTTCCAGGTCAGACCCACGACGGTACTTCTACAAATTTCTAAATAAATACTCTGAAAACAAGGATGCAAATGATCTTTTTATGTTATTGTTTGATTTCCTGTTAGCTTATGCTATAGCTTCTGGTTCTGGAAATGAAATAAATATATAAACAGTGCCAGTCAAAAGTTGGACACTCCTAATTCAGTGTTTTTTCTTTATTTTTATTTCTTTCTACATTGTAATTAAAACTGAAGACATCGCAGCTAAACTGTTTGCTGGAATTATGTGGTAAACAAAATAAACTGTCATTTCTCTTCACTTAGTTGAGCCGTTCTACCTCTGAACAACACAACTGATGCAAGGAATTCCTCTAATTAACTTTTGGCAAGGCTCACCTGTTAAAACCTTTCCAAGTGACTACCTCATGAAGCTGACTGAGAGTTTGCCAAGAATGTGCAAAGTTGTCATCAAAGCAAAAGAAGGCTGCTTTGAAGGATCTAAAATATAAAACATTTCACTTTTTTTTCTATTTTTTTTTTTACCCTGAAGACAAGACACCAATATGGATTTAAATTAAGACAGGTTTATTGCATATTGTGGATAATGGTGTATTGGGATGAGGTGCTATAGGAGGGCTGAGGGATAAAGGTCAAGGGATAGTGTGATGAAGCGTAGGTAGATGGAGGGGTAAGGGATGACAGGTGAAATCGGGGTTGTTGATTGATAGTTTGGAAATTGACCGTTGTCAGCTGGCGGCAGGAACACAGAAGGAACGTGGAGACTCTGAGTGGGGGAACCATCTCATCATCATTCTATGTATGAGAGTCCCAATAGTTCCTGTGTTTGAATGAAAGAGAGAAGATAAAGTGTACATAAGTGTTTAAGATGTGAAAATGGGTTCAAGGTGTGGTCCTTGTTCCTGACCCTAATTATAAAACTTCATTAAAAAAGTAAGTAAAGCTGTCAGATAAATGTACTGAAGTAGAAGTAGAAAGTGACTGAAGCGCATGTATAAATCACCGCTAGATGTCATATATCTAAGGTTTATGTGATGTCTACAAATCATTTTGTTAGCGTAAAGTTCAGAGTTTATGTTGTGTCGTATTACGAAGGCGACACCATGATAAGTATCAGACTTGTGTAATTATATGTTTGACTCCAGAAGTGTTTTATAATCTGGTTTCGTTTTGTGCCACATGCACAATGTTTGAATATTTCCAACTGACTCTTTGTGGAGCAAGAAGAGCAAATTAAACCTGTAGGAGGATCAAGAGAGAGAGAGAGAGAGAGTGAGAGAGAGAGAGAGAGAGAGAGAGAGAGAGTGTGTGGTGTGTGTGTGTGTGTTACAGTGCATGACTAATACCGTCTCTTTTTAAAGTAATCTCTCTGAGCTGAATGACAACCCTCTCACCCACCCAGTGCGTGTGACTGCTGTGCAGTGTATTCATACCTGTACACCTGAGTGTGTATTTTTGGCAGAGTAGATATAGAGATCAAGAATAAAGCAGAGGTGACATTTTATTTATTTATATATACAGTATGTGTGTTCATAACAGTCAAAGTGTGTGTTGGTTTTGCCTGTTTATGAGGACTTTTCACCAGAATACCTACAGACTTGTGAGGACATATTTATGATGTGTCCTTACAAGTCAGTGTAGAAGCACTTATTAAGATACACATGAGTCCCTCCCACCTTTTCTCTGTATGTCTGATAATTCATATCTGAATTCTAGTGTGTGTGTGTGTGTGTGTGTGTGTGTGTGTGTTCATAACAGCCAAAGTGTGTGTGCGTTGGTTTCACCTGTATACAGTATGAGGACATTTTATGAAATACCCACTGACCTGTGAGGACATAGCATGTTTATGAGGACATTTGTGATGACCTGTGTTACAAATGGGGTTAGGGTTAGGGTTCAATTACCTTTTTTGGACAGGACAGAGGCGCCTACACACAGACATACATAGTACAAAAAGTCTTAATTGACATAAATAATTTGTAATATGATTAATGATTAACAAATATTAAATACTGCAATTACAACTACAAGACATTAAATGATATAAAATTGACATATATACAGTTATTTAAGTGATTTTATTATTTTTAGCAAAAAACAGTGGTGGGAAGTAACTAAGTACATTTACTCAAGCACTGTATTTAATGGCAAATTTAAAGTATTTCTACTTCACGACATCTCAGATACATGTAGTGAAGTAAATTGTGCAATATTTACAATATTTCACAGCTTTAGTTTAATTACAAATGAAGGTTTTTACACAGAAAACACATGATGAGTTTTGAATCTGATGTTTCATTTTAAATCAAATGATCCAGCAGTTTTTACAAACGCAGCTGAAACCAGTAGTGCATAAATCAGTTAAGAAAATCAACGATTGAGGGTTGAAGACATTTTTCATGTAAAAAAAACTTCATGGTTTCAGATGCTGCTTTTCCTTTGGATCATTTGATTGTATTTGTTATAGGTAGTTTGGAGGTTTGGACTGTTGGTTGGGTAAAACAAACAATGTGAAGGTGTCACTTTGGATTCGGGGTAATTGTGAAAGCATTTGAACATCTATACCACCTAATACCTATAAACACTAATAACAATAAGACGGCAATAATAACATCAGTGTCTATGTCTCTCTCTGTCTCTCCAGGGGGTGGAGGTCATTGTGAACGCCAGCAGTCTGGACGACATTGACCCATCAGCCATTGGTCAGCGGCTGACCAATGGGACAGCAGTGGTGGCAAGTCCGGTCCTGAGCCGCCTGAAAACCCGAGACGAAGAACATGGAGACGTGGTACAAACAGAGAGAAAATAATTATTAATTTGTGTTTTTTATTGTAACAACTGTCAACAAGGTCATTGACGTTTTTGGTACTTTTGAATGTCATGATTGAAATTTTTTTTTCAATTTAGATCAGACCAGAATCTTTTTTTTTTCATTTGCCTCTTAGGGCTTCTGTATTATTAAAGTTTTTTCATGCATATGTTTGTTCTTATTCTTAGTACAGCATTTGGTTTAATACCATGCAGACTACTGATACAGTTAAAGTTATAGATAATAATTGTGATATTGGTAAGAAAAATCAGCCTTAATGCTAAGTAAAATCCACTACTGCAGTATCACATCTCACATCAGTTTGTTCCAGCTTTTTGAAACCAAAGACTCCATATTATGTTTTCATGGCTGCATCATTAAATCAAATGGAAATATCTAGCACATACACGTTTTACCAAAATTTAACCTGACATGTTTAGTATCTCTCGATACTTCGGGATCTTGGCTAGAATGTAAAACGAAGTGTAATAGGCATCTGTGAAACTATTACCATAATTGTGTGTTCACAATACACAAGGCATCTGTACTGGCTGCTGCAGTGAGTTTATAAGACAGAGAAAACAAAGGTGATTTATACACATTAAGACAGAAATGGGACAGGTTGTCATTAACAGAGATTGTTTTTCTCTCCTCTTCCTCTCCTGATGCAGGGCACAGTGTACGAGAAGACCAATGCAGAGGTGGAGATGAAGAAAATCAATAGAGAGGAGTTTTGGGAGCAGGCCAAGGTGGGTGTGGAGCAGGAAAGAAGGAGGGAGGAATGGAGGGAGTGGAGGAAAATTAAGATGGATGAAGGGAATGAAAGAAACAGTTTAATCCTGCAAGTTAGTTCACATTCATTACAGCTTGGGTCGTATGATGACATTGTACTCACTACCATTTTATTTGGAGGTCAAACTGTATGTGAGGGTGTTTGAAATGCTAGTTATATACCCAGTCAAAGTCTATAAATTCTAATAGATGTAGAATGATCCATTAAGGTTCATCATTTATGTTCTGAAGTAATATTCTCATTAATTTTTTCCCAAGAGATAGATGAGAAGATTGACACCGCTCTCATGTCTGTTCGTTAATCAGGCAGAAGCCGATTAGCTTAGCTTAGCACAAAGACTGAAAACAGGTAAACAGCTAGCCTGGCTACATCTAAAGATAACAAACCAGCACCTACCAGCACTTCTAAAGCTCACAAACTATATCTTCATATAATCTATACCAAAAAGTGTAAAAACAAAACGTTGCAGTGTTATGTGGTGAACACTTCCTGTGTTGCCAGGCAACCAGCGGAGACTAAAGGAAGTTAGTTACCTGGCTGAGAAATAGTCATGTAAACCCTGTAACAAAGCAACGAGTCGTTACTAGATCTTTTTTGGTTTCTGGATTTTGTTACCTTCAGACAGAGCCAGGCTAGCTGTTTCCCCCCATTTACCATCTTTATGCTAAGCTGAGCTAAGCTAACCAGCTTCTGGTTGTAGTTTCATATGTACCGTATAGACATGGGAGTGTTGTCTTCTTTCTATCTTGTTATCGCTCCAGCAGCAAGCAAATAACCTTTCCTCTAAAACCTTATTAATGTACAGTTAATGTGAATCCCAGTTGTGTTTGGACTCGATTGAAAGTGAAGAACAAAGTCAAACATCTACGTCCTCCAGCTTTGTTGCTTTCAGCTCTTTCAAACAAAATGCAAAATGACAGCGTGCTTTGTGGAGCTGCAGGGTGTTCACTGGATCTGCCCTTCACAGCTTCAGAGACTCTGAAACTGAAGTGAACAGCAAGATTCAGCATCAACACCAGATCAATCGATTAGTTGCCAGACAGATAATCCGCAATACTTTTGATTAATTCTTAAAACTATCATTCTTTATATTTTATATCAGTGGATATCATTGGGTGACATGTCAGCTGATTTGTTTTTCTGTTTTTTTTCTCTCCAGCGTGAGGAGGAGATCAGGAAGGAGGAGGAAAAGAAGAAGGCGGCAGAGGAGCGACAGCGCTATGAGGAGGAGCGAATGGAGCTGGAGAGGAAAGAGCAGGAGAACCGAGAGAAGAGGTACCGCGAGAGGGAGAGGCAGATTGAGGAGCACAGGTGAGGAACAGAAGCTCAAACATTATACTGATGAATTTTAAAGAAATGTACACCTGCAGAGGATTCCTCCATAAAACTGGGGCACATTTCACAGAAGTAATTTTCAAGAATCGCTAACACACAGATTACATATACGTTTGTGAGCCCTGCAGGTGTCTGTATGCTCTTGCACAATCAGCAGGTTTGTTTTGATGAGTCAAAAATAGCAAAAAGAATAAATGCTCTCATGTTACTAACATGAACTATGTTCCTCAAAACCATTTTAAGACAATGTGACGAAAAATCCATCTTATGAGCCTTCTTAAACTAAAGCATCATGACTGAAGACTCTTACCAACTCATAGGAGACTGAGAGCGTCTTAAGAAGCTCCAGAACCTGCAGGAGGAACCAAAAAATACATGTTTTATTGACGTTTTTATTGTTTTTGTTCATTTTCTGAGTGACAATGTTTATATTAGAAGTGAGGTAAATTAAACTAATCATCCTCTAGTCCTCTTCTCTTTTTAACATCTCCATTTGTCTGTCTGAATTGTCATTTTCCTGATAGTATACTTTCTGAATCATGTCTTTTCTCTTTATTGATGGTGAGTGTGCTGTTTGGCACATGGGTCTAATTATATCTACAATAAATGAGCTGCATATTCATGAAACTTACAGTCACTTTTTTAATTTTAAGTTTAATGAGTTTAACATTCAATCAAAGTTTATTTTACTAAACTCAAACATGGATTATAAAGAAGTTATAGACTCCATGTATAAAAAAAACTCTTGTTCTCACAGTGCATTATAATGTATGTATTTATAATACACAGCACAACCTACTGTACAGACGGTTAATATGCAAAGTTACTTCCTTTTTATCTTTTTATTTAACCCGGTGAGAGACGTTGAGATCAACAATCTGTTTTTCAAAGGAGACCTGGCCAAGACAGCAGCATAAAGGTTCCAGACAACAACAACACTAAAACATATAAAATATACACTGATGGGTTGAGATTATTAAAATATCAATGACAAATACCAACCGATTTATTCACCTTTGTACTTAAAGGATCTTTAAAATCAGGCAGAGAAACCAATTCTCAGTTTCAGTTCTGTCCGTGTACTTGGAACTGACAGCAACACCATAACATGTGACCTCAAGCATTAAGCACAGACAGATCTCTGTACAATCCAAGTGCAAATAAAAATGCAAATGAATGGCTTCATAAATGAACAAGAACCAATGACTGAGTCTGCAAAAGGTCAGAGATGGCGAACCAGCCCTGGTGTAAATTGTAAAATCATGTTTACAGTTTGTAACAAATATCAGTGCACTGTGATGTGCAGTATCAAACACGCACATATTATCAGATAACATTGAAGCACCATAGACAGCTTAAAATGGGACCATGATTCACAGCCATTTCATTTTCTGATGATATGAAACATCTTTTCTATCCTTTATACACTTACGATGTGGAAAATCTCAGGTATTTTCCAGGTTTCAGGGGTCTAAAATATCATCTAATGTGTGTGAAAACAGGAAGAAGCTGCAGGAGGAGGAAGAGGCCAGAGAAAGGTTGCAGAACCAGACCGCCATCGTAAGTCTGTTTTGTTTTATTAATAACAGAAATGCAGTTTAGTATCTAACCAGCTGTCCAAAGAGCAGTAAAATGAAGAGTAATGTGCATGTATTAAAGTGGTAATAAATAAAATAAACAGTAAGAGGTATAAACATTACAGTATAATAATATAATTATGCTCATTAATTATTCATTGCAGTATCCAAAACAATTTAGGTGTAATTGTGACATGAGTGTTTACCAGCACGCAAGTAAAGTGAAACACTCAGTTCTCTGTGTTAGAAGTGTTGTTCAGGTGTCTTGAACGTGTTTTTATAAATATTTTTTTACTTATTGTGCCGAGGTCTCGGTGCGACACAAAATTTAAATCAATTTGTGTGACAGCAGGGTCTGTTTTTGAAGGAAGTGATTATACGCTGTGTGTACTTTACAAAAATGTAATGTCGGGCAGGGACAGTTTATTCAGTCCATCCGTGTGTGTGTGTGTCTTATTTTCTCAAGCCGACATAAAACTATTAGAACATCTTGCAATCAGCTGCCTGCTGCGTCGTAACACAGCTACGATATTTCAGCTAATCTTGTGAACCTCTTAAACTCTGTCCTCGTGGTGAGTTCATACACAGCACTCATATTGTGTTGCTCGAGGCTCTTTAGGCATCGTTTGTTACTGATGAAAGTGAAGAAGAAAGCAGTGGCTTGTCAATAACTGCTTCTCCAGATAATACCCAGAGGAACTATAATCCTTTCAAGAGGAACTGCAGCATGAGAGCAAATTATATTATACACGTATTATACATCTATTATATACCTATTATACATCTTTATACACATACATACACTATTATACAACCATAATAGACCATTATACACATTTATACACCTTTAGACATTTATTATACACATTATACCTTATTATCTTTGTACAACTTTGTTCACCTTTGTATAACCATTATAGACCATTATACATTCATTATGCACCTTTATACACCTATTATACATCTTTATACATCCATTATAGACCTTTAAACATCCATTATAGACCTTTAAACATCT
Organism: Argyrosomus regius; assembly: GCA_946959425.1. NCBI lineage: Eukaryota > Metazoa > Chordata > Actinopteri > Sciaenidae > Argyrosomus > Argyrosomus regius. The sequence continues at coordinate 13,278,751 of OX336896.1, read as the reverse complement.
ATTATAGACCTTTATACACTTTTATATAACAATTTTAGACCATTGTACATCTATTCTACACCTTTATATACCTATTATAGATATTTTATGCTTATATGTTTTTGTATGCCTATTATACACATTTATATGTGAATTATACATGTATTATACACCTTTATACATCCATTCTAGACCTTTATATACCTTAATAGATCTATTATAGACCTTTATTCACGTATTATGTCATTATACACCCATTATAGACCTTTTATACATGTTTTTACATCTATTGTGTACCTTTTTATACACCTGTATACAACAATGATACACATTTATATTCTTTTATATTATTATATTGCTTTGTGTGGTCAGTCAACACTTTAGTTCTTCTATGGTGTTGACCTTTGCTCCTGTATGTGATGTCTGGAGATTATAACAACCTCAGTCTCTGTCGCCCCTCGCTGGTAGCTTCATGTAATAATTCCCTTCAGAGAGTCTGGACTTTGAAAACATTCCTGTAAAATCCATGTGATTTGTTTTAAAGCATCCAAATGATATTTTCATTATCATTTCTCATTCTTCTTCTCTGCAGGCTACAGAGGCGAGCATCGAGGACCTCAACCTGGACAAGAAAGAGTCTGAGGTGGAGGTGAGTTTGACAGACAATAAAAGCAACTTCAAACAAGATGGAAAGAAAATGAAAAATCTGCTTCACCAAGGAGAAGTAAAAGCAAATAAATATGAGAATGGCTTCTTACCTAGAATCTTTTATTAGTCGTCCAAAACCACATTCCTTTGAGGCAAAATCTGTTGTATTAGATAAATCTGATCATTACAAAAACAAAGGACTGAGAACTAATCAAACAGAACAGATGAATGATGACTTTGTCTGGACAGCTGAAGAATAAAAATTAAACACATAAAAGAGTAAAGTTGCTCCAAGAACTATTTCCTCATACCAAACTGCTAGCAGTGCTTATAAAGGATAAAAAAATCTATTTTGAATGAAAATACTGAACTATGTTCTGTTTCCAGGAGGCGAAGGCCATCATTGCTCAGCGGTCAGGAAACCCGCGAGAGTTTTTCAAGCAGAAGGAGAGAGCCATGACCATCAGTGTCGACACCTCGCCTGTCTCTGTCCACAGGACCGGTAAACACTTTAAAACTCACCTGACAGTTTATTCTCATGTAGAACTGGAAATATATACTGTGCATATATACAGTAAATGTACTTATTGTGCAGTAGTAGTAGTAGTAGTAGTTGTAGTGCTTTTCCCAGGAGGGCAAAGTGATAACCCGATTGGCTGTCAAGTGGATGGATTATCTGGCAAAGAGGTGCTCACTACACGGAAATTAACCTTTTGTGTGCCGAAACTTTATTATATCTTTGTCTTCAACGCATGAAAAATGAACAATGACAAAATGTCTAGATTTTTGTTGAGTGTAAATATGTAGATAGAAATAATCAGTTGAAGTACAAGTTTCTGTAAACTGTACTTACATACAGTACTTGAGTAAATGTGCAGAGAGCTTCAGTTTCCTGTCCTGGTTCGGTGTGATGGAGAGATGAAGCACCTGAAGGAGTCTCCAGGAGTGGAGGATGGGGGTTGGAGAAGGCTTTGAGTGGATGTGAGGCTTCATGACTTCTGAAACATTATAAGAAGAACCAGAACTTAAATGTTTAATTTTTAGAAATTTATCAGGTGCTTGACAGAGAATTAATCACCAAGTCCTCACTGTAAAGGCTTCTCTGTTACTGTTGGATCTGCTGTTGAGCCTTGCTTTTTTTATGTGGTTTTCATTTTAATTTGTGTATTTCATTGTTGCACATTGTTCCTCTGCAGTGTTTAGTGTTTGTCAAGACCAGACTCCTAATCTCAGTGGGGACAGGTGGACCATGACCCCAACTCATATATTTGTCGCTCCACTTTTACTTTTTACAGTTTCATGATAATTTTCTCACTAAAATCCTCCAGATGTCCTTCCAGACATCCTTTGGCTAGTTGGCCCGAAACTAAGCTGAAACCTAACATAGTTTGTCTTAATAAGTTAGAATCATGGATTACGTTAGCTGCTGAACTCATTCTGCAAGCTATAAATAACATATCCACTCAGATTTTTTGCTGAACACAATAGCAAGAAAGCAAGCTAGTGAAGCTGCACATATCCGACTGCCTTGCCAGCTGATAAAGTAACCTAGTAGTAACATCCAGCCCGTTTACCAGTGAGCTCAGCCCTGGTAGTCCGCAATTCGTCCACATTAACAAGCAAGCTAACATTAGCCAGCTAAACTACAATATCACAATATGTTTACACATGATTTGCATGTTGGGCTCTGCGTTGTAGTGGGTGCCAGTCATTTCTTGACGTTAGCGGACTCCATTTCTAAGCTATTGTAGTACACTGTTGACATTGCAGGTAAACAGAGAGAGAAGGCACTCGGGAACATAAACGTCACATCCTTGGATTTTCACGGAAAATCTGTCATGAAGCTTTCACATAAAAATCAGTCCACAGACACGCATTTTTAAAGTTACGTTAGAACCTGTCCACAATTGTCATTAAAGAAGACTCCACTGCTTAGCTAACATTAGCTTGTGTAGCACTATTGACTGTAGGGAAGAGGCAATGGAAGGCGGCAGTCGTTTCTTGACGTTAGACTCCACTTCTAAGTTAACGTTAGCTAGTGTAGCAAACTGTAGGAAAACAGAGAGAGAAGGCACTTGAACATAAACGTCGCAGCCTTTGGATTTTCAAATAAAATTCATCCCGAAGCCTTTACATAAAAATCAGTCGACAGACATGCATTTTTAAATTGCATTACAACCTGTCCACAAATAGTCAAGCGAAAAGAGTAATACGTATTACATAAATGCTTCAGAATCTTACATATGAAACTTTTAACAAGCAAAGAAACAAGAGATTCATGTCGTCTGAACACTAAAATTTATTTGTTCAAAGGAACAGAAATATGAAGTGAAGATTTAAAAAGCACCGTTAGCATTTCATTTCTGCCTACTTGCATGCTGTCAGTCAGTGTGTTTAAAACCACACTAACCACTTTTCTTTCTTTCTCTCTTTTTTTCTGTCTTTCTTTACTTATTTCTTCATTGCGGGGTGTCTTCTGACACCTCTGCACTCATTTGATTTGTGTTCGTCATCCTCAATCCTTCTTATTTCTTATCTTCTTCATTTATTTATTCACCCACTCCTCCGCTCTTTGTCCTCCATTTTGTGGGAACAACTTCTTTTCTTTTCCTCCTCCACGTGTCTCTTTCTCCTTCATGGTTTTCCACAATCCTTTCCCTCTGGGACTGAACTTCTTGTATCTTGACTCTGACCTCTACTGTCTTCCTTCTACTTTCCTGCTTTTTGTCTTGTCTTTCTGTCTCGTCCATCTTTCCCACATCTCTCTGTTCTGGTGCGTCGCTTCGTGTTTTTTGTTGTATGTTTTTTTGTGGGTTTGAATCTTCGTGTTTCGGCTGCGTGTGGCTGTTTGTCGTCCCCCGACCGCCAGGCCGTTTGGACAGCCCGTTCTTGAGGCAGCAGCACAGTCCCAGCAGCCCCAGTCCGACTCCCCCACCTCGGGGCGCGTCGCCCCTCCGCACCCCACCACACGCACGGACGCAGCCCGCCGCTGCAGCCGGTAGGTACAGCACATAACCGATAAACAGCAGAAGAAGAAGACCAATGGACACCAGCAGCTTGGTCGAACATCTCTCCCCAGACACAAAACCTCTCCACAAATATGGAGGCTGAAATAACAAAGATGAAAGAGGATGAAACTGCATGTGAATTCAAAATATCGTGTAAAATATAAGATATCCCAGTTTGGGGTCTTATTCTGGTTATGATCATGTTCAGGACATGAAATACAAGTAATCTTGTTATAGGTAGTTGTTATTCTACTTGTGTACAAGCTCAAAAGCACAAAGCACAAAAAAAATGTCTTGGAACACTTGTACAAGGAAACCTCTCAAAAAAAGTTTGTTTAAAAAACTCAAAAACAGAATAAGTCTTCTTCTCCAAGAAAGCAGGATTTGATGTTTAACACAGTTAACAGTGTTTTGATAGTGTGAACTGATGAAAAGACGGCAGTGATTAGATGAGTCCACATGCATTTTCATTCATCTTCATTCTCATAATCCACTTAGCAAATACGCACTTTCACGAACCACACATCTGCGCACCAACCCCTTAAAATCACCTCACCACCTCCTGCCGAACCTACCCCACAACCCTACCCCCTCCGTCCCTGACAACTTTTACAATCCCCTTCTTTACGTTATTATTTAAAGTATCTCATATTTAAAATTCTAAAAATCTTGTTTTTCTTTTTGTCAGCAAATCCCGTCATTGGATTTTGTTGACAATAAATTCAATATCTAAACCATACATAGCATTTATCAGTTGCTTTCAACTTTATCAAACAATAAAAAGAGCAACAGCACTTAAATATCAAGTCAGAAAAGGCAACTCAGTCTGGCCTTTATGTATTTAATACATTTACGTTAGCACGGATGCTGCTGTGCTCTACCTATAAAACATTAAAAACAAATACATTAGTTATGATCAAACCTGTTTCATAGCTCACCTTCCTTTTTAGTTTAAAGCTAACACACACACTCGCATTTTACTAACTGCTAGATGATAAAATGTCCTTTATGGCTGTAAACCATAAAGCTGTTTGTCGGTTTGTGTGATGTCTGTCGTGCCCTCAGTCTTCATCCTTTAGATGTCGTCCAGTCAGCTGCTGATGTTCAATTATTTTTGTAAATGTTTGTTTTTTCTGATGTTTTATGGTTTGAATTAGCAGCAACTTTACTTCTCTCAGGGATTAACGGACTGTTAACTTTAACTCCAGAATCTCACTGGTTTTCTTTCACCTCCCTCCTCTTCTGATCCTCAACCTCTTGCCTCTGATCCTGGACTGAATCACCTCCCTGCACACAAACACTCAAACACACTCCTCCTGCTGCTTTTAATCCTGACCGACTGACCAACCTGTGAGTGTTTTTTTATGAGTGTGTGTGTATGTGACGTCGTCGAACCGTCCGTCAGTCGCCACCGCTGTATGTTGGCCTTTGACTGAACATGGACATTTGCCCTTCGACCGCTGTGGAGTTGATCTAGTTCTGTTTAAAGACCAAAACAAACATCTGAAGTTACTGCCCACCAACATCCAGAGCATACCCTGTTTTTGAAGATTCACCTCCTTTAAGAAAACTCAGACATCCAAGACTTGCTGTAAAGTTGTAAATGTTTGTCGCCCTGAATCAACAAAAATATGAACTTTAATAAAACATCAAGTCAACTATTTGTTTGTTATTTTGAAGGGTCAGATCACAAAACATTAGATGTTCTTGCTGATATTTGTGGTATTTATCCATGCAGATAGTTTTGGTGCTATTTGTCCAGGCTTTGAGATATCTGTCTCTCGGGGTATTGTTTAAAAAATATACCAGTACCCTTAAAGTGATACGGATACCAATGGAGTACTTAAACCGATACCTTGTGTCGAAGACGCCATTGGTCTTGCGAACACAGTGTAGCTGTGCTGAGCTACCCTGAAGTTTCCTCCATGCTTGATAAGGTGCTTTATCATGTTACTCATATTTCAAGTTTTTTCCTAAAAATTATCCTTCCAGAGACACCTACTGTTGCCATACTTTTAAACATTTTGATGGCATCTCAGCACGCTGAACTGCATGTGGTGAAGGGACTGAATGAAGGTGTAGCTGCGGCAGTTTGCCAATCATGCGTTGCAATCAAATCATTTGCTGTACTTGGCTGTGAACGAAACCCTACAAATAGTCTCTTATTTTTTCTAGATCTGGGTACAAAAAGGATTCAGATATCATTTGGCGAAGGTTTGATACTGCTTGGTACTGGGTTATTTCAGTTGATACCATAAAGGTACCTATGCCCAGTCCTAACCATCTCTAAGATTTCTGCCTCCACACTAATACAGTGAAGGAATGTAATTTTCTTTATTTTTCACAACCTTTTAAAAATGACTTAAAAGGAAAACTTATCCAACTGCTGGAAGGCAAAGCTCTCGATTTTCCAGTCCGTCCACTACGTTCTAACCCTCACCTACAGTCATGAGCTTTGGTTAGATTGTGGATAAAAGCAGCCGAAATGAGCTTCCTCTGCTGAGTGGCTGGGCTCAACCTTAGACATAGTATTAGGAGCTTGGAGTAGAGCTGCTGCTCTTTCGTTCACTGGGTGCCTCCCTTTGGAGTGTTCCGGGCATGTCCAACTGGGAGGAAACCCCGGGGCAGAACCAGAACACGCTGGAGGGACTATATAGCCTATCTAGCCTAGAAACGTCTTGGGATCCCCCAGGAGGAGCTGGAATGCGTTGCTGGGCAGAGAGACGCCTGCTGCTAAACCTGCTGCCACCTAATGTCCATATTCATGTCACCTGCACCCAGAGCTCTGTGCTCATTTTCCAGCAAAGGTCCACCAGATGACACGAACCTTTTCTCGATCCAACTGTCCAGAGTTCAGAATCTGAGACTCTGTAGGACTCTGTAGCCATAAAGCTGGGGTGGGGGCAGGAATCTTAAGATATCTCAAAACCTGAATAAAACAACAGCCAAACTATCTGGCTGGCTAGATAGCACTAAAGGTAGACAATTACTGTTTTTGTGTGAATCTTTAAAGTCATGAAATGCTTTGGAGAATGGTCAGCAATAATCTAGTTGTTGGGCAAAATCATGCAAACCACCTTTATGATCTGCAGTGAGTGTCATTGCATGTCTGGTGCAGTAATGGGTGGGCAAAGAACCAGTTCATCCCTGACAACAAGCAACAAATTTAAATGTTATTTTGATGTAAAAATGGCGTTGACAATCTTCTAAACTGGTTTCCATTATCAGAGGTTTTTGACCACCAGGTGAATTGGAGAACCCACCCATGCAAGACCCTGCAGAGCTGGTTGTGATTTGTCATTTTAACAGGGTCACACGTCTCAGTCTGCCATTTATTTCCTGTCAAAGTGACTCTGTTGTTCTTCATCTGTGGTTTATTATGTTTGTGCCCTCTGGGAAATCTTGTTCTGGTCTCTGAACAGGACATCTGACGTCTTCAATGAGCATGAAATCATCCAACATCTGAGATAAATCATTGTGCAAGTGATTCTCTTGACTGTGACTGATCCTGTGTTGATATTTGTCATAATGAGTTGTAATCCTGGATGTCGTGTTGGTGTTGTGACTCTGACTCACCCACAATGTGTGCGTATACATTGATGGCATATTAATGAATGTTCAGAGGATATCTGATGACTTGCTGGATTTTAGCGATTGTGTCTTTTTGGTTTTGGCAACAAATTGCCTGGGATCATTGTTGGAATATGTTACTCTCCTATTTACCAGAATTGATGTCCATGTCCAATGTTCAATACAATATCTAACAATTCAGAGACTGGGTTGCCAAGTCTCACATGTTTGGCATGAGACATTTACTTACAGGCACTGTCTCATGATATTCAAACAAATTCCAGTCGAACCCGATAAGACATCCATGCTAGTGGCTCTGTGAGGTAGTACTTTGTGCTAAATGCTAACATGTCAGCATGTTTAAACTTGCAAATTAGCCCTAAACATAAAGTAAAGCTGAGGTTGGTGGAAATGTCATTAGTTTCGCAGATATTTGGTCATAAACCACAAAGGAGAGCTTTGACTTGATGAAAAGGTCATGGCAATTTGTTCAATAGTTGTTGAGACATTTTACTTAAGACCCTAAGTGTGAACCTCATGGTGGCGCTACAAGAAATGTCAGAGGATCACCAAAGTAATTAGGATACATCTTCTGGGAACCAGGAATGTCTGAACCAACATGTGTGCCAACGCATCTTGCAGTACATTAAATATTTAAATGAATACATGAAAAAACATACCTGCTGGTGGCACTGGATGGAAAGTTAGGGGATTATCAACATTGTTAGTATGCATCCTACCCTAATCCATCTGGTGGTTGTTGAGATATTTCAGCCTGGACCAAAGCCAAGCTGCTTCCATGGCTAAAAATAAAGCTTAAAGTTTAAATAGACTACCTATGTCCACTTTGCTCTACAATTTCTCATCTACCACAGATTAAATGTCCATCAAAATAAAACTTTTAATGCGATTAAGGAGTCTGTCTGTCTGACACAGCTTTACCCCTACCCCTTCACTTTCCAACTTTAGTCCCATCCACAGGACCTTTTGAATTGCTCAACAGTATTTGAGATGTGGAAGTACAGCAGTCCGAAAAAAGACTTGTTGACTGTATCTGTCTGTTTGCTGGTCCTCTGAGAGGAAAAGTGATGTGATTGCCGTAATTTTGTGTGTTGAAGTAACACAGGATGTGACTGTGGAGATTAGAAAATCAGAAAACCACTTAACTTGAGTCGTAAATGCAGATTTACGTTCATTATTATAGTTGTGACATTACATTCAAGCAACAACTTTCTGTGTTAACTCAACACATCTGGTTTATGAGTGTAAATTTGTTGTTCTAGGGGGATTTTGGTGAAGACTTTTACTCTGTACCTTTGCGATGATGTTGTGCCATTGTTTCCCTGTAGATGACAATGACGACGAAGGGAGAACAGAGCGCAACATGGCCGCCGTGTCACCCATTCCTAAAATAGTCACCACACCCATCAAAGAGGACTTCAGCAAGGATGAGGAGGACTGCAGAGATGAGTGGGGTAAGAGTGAAAGTAATATCAAATGGATAGATAGTCACCTTCAACCAAATTTAGCACAGTTAGCGTAGATGTTGACATATCGTTTCAGCTGTAAATCAGCAAATTATCTGGTGAATTAAGACAAATTATTATTTACTGTTAAATTGGTGTTTTGCTTGTTTTCTCAGATTCGGTGCCAAAAGAGGAGCAAAAACCGCCAGTCCAGGAGTCAACACCCACCAAACCCGTGCAGAGCGTCGCCCCGCAGGCTCGCGACTCCTCCAACTTCTCTGTGTGGGAGTCCGGGACAGACAGCCTGGTCAACCTGTGGGATAGCAGCTCCGGCCCTCCTCCAAACTCTTCCCAGACCTCCCAGTCCTCCAATCTGGTGGACCTGATGGGTGATGTCCTTCACGATAACCTCCCACCCAGCACCGCCGCCGCCAGCAGCAAGCCTCAGCCTCTCCTCAGCTTCGATGAGATGATGGACGGAACCTTCTGCTCGGGCACCGGCGCCGAGGACGACCCCTCCAGTCTGGTGGACGTGACGGCCTCTGACCAGATGACCCTCAGCTACCAGCATGCACTGCAGCATGCATCCGGGGAAAGGCAGGAGCTGGATGATGGACAGCTACTGATGACCAATGGGGAGACGCTGCTGAAAGAAGGGACTCAGGTCAGACGGGTTAATGCCACTGCTGTGGATTCAAAAAGAGGTTTTCTGTCTGTTTGTTGAATAATAGTTATTTTTGTTCTTACAGGCGAGTGAGGGCTACTTCAGCCAGTCACAGGAGGAAGAATTTGGCCAATCAGAGGAGTCCTCAGCCAAACCTACACCGGTCTTTTACAACAAGCCACCAGGTGAGAAGAAAATTACTGTCAATTCCTAAACAAGCTTTTTCATTTGGAACATATTTTTCATTATTTACCCTGTTTCCCTGGTTTTAGAGTGTAATACCATTGCTGTAAAAATGGACAGTACCCCAGGCCTAAAAACCTCCTTTTCCCAGTGGTCCAAAACACTGTGGTACAAACACTAACACCCCCCCAGTGCTCTGAGCTCAAAGTCCAGGAAGCCCGGCTAACAAACTGAGCTAACATTAGCTAACAGCAGTTATAGTTCACAGCAGTTTACTGTCCAGGAAACTCTGTAAATCACAGGAGAGTTGAGGCTGAGCAGCTGGGGGACATCAGAGGGAAAACCAGAAAACATTTTCTCCATAAAATATGATCCAATTTCACCAAAATCAGTGAAATAGTTGATGGTGTGTGACTCAGCAAATCCAAGTAGGATGTTCAGACTTGAAAGTACACAGGTGTTAAGGCACTGGTTCCCATCCTGGGTGTTCGGACCACCACTAGGGGTTGCCAAAGCTCCACAGTGGTTGTAACGTACTACAACAGTAAGACTACAATGATAGAAAAAGTGTTTTCAGGTTACATGTCACTATTTGGTGGCCATATTGGAGGGCGTTTCCATTATTTTGTCCACCCCATTCATATCAAAGAGGGTAGACAAAATAACAGATACATCTATATTGAATAAAATAACTCAATAAACATGTTTGTGTGTTCAGAGATTGACATCACGTGCTGGGACACGGACCCCGTGGTCGACGACGAAGACGACTAACCGGCCTATCAGACGCCACTCCCACCCCCCCATCCTCCTCCCCCGGACCAAGAGGAAGTAGGAAGTGCGCTTCATGAAGAAACAGATCTTTTTTCTAAAAAACGAATCACAAACAAACAAAAAAAAAAGTGATAATAATAACAAATCTTGCATCAAAACTACTTCTGTATTATCTTTTAGAGGAAAAGAAAACAGTAGCCACAGAAAAAAGGGTTTGAGTTCTCGTTAAAGATGGTTTGAAGGCTCACTTTTTTTCTGTGTGTTTGTTATTTTTATTTATTTGTTTTTTTCTTTTTTTCTTTTGTTTTGCTATGCAGATGTATTAGCTGGGAGCGGGTGACTTTGTTTGTGTAAATCATTTATTACACATTAACGTAGCGCACTGCTGCATATTAGAGACGATGAAGCCCCCCGCCCGTGTGAGGCAGGCAGCCGACACACATCGTCTGTAGTGCTTTAATAACACCCTATAAAACTAATACAGTGGATCATTACAGCTGCCATGTATATCTTCGCTCTCTGTTTCTTTTCTTACCTCTTTTTCACCTCCTTCCTTCTGCCTTCCTCCCGAAATATTCACCTCTGCAAGTCAGTTAATCTTGTATTTAGCCCTCACTTGTCCAACCCTCAGTAAGGAATCTCTCAAGATGAAACAACTCAAATTGTGGCTCCTTTTTCACTCCTTTTGTATGATTTAAAGACTGAATTCAAGATTAAATGGCTTGTAAATCTGGTTCCTTTTTTCAGTGCACTTTTATTATTTATTCTGCCTCCTTGTGGATGAACTGCATCTTCTCAATCAGCCCTCCCCTCATTGTTTTTTTTTACCCCGACTTATATATTTACACAAGCAAAAAAACTAAAGTATTTCTTTGCATCTAATCTAGATGAATATACTGTAGATATTTTTCCAAGTGTTAACAGTTTTTTAGGAGAGTTTGGCTTTGTGGTAATGAACATGAAGCCTCCTTCAGCTTGTGCACAGTAGAAAAAACAACAATGCATCCTTTGTATGATTCTTATTCTACGGAAATTTCCCACAATTTTTTTGGACAGCAGTCGGCACAGGTCCTCTTCAGAGCCGCAGAGGTTTTAAAACAATAAAAATTATTTTAATGTTTATTTCTGGCAATTAGATCCTGGATGACAGAGGGAAGTTGGGATGAAACTTTGGCCACACGATGCTTGCAAATCTTATTTTTATGTCTTTGTTATGATCTGCATGGAGAACCAGATGTTCATGATTTATCACATCAGTGCTGATATGGTGGTCAGTTTTAATTATAGATCCTGAGCTTCACACAGTCTGCACAATATTAAGTCAGAAAACTGTAGAAGGAAACAGAAACAAACCTCATAACTAATCTAAGCAGCAGTGAAACTAAACTCTTGAAGCATTTGTAAATTCTGCAGTGTGAAGGTATCGGTGTTCATTTTGAAAGCAAATTCTGACTGAATCATACTTTAGTCAACTGAAAATTGACCGGATTCTGTATGCTGTTTCAGATCGATCTGCTCTGTGCAGATTGATGCAGATTTTTCTATTGAAAAATTTTAGCTTGTTTTGTATTTCAAGTTTAGAGAACTTACAACCACTCAAAGAGATTCCCAATTCGTCCCTCCCTAACATTTGCATCTTGTTTTAAGTCGTTGATGACAGATTTTGGCATAGTTTTTATCTGAAGATGACAAAAACTCCAGCAACATAGTCAATAGTACAACTTTAGAGTTATAACAACGCATTTCGGATTGGCAGGATCACGTTTCCTCCAGGAGTATAAAATGACTTCGAGAGAAACGTTTAAGTAAAGAGTTACACTTAAACTAAACCCTTAAACCAATTTTAGTCAACCAAGTTTACTGTAGATTCAATTGGCTAAAGCTAAAACAATTCAGATGACCAAAATATGACAGAAACATCATGGGATTTTGATGAAAACACCTTGAATGACCCTGAAGGATACAAACCAAAACGTGTTGGTCTAACAATAAAGTTGTTCTACATACTACAAGTGTTGCTCGAGTTTTGAACTTTTCAGACATTTTTCCTTCTTACGCACTGAAAACCTTGACTAGTTTTTGTCATCATGAATCAGTTTTAGTTATTGTCTAGTTTTTAACTAGTTTTTGAAGTCTAAGTAGTTGAGTACCCCTGTAAAGACAACATGCTCAGATACATGAAAATTTTCAGCATTTGTGGGTAAATATATAAAAACCTTCCTGGTTCTCCACGCAGTTCACAACAAACAGTGACCGCGTCTGCTGCCCGACTGCTTTTGTTCTGTGCCAATGCAAAAAAAAAACAAAAAAACACCTTATGTATTTTTTAAAACATTTTTTTTATTGATGTGATATTTAGTTGCCCTGGAAACTGGAGTAAGAGGCGGGGCGGGCTGAGACAGGAGGTGTGTGTGTTTTTAATACCTGTCAAAAAGTGTGCTAGAATGGATTTTCAGGACCTTTTTGAATATTAGCAACAACAGTGTTAGTCTTTTTTTGCTGTAAATTCCTGTAGAAAATAAAAACTCCTAGGCAATAATAACACCTCTGTGTGTGTGTGTGTGTGTGTGTGTGAAGCACCTGGATGTGTGTGTGTGTGTGTTCAGCTTTATTTGGTTTCACTCGTTCACGTACCAGCTAATCCCGGTTTATACCTCTGAATCCTGAATGATCCAGGGACACAGAGAGGACGCGCTCATGTCAAAAAATTCAATAAATTATATTAAATTCTGTAAAATTTTAATTCAGTTAGTGAATAAATATGGAACTCTTCCTTTTATTTTGCCTAATTTTGTCTCATCATTCAAAACCGTGAGAATTTATTTGGATATTTTAATATAAGAAACTTAAATTCAAGTTTTGTTGATGCAGACTTTGTCAGGTTTTCTTCCAGTGCTGCTGCAGAGAAGCATCGTGCTGCAGGATGTTGGTGCAGTGTTTGGCTTACGTCACTTGACCCTGGGGGTCCCGACCACCATTAGGGGTCGCCAAAGCTTTCCCTACTTGATTTTAGGGGTGTAAGAAAGCTTTTGTTAATTTCTATGAAGAAAACTAAACGTAAAGTATTTTTTTTCAAGTGTATTCAATGATTAAAAATGTAAAGTTAAATAAACGTAACAGGATAAGGGCACGGTGAAGATCAGAACACTACGCTCACAGAGTTTCACTCTCTCGCCCTGCATTAGAAAGGTATGCAGTTAAAACAACCAAAGAGCTCAAAAAACAATGAGAACAAAACACTGAATCAGTCAAAAAAAAATAGAAGACTGAAGTATGTATGAAAAAATACATATTTACATACAGAGAATTGTATAAAAAGTTCCCAAAAATATCAGGAAAACTGTCAGAAAACATGTCAGAAATTGTGTGTAGTCTGAGGGGCGAAAAACTACATTCTTTTGTCTCATCACACTGTAGAAGTTTCTTCCAGCTGACTTCAAAGTCTGTATCTGGACTACAGCACAGCAGGGGTCAGTCTCATAAACATGAAAGTCTGTCCAGAACTCATTGAACACTGTCCATCGAGTGTTGGAGCTTCCCTGGACTTTTCTCTTTCATAATGAATCAAAGCGGCCTGTCCTCAATTACGTCCTCATGTGGCTTTTACAGCTTGTCCACTCAACTTGAACTCTAAGAACAGAATATTCTGTTGCTCTTGGATACTTCTACCCAAAGACTTCATCATAACTTATCTTAGATATGAGTGGAGAGTATTATTCTTTAACACATGACATGTTTAAGCTACATTTGAGTCATAAATATGTGTTAACATAGACATAGTCTCCATGATGTCACCTCCAGGTTTCTGAAGAGCCATTGTGAAGCTCAAAGTGTTGTGGCGGCCACCATCTTAACAGTCATGCCTCTGCTGCCTCCCGGCTAATCTAAAAAAGGGCAAAGACGTGGATCACAGGCTAAATGATGCCTGGTTGCTCAAACAAGCCACCGGTAATGTCACCCACCTGTCAATCAAAGCGGCCAAGCTGTGATGCATAATTTTAAGCCTTAATATAATCTGAACCGGTGAGTTATATAAAAATTCAGACTCAGTACAGTTCTTATTGACTGACTGACTGACCTGTGGCCCTTTGCTGCATGTCATTCCCCATCTCTCTCCCCACATTTCTGTCACTCTTCAGCTGTCTCTATATAATAAAGCTTGAAAAGGGACAAAAATATATCGAAGAAACATAAAACGACAGAAAAGACAAATCCCTGGAACCACGACATGCAATATGCAGTCGGTTAACTGATTATTGAGGGAAAACCTTTAACCCAAGACACAATGTTTTCCATACCATGCTGTTTTTGTGTCTAAACCAAACCAAACTTTAACAACAGTAGTGTAAGATCAGAAGATTATTCATTTTGCAGCTGTGATTTGTAACGGTCGAGATGTTGATCAAAGAAACACTTCATTCTCAAAGGAAGTTAGGAATGAAGCATTTTATCTAATTTGAAGGACTTGTTGGATGATCTGAGCTCACACACTCTTTAAAACATCACAACTTTTCACAGTTCATCACTAAGATAAAACGAGTTTCCTTCTAGTTAACACACAATGGAAACATAGCAATCAATCCAACATGGTCAGAGGTATAAATCGAACCAGTGACCTCCTCAGCAGCACTTGTCAAATTTGACTTGATCTTGTAGTTCACACCTCTACCACTAGATGGCCCCACAGTATTTTCTTTTCACTGCTGGACTACCTGAATTGTCTCTGTCTGAGAGGGTTTTATTTCTGTCTGTGTCCTCTTCCCTCCGATGTTTCACTCTGGTCTTAGTAAACAGTTGACAGTATACGTCATATATCTGTGTTCCTTCTTATGCTGACGGTAGGTTTCTTTTGGTGTCACAAATGTGACTTCAGACTGTCTCTTTTTCTGTCTACCTGACAAGGAATCCATTCAGACAAAGGGGAAACTATGTAAGCAGATAAGCAGTGGTTAGTACTGTCACCTCACAGCAAGGAGGTTCCTGGTTCAAACCCCAGATGGCAGACCTTTCTGTGTGGAGTTTGCATGTTCTCCCTGTGTCATTGTGGGTTCTCCTCGGGTACTCCAGCTTCCCCCCACAGTCCAAAGACATACAGGTTAATTGGTGACTCTAAATTGCCCATAGGTGTAAATGTGAGTGTGAATGGTTGTTTGTCTGTATGTGCCCTGTGATGAGCTGGCAACTTGTCCAGGATGTACCCTGCCATTCGCTCAATGTCAGCTGGGATCAGCTCTAGCCCCCCTGACGAGGATAAGCGGTTACGGAAAATGGATGGATGGATTTTCATGTAGCTCATCTCCCAGTCTTTAAAAAGCTATTTTCAGACTGGAGTTTAACTCATCTGTTTTTTCACCAAGGTTGTTATGGCAACAACCTTGAAGTCAATTAAATTTGATAATTTTTAATTTGTCATTCATTGTTAGATGATTGATAGGTTCAGGAGCCGCCTGATTCAGAGCTGCAGCTCTTTAATTTAAGGTCTTTAAGGTCACATATTTTTCTGGTTTTAAACTGTATAAATATTCTTTGTTTTACATTTTGTGGTCAAAGTTTCTTCAACTGATTGATTTTACACATTAAACCTGCAAACATCTTGATCCTTTTGCAGCAAGAAATAGTTCTTGTATTAACAAAATCCTTTGTATGATATAACAAGACATTTTTCGTCTACAAGTTTTTACGAGAAGCTTTCTTAGAAAGAACCTCTGGTGACTTTCAGAAAACCTGCTGACTGAAGGTTTGAGACCAAATGAGAAAAATACATACCTTGTATAGCCCGTCATGAAACTCAACTAGGCGAAGCAGCCGAAGGACATCAGAGGGAAAGCCAGAAAACATTTTCTCCATAAAATATGATCCAGTTTCACCAAAATCAGTTAAGTAGTTGGTGGTGTGTGACTTAGTGGTGTAAAGCCTTACGTTCTTCTCGTGGGTGATCGTACCCAAAGCTTGAAGTTACATAGTGCAAGAGTTTGAATTTCTATAAAACAGGACCTTAAAGATTGACAGACAGGTGTGAGCACATTGTTCAAATTTATTGGGGGGGACTTTTCAGCTTTTTGAGCCTTTAATAATGCATGTAAACTGATTTTTGAAAGGAAAAAAAAGTTTCCTCTGAGCTGTTTGTTGCAGGGATGTGGTGTTTGAGTAGGAAGACGGGTGGGTTAACTGTAATTAGGCTGACAGATGGGAATACTCCAAAGGTTGTCCAATCAATTGGTTCGGCCATTTAGTGAGCACCCTCCTCTAATCACTGATTAATCAGTGGAAAGCTCTGATTAAACTATGTGACAGTGACTCTGAATGCAGGCGTGAGAGGCTGCAGGTTTTCTCCCACCTCGTTTCCCTCAGAGCATCTTCAGAGAAACAAGCTGCTGTGAGGTCTGACAGGACACGACTGTAGAAAAACACCATTTGCTTTGTAGCATTACAAAACTTTAAAATCGAGAATATTTTCAGGGGACCAAAGACTAATCAACTTTTCAGATAAAGAATTGCTTTATTAAAGAATTACAGACTACAGCTCTCAACTGTTTAGGTGGTCGGCAATTTCCACCAACTGCTCTTTCGTGCAGCGATTAAATAAGTCAAGTGTAGGCTGCTCAACAAAGTCACACAATTTAAAGTCCATTTTGACAGGCACAGTCTGATCACACCGACAACACAAAGCAAACAGCAGCTAAGATGCGTCATCCACGTGTGAGTATACTGACCCCCTACACACTCAGGCTATGCTAGGCAAGACAACAACTGAAGAAAGAAAAAAAACAAAACACAATAAAAAAAAACAAGTACACCATATGCTGTCCAAACCAATTGGAACGTACAAATAAGGGTGCACTATCGATTTTTCAGCCTAGGAACCCAATCGCACTCAAAGACACAACAGGCAATAAAGCAAACAAAAGAAAGTGTCAGGCACACAATGTAAATCCAGACACAGTTTGCGACACACCAGTCTATTTGTCTTCCTTATAGATACACTGAACCGTGGTACAACATAAAAAACCATCAGTAGCGTATCAAATAATCAGCAATAGCAATAGAGTGCATTAGAAATGGACGAGCCCCCAAATATGTTACGGCCTCATAAAATTAAATTAATACTTGACTTAATGCTGACTCAATGAGACCACAACATATAAAAAGGACGCCACACAAAAGTTTCAAAGTTTGAAATAAATTAGCACTGGGGAAGAAAAGAAAAAGGAAAAAAATGTAACCCATAAAGTAATGAACCAAAAAGAGATGGAGACCCCGACCAAAAAAAAAACAAAAGAGGGGGAAACACAGGGCCAGCCACGCTGTGGGCCGTCGCACCCTGCACTTCCCCACTAATTAGGGAAAAACAGACCTAACCTAACACAACACAACAAACAGGACTACCGGTGGTCTCCAACTCAAACTAAAATAACAAGCTAAAATAAGAAAACTCTGCCATCACGGACAGAGGGAAAAAGAAGCTGCCCCAGAGTCTGAGAGTGCGGCCTCCCTCCTCCTCTTTAACCCCTCCCTGACTGCCAAATTGACTGCCGCCTGTGGAGGAAGGAACAACGAGGGAGGACAGGAGCCCTAAAAAGAAAAGAAAACACACTCCCAGGTGTGAAACACGAGTTTGGTTGTAGTGAGGATTTTTATAAAACTAACAGCTGAATATTTTTATAGTGATTATCATTTAAATGAAACTGAAGCAAGAAAATTAACAATAACATCTGTGTCCTTCCCGCTGCTCACACTGAATTGCTTTGAAAACACACTGACAACTTAAGAACACTGATAAACTGCATGACTAAATTACACAGAAATGGAAATGAGGTTGTTGTTTTTTTGCAGATTAAACTGAAAAAACAATGTGCTCCAGGAATAAATAAACAGAGAGAGAAAAGTGGAAAAATGTCACAACATCTGCAGCACTGAATGAATGTGATGGAGACTGTTCTCCATAATTAACTGTAGAAGAGACTGAACCTTCACAGGTGCGTTTCTCTGATGTCGAATGAAAGACTGAGATTAACAAAAGTGTGTTTTTTACAGCAAAACTGCAGTGAGAAAGAAATATTCACATCTTTTACTAAAAGTTAAGACAAAACTTTTAGAAAAAGTGACACTTTTGACTCTCCATGTTAAAAAGAAAAAACATTGTTTAACTACTGAACATAACTTACATAACTATACATAACTTGAACTATTGTTTGTAAAAGAAACTTGATTCAGACTCATGTTTATCTGATATCCCGCGGACCTGCATGTTGGCAGCAGTCGTGA
Source organism: Argyrosomus regius (assembly GCA_946959425.1). Taxonomy (NCBI): domain Eukaryota; kingdom Metazoa; phylum Chordata; class Actinopteri; family Sciaenidae; genus Argyrosomus; species Argyrosomus regius. The sequence goes on along the minus strand of OX336896.1, from coordinate 13,260,194 downwards.
CTGTGGGAAGATTTGTGACGACACTGGAACGCCTCTGGCTGACAGCTCACCTCCAGCTGTGACGCTGTGATGTAACAGTGGGTGGGGTCGGCGGGATGACGTGATTGCCGGCAGGCAGTCTAATCAGAGGACAGCAGCAGGGGACAACGGAGCCAATGCTCAGCCAATACTATGCCGTTGCCTTGGCAATGACAGAGCATTGGAGGCGGTGGGCTGATGTTCTCTCTTTACTACATGTAAACAAGGCTGAGTAGGTTGCCAGGCAACACATACTCTCACTGATGCCATCCCAGGCTGGATATTAAAGGCTTGAGTCAGGTTTGACAATGGTAAAAATCTCAGCAGTGTATGGTTTTTTTATAATGTTCGGTGTTTGGGTGGAGAAATGTCATCGAGTGCCAGCAGAAAGGAGTCACACTCTGTGTCAAACTGTCGGACTGTTGCCAAGGAAACTTCATAATTTTGTCATCAATGTCCTGACCTTTTTGAAAAAATAAATGCCCCTTGTCAGCTACAACACTTCACACCTCAATCTTTTTACTCCCAGGAAAAAAGAAAAGGCAAAACACTGCATGAATTTAAGTCTATTCGTGTCACGTATACGCTCTGAGCTTGTTGCTCAGCAGAGATGGTAAATATTCTATTTGCTTCAAAGCAGTTCACTCCTACTGCTGTCAGGACAACCTTGATTTTAAAGTAAAACGTGCAGTGTGTTACAAAATAATACAGATTCAGGAAATCTGAGCATCAAAATACATTTTTCACTCTGACTGTGAACCAGTTGAACGACCTCTATGAAAACCTTAGTTGTGTGCAAACACATGATAATGAGATATGATGTGACAAGGCCCCATTCTTATGGAGGGGTGTGTGATGGTCACCTGGTTTATTCACTTCTGTGTTACGTTTCAGTGCAGCAGGTACCTGATTGTTATAGCTGGAAACACCTGGGCCTGGTGATTTGAACTATCAGACCACACCTCTCTGACTTGTCTCTGGCTCTCTTCTTGCTTTCTCTTCTCTGCCGTATGGTTTTGTTTTTTTCCTACTTGCGCACGCTACAAGTTGCACTCATTCATACACGCACGTTCACTACCGACATTACTGATAAACACACCTCATCTTATCTTATCCTTTGTTTAGTTTTGTTTAAATTTGTTCCGTTTCTTGTGAAACCTGCCTTCAATCTGCATCTTCCCTTGTTTTTGTTATGAACTCAGAGCTGGGTCTTGACAGCGTTAAATACAGAAGATGTGACATTTGTTTGTGGATGCTGTGGAGTTGTTTCAACACTCACAACGTTGCTTTGTCACGCCCCTCTGCATCTCATACAGACGTCCAAGGTACCCTTTAGCGTTTAGGTTTAGGCAATGAAACTACATGGCTAGGTTTACAAAAGAAGATCATTATTTGGATTAAAATAAATATGTTATGTGACACCCGTGAACCTGGTGTGTCGAGCTGGATGGAACCACTGTGAATATCTTGTCGAGCACAAGGTAGCCACATCCTGAAGCATACCCTGCTTTATCATCTATTCTACTCTAAATGGGACCATAATTTACTAAATGAACATCATGCTATATGAAATAAGACTTGAACTATTAACCCATGCGTAACCTGTTTACTGAGCTCATAAATCAACTGAGAAGTAGGCTCATTTTCCCATTAGACAATACATTGCAGCCAAAGTAGCTGCCCCCTGCGGGACTTTAGAAAGAATGCAGGTTTAAGATACTTCACATATCCTGAAGCTCTGTCCACTTGTTTCCTTCCAGTCTCTTGGGTGTTTGACTGATCCATCCATTCCAACATCCTCATGCAGACTTTGTGGCTGTTTACACTGTCATGGCTGTCATCGGGTACCTTGTGCATCTGTATGAGACGCAGAGGGGGCGTGACGAAACATCAGTATTTGATGCCCCGGTAAGAAGAAGGCAACTTTAACCCGGATCCCAGAGAGATAACAGAGCTGAAATCTTTTTGATATCTTAGAAATGTTAGAAACATTTAGAGAAATTGTTAAACATTAGATTTATTTCATGAAGCCCTTTTCAACTACAAGTACAAATACAACAAGCTCAACTAGTGGAGTGATTGAATCATGATGAATTATCTCGAAATGAACAATGAAAACACAGGAAGAAGTCTTAGTGGTTACTGAAAGGAATCTGTCTCTTTCTTTCTCTCTGTTCAGATCTTTTATTCCTCCACAGCACATTTGTGGAAACAGTATTGAATGCTCCCCCCTCGCCTCTTTATATAACCTTGCAGGCTGAATCATCATCAAGGTGTTTGTCTCTGTGCTGAAATGCACGTCTTGAAACTGTGATGCTCATTTTCAGTTGCACAATCTGTGTCTCAGGTTTCTCAAGACCAAGAAATATTTCTCTGAAGGTGTCATGTTTGATCATCAGTGACTCATCAACCACTGGTGTAACCATCATATACAAAATAAGACAATAATTAACATGACTGACAGCTTCCTGCAGCGTCTGTTATGCATTTTATAGATATTAGGACATCTGTTCCTCCACCATAAGGTACTGTGGCTCAGAAAAAGTTGTTTGCAGAAACTGCTCTAATATGGTGTATTTTTCCAGCATTTTTAAACTGTGGCCCACAAAAGGTTTTGGAATTGGTCCATTGATGCATTTACTCAGCTGGCAGCAGCAAAACAGGCTGCAAATGCTCCGATTAAAGTATGCCCACTAAAAGTTTCAAATTGTTAATAAAAGTGTCATCCCTTCAGCGAAGTACTGTATCGTTTTGTTATAGAGTAAGATCTTTTTGGTTTAACCAGAAACCGCTGTTGGATCACACACAAGTCAAAGAATAATAGACTAACCAATTGAAGCAGTGCCAGAGATAAAATGACTGCTTTTGTCAATGGAGTCTGGTGGTGTTGAGCAGAGCGATATAACTGCTATTTCTGGTTAAACAAAAAGGATCTTTCTCTTGAACAAAAAGGATCTTTCTCTTGAACAAAAAGGTTGATCTTTACCAAGGAGTTACATTCAGTGCCAGTGCCCTTTTAAACTTTCTTTTTAAAACACATTATATATGTGGGGCCTTTGTCATGTGTCAACTTCAAGGACAGGAATGAGTTTTAGCTCCACGCACTGGTGATTCAACCGGACATAACCATCAAATGAAGCTGCAACACCACCAAGTCCTCTTTCTCACTGAGAGACTTTCTCTGAGAGTTTTTGAATATCCACTATGGGCATCCTCTTTGAAAATGAATTCACAGTTTAAAAGGTAGACATTTAGTCTGATATCAATATGCTACTGAGTGCTACACAGAATAGAAGATCCGTTTGGGCAAAAAACCAACAAAAGCTTGAGAAAAACTGTTCTTTGATCAACAGTAGATGATGCTTTTAACCAACTGCCAATCCCAACACTTTCCCCTTTTGATGGTAATAATTGACTGCAACATTATTATTGACACTCACCACCCTGATGAAAGCCGGAGCTGGAAACTATTACAATAATTTGAAAAAACGTTATTACCATAATTTTGTGTCAGCAGGGAATGAGAACGGCTGAGAGGATGTGACATTTAAACAAATTGATGCAGTTTTCTCTCTCTCTGGCTGAGGCTGTGAAGTCAAACATGACTTTGTAGTTTCAAATTTGATGATTGCAGTTCTGTTTTAAAGGTTGTGTCAACACTGATTCACCTATCTGGAGGTTCAAACACTGAAAGAAGATAACACCGTATCACAGTTCCCATGGCAGTAGCATCTTCATTCATAATTACATAACCTAGTGTAAGTATAGTGGGATTCACTTAGCACCGTATGTGTCTTTTCCTCATGCAGGCTTTACACCAAAAGATTTTTGCAACAATTTTAACTGCTGCAGACAAATTTCCAATTTTGGTATAAAATCCTTCTTTTTTTTTTTTTTGCTCGAGTTGTGGCACGCTCCTATCATCTTGAACATTTGGTGCAAGTCTGGATTTTTTATATAACTCACCTATTCAAATTATATTAAGCCTTAAAGTTATGCATAATTAACTTTGTGGCTGCTTTGGTTGACAGGTGGGTGCCATTACAGATGACTTGTTTGAGCACCCAGGCATCATTCAGCCTGCCTCAGGTCCACCGATGATCCACGTCTTTGCCCATTAGATTAGCTGAACACTAGAACACCAGTCAAGGAGAGAGAGAAGTCTGCAGCATCAAACAGGAACTTGTTAGACAAATGAGTTAATCATCTGACAATTTAATGACAATGTGTAATTTTCTTTGTTGCACATGTGCTTTCATTTCACACTCTATTTTAAGCCAACTCTACAAAAGTGAAATTACCAGTAGCACTACAAACAGCAGGACACGGCAAGCCTTTAAGTGAAGCATTTCATTTTTCATTAAACATTAACTGCATGGTACCTTTTGTTAAGGCGCTGCTGCAAAAATCCCCCATCATAAATCACTTTAATTAAATTTATTCAAATACTACAAAGAAATAACAACTCACAAAGAATACTTTTCTTTCTTTGTTAAGCCATTGTTGGTTTTGTTCCCTAATACTAATGTTCATGCTCAACAGAGGCACAGACAAATAATACTTGCAGAATACGAGGGCTTAAAATATCTGCGCTTGATTTTCTCTTCACGTCTGTCACCTCGAGTGTGTCTGGGAAGCCTGTCTCCTCTGCTACACTGAGATGAAGGGAAATAAGTGAGGCAGAGAAAACTATTTGATAACACAAACAGTTTGCCAGTGATGATGACAGCGGAGTGGCAGTTTTGCCAAAGTGGCCGATTCCATTTCGTCTCAGCAGCGTTAGAGTAACAGCTTGTAGGCAAGGAGGTCAGGGCAGATACAGGGAGAGAGTGACAAAGAGACAAAAAAGAAGTGCAGTCATAAAGAAAGTGTGGATGCAATCAAGGGAGGGGGAAATAAAAGGAGGAGGAGAGTAGGGTAAGAGTGACTCAGGCTAACTGAGAGAAACCGAAATCCTTGTTTTACATTCAAGGTTTTCCTGATTTGCAGATGTTCAAAATCAGTTTACTGCGAGAAGCAGAGAAAAAACAGAGATAATCTGATGAATAATTCATGTGAAAACTTCAGAGGTCAGAAAACAACAGGAAAAGAAGGCTGGACAACATCTTTTTCGTTCGTGGTTCAATCCCTGGTTCCTCCGGTCTATATCCTTCCGTATCATTTTTCTAGTTTTAGCAGCAATTAAAATACACTTTTAGACAAAAGAAAGACATGACATAACTTGCTATACGTTCCTCAGGTTTTGAGTGACTGACTGACCTGGAAGAAAACAAGAATGTGTTTAGACCAATTTAAAACACGGGGTAATGATGCACTTCTCTTCGTCTTGTGGCCGAAATGAACATTAAAACAAAAATACCTGTTTTCAGAGATAGTAGTAAAAAGTGACTTGGAAAAATGATGCTGGCAAAACCTGACAAAAAGTCCAACAAAATAATTTAGATCAGGTATTTTTTTTTTCTCATATGTGTCATGAGATAACTTATGTTAGAATTTGGCGCTATGTAGCTAAAACTTAATTGAAAATTGAAATTGAAACGAGCCACAACTTAAATGTGCATTCCTGTACCTCAGGTTAGTAGGAACCAAATTAACCCAATGCAGATTACTGCTCTTTATAATGTCTAACAGGCCTTTTTCACAGCAGCCATTTTGACATGACATAGCAAGGTTAATGCATGTGTTTCTGTGACAGTTTTCAGTTTGTTTTGTGTTTCCTGTTTGTATTTTGTAATTCTCCCCTCTCTGTGTCTTGTATTTCTACTTCCTGCCTTTGTTATCCTGCCAATTTTTGATTCTGTTCTGCTTAGTTTCACCTGTTGTCCTGCCTGGTTATTAAGTTCCTGTTTCCTTTTTTTATCTTTGTTCATTATGTGTCATGTGTCTGAAGCTCACCTGTGTTCCTCCCTCTGTTCCCGGTTTTGTTCTTAGTTCTAGATTTTGGTTATTGAATGTTTTGTTTTGTATTTTTGCCTGCCTTTTAGTTTGAAGGTAAAATATACAAGTACAAATGAGTTGTCGCACGTCTGTCCGTCCTGGGAGAGGGATCCCTCCTCTGTGGTTCTTCCTGAGGTTTCTTCCACCTTTTTTCCCTGTTAAAAGGGTTTTTTGTGGGCAAGTTTTTCCTCACTCGAACCGAGGGTCTAAGGACAGAGGGTGTCACTCCCTGCACAGATTGTAAAGCCCTCAGAGGCAAAATGTGTTTTGTGAATTTGGGCTATACAAATAAAATTTGATTTGATTTGATTTGATTTGATCCATATTAGGGTCACTGGGGGCTGGAGCCAATCCCAGCTGGCGTTGAAAGAGCCAGGGTAGTCCAGTGCCAGTTCATCACAGGGCTGACACAAACAAGCATTCAAGCTCACATTCACACATATGGGCACTTTACAATCACCAATTGAAAGGTGCAAAATGAATAATGTCCTGTGATGAACTGGCGACTTGTCCAGCGTGTACCCTGCCTCTCACTCCAAGTCAGCTGGGATAGGCTCCAGCCCCCTGCAACCCTGATGTGGATAGGCGGTTACAGAAAAAGGATGGAAAATGAATAATATAATTTAGTACTGTAAAGGAGATGTCAACTAAACTATAACATTTATATTTAACTTATTGCAGTGAATATAAAAACACTTTTTTAACTCCATAAATTATTGGGAGACACCCAGCAGGTGAAGATGTTTTTATTTCACAAGAAAAAAAAGGCATTTGTCACAAAGCTTAAAAGAAATGATGAATCTGTACATGAAAAAAAGTGTTTTCTCATAAATGACCCAGCCGACCTAACAGTTTGTAGTAAAGATGACGATGAAAACAACAAAGCAGCATGTTACAAATTGTGATCCAGGTACACTTGGTTCTCAGGTTGGCTTGTTGTACTCTACCTTTGTTCTGGTTTTCACTGGGAGAAACTGTCACAAACACGCTGACACCGAAGGTCACCACGTGTTCTTTTGTAAGAGTTAATACTCGCAGTCCTCGAGAGGAGACAAGCTGTGAACACAGTCTTCGAAAAATCAGAGCAGATAAAAGAGGAGAGGTCGTCGTGGGCAACAGACAGTTCCCGGGAGCCATGGCAACGGCAGACTGGTACAATAGGTTGCTCAGTCACAGAGAGAGAGAGGAGCGCAGGGATGAACAGAATGAGAGGGCAACACGGGGAAAGGGGGGAGGTAGGGATGAAAATAAAGGCAGACGGGATGAAAAGGTGGAGAAACAGCTGTGCTTGTTGCTCGTCTTTTACCTCGTTACTGGCTCTTTTCTCTCATCCTCTGCCGTTCAAAAGAACCGTGACTCAATTAGCCTCAATATGACACCAGGATACCTCTGTGACTCAACAACACTGGTGTGAAACGGTGTGTAATTTCCTCCTTTATCCACACGCAGAGCTGAAAGCCACGATCCCAGCAGAGTAAGTGGCACCCTTCACCCACAGAGCTGCATGTGGGAATTGAACTTCTCAAGCCTCTGCAGCACTTTAACCCTCTTTCAGCTCTTTAGGGAATTAAATCTCTACTTCTAGTGGTGTTAGGACTGTAAACACTGAGCAGCAAAGGAGGCATACAGACAGGAAGTCTGTATTTACAGATCTCCTGCTTGAAGGCTCTTCAGAGATGGACCAACAATTGGTTGATTAGACTCCTCCAGTAAGTGTCCAGGTCTAGACAGCGGTGCTCCGACCCAGCAGGGGGAAGGCTGTAGGCAAGCCACAGCTGGGCTCCAGTCCCCTCAGTCCATGGACCCCCTGAAACCCTCCTTGGAACCCTTGTATCCCTCCTCGAAGTCCTTGTATGCTTCCTTGGAGTCCATGTATGCTTCCTTGGAGTCCATGTATGCTTCCTTGGAGTCCTTGTATTCCACCTCGGAGCCCAAGTCCATCATGGTGAGTCCTTTGTTCGCGGCGGGGCATGGTAGCCATTGCAGCGGCTGCCTGGACGGAGCGGGCCCCTGGTGGAGTGAGGTTGTTGTGGTTCAGGTCCATGTTTGACAGGAGGTGACCCAGGGAGTCCCAGCGCTGGGATGAAGGCAGGCGTATGAGGGAGGAGTAACCTCTCTCAGGGAATACAGCCGTCACGGGAGGCTTGCTGGTCTCGGATGTGAATACCGGAGCAGGATCCTGATATTCCCTTGGAGTGGGAGGCTGTGATGGCGGGGCAGCTCGGAGCGGGGCGGGCTTCAGGTAGGTGCCGCCCCGTGGGTCGGCCAAGACCTCGCTGTAGGGCGGAGGAGGATCCTCCATCAGAACTGCCTCCTCGTAGCAAGGCGGCTTCCCAAATATATCTGTGTCTGCAACAAAAAGAGAGACTGGGATTAATCACTTAAACACTCACAGGCACAGCACTGCAAATAAATACATTTATTATAAAGGGACACCAACTTGACAGGACAGACAAGGCACAGTGTAGTGTGATGTATTATCCATTTCACGAACTGCACATTTGTTTCAACTCTACAGAGCACTCTGCACTACACTAACATGCATCGTAGTAATATTAAAAAGACTTGGGGGAGTAAAAGTTCATTGGTAACCTCCTGTAGCTGTGAAGTCAAGCCAAAAACTGCAGTTCCTTGAACGGCCACTTGAGGCTAGCTCCAGAAGTGAGTCAGCCTTCGTAAGTCCCCATATTAAAACATCCAACTTCACAGCAGAAATAAACATGTTTACAGCCTGGTACAAAAACAACTGTACTGAGGGTGAATTTTTATATAATTCTCCTATTCAAATTTTATTAAGACTTAAAGTTATGTTTAATTAAAGGCGGGGCTGCTTTGATTGACAGGTAGGTGGCATTACAGGTGTCATTCAGCCTGCCTCAGGTCCACTGATGATCCACGTCTTTGCTGATTTTAAGATTAGCCGGGAGACGGCAGAGGCAGGACTGCCAAGATGATGATGACTAGAGCCACCACACTCTGAGCTTCACATACGGCTTTTGAGAAACCTGTGGATGACGTCACAAATTTTTTCTGAATGTGTTCTTATGAAACCCCCAAAACAAAAGTCTTTCTGGGTCTTTTCCTTTCAGGCGACTGTGTTTTGATTGACAGCAGCTGTTGGTGGCTCACCGTAGAGAACGAGTAAACAAACCCATGAGCAGACGTTGTGTTATTGATGGTGTCGAAGAGTAAGAACCACAGTGACGTTAGCGGGTTCGTTAACATGCTGTTTAATGTGCCGCAGCTGTGCAGCTAATTGGCTGTGTAGCCTACAAACTGACTTTGAGTGCACTCTGCAAATGTTTGTTTGATGGCTCGTTCAACAAGTTTGAGGTGTGAAGTGCAAATTAGTGTTATTATTCTTCTGTTCATTTCCCTTCCAGAAATCTGTTGATGACTTGACACTAATGAAGATTTATCTGTCTGCTGATATCTGCACTTTGCAAGTCAAACAAAAGTCTTGACAAGAGATTTTTCTGCAGATTTTTTTGCTTGTTCTTCACTAATTGGAGCGTTCACACCTGTATCTAATTAAGCTTAAGAACTGGCCAGCAAAATTAAATTCAGTTTATATTTGCAACCAATTAACAAACTCAACAGTGGACAGCATATTCAGCAGAAACACCTGTACAAGTTCCAGAAAACTAAAAGCAAAGGTGTCATTTGGTCTTACAACTGTGGCATTTTAGCAACACATCTGTTACGTAATTTAAATTAGTTTGACTTTATCTTCTGGATGACATTAAAGTTAAAAAAATGTTTTATTGTAGAGAAACAAAGCACAAAATTAAGCATCTACCTTGCAAAAGTTCACTCCTGTAACACTTTCTAAACTACCTCTGACCTGACAGAGAGAGTCTGTGGGCATAACGTAACGCGGGAGTCTATATTTCAATGCATTGACAGTATAAAGGAAAGAAAAAAACAGCCTTGGGCCACAAACATTCCTCTTAAAGCAGTTTTGGTTTTTGGAACAACTTTAGACAGTTTCTATTTCCAGGCTGATGAATCTGCCCAGATTCTGATCAATATCTGTCGAAACTGTACAAACCCTCCTGCTGCTTTCTTCACTGTACCTGAAATATTAACATCCCATCTTGCACCGGCTGTTCTGGATGGGGAAAAAGTTTGCAGCAGTTGCAGAGTGCAACTTCTTTTATTTATGCCAGAAGGCAAAGCCCTTGATTTTTCCAGTCCATCTACGTTCCAACCCTCACCTATAGTCATGAGCTTTGGGTAGTGACCAAAAGAATGAGATCACGGATACAAGCGTCCGAATGAGTTTCCTCTGGCTGGGCTCAGCCTTAGAGATGGGGTAAGAAGCTTGGATATCCGGGTGGAGCTCACTCCTTTCGATGCAAAGGAGCAGCGGCTCCAAACTAACGACCTTCACTTTTAATTGTAAAGGTCATTAGATTGGACTGACCCAATTTGAAGTTGATCTGATTGATTGTGTAGGAGTTCATAAAAATAATGACCACTAAATTCAAAATGGAGGACTTCCTGTTGGGTTTGGGGTCTGGCTCCAAGAGGCTTTTTTGTAAGTTTTTCTGGATTTGATCCAAATACGGCTACAGATGAGAAGCTGTGCAGTGTCTTAAAACAAACTATTGTTTTTTAAAAAGGAATTCAGGGAATAATTGTCTTTTTTTCCCCATCATTCTGTGAACAACAACCTGGCTGGGAAACTGGACGTGTGCCTAACAGCTCGCTGTGGCTGCTCCTTTAAAATATTTCAAACTGATCCGCCTCAGAAAATGCTGAAAAACAACCATTGCCCAGTTTTTAATAAATGATAGTAGTCAGTGCTAATCTCAGTGACAAGCATTGCATTTCCTGTGACTACTTCACAATAAAAGTCAACTAGTGCCATTTAAATGCTTTTAATGTGAAGCTGCAGCAGTCAGAAATGAAGTTTATTTTAGCAGCTTCATTCTTGTTCTGAGCTCTGAGCTCACGTTGCTTACAGCAGCTACAGTTTGCAGTAGTTTACTGTCGATTAGGAAACTCTGTACATCATAGAGAGTTGAGGCAGAGCAGCCAGAAAACATTTATTCTCCTTAAAATATGAACCAGTTTCACCAAAATTAGTGAAATAGTTGGTGAGTGATTTTTAATCTGTTATTTTATGGTGTTGCTTTAAAGATGCTATATAAATTAAGTTATTATAAATGTGATGGTATGGTGGTGGTCATGACTTGATCTTTTTGTAGTTTTCTTGACTGTGGCTACACTGATATAAAGCAGCAACCTAGCCACTAAGCTAATTTCCCCGTTCAACTGTACTGAGGCTGAATTTTTACATAACTCACCCGTTAAAATTATATCAAAGCGATTAAAGTTGCATAATTAAAAGCGTGGCTGTTATCTATTATTAACGTACATATGCTGGTGTTCAAGCTTTCTAGCGTCTCTGACAATTACACCTACAACATACATCTCATTCCTCAGCCTGAATCTGTTTACATCAAACACTATAGTGGTGTAAATCAACAGCTGTTTGTTTGAACCGTTGCCATGGAGCTGTATGTATTTATAGATGCAAATGTATATGTGTGTGTACGTATGTGTGTGTATGTGTGTACCTGGCCATCCCTCCTCCAACATGCCTCACTCCAGGATCAGACTCTCATTGTTTCACAGCTCTGTCTTAACTCCCCCATCTATCTCTCTGCTGTAAACAATCCTACCAGCTGCCAGGACGGCTTTAAATAAACATCAGCCACACAGAAACAATGTCAGCACAAACACACGGGACTGATGTTTCCACGGGGGGGATCAGAGGGGGTTTCATTTCAAGCAGCAGCCACTTCTCCGAGGATAACGTGTATGTGATACAGTGATTTCAGTACATGCTAACTGTAATCTGACAGCTTCTGTATGAAACGCAGTGATCACATTAGTCACGCTGAGTTACAGGATTACACAGAAACACGGTTAAAGGCAAACGGTGTGTGTGGTTGAATCAGGCACAGTACAGTACACACCGATCAGCTATAACATTATGACCACTGACAGGTGAAGTGAATAACACTGATTATCTCGTTATCATGGCACCTGTCAGTGGGTGGGATATATCAGGCAGCAAGTGAACATTTTGTCCTCAAAGTTGATGTTAGAAGCAGGAAAAATGGACAAACGTGAGGATTTGAGTGAATTTGACAAGAGCCAAATAGAGCAGCCGTTTTGACATGAAGTAGTACGTAAACTCGACTTTCCAGTGAACCAACATGCACCACAGCAGCACCCTGACTCTGTTTGACTACTTCATGTCAAAATGGCTGCTGTGAAAAAGGTCTATGGTCACGAGCAGCCAAGGCTCATTGATGCACGTGAGTAGTGAAGGGTGGGCCGTATGGTCTGATCCAACAGACAAGCTACTGTAGCTCAAAAGTTAATGCTAAGTGTCAGAACACACAGTACATCGCAGTTTGTAGCCGCAGAGCAGTCAGGCTGCCCTTGCGGACCCCTGTCCACTGCTGAAAGATACCACAGCTGTGGAGAAAATGTTTTCTGGTTTTCCCTCTGATGTCTTACTCAACATGCTACCCACCTCCTAAAAAAGCTGTGCTCATCTTGCAACTTGATTACTGACACACCCTCCTGACGAGCCTATACAGTGAAACCCCTTCCAGAACGCGGCAATCAAAACAAAAGGTCACATATTACCCTGCTGCTCATCGAGCTCCACTGGCTACCTGTAGCAGCCTGCATTAAATACAAATTGCTAATGCTGACTACAAGGTAGTCTCTGGTTCTGCACCCACCTACTTGAATGTCCTTATACAGGCATGTGTTACCTCCTCCAATAAATAATGTCTGGCTCTGTCACCCCTGAGCACTCAGGGAGTGTTAGAGTTTGTACAACAGGTGTTTTATACCACCAGGAAGAGCAGGATTTCAGGTCAAGGGCGGGCCTGAAAATGTAACTATTGTTACTGTTGGTGTTCTCCCAGATGGGAGCTGGGCAAATGGGCAATGTAAGCGGGCTCAGCAGCCTCTATGGACATAATGACAGAGGTGAAAAGACTGAAGGTGACGTTGATGGAGGAAGCTTAGACGAGAAAAGGAGAGAGGGACCGACCTGGGACTGACTCATGTCATCTCGCATCTCCTCTAAAACATCCTCATCTCATCCCACTTCTCTATTAACGACTCTTCTCTATAACGACTCCACGCAACAATTTAATGTTATCAAAGACAAAACTGAGAGCGGAAACAAACGTGATTTACTGGTTCAAAACTCTGTGACTGCAGGCGGCTGAAGAGGAGAGATTATCACCCACCACTGCTATGAACTGAGCGACTTATCAGCGCTGCTCCCAGTGCGTGTGTGGGTCAGGACTTTGGTATAAAAGCCTGTCAGAGCAAGACATGCTGGCTGTGTGGGATGACAGCTGAGTGATGCATGAAATCTGTGTTTCTGAAGCCAAACTCGTATGTTGTTTTTAATGTTTCCTGTCACACTCTGATGTTTTAAAGCATATTTTATTTGCTGTAATTTGTAATCTCATCCCCGGGTGCTGCCAGGTATCTGTGTATAAAAACAACAAATGCAATGACATGGTTGAAGCGGATTTTCAGATTTCATTTGAGGCTGTTGAAGAGCAACTTCAGTTTACACCCCCAGATAAAAGTCTCAAACCAACAACCATCAGCAGATATGTGGTGTCTGCAGCAACGCTTCAATTTTTTGGCTTGTTTCTAAGCCAAACAATCCACATTATGTCCAATATTCACTCTCCTTTTCACGGCTGTTTGGTCTCCACCAACTCCTAAGGAAAATATTTTTTTTGCCTGCAGCTTGGTTGATGAATGCATGAAGACTGAACCATACAGTAAATGTGCCATGAGGCTAAAAAGTTCTCGTTTTTACAGTTCAGTTTGGTAGGTGCTACCATAGACTCCATGATGTCACCCACAGGTTAGGGTGTGGTGGCTATGGCTGAGGCTGTAAACATATATAACATGTTTTTCTGCTGTGAGGCTGGGCATTTTAATATGGAGCCTTATAGAGACTGACTCATTTTTGCAGCCAGCCTCAAGTGGCCACTTAAGAAACAGCAGTTTTTGACTTGGACGCAGTTTGGTTTAGGCAACAGAACTACTTGGTTAGGTTTAGGAAAAGCTCCTGTTAGGTAAGATAAATAGTGTATGTAAGTTACGTACGCAACTTAAAATAAATTACCATTATTAACAGTTGGTTTCACACGAGATATGCAGGAAAGAATAAAGTCACTACGTCATCATGGTAAAGCTGTAAAATGGTGACAGTTTGGTTTAGGCATTTACATCTTTGAGCTAAACACGCCTCTATATATTGCAATACGAACTCCTGCCTCTCTGGTTTGATGGCAATGGAGTCTATGTACGTGGGTTAAAAGAACAAGATACAGCTTGTTAATCAGTGAACTTTACTAGTATTTTTTTGGTAAATGGAGTATGAATTAAGACAGTCAACATCTCCTCCACGTCTCTCTCTCTCTGGACTGAAACAGCTCCTGGCGTCTCTCTCCCTTCTCTGCCGTGCTCAGCTGGTCGGCACCTGCCTCTCTTTTAGCTCTGCTGCTGCCTGGATACTAAACCTCTTCATCAGTCTGCTTTGTGACCAAGACTCCAGCAACCTTTTGTTTTATCCTTTACTGTCTGTCTGTGCTCATTAACCATCTTTGACAGCAGCTGATGCTCTTTTACTCACACTAGCTTTCCGTTTACTCTCCGAAAATCCCTGTTTCCCCTCATCCGTCTCCTCCATCATCGCCCTGAAATTCCTCTCGTAGTTGCTTTTCGATTTATTGTTTTTTCTTCTTGGAACCACTTTTTCTATGTTAGATACAGCAGCATAACCAGTAATACATTTTAGCATTTCAGCAAATCTGCTGTACACTTTCATGCTCTAATGTCACTCAGAGTTTGGAGGATTTTCACTTGGATCCATGTGCTTGTACTTAACGCAAATGCTGCTCACCGCTGACAATAATTTTCATTGCAGTTGCAATTTTATTTCATCTCAGGCGCCTTTAGATTTGAAGTGGCTTATGAAAGCGCTTTTCTAGCTTTCTAGGTCGAAGCTTGAATTCCTGAAAAGGAAAAAGTTGCCTCGTGTTTACTTCTGCCAGGAGGGTGAAGCTGAAGGTGCCCAAAACTCATAAATGAATTTCCATAAAAATTGTTGTACACACAGACATTGGGTAAAGGGATGATTGGCAAGTTTTGGGTAAGGGGGAAAAAGGAAAGCTCAGCACCGCAAAGTAGTGTAATGTTGGACAGGAGAAGGCACTTAACTGCCAACTGCACCTGTGAAGCCGCTCAGTGAGGCATAGTGTTCATTTGAAAAGGGTTTATAAACCCACTGAATCTGTTTCCAGATGTCTGAATCATCACTCAAATGTTGTTGAAGGATTCAAAGTTGTTGTTTTGATCTTGTAAATGTCTGTTTCAACAGATGGATCAATAACTGAGCCAATTACTAGCATGTGTGTAAGCGTATGTGGGATTTCATCTATATATGCCAAAGCCAGATCTACTACAGAAGCTGTAATAAACTGAATATAAAATATCTCTGTGCAATGAAAAAATAGATCATATTCAGTGCTTATGACTTATGACTACTATGTCGATATCCATGATATATAATATTTGTTTGCCATGAAAGTTTGAACAGACATTTATCGTGACAGGATGAATCATTCAGGTTTTTTATTTTTGTTTACCATAATGTCAAAATATCTCCACCAGTATTCGATGTATCGCCACTGAATGTGGTTCAGATGTTCATGTTTCTCTTTAATAACTTTAGTTAAATTAGGGATGTACCCTTGAGTCATTTTTAGAGGCCTAAAGACATTATTTGTTAGTAAAATACTGTAAAGTTTAAACATAACTTTGGGTGAGTTTTGTTGTCTTTGTTTTTTTGAGATTCCCAACAGCAAGTTTTTGTACAACAACTGTGAAATAATAAATTAGGATGTAACAAATGTTACATATTTCCAAATGACGGATGAATGAAGTCTTTTCACGTGTTGTCACAAAACATTTTTGCTGTTGCTGTTTGTGTCCCGTGTGAAACCAACAGTTAACGGTGACGATTTTAAGTTACATACATACATTACATAATGTACATTTCCCTAAACCTAACCCAACTAGTTTTATTGCCTAAATCAAACTGCAAACATTTTACAGTTTTAACCATGACATGACAGGACATCATCTTTTGCCATACTTCCAAAATGGAGTTAAATGTTACGTGAAAAACGTAAAAGCGGGTGTTGTTTAGCTCAGTTGGTAGAGCATCCGCCCCATGTACGAAGGCTCAGTCCTTGCCGCAGCGGCCCAGGGTTTGAATCTGACCTGCGGCCCTTTGCTGCATGTCATTCCCCATCTCTCTCTCCCCACATTCCTGTCACTCTTCAGCTGTCTCTATACAATAAAGCTTGAAAAGGCCAAAAAAATATCTAAAACAAAAGTAAGAGCCTTTCAGTGACGTGCAAAATGTCCCACGATATTGCGTAGTGAAGCCTATTAGCTTTGGCTGAAACAAGGACTGTAATTTTTGTCCTCCACAAGGTAATTAAGAAGGGACCGATTCACAGAGGAATGATTACAGTGATCAATAACTCATACGCACATATGTGAAAAATCTAAATATATTCTAAAACAGAGACATGAGAGAAAAAAAAAACTCTCCCTCCCTCGTCCAGTTGTGCTCCTGCTGACTCTACACTCTCCCTCTGATCGTCTCTTTATTCTTGCCTTTCTGTTTCTTTTTTAGTTTAGCCGCGGCCGTGTTGCTGCTCGCTCCGTCACTGCTCGGCCTCCACAGTCACCACCCACGCCTCAGCGGCAGCTGTCACCATGACGCCCCGCGGGGGAACGCTGCCCGGCAGGCGGGGAGGTGGAAGCTGGGAACCGAAGAGTCTAAAAAAAATCTGACACAGTGTATAATGTAATCCTCCTCCTGTCCTCTGCTTTCCTGTCTGCATCTGAATTGCTCATATCATGAATTTCATGTATTTTACCTCTGGTTTTATTGATATAACACTTTAAATTATGAGTCTTATGAATACAATATGCATTTGGCCCGTAAATAAAGAGCATATAAGACGTGATAGGTTTGGTATCTGTCATTTTCCACTCAGCAGCGGAAAAATGATTAATGGTTTGCTTTGAATGAACAGTTTGGTGTTGAGACTCAACTTTAAAAGTCAACTGCTGCATCCATTAAAGGGAGAGATGACACACTTAATTTGATTGAAGTGATTTAAATCAGCACATCATCTATTTCATTAGCTTCTGATTAGGTCCTGTGTTAAATACAAATCTTTCCTTCCCAGACCTTTTCTGAGTCTGTTATGTACCGAGTCTCCACTGCTTCCAGGAAATAGCCACAGCCTCCCACTCTCGATTCCAACACTAACAAAACTTCTCGCCTTCTCCCACCTACTCGGTTTTTTTATGTTATCGAAATGGACATACTTCTCGCACAAACTCGCTGCCCCCCCGCCCCCACCCCACCCCACCCTCGACACCTCTCGTGCCAAACTGCAGCTGGCATGCCGAAGAGTACCGAAGAGACCGACTGGGAATTCAGAGCTCGACAGATTTGTTTATGTACGAGTCAGACAGTACACTCAGTGCTTGTAGATACTAATCCTACAGCGTGCAGAGACTCACTGCTGCAGTGCAGACTTTTCATAGTTGTTTACTTGGTGTTTAGTGTGAATAATGTGTTTTGCATTTAAAAAATCACAACACCACATACATACAAGTTGTTTTAGTAGAACGGTGAAGGTGAATCATCAGTTTTTTTGGAAGAATAATGATGCATAAATCACTTCTACTCAACATCCATGCTTCCTGTTAGCAGCTCTTTGCTCTTGTGATCTGAGAGGTGCCAGACACCTGAAACCTCCCCTTTAAAAAAAACTCTATACAGAGGTCTGATACAATATCGAATCAGACAACAATAAAATTAGATCTTCAAGGCACAATGTGTCACCTTTAACATCCTCCTCCTCTCTGGGGAATGCTCTCCAAATACCACCATTATGACAGATATTAAAATACAGCAGCGTAGGCCGCCCCTATTCAGCTACAGACAGTTCACACAGGAGGCAGATTTATGCCTAATAACAAGATTATTTATCGTTTTTATCCTGATCCACATTTCTCTCCCTCTAATATTTCCTGTTTGGGCCGCGATTGCAGCATTATTGAATCATTAATTTTACCTCTGCTGTCAATCTTTGTTGTCACATTTTAACTTGTTATAGCAACGTGTATGCGCTCGCTACATGCATGAATGTGACTCCGTAGGAGACTGATGGTGTAACAAATATTAAAGGAAATGCAAAACTTATTTTAAGTTACAGCAATCTCTGATTATTCAAAATGTAGTAGTATTTTTTTTATAGTATAATACGTTAATAAATGACTTAAGAGACTCCTTCAAGAACCACTACAGGGAGGTAACGTACCAACAATGGTACAGGTACCATAGTTTGAGAGTCAGTGGACTAGTCGGTTAAACCTTGTCATCCTCGCTTTGACCCCCCATTTTATGAGGCCTCATTCCTTTTGTCCCTGTTCACAAGTTAAATTAGGTTATAGTCGTTATAGTCTGCTCTGGAATCCACTCTTGACCATCTAACCTCACACAACTAATCTGTTTGTGATGGCACTATTGTAGGAAAGAGAAAGTAAGAGTAACAGTATGGTGGAATTGGCAGTGAAAAGAAAATACCCAGTATGGTACGTTATAATGACATTCAGCAATAAGAAACCATCAGTCATATTATAAAATACTTGTCAGTCTCGCTGTATATGTTGACTAAGAGGCTTGTTTAGTTAGCTAACGTACATGTTAACATTTCAGACGTATCGCAGCACGTTTGGTGATATTTAAATGCAGATAATCAGCAAACAGCAGCTTTAAATTTTGTTACATTTTCACTGTTCTCTGAGTGTTTGTCAATAGACAGAGGCACTGAACAAGAAAACAAATTAACCAACAACAGCAGTTCGTTCACGGTACCTGGCATGCTGATCCAGGTCGCTTGCGGCATTGGATGAGGGACCTGCAGAGGAACAGGTGGCGACAGGGTTTGAGGAGGGCCGAACTGCGGCGGCTCCCTGGGCAGCTGTGGAGGCTGTGATGGTGGAGGAGGTGGAGGAGGAGGAAGAGTAGGATATCCTGCGGGCTGACAGCTGAGCGGCTCCATCTCTACAGTTCGCAGACATTGCTCCCTCAGCCTCTCCTCGTGGCGGCGCTTCAGCCTTCGCTGCAGGAAGCTGCAGAAGCAGCAAAGCATGACGATGACGGCCCAGACCAACCAGAAGCCGGCGAAACAGGCCAGGAAGGTGTAGGTGCCCTGTGACATCACCATGGCGGTGACAGGACGGGCTGTGAGTTCCCCTCCCGAGGCAGGAAGAAGTGATTTCAGACGAGCGGGATGTACGTGAGGTCCTCTGGATGACGTGAAACTTGGTCAATGAGCCAAATTCTGGCACATTTATCACATTCGCCGCTAAAAATATTAAAGAGCTGACACTCTATCCTGTTGGTCTGTAATCCAAGGTGATAAAAGGTGACAGTTCAGCCACTTGACTTGAACACTGATAAGTTTAAGTCTGTTAAAGTTAAAACATACGTCAAAATCATCACAAAAAACTGATTCAAAATATCCTGAAAATAAGAACTGGGCTGTTTACTTAGCAAGATTTAAAATGGCTTCTGCCTTACTTGTTGAAACTGAAATAGAATGGTATCCAAGATCCTTAAAATAGCCTGAACAAGATAAAATGATGATAATTTAAATTAAAAAACTGTCCACGTCGATGTTGTTGAGGAAATCCAGCTCTTATGGTACATAACATTCGATATTCTGCAGCTGCAGTCTTAGTTTGTGTGAAAATCTTATGCTTTTCTGGAATATTTAAAGCAAATTCAATTAAAAAAAATCAGTCTGTACACATTTTAAACTTACAGAATGGTCATAAAACTGGCAACTGGATCAAAAAACATTTAAAAAATCTAATATTTCTTTGCAAATCTTCTGTATCCATCCAGATGTTTTCAGCTCCTCTGCAGCACATTTACATGGAAATAAATCTCAGGATTCACACAGACAGACGCTGTTGTTCCACAAGACTACAGGTGAACTCTGCATCACCTTCGCAGGTGTTTCAGCAGCAGGAAACATCAATTTAAATTCTCCAAAAGGCTCCACCAGACTCTCAATAATCCACCCTCTCAGTTTTCTTCAAAGGCTACTGCGGCTGAAAATGTTTTTGGGAAAATGGAAAGTAACGTTGAAATCATGACCTGATTCTTGAGGCCTCCAGTCCAAGAGGGAAAAGAGGGGAAAGAAAAACAGTGGGTCAAACAAACTGAGTCGGCGTCCAATCAGAAGCGCCAAAAACCCCAGAGGTGATGTGTGAATCCCCGTCGGGCGGGTTCATCCATGTGAAGTCAAGCTGGTCCCTTCAGGGCTGCGGGGGACCGGAGTCGGGGGTTCGCCTGCACCGCCGGGATGCCAAATTCTTCCCTCTCAGATCCCAGCTGGACTCCTCGGCCACGCCACTCTACAAAGACACACAGGGATGAAACGAGACCATCATCACCGATTATCAGAGGACAAATTCAGACAATATTTTCAACACAGTGTGATCTCGGAGCAGTAACAACAGCGCAGAGGCCGTGTGCTTATGAATCTCAGCTGTTCAGGCAGGATTATGACGCTGACCTCAGGGGGTGAGTATCAGTTTCACACTTCAGAGAGCTGCTTGCAGAGAAAATATTCACTGTGATGTAGTGAAAGAAAAAATGTGACTGAAACCTAGAAAACAGGACACATTGTTCCTTATTGTTATTTAAACTAATGAATTACTTCAGTTATTCCTTCCACGCTGCACGGTTCGTAAAAGCTCCAACAAGTTACTGATAGTTACGAACAAGTTCTCAAGGTAAACAATTAGAGGAACAATGTGTAGCGTGTAGCTGCTGATTGCAACCCTATCGCCTCACCCGCTCCTTCCGAGAATGAAGAGAGAAACTAGGGTGGCTGTGAACTGTGTGAAACATTGGAGTCATTTTGTGAGGGTTGTGCTCCAAAAATGTATCCACCATTTAACAGCTGTTTCTTTCACAATGCAAGCATATGGGAAAATGTCTTATTGGACCAGTGCGCATCAGGTGACGGACGCTAATGCTTTCATCGTACGGTTTGGCCTCTATGTCAAATTGGCTTCAAAACACAGCTTTCTTGCTCCTCTATCGACAAGACCTCACCTCACCCTCTCCTTCAAAGTGTAATGGAGAACTCTTTATAGAGTATAGTGTTTAGTTTGTCCATTCTGAATATTATATTCTGTAAATTGAGCCCCCTAGATCAAACAAACTGGACCTTTAAGTAAGCCCTACTATTAGTACTTTTACTTCAGTAAATGATGTAGGTACTTCTTCCATCACTCAATGTTTTGCTCCAGTCATACGTTCGATAATGTCAGACTATTTCCTTTGACTGCTTCTGTGTTTTTCTAAAAAAGCATTAACATGCTGCAGGGAAACAGTCTGTGGCCTCTAAATGGTGGAAAACAGAATACATGAATGATGCTGTATTAAAACTGCAGCAGAATAATCACACACAAACAGCTTTTCTCTTAATTTGCTTCAATCTATGTGTTTAGGATTTCTGCATCTTGATCAGCAGCTGATGCCTGCAAAATTTAAGCTGGAGCCACGACTGAGTTTGCAAATTGATTGTGTTTGTATGCTTCACTGCAGTGACAAGACCAAGTAAATATGTTTTTCATCCGGACACTGAGATGTTTTTGTTCCAGTTAAATGAGACTGGAGCCAATGGTGGAGAAGAGAAGGTGCTGTAGGTCTTCATGTCACTGACCCCAAACAGATGGGCTTTAATTAGACCGCAAACCTCCATCTGGCACTCTTGTGTGAAGATTTCTGCTGACAGATAATTTTATTAACTTTTATTAACTGGTGGTGGAGAGGTTAACCATAAAGAGTCTCTGGAGTAAACTTCATGATAAAGCAGTTATTATTATTATTTATTTATTTATTTTAGTGTGTTCAAATTATATTAAGGCTTAAAGTTATAATAATTATCAGTGTGGACGCTTTGACTGACAGGTAGGTGCCGTTACAGGTAGCTTGTTTGAGCAACCAGGCATTCGACCTGCCTTAGCTAGTCAGTAGGATTCTTCACAGTAATTAATCTAAGATGACATCACTGGATTAGTGAAAACTGGACTCCTCCTTTAAAACACAATGCAACACTAGCAGCACTGCTCTCTGAAACCCATTATTTCCAATGGCTTGCACGGCACCACAACGTTTTTCTCGCAGCACAACACACCACCGACGCACCTGCACAAGTTCAAGCAGGCCGTTACTCTTGTTAATCGTCTGTGTTTGGAGGTGAGTCATCAGCCAACGACCCTCCAGATGCTCTTGTGGGACAGATTTGTCTTCAATATGAGTGTCTGCTAATTTTACAGTCTAAAGATCATCTGCTCATCACCTTTGGGAACCACCGTCAGATTTTTGTCACGGTTCTTCCAGTCGTCAGCAACGCCAAAATTACACATTTTTTGGAAAATGCTGAGGAGGTTATGAATGTAATATTTCTTCCTTTCCTGTCTGAACAGCTCCTGAGGGAATCACCATCACTTTGAAATACGCTCAACAGTCGTGACTCATCCCGTCGGCTACAATATCTCATGCTGTCAGACACAACTGAAAACATGACATTTAGAATAGAATATCTTTATTGTCATTATGCAACGCATAACGAAATTAAAGTACCGTCTTCAGTGCAGGAAGTATAAAACATAGAACAGAAAAACAGATAAAAGGGATAAAAACATGAAAAAAAAAAAAAAGCAGCGCATGCATCCACATACATACAGTATATACAGAGCACCAGTCCATGAGTTATTTCATGTGGTCATTTAGGGCAGTTATGGCCTTAGCATAAAAGCTGTTTTTCAGTCTGTTTGTGTGGGTTTTTAATGTCCTGTATCGCCTGCCTGAGGGCAACTGTTCAAATAGGATGTGGCCAGGGTGGGATGGGTCCTTGATGATACAAGCAATAAAGTTCTTCCAGGGAGGGGAGGGGGCAGCCGATGATTTTCTGGGCGGCGTTGATGACCCTCTGGAGCGCCTTTCTCTCTGCAACTCTGCAGCTGGCAAACCATACGCAGATGCAGTAAGTCAGGATGCTCTCTATGGAGCAACGGTAGAAAGACACAAGCAGCTTTTGGGAGAGGTGGTTCTCTGTGGTATTAGCGCTCCCCCTGTATGTGCACGCCCAGAACCCTGAAGACTGAGCTCCTTGGTTTTGTTAGTATTGAGCACCAGATTATTGTCCCTGCACCACCCAGCCAGCCGCTCCACCTCGCCCCGATCTGCAAATTGCTATTGCTGGTGTGAGCAGGGGTACAGTCATGTGTATAAAGAGTGTAGAGCAGGGGGCTCAGCACACAGCCCTGTGGGGAGCCAGTGCTGAGGCGGAGGGTTGATGAGGTGTGGGTCCCTACTCTCACTCTCTGGGGCCTATCAGATAGGAAGCCCTCTATCCACAGGCAGACTGAGTGAGGTAGGCCCAAGTCCTCCAGTTTGGTCACCAGTCTGCGTGGTAGAATGGTATTGAACGCAGAGCTGAAGCCCACAAACAGCAGCCTGGTGTATCTCCCCCTCTGCTCAAGGTGGGTCAGGGCAATGTGGAGAATTGTGGCTGTCACATCCTCTGTAGACCTGTGAGGGCACATTATGCGACGACCACCTCACCTCCGGGTTTGTAGCTGGTGATGTGGTGGACCCCCTGCCACACCTGCCTTGAGTCGTTGCTATTCAGGTAGTCAATTTGGAAATAAGACATCTCAAAGAACCTACTACTACTTTGTCTTAGAATTGAAACAAACTAACTGATGAGTTATGATTAATGTTTTTCATTTGAATTTCACGGTTATTACATTTATAGCCTTGTGTTTTTGCATCGTCACCTTTTGGGAATCACACCTCTGTGTCTATTGTAATTTGAATTTGCTCAGCAGAGGTGATTCATCAGCGAAGGGCTTTCATGAGGTCGCAGCGCCCCAATCTACGAGCACTGATATGGAACAGTCTTTGTTTACTCACCACATTTCCTGTCCAATCGAGTCATCACAAAGCAGCAATACTCAGACCTCAACCTCCACACCCACACATGTACAGCAACATGTACAGTACGCACTTGCACTATATATATACCTCCTTTGTCCTTTTCTCTCGTGGAGATAAAACTGAATCTCTTTACAATTTAAAGGACTGAACTCCCTTGAACACGCCACTGTTACTCTCTAAATAATAATGGAGGATATTAAACGATGTTTAAAGGTTAAACATAACGGATGTTACAAAACACTTGGTGCTTTTTATTCATAGAGACGACTGCTGCAAACAAGTCAGTTTTATTTGTACAGAACAATCTCAAGGCAAGTCAGAGCGCTGCCATCAATTTCTGGGCATAAAATTTACCTGGATCTTCCACATATGCTTCCGCATTGTGGGGTCCATACAAGTGCACTTGAGACGTCCACCGGCCAAGATGCTAACTTCTGGTTTAACCCTGGCTCTTCTTGACTTTCCAAATATTGTAGGACCAAATGGAACAAATTCTGACAGCAAAATAACTAATTTCGTTTGGGTTGGGATGTTTTTTACTGCTGATTCTTAGGATTAAGTCTTTTTGGGGCCAGTGTGCGTCACGTGTCACGCGATTGCTGTCATTACATGGTGCGACCACTATGTTGAATTTGCTTCAAAGCTCGGCACACTTCCTTGGGGCCCTTCCCCTCCATATTCTGTGAAGACCTGCTGGCTAACACTAACCTAACTTCACCAACCAGCATCTCGGCTCCTTTCCAGCATGGATATGGACATGGATGTCACTTTTTGAGCCACATCAAAGTCCAAAATGTGGCATACAATCAATGACAGTATAACAAATGGACAGAGCCTGAGTGACGTCACCCGTAGGTTTCCGAAGCATAGTTTTGAAGCTGAAAATATACCACGCTGACCCCCACCATGTTGGATGTACTGCTCCTTTCGCCTCCCAGCTGATCCAAATATCGGCAAAGATGTGGATCATCGGCAGACCTGACACAGGCGAAATGACGCCTGGGTGCTCAAACAAGCCATCTGTAATGGCACCTACTTGTCAATCAAAGCGGCCACGCTGTTAATTATGCATAACTTTAAGCCTTAATATCATCTGAACAGGTGAGTAGTTTTCATGGACGGGGAAATTAGCTACAGAGACCAAAACCTTTGTCTGAACCAGGCTGTAAACATGTTTATTTCTGCTGTGAAGTTGGGCATTTTCATACAATCGCTTATGGAGGTTGACTCATCTCTTGACTCTTCTGCAGTCTGTCTCAAGCAGCCTCTCGAGGAATTACAGTTTTTAGCACTCCACATTGGCTTCATTTCGCAGCACTGGAGGTTGCCGCTTGCCTATAACAGACAGCCCAAGCAAGTCTTGTTTTTAGTCTAGCTGATTGCTGGAAAATGCCTTTTGCTATGTCATAACGCACATCGTTAATTGGCGAATACTGCGCGCATACTGGCTGGTTAAAGGGAGTGAGGACTCGGCAGTCAGTGGCAGCTTTTAGGTAGATTTTAATCCAAATGTAGTTCAAATCTTAACCAAAGTTTGAGAAAATTAGCGTGCATTTTCATCCACTACGGTTTTGTGAACATTAGAAGTTGATTTGTTGAGAAACAGCAAGTGGAGCTAAACTGCTGCAGAAGAAGAATAAGACACAACAAGGCCACTAAAAGAACTCCAGTCAAAGTTCAAATGATGTAAAACATGATGGAAATCAGACATTTTGTTAGATTCGTGTGTTAATGTGAGAGTCGCTCAACACAGATCTGATGTTTTCAGCTCTGAGAGTGACGTTTAAGTCACATGATTCATAGATGTCGTCATTCCTTCACTAAGTCTGTTTCTATTTGCACCTTGAGTCATTCTGCTTTTATAAATAAACCAACTTTTCCAACTCAGCCAAGTGTAATAACGTTTTTGCAATACTTTTTTACATTTTTGGCTGAGTCGCCTGTAACTATCCAGTTTCTGATCTCTTTATCCAGCCGGTGATCATGTGAGGATTCAGTGTTTTGCTTCAAGGACACTCTCCAGGCCACAGCGGGCCACTTCACCTCCTCTGAGGTTTCAGAAAGCAGCATGTCTGTCATCGCATTTCACTCAGAGCAAAAACACATGATCACTGGACCCATGTGAGATCGGTGTCAGATTAAAATCTTAAGATCACAAACTTCTTTTTCAGGAAATGAGTTCTTGGCTTTTTCCTACTGGTGTCCTTGAATTCTTTGAAACTCTACAACTCACTTGTTTCTTAAAGATCACTGAGCTTTCACACATAAAGAAGAACTGAGACAGTGAAGTTCAAGTTCAAGTTTTTAAAGACTTTTCAGATGTGATCTTTGATCTTGATCTCTAAAAAAAGCTTTTTATTAATGTTAGCACATTGTTTTATTTCCTACATTTCTTATCTGTTTTATTATTATAGTTTTTTATCTTGTACAACTGTTGGGAATTTATGTACTACTTTAATCTGATCTTGGCTCAACCATGTAAAGCAAATAGTTTTGGAGTTAAAAACAGATTTATAGACGAATTTAATAGTGAGTCCTACAGTCTGTCACCTATTGAGAGTTCACACAGTCACAGTCAGCCAAAAGTCACATACACTTGACTGAATGCTGTAAACTAAAGTATAATCATATTTAGAATAATGTATTATCTGTAATGTTCCTATATTATACTTGGTATATTTGGCTACATGATGCTAACTAGCTCGCTGTTTGCAAATTACCCCATTAGCCAACACCACCAACCAACTTCAGACCCGTGCTGCACAGCCAAGCCACAGAGTGCTTAGCTTTGGTTACAGTTAGCTATTTGGTCTCTGCCCTTGCATCACTCTTAGCTTGTAGAAAGCAATCATTAGTTACACTTTTACTTTGCACCATTAAATCATCTATTGTTGGCTAAAATAAATTTGTCAATCTATATTGCACTGAGGAATTTATTGCTTCAATTTAGCACTGATTAGACATCCACAACCTCCGTGGCTGTGAAGTAAAACCAATGCAGAAGTGCCAAAAACTGCAGTTCCTCAAACGTCCACTTGAGGCTGGCTCCAAAAGTGAGTCAAACTCTATAAGCCCCCATATTAAAATGTCCAACTTCACAGCAGAAATAAACATGTTTACAGCCAGCCAGTTTTGGTCTCTATAGTTAATTTCCCCGTTCATGACAACTCTACTGAGGGTGAACTTTTATATAAGTCACCTGTTCAAATTACATTAAGGCTTAAAGTAATGCAGAATTAACAGCGTGGTTGCTTTAATTGACAGGTGGGTGCCATTATAGGTGGCTTGTTTGAGCACCCAGGCGTCATTCAGCCCGCCTCAGGTCCACCGATGATCCATGTATTTGCCCATTTTTAGATTAGGTGTCAGAGGTAGGAATGCCAAGATGGCGGCAGCCAGAGCCACCACACTTCACACACACTGAGCTTCAAAGCAGCTTTTTAGAAACCTGTGGGTGATGTCACGCATACTACGTCCATGTTTGTACAGTCTATGCATAAAACACGGCAAATGCCACAGTCTAAAAAGTCCAATTCAAAACTTACTTAAGTTACTTACGTAAAAGTATCATCAGCAAAATGTACTTTAAGTACCACAAGTACGCAGAATGTCATATTATTCTGTTTTTATCACTAATCAGTACATTTTAATAATGTAGTTCATCAACATGGAGCCAATTTTTTTTATATACTACTGAGTATAAAGGTCCATACAAGTATGTCAAAATTCATATAGCTATAAGTTATTGGTGTTTGCCCTGTTCTCTGTATCTGTGGATGAATTAAACTGTTCACATCTGCCAACAAAACAAAAATATTTGATATTTCAGCAGCTCAGTGTCGTTGGATTAAACTGTATGATGTCTGAGTGAAATCATCCAAAACATACTGATCGACATTACGCAACCGCTCAGACGCACTGCTGTTTTTTTTTTTGGTTTTTTTTAAATGTCCCTTCTTCATCTCCTCTGAGAGGAACAGCAGGAGGGTTTTTCATCCTGACACTCAGAAAAAAAACAGCCACAATAAACCAATAAATGAATGACACGGAGATCATAAGACAAGGTGATAAAAACCTCAAACAACAATAAACTCACAGCTCATTTCAACACTACAGGTCGCTGATTTTGGTGGGAACAAAAACTCACCTTTAATTCTTCTGGCGCCTCCGATGAGATGACGCACTCAGCTCGCTCCGTGCCATTTAAGTTGTATGAAAATATAACAAAAACAAAGAGGGTAAAAACAACACTTTCCTCTCCCTGTGAGTGTGTACTGTCCACCGGTTAAAGGATGTGAGCTCCTCCGCTCCTCCCTGCGCGGTGCTGCCTTGAGCTGCGCGTCGTGTTCCGGACGTCAGCCGTGATAAAAAGGAGGTTTATCGGTTCACCTTGACAGCCTGGCTCCTCCCTCCCTCTCTCTCTCTCTCTCTCTCTCTCTCTCTCTCTCTCTCTCTCTCTCTCTCCCCTTCATTCAGTCCCTCGCTTCCTCTCTCATCACTGGAACAGCACAAGGAGCGTTTCGTGACACTCAGCCCGTCTGTCCGTCTGTCTGTCTGGATGATGAGAATACAAATCAACCTGCCAGCGGGGGTTTTCCGAGGACGCACGACTTTGGAAACGGAGACAGACTCTATGGAGGTCGTAAAGAAATACTGGGGAGATATTTACAGTAGTTTATTGTTATGTTATCTCTCTTGCCTCCAGAATATTTATTTAGCCATTGTTTATTAGGGTTTGTTGGAAAAACCCAATGATGGGCTTATCTTACTGCTTCCAGAGTGCAATATCACTGTGGTGAATATGGACAGGTGTTCACCTGTATTTGCTATGATTATATTACCTCTGATGAAAAACTAGTGAGTCAAACAAGGTCAACAACACAAGACATAGAAGTCACCTAATATTACTTACTAGTCCAACAGCAAGAAGCCCAGCTTGGCGTCTTTCAGCCTTCTATTTCACAAAACTCTCACCAACAATTAAAAGTCAGTCCTAGATTTACTCTTGTCCAGCAGCTTCTTGCTCGATCACCTAGCATCTATCTTCCTCCGTCAACATCCTCTTTGGTCTCTTCGCCTCATTATATCCATATATAAAGGTTGCTGATCCCGGTTACATTGCCTGCTTGTCCTGCTCCGGCTCTGGCATGACACCGGCTCTGCTAACCATTAGCATTCCCTTCCTCTTCCACTTCCTCTTCCCGGTGGTCCAAAACTCCTGTGATACAAAAACGAACACTCCCAAAGTGCTCTGAGCTCACAGTACCGGGCATCCGGGCTAACAAACTGAGCTAACATCAGCTACTGTTAACAGTAGTTCACTTCACTGTCCATCAAGAAACTCTGTAAATCACAGAGAGTTGAGGCGGAGGACATCAGAGGGAAAACTAGAAAACATTTTCTCCATAAAATATGATCCAGTTTCAAAATCAGTGAAATACTTGGTGATGTGTGACTTCGTGCCATAAAGCATTATGTATTTCTCATGGGTAACCGTACCCAGCTCAAATGATATGAGATGTTGTGTGAGGTCAAGATAAGATAAAACTTTAACTTTTCAACTCATACATGCTTCTATTATTCCTCAATTTATCATCAACCAACCCCGAACAGGAGCTCCACGCAAGGTATACAACCAGGCAGTCATAAAGTTAGTCAGAAGAGTAGTCCAAGAGCAAAAGGACAACTTGAAAACAGCTCCAGAAAGACCTGGAAGCAGCAGGTACGGTCGTCAAAGAGAAAACAATATTAAATCCGCTGCCACAGTCTCCATGACATGCCCTAAAGACTCCATTAATCAAGAAATCTATTAATCATGTTGAAGCTCATTTGAAGTTTTCTATGCAACATTTGGAGAACCCTGTAGATTATTGGGAGAATGTAGCGTGGTAAGAGAGGACAAAAATCCAACTTTTCGGCGACAATATGACGCGCGATGTTTGGAGAGTTTTAATTGTTGGTCTGTAAGATACAAAATCGAATGGTTACTTCCTCTCTTCACATTATTTCCACAACAGGAAGTGCAGCAGGAGTATTCCCATATGAATGAATGAATTTTGGGGATGCTAGCCTGGTGACCTTGAGAATTATCTCAATCTCAGATGTGTTTAGAATAAGTACAAAGTCTTTTGTGGTGCTGGAGGCTAATCTGATGAGATTAGAGTCTACAAATGTCTAATACAAAGTCTGTTTTACAAACTGTGAACATTTACCAGGCAGTGAGGGTCAGTTTACACTCATACTAGTGACTAAAAGTCAGGATATTTTAATCTCTTGTGAGTCACCCAACCTTACTGAAGTGTCATACTACTGTAAATAGATCAACATAATCACAGTAGTGAATAATTAAAAGTCAGTTCTTGTCTCCGTCAACAGTAAAGAGCAGATGCAGCTTTTAATCAAATGACATCAAGTTACAAACAGGTGAGTTGATATCAGATGACCGTCAGTTTACAACACCTGCACCTCATGCAAATTAAATATTCATAAACTCGTTACAGCAACGACAACACGTACCCACACCTTTGAGAGGTGAAGACTGCCTCTGTAAATAAAGGTTGATATCTTAAACTTTACATACATGTGAGGCAGGTGTCCTCGAGAGCCAGAGATGAAGAGTCACACAAATCAGCTGGTTATAATCCAGGTAATCATCGTGGGTTTGTGAAGAAAATGTTCCAGTTGTGATAAAAAGCGACCGTGACTCATCAGTCATGAGAGAGATGTTGGTTTCCTCAACGGGCGTCAGTGTTCAGGACCTGCAGCTGATTTGACTGTCAAACATACTGAAGTCAAATCACTGTGAGCAGCCGGCGTCTGGTAACAGAGTAAACGTCTGAACAACACCAGCTGTGTGTCCAGTGAAGTACACAGATATGATGCAGTATAAACACAGTACATACTATACGAATACCAAGTAATAGCAAAAAAAAACAACAACTATGCCATACTGGCCTAAATATGACTGCACACCCTCTACCTTTTCAATGGGGACAGTACTGCTTCCTGTTTACAGATTCTGTCACATTAGTAATATCTTCCTTGAAAACACATGAATTTGCACATCTTAGACATAAATGTGTGGCATATATTTCTGAGGAGACGACCAATGCTCCAAATAATCATGATATAAGCAGAGAGCAATGATGTAAACATGTAGTTAAATGACAGTACTCCGTATGGGTTCTGTAGAGTTATCTATTATTCATTTAAAATGCAATTCAAGCCTGTTGCATTATGATAAATGTAACCTGGTTTTGTTTTTTATATCAAACACTTGTTCTCTTCGTCATATGAAAGTAGAGCACAAAACAAAAGAAGCTGATTAATGTTCCCCGTGAGTCAATGAGTCTTAATTTGGTCCTGTGTTTGGAGAAAAGCGTATATCAGCCAATCAGCGCTGACGTCACTCCTCCAATTGAAGAAGGAGTGTGATGAAATTTGAAGTGATGGTGATGATGATAAAGCATCTTGTGACTGAAAGTCTGTGGGTAGGTTCACTTTAAGTTCACACTGCTGCCAGTTCACACATACAGCTTTTGATCAATGACTGTCCGGAGGGCGGTCGTTTTCGGAGACTGTTGAGATGAACACTGAGGCTGTTGTCTTCATCAGTTCCTTCGTCATAAAGATCAGTCTGTTCATCGCACTCACACACACAAAACATCTCGGCATTTTGCCCCATTATTGCCTCCTTAGAAGCCGTCCGTTTGGTCCTTTGGTGTCACACAGCTGACTGGTTGTAGAGGAACTTGAGGCTTTTATGAAACTTTTCCAGGCCTGGGGGATTCCTGGAATTTGGTAAAAGTTCTCTACTAAGTAGAGCAGGATTTTTTTGTTACTTAGTAGTTAGAAAGAAAGTTTTCTGAAGTGTTCCCAAGTCCATGTAGTAATATCCTTCATACAATCATGTTGGTTTTTAATAAGAGTGCTGCCTGAAGAGTCGAAGGTTACGGGTATACAATGTTGTTTTTGGGCCCTGCTCCTTACATGCAGAGATTTTTCTGGATTCTTTGATTCTTTGAATGATATTATGGATTGTAGATGGTGAAATCCATAAATTCATTCAAACATTGGGTTGAGAAACTATTTGCTGTTTTTCACAAAGTGGTGAACCTCACCCCATCCTTGATTGTGAACAACTGAGCCTTCATGATACTATCACCTGTTACCAATGAACTGGTGTTTTTTGCTCATAACACAACTTTATTGGGTCAAAATGATTGTATATTTACAAAATACAGACAAAGTTTGAACATTAAATATCTTGTGTAAATCATTGTAATCTGTTCACATTTTACAACTTTTTATTTTAATATGTTAATCTGGATATGTGCAGACGTTCCTTTCTATGTTCAGAGTGGTAGGAAAGAAAGCACAAGGACAAAGGTTTTTTAAACTGTAACAAACAAAGAGTTTAATATCAAACTGCACAGAATCTAACAGTGTGCAATTAAACACTGGAGCAGCAACAGTCTAAAGATTCACAGTGTGAAACAAGGCTAACAAATGATTTTAATTGTAATTCCTGTGAGCCACGGAGGGCGCACTAACGCGCTATTAGAATAACAAATTTTGTTTTGCTGTGCATTTAAAATCAACCCCCTCCCTCACTGTCAGACGTGGGTGCAGTCAGATGCAGAAACATATTTGAGGGTCTTTGAAATGACGAGATAGTCATCCTCTAACCTGCTTAATGTGAGGGGAGAGAATCATCCATAATTTGGCTGGAAGCTTGTGGGTACAGGTTTGTGTTATAGAACCAGAAGAGTGTTTTATTGTGAGTGTGTATGGATATTTGGCAGAAATGTTTCGGTGTGTTTTTGTTTTGTCTCCAGCTCGGCGCTCCTTGGTGGGAGCTCAGAAGTTTGATGAGGACGAGACGCCAAGCGGGTCTAACTGGCATCCTCGTGCAAGAAAACAACACAGCGATGAGCCGGAGACGATTGCTATGACAACGGCTCTCTGTGGGAAGCGAGGAACTAACAAAAGCTATTACATAAAGACAGCCGTGAACTTAATACTGGCAAATTAAAAAGACTTTCTTCAGTGTTATTAACTTACAATATGTGTGTGTTGTGTGGCAACATCCAATCCAAAAGAAACCAACGCAAACCAATCCAACACTGGAGACGAAGCTCTCTTTTGCTGGAGTAATGGAAAATGAGACACAATGACACCTTTTCTACACTGGTGATGTAGCAACAGCAGTGAAAACGCAATAGAAATAAGAAATGTGCACAACTTACAAGAAAACTGTCCTCAAAGTGAATAAATTGGCCTTAAATACACTAAAAGGTCTCTAGATTTGTAGGGTGGATTTTCATGAAGGCCCCTCGTTTTCCGACTTATTCCTGTTTCTTGAAAGTTGACAGACTTGCTCATTGGCATGCTGATGAGATGCCAAAGTGCTGATTGCTTGTTTTTTTTCAAGTTTCCTGCCCTCAGCGGGGAAACCTGACTGCTCGGTATTGAGGCATTAAGTGCCTCGCATGCGGTAACGCCAGGGAAAAAGAAGCAATTCGGGGTCACGAGTCTCTTTCAAGTTCAGCTCTCAAACAAAAACTTGATTCTTCTCTACGGTCACAGCTTTTGGTTAAAGGATAAGTGGGCATGTCAAAGCTTTCAAAAACCCTTTGATTTTTACTGAAATGTTAAGAAGGATGTGTTGTTTGTGTAGAGATTATTCTTCAACATGACGGAGTGCATCAGTCCTGCACTATGGTTAAAATATCTGAAATATCTATTTTTTCTCGTCTTGACATTCTGATGATATCAAACATGAAGGCAGGTACACCCCCTTCAGCATCAAACAGGGAGGAGGAAACCTGGTAGTTACTTTAGTAGCAGCCAGTAAAACTACTAAAATACCGTCACACAGACAGTGTAGATGGCAAATTAACAGTGTTTTTAGTCTGTTTAATTTGGTGTGCACCTGACCCACCAACCACCAACTTATTTTAGTTAGAAATCTTAATTTTTTTTTTTATCTGTTTGTCTCATTCCTACAGTCGTCAGCTAACAAAAGGAGGATGGTAGCAAGTTCTCGAGTTGTTGAGGCGAAAAAAAATCCAAAATGTAAAGTTTGTACAGAAACACAGTTTATCTTTGTGGATTATCTTAATGCCAAATTGACATGAAGATTGTCGACATATGACGTCCTTTATCCAGTGTTTGTAGAGTGATGTGTTTTACGGACACGTAATGAATCGTACAAAATGTCATATTTCTTAAAGGAAGTTTGGTGTAATATTTATAATATGTTTATTTTTTAACATCAACACTACAGAAACACTAGGTAACTTTTAAATATCCGATGTTGACTGGTGTTTGTTATTGGTTTGATTAATGGTTTAACTATGTGTGTATTGATTGCTGACGGTGGCTGATCAGACTAATTATCAGAGTATTATCATATTTAGTTTCTAGCAGCAGTATGCAGTAAATGGTTCTTCTTGTGTGTGTGTGTTTTTAAACTACCTTTAGAAATATGTTTGTATGTTCTTTGTGGTACAAAGTTTGTGACAATCTAAGATAGACAACGACCAAGGGCACACGAACATCAGTAGTATTCTTATGTTTAGCACCCTTTAGAAGTTACTTAGCCTGCAGCTTTTTCAACAAATGTTTCACTTTGTGCTCTCTAATTTGTAATTTAAATAATACTCTTAATTTAACTATTGTATGTATTTTGCCTCCTCCCTTCTTGTACAGGACAGCAAACACCTTTAGTGCAACGCATTCAGTCAGAAACTGATGAAGAAGTTGTTTATGAAGCACTTTTTTGAGCTGAACAACATTCACAGTATCATCCTGCTTTTACAGTGAAACAGTCTGCTATCCTATAAAATACAATTAAAAGATCTTGAAGACACCTCCTCTAACATCTCTCCATTCTTCAGCTACCATCCAGGGCTTGAAATAGATTCATGACAGATGGATCTCCCACATTGAGAACCCACCTTCCTCACCTCCAATATTTCTGACCTGTCTAACAACCTAATGACTCACACTCTAGAGCCATGCTAGCAGCTGTGGGAGTGGTGCTTTGAGTTAAATGCTAACATCAACATGCTGTATTTCATGTCATGATTGTGTTTTACAATCACTCCCGTAATTTGTTGATAATTATTATTGCCAGAGTCAGAGTTTTGGCAACCAAACAACACAAGTGTTTGGGCTCTCAAGTTCAATCCCCCCAACAAACACAGAACGCTTGTTTCCCCTCCAACTGAGATGAGAAACTATGTAGTAACAGTTCATTTTTAGACCGATGGAGGATCTAAAAATGGAGTCATTATCGAGCTGCTTGTGGTTCCCAGCATGTGGAGAGATGGTGGAAACTCCTCTTAAGTGGTTTACAGCTGACGTGGTTTCCACTGTTGGAATCTGCCCACGCTGAGTATGAATGTGTGTGCATGAGAGAGCGTGAGTAGTATTTTATGTGTCGAGATGAGATTGCGGGAATCAAATTACAAACTGCTTGACTCACTTCAGTCATGATCAGAGGAGATTCACGTCTTTCTGAGAGCAGAAAATAGTTTTTTATTATGATTAGCTTGTTAGTCAGTTAGTTAGTCAGTCGGATCCAGACTGAAATATCTCAACAACGTTTTCCACATTCATGATCCCCAGAGGATGAATCCTACTTATTTTGGTGATCCCCTTACTTTTCTTCCAGTGCCACCATGAAGTTGGCATTTTTGTGTTCAATCACAAGACCACCCAACTCTTACTGATCCCAAGACTCGTATCTGATAATCTCTATAAACAGATACGCAGATTCTGTAGGCAAGTGACCAAGAATTTAGTCATTACTACAAATGGAAACCAGAAGACTTCTAATGACAATCACGTTTAATCGGGCTTTGGTTGCATAGGGCCAAACAGTCTGTGTGAACAGCAATAGAGCTGTCACCATCAGTCCTGCACTATAAATACCAGCCCATTTCCATTCATTCTTTGCCAGATTGTCTATACTTAAGCCTTCGCTTTCCAGGTTTGAGTCATAAATCAAAAATCTCTTGACTCTTTGAGGAAATTTGGATATTCAAAGTGCTAATCTACAGTCTACACAGCCATGCTAGCAGCACTGTCAGGCTATGCTCTGATCTCTGAATGCCAATGTCAGCAATGTTATAGGCTGACAATAACAATGCTAACTTTCTGATGCTAAGCAGGTATAATGTTCCCAATGTTCACCGTAGTTTAGTGTGTTGTCATGCTAATATTGGCTATTTAGAGCTGAGGCTGATTCCCATCAGTCATCAGTTTGGCAGATATTGTACAAGAGACCTCCAGGGCTGAAAAATGATGACTGCCAAAAACTGCAGTTCTCCAAACGGCCACTTGAGGCTGGCTCCAGAAGTGAGCGTGGTTACTTTGATTGACAGGTGGGTGCCATTGCAGGTGGCTTGATTGAGCAACCAGGCATCATTCAGCATCTGGTTATTCTAATAATAAAAACAACACCATTTCCCAGAAACTATTCGGGTTGTTATGGCCTCTATGGAAAACCCTCTCAAACAGTATCAGGACAAAGTGGCAATGGCAGATCAGAGTGACCAACTCCAGGTCTTGGTATTCCCCAAAGAAGGCAAAGCGATGTTGAAAGCGAGTCTGGCATCATGAAGCCAAGCCAAAGAGTGATTAACTATCCATGAGAGCTGACGTAACTTGTGTGGCCCGTTGGCGTGCATCAGATTGGTGGAGGCTGCCTATCGCTGTTTTCTGTTGATTAGAAATGTAATTGTGTTTCTGCATATCTGCAATCTTTTTCTTGGTCTTCTTGATGTATTGTTCTACAAGAATAAACGATCTAGCTTGGCTGCCCTCTCTCCAGATCGTATCTTGGCTCCTAATTTTCGCCACAACAGTCTCCACCCACGATCGACATCTTATTTTCAGATTAGCATGGAGGCGGGAGAGGCAGGACGGCCAAGATGGCCTCCACAACGGCTCTTCGGAAACCTGTGGGTGATTTCACGGAATACTACGTCCATGTTTTCTAAAGTCTATGATATTTGGTAACCCAAAGTGTTGAACAAACAGAATTTCTGGCCTAAAGATGGTGGTAAAGTTAAAAGTTAGATCATTCATTGTTCACTGAAAACCACAAATGGCAACTTCGTGGTGATGCCTGAGTAAAAACTGAAGGGCGTATCAAAGTCATCAGGATATCTCTCAAGTACATCTTGATCTGCTGTTGGTGCTAGAGGAAAAGTCATGTGATTCGTCAGAGAATACATCATATGGGGACCATGAATGTTTGTACAAAATTTCACTGACCAACACATCAATTTAGAGTCTTGCTAATAAAAAAGGGAAGAAATCATACAAAGCTAAAACTGTTCTTATAATGATGATGATGATCTGAGCAGGTCGAGTCATCCAGTCAGATGTGAGTGACTCAGAGAAACATGAATAAAATAAATTAACAATACAACAACAGCAATGAGCCAAATCTGGAGCTGAGTATGGGATTTGACCCAACAGAGAGAGGAAGAAGACAATGAAATGAAAAGAGAGAACATCGGCGTTCTGAGGGGGTTCAGAGGGACGTCAGAAGTCCAAATCAACGTCTGTCAATGTGTGTGTGCGTTTTTACTACTGTGACAAATGTGTGAGTGTGGGTGACTGCATGACGTCTGATCTGTAGTGACACAGCACAACACACACTGTACACGCACACATACTGTACACATACAGACAATGGAGGTCTTTGTGTTCAGACGTCCACTCAAAATACCCCGCAACTTTCTTTTTCCCCCCCTCGTATTCAAATGAGCTTTATTCACTGCAAATGCAGGTTGTACAAGTTTTACAATATTTATGTAATAATTCAGAAAATAAGAAATTCATTCACAATTCACAATATAACAGACACTATAGTAAGCAATAAATCAAATCATTTTGTGTCACAGACTTCAATTCATGGACTCAGATTTGGTCACTTAAGTTGACCTTTAGCATAAATACTGTTGTGAAATAGTTGTAGTTTGATTAGGTTTAGGCAAAAAAACTACTCAGGTTTGGGAAAACATTACATATGTAACATTACGTACCTTAAAACTTAAGTAAATGTTGACCTATGGTTTCACCGGGACACAAACCCTAATCTCCCAGGTGAAAGTGTTTGATTCAGTAATCCGTGAGGCCTTGCAATAGATGCACTCACTCTGCACAGACAGTGTCATAAGTGAGAAAGTGTTTCATTGGACGTAAAATTAGTAAATGTCTTCGATTGCAGGATGAGTCATCAACAACTTTTTACCGTTTTTCAGGAAAAATACCATGAAGAATACCTGTAAAAAAATTGTCGCTGTTGGGCCAGACACTGATGTACAGGTGACATATCATCTGTTTTTACTTTATTTTTGTCTATATATCTATTTACACATTTCAAGGTGCTATTACTTATTTTATGTAACCTGCCTCTGATATCTTCTCACTGCAGTTTGTGTTTTTGTTTATAAAGGTGGTGTGGGGGTTGTTTTATTGTGTGAAGCTCTTTGTGTTCTGTTAATGTGTAATCTGTTTGTATGAAAAACAGATTACAGATTGTGTGATAAACAAATAAAGTCTGATTGACTGATATCGCAATGGGCATGATAAAAACACTTGAACATCAATTTTGACTTTGTAAAGGCCCAATATGTCAGATTTAAAGGGGGGTCCAGTTACATCCAGCTACTTCTACATCCTTATGCAGACAAACAGACAAGCTAAACACTGGTTCTAGATAGGGACTTCTGCAGGCTACCTCAAAATACAGTACCTCAGTAGATGTCATATTCTTCACACTGCTGTGTTAATGTTACAACACATATACTTATCTTTGGCTAATAATAATGAAAAGGGTATTTCAGTATATTTTAATGTCATGACTGTTGAGTTATAATGTTAAATGTGTTTCAGGACACTTTGCACAGCTCTTGTCCCGATTGCTGAAGCCTCCTCAGCCCGTCTCTCTCCTCTTCATTTGTACTTCATAAATGAAGTGGATGTAATCATGAAATCAGCCAGCAATCACCTTCAACCTCACCTGTTCCCTCTGATGATTTGTCCTCTGAACACAACAGCACGGTGGGCGTTCATCACAAAATAAAGACACATGAAGCACTGAACACAAGCTCTGGATATGTACCGTTGTGTATGTGTGGGTGAGAGCATTCGTGTGTGGGCGTGTGTCTACATGCAGTATATTCATTTCATTTAAATCTTCTTCTTCACTTTGAGTTGCCGTGGTAACGCAGGGGAAGAAGGAGGACGGATGGGGAGATGATTAACACATGACACTTGTTTCTGCACTGATGAAACTTTTTCTTTTAATTCAATTTTATCCATCTTTAATGTCTTTTGTCTGAACCTAATCTCTGTGGAATTAAAATTATTTTCATCCTCTGAAGCCACAAGAGAGATGATGTGTTGCTCCTCTCTTAAATTGTGAATATTAGGATTGAGTGATTGTTGTGTCTCGTCAAGTATGTTAATTTTAGTCACGTTCATGTTCAGTGTTTTATGTTTCCAGCACTTCCTGTTTTATTTTGTAGTCACCTTTTCCCTCTCGTTTCAGACCCTGACTTCCTCCCTTTGTGGTATTGGGTATTGGCTTTGTAATTGTTTACCCCGCCCCTGATTGGTTTCACCTGTTTTCACTTACCCCATGTATAAATAGTCCTTGTCTCCCTTTGTCAGTTCTTCTTGTTCCGTTCATTGTAGTGTATGTCAAGAGTGACCACCCAGTGTTCAGGTATTTGCATGTTAGGTTAAAGTTTGAGTAATTCTTTTTTGATCCTCTTTGAGAGCACCTTTCTTTGTTTCTTGTAAAATACTTTTGTTTGATCACCTCGTCATCGGAGTCGTGCATTTGAGTCCTTCAGAACTGCGTTTCAGGTCGTGACAGTGATCCTTAATTACAGTATATACGTTTACAGGATGACCAAAAACACATCAGGAGTGTGTGAACTGATTGTGTTATCTGCTCTAACATAAACTACTAATGTAAAACTAGCTTACTACAGTGGTAACCTGGCATTACTAGAGGCCAAGAGCTAGCATATCATAAGCTAACTACATTATTTTGTAGCATTACAAGCCATATTTAGGACTACAACAGTACAAATACTCACTGTGTAGCCAATCCTGCATGCTACAATGTCAGAGTTTTGGCTAATGTTAGCTAACCTGCACCTGGTGGTTTGTTACACAGAACCATCTAGGAAGTTGTCATTGGAAACTGTTTGGAAAAGGCCAGGCAGGTGATTGGATAAGCAATCTTTCTATCACAGTCGATCACACTGAGCAAACTTCAATCAGATCAGTAAACCATACTGTATAACTATCATGGTTCAAGCAGGACCCAAATGTAGATACAGTGGCTAAACTAGTGCAGATAAATGGTCTACTATCACAAAAAAATGACAATAACGTTGTCAAACTCTTTGGAAACAAACACATTGTTGGTTCAGTTAATTAATTAGCTGAAATGAAGGACTCATTGTTCAAATATTACTGATAAATCTGCCAGTCACCATTGTAATCTGCTCATGTACTGTGCGAGAATCCAAATCTTGTTAACGGTAACTAACGGGGGTCTAAAAGTAATTTTATAAATTTGAAAAGCAGTAAATGTGACAATACTATAGTTTTAATATTGAGTTTACAATTGAATATGGATTGTTTTGAACTATATGTTCTTAATGGTTGTTGGACTCCACTTGTTTCCGATTCTGTTATTTTCATGGATGGGATCTCAAGGCACAGTCGGGGTGAAGAGTGACCTTCGGCTCACACTAGAGCGGTTTGCAACCGAGTGTGAAGCAGTCAGGATGAGGCCATGGTTCTCTGGCGGAAAATGGTGGATTGGTGCAGTAATGCGGACATTGTACCACACTGTTGTGGGGAAGGTGGGGTGAACTGGAAAGCAAAGCTCTCCATTTTCCAGTTGATCTATGTTCCAACTCTCACATTTGGTCATAAGCTTTGGGTAGTGACCAAAAGAATGAGATTGGATACAAGCAATATGAGTTTCCTTTCTAGGGGTGAGGAGCGTGGACATCCGGAGGGAGCTCAGAGTAGAGCTGCTGCTCCTTCGCGTGGAAAGGAGCCAGCCAAGGTGGTTCGGGCATCTGATTAGGATGCCTCCTCAACACCTTCCTTTGGAGGTTCTGGGCACGTCCAACTGGTAGAAGACCCCAGGGGAGACCCAGAATTTCCTGGAAGGTCTATAGCCCATCTAGCCTGGAAATGCCTTGGGGTCCCCCAGGAGGAGCTGGAATGCATTGCTGGAGAGAGACGTCTACAATGCCCTGCTAAACCTGCTGCTACCGTGACCCTGGATAAGCAAAAAGAACTAAAATCACAAAATTATCGATGTACTGTTGTTGCGTTAAAGGCCATTTAATAATTTTTGGCTCTGCATTTACACAGCTTTTTAGTGTTGGCGTGTTAACCGAGACATTTTTGTTGTTTAGAAAATATAAGAAAAGGTGTGAAGAAGGAAGATGAGTAGTTCGGAGAGAAAACAACAGACTGTTTGATGGGTGGATCAAGAAGAGTCGACAGGAGGTCAAGAAAATAGAAAACAAGTTGATAACAGATCAGGGAGCAGAACAAAGAAAGGGATTAAATACAAGAAAATCTTGTCTATGAAAGCAATAAGACGAACTTCACTTCAGTCTGAAATCACACTGAAAAAAAAAGACACCATTCCTCCTCCTTTCAAACTTTAATTCACACTTTATTGTGACTCACAGTCAATGCAGAGCAAGTCGCAGTCTTGCTGGTTCTCTATCCCATCAGCTAATTACAGTTAATTTCATTCACCTGCTGCGAGACTGTCCGTGATCAGGAGGTGAAATAAAACCCAGCAGGACTTCTTGTTCCAACTGGAAATCCAACTGCTGCTGCTCTAAAATGACCCACAGTCATTATTTCCAGGACAAGATGTTCATATTCGAACCAGTTGTGTTGTTTGGCAGAGATTGCAGTACAGATGTAACAGAAGCTAAATCTTATGTATGAATCATGAGGTTTAGGTGGCTGCTGATTGATGATGCCTTTCCTTATTGATTTCTGACACCTGGGTCTGTTTTTATCAAGAGTCTTAGAGTAGGAAATCAGTGCTAACCAGCAGGAGTGATGCAGTTTTGGTCTAAAGTAATTTCTTAATTTGGGAAATGAGCCCGTCTCTTAATATTTAGGAGAGCTCCAGGTTTCTTAACCCAACAAGTCTTCAAAGTTAAATGATAAAATACAATGATGGGAGGACAACAGGAATTTTTGTCCATGCCCTTCAACTCAAGACAAATCTGACACATCTATGGTTATGGTTTGGTTTAGGAACAAAAACGACCTGGTTACAGACATAAAGTTCATGGTTTTGAGAATGGGAAATGAACAGCATGTTAAAGTCAATGTTTTGTTTGGGTTTGTCATACAGTAGTCGCCAGTTTTGGCAATAATAAATCAACGTTTTATCTCTTTTGAATGGACCTCAGCTAACGTGCAGATTCAACAATTTTCCCACCACCACTTTTTGGCACTTCCGCTTGATTGCATAACGGCTGATGGTCCAGCATATCCCCAAAAGTGATGGTTGATGATCTCCTTTACAAGGCCAAATGTCCGTGTTCAATGCCATTACAACCTGTAAAACTGACTTACTCACGGTCATATTATAGCTATAATCTACAATGTATTTTGGGTGACATTACCAAAATAAAATGATCATGCCAAAGAAATATTGAGGACATAAACAAACTGGAACCAGCAGATCCTCCCATTTCAATAAGCAGTGATGCCACAGCATGGA
The DNA here is from genome assembly GCA_946959425.1 of Argyrosomus regius. NCBI lineage: Eukaryota > Metazoa > Chordata > Actinopteri > Sciaenidae > Argyrosomus > Argyrosomus regius. Next base: position 13,217,241 of record OX336896.1, on the reverse strand, counting down.
GGTTATATAAAATAACCAAACATTAGAGAATAGTGGTAACACTGTTTAAGAAAATGTGAATTTCCGAAGCAACCAACAGCATATTCAATTTTTCTGAGAAGCAAAATGAACAAGATATATTTGGTGAAAGGAACAGATATTTCAAGGCTCCTATAAGAAAAACGTGTACTCCTTCACAGTGTGAATGTGTTTGTACCACTGACAACTAAAATTGAAGGCTATCTGAAAGTATCCAACAGTAAGAGGACACAGGATGTAGCCACAAAAAAAAACTACATTTCAGGCTGTCTCAGCTGCCTGTTCAAGTAGCATTAAAGTGGCATTTTCCTTCAATTTGTGCTTCGAGCACGGCGATCTGCACAGGGTGAACATCCTTGACACACAGATGCAACCAGCAGCTCACACTTGATCTGTTGGTTAGTCGGCTGGTCCACAAACATTTCCCCACCTTTTGGAGGTCACAGTTTTCACCCTAGGAGGCAGAAATGCATGAAGGCGTGGATGCATGCACACATGTGGTCATAACTATTTTAAAGCCTTGAGTCTGGCATTGTGGTCGTTGCCATCTTGGCTTTTGGGTCACGTACTGCAAGTTGGTTTTGACTTTTGCCTTGAAAAAATGGGGACCTCCCTGCTCACGAACTGTCTTATATTACAGCTTATCGGTAAAATGTGTGTAAGGAAAAAAAATAGTCAATGCTGTAACAGAGTTTTAAGTCATATTTGATCAGCACTGCCTAGTTTGACAGTTTGATCTGAGTTTCATGAGCCTGGTGTGTTGAGCTGGACAGACTCACTGCGAATGACTTGTGAATCACAATGTCGCCACGACCAAAAACATACCCTGCTTTATCATCTATTTTACTCTATAAGGGACCATAATTTACAAAATGAACATCATGCTGTACAAAAGAAGGCTTGAAACTTTAAATTTTGACAAACAGTCAATACAATCAGACCTTGTTGTTTTAGCAAGTGGAGCTGCCACCTGTTGGCCATTAGAAATAATGCAGCTTTAGCATTAGCTTCACTTTTCAGACTTGAAAGCTCTGTGCTCATTATCATTATATACTGTCTCTCCTCACCACCAGAAAGCAGCTAGAAAAGAAAGTTGGTAAACCAATTGTCATGGTAATGACTGCAGTCTTTTTCCTCTGCTTCCCTTGTGTGTTTTGTCTTTCATCTTCGCTTTCCCCCTCCGGGCTCCCGGTCTGCTCATCAAGCACACCTGATCCTCATCAACATCGTCATGCTGCAGTATATCTACACCAGTTATTCACCCACTCACAGATTATCCAGGCAGTCTGCATGGTAGTTTGTTCTCAGGCAGCATTACTATTTAGCAGTCCATATTTCTTTGCGTCCCCATGGGTCTGCCTAGCCCTGTTCTCCAGGACCAAGTCCTGCCCGTTTGCTCTCAGCCAGCTACATAAAGCCACATCACATTCACTCATTCATCGAGCCAGCTTCAGTCACCCTAAGCCACTGCTCTCCATCCTCTTCCCCAGCGACATCTCAGCTCACTCCATCTCCATTTCCCTGCTTCCCTTCTCAATAAAAACCCTTATTACTCCACACTCCCGTGTTTGCTTCAGGGTCCAATATCTGCTAAACATAACATAGTAAATATTGGACTGACTTGTCGGGTGGCGACAAACATGACTCCAGCTGAACGCTATTGTTGCTCTGTGTCTGGATGTGTAAATATATACTTATACACTAATAACAGTAGGTAAACAGTAGGTTCTTTCTCCCCTCAGGATAAATTGTAATAACTGAACCCTTAACATTTCATCTAGCACCATCATCAGGTCAATTTTAATTTGTCCAATACTTTGTTTTATGACCACATAGCTGCAAAACTAATGACATACTCATCATCCTCAGTTGTACTTTGTTTGGTGCTAATTAGAAAATGTTAGCATGCTAACAAAGCAAACAGAAATGGGTGAATATGGTAAATATTATACCTCAGTAAGTTGGCATTGGGGGAGTGTTAACTTGCTGTCATTAGCATTTCACACAAAGCACCACTGTTCCTAAGTACAGCCTCACAGAGCCAAATGTCCTGTTAATCTTTTATTTTTCTGAACTACTACTACTCCAAAACTACTTGGTTATGTTGACTAAACAAAACTACTTGATTAGGTTTAGGAAAACATGTAACATACATTTTTTTTTTAATTTTTGGTTTCACACGAGACACCATGAATGGGGCATTTGCAGAATGGTTAGGTTTAGAAAACAAAGCTACGTGATTCTGGTTTCATACCGGACACGGAACAACAGTCTCGTGGGTGAAAATCATGTTTTTGTTTGACCCATCCATCCACACAACCTCATCCCAATACGGACTTTGACGTTCTTTAGATTACATCACGACATTTGTGCGCAAAATGACTCGCCATCTCGTCAGTATAACTGAGTGACACAGGAGAGGAAAAGTGTTGAGGTTCAACATGAAATGACTTAAAACACTGACGTGTCATTCATACGACATTTGGTGATATCAGGCTGTGAAAACAGCTTTCATAACCAATCTGAGAAAAAAAAATAATAATCTGAATGTCATTTAAGTGGAAAAAACAAATCACACTTTGAATTAAGTGGTCTAAAAATTAATGAATGAAAGCAGTCCATTTTATTAATAGCGGCTGTTACCTCGGTGTAAGGCTCTTGGGATTAATAAATGGTTTATTAACAAGAGTAAAAACAGAGTTAAACAAAGCTGGACACACTCAGAGTTGAATTCCCCGAATCCTTGAACCACATCATGAACACATACAAGGAGACATGAAAAAAAACATCTGACACAAGGTCAATACAATATTACACAATATTCTCATCCATTCATGTAGATCATTTAAACCCTTTTAATTCAGAGCGACTCTGCTTGTCAGTGCTGGATGTACCACAGTCAACAGACTCCGTTTTGTTTTTGTGTTTTGGGAATGTTGCAAATTTTGAGTTTGTTTATATCAGTGTAGGGGTGTCATGATATGCCGGTATTGTTTTAAAAATAAATCTCCATTATTTCTTTCAATTATTTTAATTTCTTTCCGTTCTCTCTTTGTGGTTCTCACTCTGTAATTGTTGTTTTTGTACATTCATAGTTACCTCCCTAAACCCAAATATGGGTTTTACACAGGGTCAAGCATATGTCTTGAAATCACTGTAGGGTTAGTGTTAATTCTTATATTAATATGTGGACACTGACTTAATCTCCTCGAGAGCAGCGGTATGTTTGTGTTTAGGAAAGCAGGCACCAGTCTGATCATTATTATGCTAACTGAGGTCAGAGGATAGGGCTGCCTCCCTCGACACAACGGATAGGTACAAACACAGAAACCTCTACAGTCAGATAACAATGCCACAACACTAAGGGTAAACATTATCTTGTTTGTAGGCTAACGAGGACAAACTTATTGATAGATCCTCCAATATATTTTTTCTTTCTTCTTACATTAATTCTTTTCGCCATGATAATCCGGTTGTGTAAATTTGATATCATGACACCACTAGATCGGTCAAAGACAATTTTTACTGATGAAGTTTAAGGTGATATTTCACTTTGTGTTCATACACAGATACATCTGTAGAAAACTTCCACCACTGTTTCCATTCAAAAATGAAGTGGTCCCATCAATAAAGGCTGGAAGTCTCTCAATGAAATGATCACTAAAATGCCATTAAACTAAAAAAAAATAAAACTACTTTTTTGTTTTAAATCTCAATGTTTTGAAATGTGTAGCATCTATGTTGCATCACTCAGAAAGAAAGCTATCAGGCAGTGAAGCAATATTTATGTAACATGCATACATACATGTTTGTACATCTATTTATGTGGACCTTCACTGATATTAACACCCTATCCACGAAGAGTCCATATTTACACCATTTTATTTGATTTGTTACCTCCTTTATAAAGATTTGGGTGATATAGGAATGTCATACGTAAACAGTACAGTACAGTGGAGCTTTCCAAACAGACAACACTCAAACTCAAGCACTTCTCTTTGAGTCTGACTGAAAGTAAACAGGAAGTAATCCCCTTCCTGTACTGTTGGAGCAAATCAATAGCATACTAGCTGTACTTCTATATTGAAGGTTGATTTATCAGCTGTGTTTATGCTCATGTTTTTTTCTGAGGGAACTATCACAAGATATTTTTCATACATGTTGCTTTTATGTTTTTTAAGCTTGCACAGGGTGTTTTATTTTGAAAATCAAGCGTTCATGAAACACACCTGGAACATGTCACAGGTGTGCTAGGTGGAATTCAGCAGTTAAGGTTTAAATATGGTTTCCGGTTGACTGAAGATGTCTCCTGTGGTTTTGCCTTATTATAGCTTAAGAACTGAGACAGTAAATGTACTAAAAATCAGCCTCACACTAATTTGTAATTATTTTTTGTGTGTTTATTTTCCTGCTAAAAACAAACACACAGATGTATTTATGTCTTTTACCAAACAATACATTTGCTCACATTAGCCACAATCTTTCCATATAGCCCCTGAAGTTGGGCTTAAAAAGATCATAACCGCACACCTGACTCATCACTACAAATATATCTGAATTTCAACTTTCTTTAATGAATATTCTGTTTTTTATGGTGCTGTTAGACCGCCTCATTAATACAGGTGTGTACCTCGTTTGTGTGCAACATGTCAGAGATCAAACAGTTTAGTGACCACAGAGAAAATGTTGTTTTTGAAGACTAAAAGTTGACTAATATGGACTGAAGCTGAATATTTCATTAGATAAAAACATGTTGTGAACTTTGAAAATGATTACATTGATCTTTTTTCAACCCATTGGAGTTTTGAACACTATGGAATTCTTGGAAATGTTTGATCACATCCTCCATCAGCTGTGCCGGTGAGTCAAATACAACACTACTAGCTTAAAAATAAATGTGATGTTCACAGACTTAGTAACTAAATCTGTCCATGGAATAAAAATATCTTTTCGAGCAGATATCTTAGACTGAACTAGAGAGTCAGTTTAGTGCTTATGCGCAGATTTATTCAGTTTGGGGAAACTCCATGATGTCTAGAAAACCTTTGATGTTAGTTGTCTGGTACTATGATCATCTCTGTTGCAGGTTGTTTCTAAGGCTCCATGGAAACAGAGATCGAACCCAAAATATGAATACATTTTGATTATGTTTTGTTTAAGTTAATTGTTTTATAATCTAAATATTGCACTCAAAGGTGTGCTTTACCGTCATTATTGGCACTATATTGACACATCACTGCTGTGCCAATAATGACGGTAAAGCACACCCTCGAGTGCAATATTGTTTAAACCACTGATTACTTTTGGTCAGACTAAAAGAAGTATTTGAGATGATTTTTTTGTGATGCTGTTGGAGGCTCGCGCTCCTTTCCGTGATCAACGTTGTTTCCCAAATCTCTACAATGGAGGCACTCCGACGTGATTTCATATTGGTCTGCTGTTGTGCCCATTGATGTCTGTTGCTGGCAAACAGCCAATCCGAGCTTTTGTAGGTGGGATTAAGAACATAGACGTCCTCACAAAGATCGAAGTACAAAACCACAGAGAGTTAAGAAGTTGGTTTATGGTACAAAACAGAAGCTTTCCCTCTGTTCTCACAGCGTTTACAAGGCGGGGCTCAGACAAACATGATGCTGCTAACACACACACACACACACACACACACACACACACACACACACACACACACACACACACACACACACACAACACACACATACACACTCAAGGTTTCAGCAGTTGAAATTAATTTGAAATCTATAAAACATTATTGCTAAACTAAAAAAAAGAAACAATTAAATAAAACATTTGTTAACATCATAAAGGAAAGTAACCAAAAACACAATGAAGATACACCAACACAACTTTTTCTCTTGGTTTCACTGATATTCAAGTTATCAGGTGACACTGAAGCAGAGCTGGACGAATCAGTTTGGATCTTTTCTCACCAAAAAAAAAACAATTTAAAATTAAAAAAAAACATTTAAGTGAATGTGGAAACAAAATGTATGTTACAGGGATTCAAGATCATTTTGGAAAAAAAAAAAAAAAAAAAGCTTAAATTTTGACACGTAAATCAAGATTTTAGTACATTTGTTTCTATTCTAATTCTCCTTTAAAGGATAATTCTGATATTCTTTTAATCATTTTTAGCAGTGATAATAACGTTATGTTCACCAAATTAATAGCTGTGATCTGAGAACACGGTGACGTTAATAAAAGAAACAAGCAGGCGGACGATTCTCTTGTCAAAATACAGTTCAATACAGAACAAAGTCCTTCCCCATAAAACACAACGCTTCATAGAGCTAATAATGGTTGAAACATCCACAGGATACCTTTTTAATCATCAAAGATTCTTCTTCATCGGGACTATGTGGTCTTTTTTTGATCTGATTTGACTGTGTCCATTGTCTGGTATTTAAAAATATCATATTTTGGCTTTTTCCAGCACAAAAAAAACACAAAAATATCACATTAAATAATCAAAATCGATCAGAAAATGTTGTAACGTAGTCCGACAGGTTGTGTTTCTCGACCCATCTGACTTCTTAAGTGATGGTGAACACAATGTTACTATTACTGATAAGAACAATGAACCAAACTACGAAAATGAGACATTAAGTTGTAATAAAGGATGTTCTGCCACAGAGAGAGACAACACACCAGTTCAGTCCTGATTTAAACGTCCACAGAGAATGATAGCAAGCTCTTCTGACTCCCCAAACTCCGCTTCGACCTCTCAGTCTTTATAAAATCACTGCAGAGACTCCAGAGTTCAGAGGCTGGGGACGTGGATGGGGGGAGTCCACAGCAGTCTTTTTAAGTGCAGGGGTTCTTTCAGTCTCATCGTCCTCATTTCCACAAAGAGACTCCACGTCCAGAGCCACGGTTTTGACGACGAAAAAACACACAAGGTACCACAGACAGGAAGGGAACTGAAGCTGACGCAGCAGCAGGCTTTGCATGAGCACGTGTACAGACACAGACGGCAGGCATGTATAACAAGAGGCGACTACAGGCTGGAGGAGTACCTTCAAACACCAAAAGGCACCTTGGATGAGAAGGACTTTGTCATCTTTGATCTTCTGTGGATAACTGGTTTGGTTTAATTGATTAAGTGCTTCAACAGACAAAAAGCATACAGGAGGAGGCAAACTTAGACATTGACTTTCACTGATTTACACAAAGAAACCTGAACAATGAATCCATCTATGCAAATGCTCATCAAAAGGACCTTTAGTTACCAGAATTCATCAAAAACCAGACATCTTTACAAACAAACCAGTTCTTTTTAAAACAGACTGCAACCATGTTGATGACTGATTAATCGCTTTAACTCTTCCATCCTTCCTCGTATATAAGAATTAGATTTTTTATGTCATACTTGGCGGTAAACTACATTTTTTGGGGGGGTTTTAGACCGTTGATTTGATTTAACAAAAGAAGACATTTAAGGACATTTTATAGACAAAACAATTGAGAAATAATCAGCAGATTAATCGATAATAAAAAAAACCAAAACATTGTTAGTTGCAGCCCTAGTCTGTATTAAAGGGTAAGTTCACTCAAACTACACTAAAACATACTCTTCTTACCTGCCTCTAGAGGCATCGAGCCATGCAGACAGATTTTGGTAAGAGGGGTAAACAAGTATCCCAGCATGCATTGTTTTTTTTTTTTTTGTTTTTAATCAACCAAAGTAACAGTTGAGCAAACCCCGGACACATCAACCTGCTAGCTCGTCCATGTTGAAACGAGAACCAAATTTTGAAGATGGTTAAAGCAACGTATTTAGAGTTGGCTAACTAGTTTCTTGGCATTTTCTAACATCTGTTAATTTAAGATGTGACTATTTTCATCACGTTTATCTTTTAGCCATCTTCAAAATGTGGTTGTATTTTAGACATCCATGAGCTAGCACGTAGCATATGTAAGTACAGGAAAGGTGGAAGTTGACTGAGGTTCTAATCGAGGTTTGCTCAACTGTGATTAGAGCTAGACACCACGAAAGGCAAATAAGAATGTATGTTTAGTAAAGAAGGTGAACTGACATTTTTTTTAAATGCCATCATTTATGATACGTAACACAACCTCACTGACAGCTTTGATAAAAGTAACTGACATTGTCGACATTTGAAAACTGTGGGACAGTTAACGGGGAATTCCACTCATTCATGGTTGTTATATCAAAGATCAGGCGTGTTTCAGTATCATACATAACAGCAGGAGTCTGGTGTCTGGTTTCTGTCTTCTCAGCTATCAGTCTACAGAAACAATGTGAAAACCTTTTACACATTCAGAGGTATTTCATTTTAATAGCTTAAAATCAGAGGCCATATTCTTTGAGGACGCAATTGACTGCAACAGTACCAGCTGAGGCATTTACCGTAACTACAGTGATGAACAGACCAGCTTCAGTCTTTGCCTGACGAAAGGATTTGACCCAAAAGCTTCAGTTACTCTTGTCGTTGCCTCAATGTGGCTTTTAACCATCTGATCAGGATGCAGCCTGCGACAGATTTGGATGTTTTCTGGCTTTGTTGCTACCGCATACACACGATGTGGTCTACTGGCAAGGCAAACGTAAACCTGGGTTGTTGTAACAATATTCAGATACTTTTTCTTTTAGTTATTTTCTGATCTGATGTTTAAACTTGTTTAGACTCGTTTTAAATCGTCTGGGATACTTGATACTGGTTATGTTTTGGACACCGGTGTAATTTAATTTAACTAACAAACCTCAAACTGTCTTAAAATTTCCTAAGAAATCTGTAAGATAAACATGGTGCCATAATTCCTGCCGAATGTGTTTGATTTCACCACAGCGAACCAAATAAAAGCCCAACGAAAAGGCACAATCATGTTGGTAAAAGCAACTTGTGTAATCAGAGCATTAAAGTTTGAAATTGAACTCTCAGTGTTTCTGTTAAATTTGACCGTTTAATTTAAACCAAGATGATCGCACTATTTTCTTCAAGAAGGGTTCAGTCTGGGGCAACTGGACTTGGTTTTCAATCTGTGAAGACGTTTTGCCTTTCATCCAAGAGGCTTCTTCAGTTGTGACCGACTGCTGGGGAGTATTTAATCGTTGGGAATCGTTGACCAGGCCATCAATTCCACTTGGTTTGTTCGTGGTCAGTGTTGTAATGACTGTCGTCCAAGAAAGTTGTTCAGGTCACCTGTGCTCTGGTGTGGACGATTGCCTCATGGGACTCCAACGACCAAGAGTGAATTGCTGTTCAGTCTCCTGGGAACAGGGAACAGCCACTCAACAAATGCATGGCTCAACATAGAAGGGCCAACTCTTCAAGACTAGACTCTACATGTTTTCTTGCACCTTAGGGACAAGGGTTTGAAAGAGGAGTGAAGGAGGCTATTTATGTAAAAGTAGAGAAACCATTCCTCAATCTAGGAGGAGGCCTCAAACACCACTTAACCTCCGCGTACAATGCTGTCCTGTCAACCCTTCCCAGGCTCATCCCTCTTTGGATCTACAACCAAGTCTAGTTGCCCCGGTGACCTGGGCGACTGAGAACCTTCACAGAAAACTGCCACTGATCTGACAAGAGTAACTGGAGCCGCACTGACACAAGACGAGTCGATTGTCTCAAGAAATCCATAATTGAAAAATTAAAAAATGATAATACTTGATATAAAAATATCTGCAAATGTAGACAACTTCATGATGCTTGCATCGCCAGGTCAAAACTATAATATCCAAGCAAAAATAAAAATCATACTTTTGAAGGAATTTAATGAAAAATAGAGCTTTTGCGTGAGGTCGGTCACAGCAGAATGGAGGGCGGAAGAAGAAAAGTGGTCACAGTTCATGAGCTGAAAGTCACCAGTTTGATTCCCTGGACAAAGTGGAGGGGAGACAAAGAACTGGAGGAATGCTCAGTCCTCCCTTTAGTAACCACTGCCACAGTGCCCTCCAGCAAGGCACTTTTACAGCAGGCGATTGTTCCAGATCAGTAACAGGGACGTGTGTGTGTGTGTGTGTGTGTGTGTGTGTGTGTGTGTGTGTGAGTGATGAATGTGAAAGCAAAGCCTTCCCTGGACAAAAAATAAACGACAAACAAAAGCGAAAAAGAACATCTGTTCATCTCGTTCAGAAAACGTCAACAGCCGATATTTCACACGTTTTAAATAACATTAAACATTATGGCTATGCTGAAAATATACATTCTGACATTTAGAGATAGTACTATCTTAAAAATACAAATGTGCAAAAATTGTAAACAAATGAGATTGTGATTGTGTGTGTGTGTGTGTGTGTGTGAGTGTCTGTGTGTGTGTCACAGCCTGGTGGGCTCTTCGTCACTGTCGCTGCAGTTTCCACAGCAGTCCTGCAGAGGGAAGCAGAGAGCACAGTCGCTTAAAAAGAGATTATTTTTTTGGATTATCTGTGATATTTAGGTGAAAAGTTAAAAAATAAAATAATGTAGACGAGGTTAAATGTTTTTTTTTTGTTTTGGATGCTACTTTTGAGTTCAAAAAGCAGGTTGAAAAGACTGTTTTAAGTCAGATTCTCTTGTTTTGAAACAATATCTAGTCTGGGTCAAGCGCAACCTCCGTGGCTTTGAAGTGAAGTGTAATGCCAAAAACTGCAGTTCCTCAAACGGCCACTTGAGACTGGCTCCAGAAGTGAGTCAATCTCCATAAGTCCCTATGTTAAAATGTCCAACTTCACAGCAGAAATAAACACGTTTATAGCCTGGTCCAAAAAACTGTTTTGGTCTCTATAGCTAATTACAACGCTCATGACAACTGTATTGATACTGAATTTTTATATAACTTACCCATTCAAATCATATTACAGATGGCTTGCAACCAGGTGTCATTTAGTCAACCTCAGGTTCGCTGATGATCCACGGCTTTGCTAATTTTTAGATGAGCCAGAAGATGGAAGAGGCAGGACTACCATCATGGCACAGAGACAGCTCTCCTAAGAGTAACAATTGACCTAAATGCTCTATTTTAATTCCTCTAGACCTCAGTGTAGCATTTGACACTGTCGATCACACGATTCGCGATTGCCATCTCCGTGTCCACCCTTGACTGGTCCCATTCTTATATTTCAAACAAACGTTTCACTGTTTCCAGTGGCAGCTTACCAACTGTGATCACTACTGTGCAGACTCTGGCTCCAAATGTTGTGAAATCAGTGCAAGATGGCAGTGCTTGTATCCGGGAAATCCATTTTTCTGCTAATATTGTAAGACAATGGTGTTTGTGAGGTGTTCACTGACCTGTCGGCCAAACAGCCGCTGCAGGAGTCCCTGTTTGGGTGGAGGGGACGGTTGTCCTCTCCAGTCCAGGTCAGGAGGAACCGTCCCGTCCTGGTGGAAAACATTCAGCTCAGCGAAACACTCCGTCTCGATCATCTGCAGAACAAAAAGACCAAACTTCATTCTTGTATTACATGCACAGAGAGTCGTGTGTTCGCATGTTCCCATGTACGTGACTCACCTCGTTCTGCCAGGGAATAGAGACGCTGCCTGTGGACACTTTGCTGTAGAAAGACTCGTCTTTGGGCTCCAGCTCCACTCCTTTCACTGTGGAGAACTGCTCGATGTCCAGCACGTCTTTACAGTAGATGGCCTGCGGCTGCAACCCACAAACACAAAAACCATTACCACCACTGCTGAAACTCAACCGGAACAGAGACTGAACAAGAAACCACAACTGAGGAGGTGATGAGTTTGGTCTGACCATGACTGTGAGTGCCCTCAAACCAACTAAGATCTCTGTGTTTAGATAGAGAATCCTTCCCGTTAACACAGAGACTGTGCAGATTAATTAAGCATGCTCTGTATAATGAGCCTTGGTGGCATTCATATTAATCACATTAATTAACTTAACTTCCTGTGCTGAAGAGAAGATTGCATTTCCAGCTTCCTATTTTAGGAAATATGAAAAATGCTTGTTTGCTTCATAACTGAAGTTAAATGAGAAGATTTAGATCAGGGATGTCCAAAGTACGGCCCGGGGGCCAATCACGGCCCGCAGTCAGATTTCATGCGGCCTGAAGCTTCATTTTTATAATATATTATTTATGGCCTGCTAGGATTGTCAAATAATGCATGGCTGGAAAATGTGGCTTTTTTTGGTTGACATAACGAAGCATTTGAATGCTCTAAATGTTAACCTCTAAGGACATAACTGCTGGTGTTATACATGTATATCTGTAGATGTGACACAAACTATTACTTTCTCAATGATCTGGTGAAAGACGAGCAAGAGTGATATGTTTTAAACTTAAATGTTAACAGACTTTGCATTACTCATAATAAGTCATGTTTAAAATGAACATGATCTTAAGATTTGTATCAACTTCATGCAAGTTTAACGTGTTCCATACAATTTATTCCAGATGTGAAAGAAAGGAAGAACTGGTTTTTAGATTTGTTCACGCCTGATTGGTTTAGATTTGGTTACATTGTCAATTTAAAAAAAAATTATAATTGTGACAATGAAAACAAAATTGTTACAGAACAGTGCATTTGTATGTAACTTCTATTGTTCATTTTTTCATTTTTAAAATGTTAGTATTGGCCCCCGGGCATTTTCACATTGTCAAATCTGGCCCCCTTTTTTAAGAGAATTTGGACACCCCTGATTTAGATTAATGTTACTAGCTACACTTCACTGATATCTTTACCTGTGCTATCATTATTGTTACTACACTTCACACTGTGCTGTTCATGATATTAGTTACACCTGTGCTATTGTTGATGTGATTTGTTATACCTGTGTTACAACTGATGACATTTGTCGATGTCAATGTTATTTCTTACACTTGTGCTATTAATTATTTGTTACCTCTGTGCTGTCGTTAATGTCATTTGTCACAAAAATGGTTTCAGTGTATTTTTTTCTGTTACTACATTCTTTAAATTTAGGAATCAACTTTCTTAAAGACTCCAGTTTCTGTAGCACAAACCTTCCTGAAGTTCTGTGAACTTGATGTCTGAGACTTACATCAGGAATGAAGGGTGCCTGCAGCATGCCGGCCTCAAGGCGTTTGAAGTTGATGGAGCGGAAGATGGGGTGGGCTTTGACCTCAGAGGCTCCACCACCCTGACAGCCCAGCCTCTCTGTAGAATCTTTGGCCAGAAGCTGGAGGATAAAAAGAAATGTTAAAAACAGGAAGGGACAGAAACACGCAAGGTGTGAACTCCAGAGAAGGACGAGGATGAAGGAGCAGGTGTTGGCGCAGTTGCGCTAATCTCACAATTTACCTCTCTGATATTAAATCCTGGATGTCCCTAAATTTCCTTAAATTTGATGATGATAAATTTGAGGTTTGATCAAGTTAGAAATGTTGTTTCTTTCAGTTCAAGATAATCTACAAAATTAGCTCTTTTTTTTTTTAAATCAGCTGCTGATATCATTTCTTTTTATCAACTCTCAGCTGATCATTGTAATGCATTTCACACAGGTATCTGTGTTTTAAACATCTATAGAAAATTTGACAATCAATCTCAGTAATCGACAAGTAAACAGTAGAAATAATCTGTTCACATTACATCACGACGACTAATTGTGAAAAAAGTTGACCAAATTTTCCTGGACAATCCTGTGTTTTTTCCCAGAAGCTAACATGCAAGTGAGAGTATTCCAACTGGAAGTAAAGTACAATTAAAAACATTTTAGGCGATCATAAAACTGACCACAGACCAAACCAACACTGGGCTTTTTCTACTGAACTGAGTGTGACCGCCCCCTTTGCTATTGGTCAAAATTTAAAGTTTAACGTGAGCAGAGGGCTTGAATTTAGTCAGATGTATTAGAAGCGGTGAAGCCAAGAACTTTGCCAAGCAACACAGAAAAATGTGTCAGGAGGTCTTTTTAAACACCGAGGTGTATCTTTTAGAATATGGTAAAATATGGAGCAGATGGGGAGCTATAGACCAGAGCAAACGAAAAACAAGTGAATTTGGCCGCTCGAACATCCACCCACCATTTTGCAGAGGGACTTGGCGTCCTCTGAGAACTTGCTGGAATATTCCTCCTCCACCTCCCTCACCAGCCGCTCCACTTCCTCCCTCTTGATCTTCTTCTTCCTCTGCTGGAAGGGAGACTGGCCCTCGATCATCTCGTACAACAGGCAGCCCAGTGCCCACCAGTCCGGGCTGAAAGTGTAGCGCTCGTTTTTCACCACCTCCGGAGCTGGAGGAGAGAAGGGAGGCGGGAGAGTGAGCTGAAGGTGATTCATTGACACATAATTTAAAAACACAATGCTAAAGTGAGACTTTTCTCCCACTGATTTACATTAAATATGTGGTTTACTCCTGTTTTTCTGTCAATAAAGGTCAGGGGTTACTTACCCATGTATCCTACCGTGCCCACCCGTCCCTTGATGGTCTGTCCCTCTGGTACATGAACTGCTAAACCCAGGTCTGATATCCTGATGTGGCCTAAGGAAACACACAAACACATGCAAACATCTATAAGATGGAAGAAATTGAGTATTTCAAGTTTGTTTCAGTATCAGTCACAACCATAAGTGTTGGGTATCACCAAGTTTTTTGATTGTACTGATCAATTCTGGTTGATTTTGACCACTAGCTTTATTCAGGCTGTTTTAAATGAGAAGAAAAAAACAACTCTAAACAGAAATTATTAATGAAATCTTCTATGTAGTCGTGACTTTCTATCTCTCTTATGTGATTGTTTGTCTCCTTAAAGACAAATAATACAGCTAACATCTCACTGAAGGTCATAAGAAGTCACATGTTCACACTGATCTGATCAAAGCTGCAGAGAATTTATGTTTTTATCTTGTGATTTATTAAAAAAAAAAAGTCTGATGGCTGTGAACAACACATGATGCTCTAAATGACAGTGAGCTTTATGTTTGCTTCCTTTGATGCTTAATGATCGAGCGAAGAGCGGACACGCTTTTCAAGATAAGCCACATTATCTTTCTGCTTGCTGGTCGCAGTAGTTTGTCTCGACCTCCTGAATGTTGAATCTATTTACCACAGTTCTGTTATTTAAAGCCTGGAATTCATCTTTATTCTGCTGCTCTGTTATTTCCCACCAACGAAACTCAAGTGCAGACTTAAAAACTGGATATTTCTGGCTTGATTAGCTGGTTTTCAGGATAGATTTCTGTCTCTGGACGTTTCAAAAAATAGTCACCCTTGCTTCAGTCTGGAATTTTAATCGTTTTTTTGTTTGTTAAACTCCTCAGCAGAGACTCACTCTTTTCTCTGAAAGCTTTTTGGTTTTGTTCTGCTGTAGTCGGAGCGCCCTCTGGTGACTAACAGCAGAAAATGATCTGACAAACTGCAGAAAAATCTACTAATAACTCTGTATTAAACACATTAAAACAGCTTTACGGGATCAATAATAGTTTTTCAATAAGAACAATAAGATGTATAGAACATTTACCCTCAGACCACAATGCTTTTCACATAATTATATAACAAATTTTGTATAAAAATATATAAATTGCAGCATTCAAAGTTAGCCGAATTTGCAACTAACACTTCCTGTTTGCAGCATGGATGTACAAACAACTATCACTGGATTACTTTGATACTTAAAACTTAAAACGTGATGCTTCTCAAGCAAGTTCTGCAGCTATAACATGCATCGGATTTATGTTAGTTCGTACACCATGGACATCAGATATAATGAGATTCTTCAAAGGTGTAAGTCATACTGAATCTAAAAAAATGTGTATCATGTCTGTGTGTTTAGATTTGGCTGAGTTATGACTCCAGGAAGGGGTGCGATTTGACGCAAATTGTGGCACTAAGGGTTTTAAAGTACCATAATTACCTCTGTGAGCTGTGCCACAGCCTCTGCTGCAACTACTGACCGTGTTATTAGGCAGCCAAACAACAATAACTAACTTCTTATTCGTTTGGGACCTGTTTATCAACCTCTGATTTCATGTTTTTAGAGAAACATTTAACATTTTCAGTGGATTTAATGGTGATCAGATCAGGTGATTTTCCTTTAACGCTGCGACTCACCGTGGTCATCCAGCAGGATGTTCTCTGGTTTTAGGTCCCTGTTGGACAAGAAAACAAAGGGGAGAGCCAATGAGACAAGAGGAAAGAGGAAAGGACAATGGGACAAATGTCTACGAACTTAGACAATGCTGACCTGTAGACGATGCGTTCTCGGTGTAGGTCCTCCAGCCCACAGCAGATCTCTGCAGAGTAGAAGATGGCCCTCTTCTCGTCAAAACCCGCCTCGCCCATGTGATAAATGTGAAACTTCAAGTCTCCTCCGTTCATGAGGGTCAACACAAGGCACAGAGCGTCCTTCGTCTCATAGGCGTACGCTAAACTCACCTGGAGACAGTGTCATGTGATGTGTTAATGAGGAAGGCTTCGGGGTTGATCAGGTATAACTGCTTCCTATCAGCTGCCTAAAATACAGTGGTGCATCATAATTAAAGAGCTTAAATCAACTTCTGCACCTATCGGTAGAGCTCAATTGATCGGTAGTTGTTTTTGTAGTTCAGGTTCATCGTAAACTGAATATATTTGAGATTTGGACTGTTGGTCGGACAAAATGAGGCACCTGAAGACGTTGCATTGGGTTCTGGGAAATCGTTATCTGATAAACAGATATCTGCAGACGAGGAACCAAGAATTTGGCATCAGAAGTGTTCCGGTTTTCCATTTGCAGTCTTGATGAATCATGTTTGAGCGGGCAAACAGTCCGTGTGGAGCGAAAGAGGCCAAAATATAATCTGAGAACCCAGAGCCTCTCATCTGATGACAATTTCTCTAAGTCATCTTCATTCGTTTATTCATAGAGATTAGCAGAAATGTATCTTTCTCGTCATTCTTACATATCAAGCAGCTAATCAGACTGCAGAGGAAGCTTTGACCCAAACATCCGTTATCAGTTTTCTAGATATCAGCTGGCTACAGTCCAGAAACATTGGCTGTTTCCTCTAGAGGCTAAATTGTTGTCAGAGCCGACGTGTTCCAAGAATGGGGAAATTGTGATGGATTTCTTGAGTTGCAGTTCAAGATTTCAAATGTTTCAAAATCAAGCATCAAATTTAGTTTGAAGCTGAAAGCTGTAAACACAATATTTATATATTATGACCTTATGAAGTTGATATGTTTAGCTTATAAACAAACAGTTGTTTATTTTCACATCCAGCAGTGTTTGTGTCACCTGATTAAGTACAATATTCCGTCTCTTTTAGCTCTATATTTGGTCTCCTCCACCCCCTAAAGGAAATGTCTGTCTGAATGCTCCACTATGTTCACCAGCTCGTTGCTAACGGTGTCTGTAGGAAGTGTTCAGTGGGTTTTTACAGCATGTTATCTAAAAATAAACAACTTTTCTGGACAGAAAACCCAATGAGACAATGAGCTAAAAGAGGCTAAAACTCTGTACAGATGAGCAGAAATTGGATAGGTTGGTAGGCTGTAGCTTGAGCAACACCCTTCAAGCGTTTTCACATTTTAATGGCTTATTGATACATTGCCAATATAAAATATTGATTTGAACATTGTATAACTAAGGTAGAAAGGGTTAAACAAGTATTTTAGGATGAAATTTTTCTTTTATTGTGAGATGTTCAGGGAGCTGATGACGGCCTGCACGTCCCCACAACTAAAACCACAACATGCTGACAATATTTCCAAACAAAATTAATTTCTGTTAAATAAAGTTGTCTGACACTAAAGTCATGTTGAACCCCGAGGGAATCCTCAGTCCTGGGAGCCCGGACGAGACTGAAGTCCAAATCAAATAAGCTCAGTGAAGGTCATCTGGCAGAAAATTAAACCAAACCAGAGACAGAACAAACCTCCATGTTGTCTTTTAATTAGTGCGGTTGTTAATGTTGCAGATATCACGTCCGACTGACGCACACAGAGAGCAAACTAGGGGGGAAATATGTGAAGCGTTTCACTCCATGAATGTCTATATAAGAAAAACAAGGCCACCACACAAGAGCACCAAATGTGGATAAATCCGCTGCTGCAAATAGTCTCCAACAAATACACAGTTTACTTTTGTTTGAGTAACGAGCAGCTGTTTTAGGAAATTACTGAACCTTTTTTTAAAATTGAAACTATATCTGTGAGCTTATATCTTCAGTAGGATGAACTCTGCCACCCGTATGCTCAGGGCTATTCCAAACTTTTTTTCGTCTGCCACCAGTTCCTACCAGATCAGGTGCGTCCCTCTCTATCTTCAATAACCTCCTGAAGACCCAGCTCTTCAGAGAGTACTTCCTCTCTAACACTACCAACAACTGAATATGCTAAATCCATCTACAAGTAGTACTTATTGCTGCACTAAAATGTCCTTGTCACACTGTACTTTGATTGTTTCCCTTTTTGTAACTTTCAATAAAAGTGTCAGGAAATGACTAAATGTAAATGTACTTAAAGAGAACCTCCACATCAGGACCAGTGTGTGTAGTCAAGATGCAAATATATTATTAATCAAACTATGTGATCTCTGATGAAAAAAATAAACATGATTTTAGTGTATTATTAATATAGAAACTCATAAAACATGTTGCCTGCTGCTTGAGCTTTTATAGTTACTTGTAACACTGACTCAGCAGCAGGTTTTTCAATATGCAAATTCAAAATCTGCATAAAAACAAATAAATGGAAAACAGGAGATAAGATGAGATGCTTACTACAAATCTGCTGTTGACTTTCTCCAGGATCTGTTTCTCATTGAGTGCCATGGACTCCCCTTTCCTCTTCTTTATTCTCTTCTTCTCTAGTTTCTTACAAGCGTACATTTTCCCTGTGGCTCGTACCTGACACGCACAGACCTGCAGGGTAGAGGAAGAGGAGGCAAAGACAGTTCAGTGTGTGAAAATAAATACCAGGAAAGAGTTTACCAATAAAAGACACAATACACTCTCTTAATAAAACTATTCATATCGTTGTTCAAATCTTCATATTTAAATCTTGTGACTTCACATCTGTGAGAGCAACAGGACCCCAAACAAGACCGTGATTGTAAAAAATCTGGTTTTAGGTAACACAGGGATACACCACCGCTATTACTGGAAATGGGATGTTTTTGTTGGAAAGACTTAACTGACTGGAAAATGTCCATGCTTACAACCAAGCTACTTGTTTAAAACGTCGCATTCATTGATGATAAAAAATTTAGAGGGAAGAGAGAGATTTTTTGGTGGAGTACAGATTTTTATAAATAAAAACTAAAAACTTCTCTCTACCTGTTCTGTCTGTCTCTTATTTCTCTGTCCAGTGTGTGGTGCTATAAACTCAGCTATAAACTACACACACTGTCCCCATATTGAAAGGTCAGCTCTTTAAAAAGTCATAATGAGTCTAATTTGGACAAATCTGTATGATGGTGCGACTGGTTACCGACTGATCCGACAGGAGCCTGGATCATTAACTGAGGATGAAACATTTGGTTGTTCCGCTATTACATTTAAATCCTGTCAAAGTACCTGAAGTGTAACATACAAGATCTGAAACTACTATCGTTTGAAGAGCTTTCTAAATAATTGAATTTGCCTTCTCAGGACTTTCATAACTTAAGAAACACAAGAGTGGCAGAACACAATGTAAAACCCCATCTGAACTAGAGAAACTGTATAAAAAAATGGATTATATCAAATATTTACAAAGATATACAACATAAATACCCAGCAATACTCAATAACTACAGTTGGGATATTACAAAAAAATCTGAAATTATTATAATAACTGTAGATGAAATGTGTGAGGCAACATTTGAAACTGGACAGAGACAAACAAAAAGCCCATCGGGGCAACTGAAAGGAAGGTAAAAACTTTTTTTTTTGTCAAAAGAATAATTCATCTGAAATAATAATAACAAGAAATTAAGTTGATTTTACTAAGATCATGTCCTCTGTGTTTGCATGTTGTTCTGTTGTCTGTTACTTTGGTTTCAAAAACTAACTAACTACTAAATGTACTCACCTCTCCAAAGCCTCCTTTCCCTAAAACTCTGTACTGTCGAAATGTGCTTTTCGTCACCGGTTGCCTGTTGGACACAAAAAGAAATAAATCAAAAAAAAAGTCCAATTAAACACAAGTTTTTCAAACCCCTTCTACTGCACCTCAGACAGTAGGTCAACAGCTTAAAACCACATCAAGTTAATCATCATTAAGACACCAAGATCTTGAGGAACACCTTAGAAAGATTCATGCTGTGTGACATTTGGAGATTTCTGTAAGAATCACATTTTTTGGCAATTGGCGAGCACTTTTCTTGTGTAAATTGCTCAGAAATCTCCTTATTGTGAATATCCATAGGAAAGCCATTCATCCTCTGAACGCCCTCCATCTCTAGTTTGTGGTTGTACAGTTACATGAGGCTGTGATTTTCCTCGAAGTCACAAGTGGTCATATTATACAGTGAGCTCAATGAAATGGCTCCTATGGGGACTACATCATCACACATGACAAAACTGGGCTCAGTGAATCCACAAGAGTCTCGGCTTTATAGTCAGACTCAATTTATGCCATTGAACCCAGCATGGAGACAACTTTAAATACACCATTCTTAGAAAATAACCCATTTATACTGCATGATGTATTATGTTTACCATAGAATCCATTTTCTTCAAGGGACCACTTCGAAAAGTATCTTCCTCTGAAAGATCGTAGTACCAAGGACATTGAAGAGGAGTTGAAGAGGTTAATTCAGTCCCATCTTACCATCCTGGGTATTTATATACAGGATAGTTTAAAAAAACAGGACATCTATGGTATAATTAAGATGAAGTTTGTCAGGTAGAAGTGTGATTACTTCTAAACGTTGGCTTCTTGGATCATAATTACTTGGTTTTATGTGAATCAATGGTGGAAAAGATACTTGGAATGGAAAAGTTGACTGATAAGGTTACAAATGTTGAATGTAAAGTTTTGAACTGTGTAAACTTTAAAAACCTGGATAATCAGGTCAGCCATTGCGTGGGACTGAAGTCAACAGGGATGTCAACCATGACTACCAAAAGGAAACACCAACAACTTTATATGACTGCTGCCATGAAAACAGTTTTTGTATCCACAGTCAGTCAGCAGTTGACGGGTTTATGAGGACCACAAATAAAACTGGTAACAAACACCAGCACCAATGACCTGGTCCCTCATGGTACCAACACTCCCATCACATATCCCTTTGGACAGTTTGGTCATTCAAGCAGGTAAATTAAATGGACCCTGGGGCATGGATTCATTAAAACAGGATGAGTCATTTACTGCTTAATAAGCCCTGTGGTGCTTGTTTTTAACACTGTTTTTCCATAATTGGTATTGGTTTGTGTAATCTTGCATTTATCCTCATATTGACCTGTTGACTTTCTCGACTGACTATTTTCTTTGTCAAAGATTTAATACTTTCTTATCTTTAAGGTCAAGAATGTACAGGAACTAGTTGCGCTCTAGGCAGGCTATTAGTGACAACAACATCCTCCCTGCAACCCTGCTTTATTTAAGTTTTTGTTTCATTTAAGTTACTGTTGGTGAACCGGTTTACATAAGCTTTTGTTGTTGAGTCGATTCTTGGGTTTTGGTAGCAATATCAACTTTGAGCAGTATAAACACGGATTTATACAAAACTCAAAAAAGACTGAAGAAGAACCCTTTGAGAAGTTAAAGAGATTAAAGTGGGGAGAAATATGATCTAAATCAGTAAATATCTGATTTAAGTAATAACTCATCAATCAATCATTCCAAATTGTCAGTAGTTGACAGAGTTAACTAATTAACTTGTTAACTAATAGTTGGTCCCATGGAGACATTTTGGTCAGTAACACAAAAGTACTGAGGTTCAACCATCTGTTTAGTTGGTAAATTAACTGTACTTATATTGCCCCTTTCGGACCACTCAAGGCACTATGGTTTTTACACTAAATATCTCACTCACCCATTCACACACATACATTGGCATTGGCTGCCATGCAAGGTGCCAACTGCTCATCAGTTTTTGGGCGCTAACCATTCATACACATTCACACACCAATGGCGCATGAGTAATCTGGGGTTCAGTAACTTGCCTGAGGACACTTCAACATGCAGATCGAACCACCGATCTGATTAGTGGATGGCACGCTCTACTTCCTGCCTCTGCTATGTGTACTGGTATTTTTCTACATCAGATTAGATTTTATCTTCACTACACTGATGGTATGACAGAGCACATAGCTACTAACAGCATAGGAGAAGGTACATTGGCCAAGTAACCACTTCAGAACTGCACTGATTGGGTAATTCAGTGCCGAGTTTTGTGTGTGGCTTGTCTGAAACTTTATTTAGGATAACAAAGCTGACTTTAAATGACTGAGATCACATAACAGAGCCGTGTTTTTTCCTGTACACTCGGTGAAACCGATTGGGATGAAATCAGCAAAACAATGAAGTTGGACAGGATGTTAACAGAGTGAAAAGTCAAAGAAATCCTAGTTCTTCTTTTCTAGTATTGCTGTTGTCTTTTTGATGGTGTGTTGCTCTGTTCTGGCCTCCAGAGGTCCCCCAACTTTGGCTGTACTCCTGCCAGCCTTTCATCAGCCATTACCCAGCCCTGTTCAATCATCCCATTAGTCTGTGGGTTTAAAAGTCCATTCAGTTGGTCAGTCGATGCTCTGGTGTAGAGCTACTGAACTTTCCAGTATTTGTGCTTTGGCTCAGCTCCAGTTGAGTGTTTTTGCTGTCTGCAAGAAGCTTTCATTAAGTCCTCAAGTGTTTGTCCTGGGCATTTGTTGCACATGGGTCTTCATTCTCTGCTCTTGAAACCCAGATAAAGCCTTTATTTATGTTTTCATATGCAAGGACATGAAGTTTATCTGTGAAATCTTTGTTTTGTCTCCTCAGTCTTTTCTACTTTACAATCTCTAATAACCCAAAATGCAGCTACGCTTTACGCACTAACTGTATTCAAAATAATGACCTGGTATTTCGGAAAATACAGGTGTTTGTCATGAGCAATTTGCAGGTGTGGTGTGTGAAAATGCGCACACACACACCCATTAACTAGAATCTACTGCTTCTCTGTAAACCACCAGTTGGCCTGAGACCAAGGGCAGGACAGGACAGAGATCTTCTTTTAGGTGTTGTCACTTCCAGCATCTTGTATCCAGGTAAAATCCAGAGTCACGTATATTATCTCTGTTGGTTAAATTACAAATGTGATTGCAGTGTGTCTCAGGTATCCCGGCTATGTGTAAATCAGGCTCAGCCCTGGTTCAGAGGGTTCTGTCAAGGTACTTCAAGCTGTTTGGTAACTATGTATGTATTTTATCCTATTTTATCATTCTTCTTCTAACAAAAACATTTTAACTCCAATTATGGTGGTGCTCTCTATGTTTTTACTGCAGTTGAAAGATTAGAAATTCTCCTCCGGGGAGGGAATTCAGCGACCCTGTGGTTTGTGAAAACTTCTCCCAACCCCACTGGATGAGCTGAAAAATTCAAGGTCATCAACCTTGCACAGTTCCTGGAAAGCTGACATACGGGGTTTTTATCCGTTGAGCAGCTTGTGGGCCTGCGGGAAACGGGCCTCATTCTGCTGTAAATAACGAGGAAAGAAGCCAACACTGTAAAAGGTTCCCGGTGGGTGCACAGATGCACCATCTGTCTCCACCTTCTCTCGTCCTTTTTGTTTCGTCGCTTTCATTTTCTTGATTTTCCGTCTTCCTCTCTTCTTCCGTCACTCCGTCTTGGATTTGGGCCTGATCTTTCGGATCTAAGTCACAAAAAGAGGATCCCTGGGGGATGGATGGATTAGCATTTCATGTTGGTTGTTTCAGCTGATTTAACCATCAAACCTAAACACTGTGATCCACTGTGGGATAGACCGCATGTTTACAGCATCAGAGGTTTTCCAAAGCCGAGTATGGGAACCATCAGAGGTCCCTGATGGGACGCAGACCCAGATAAACTTACTTTGTCTGTAAACAAAAGTGATCAGACTCACAACAACCATTATTCTCTCATGACAGATTTATTTCTCCACCAACAAATTAACAATTGTATGACTGTGGTAAGAGCTGAAATCGTGGTTTTTCCTGAAATGCTCCCATTTTCCCAGAAATATTACTTTTTTTTTTACTTATTTTTAGCATTTGTGTGTCTGTTTAGGCTTTTTATGCCAGATGTCCTTACTGACCTAAATGCCGGGCCCAGTGGAGTTTCTCTCTGGGTATTCCGGCTTCCTCCCAGAGTCCAAAGACTAATAGGTTAATTGGCCCATAGGTGTGAATGGGAGTGTAAATGATTGTTTGTCTCAGCCCTCTCGCCGAATGTCAGCTGGGATCGGCTATGGAAGACTGATCGATTGGACTGGATAAGAACGTTCTGTACATCTGGAGTTGACTTCTCATGAGGCCCATTGTTTCATTTACTTTCCGAGATAAAGTCAAAGTTGGTTACCGATGTACTTTTGAGAGCCTGATCGTAGTGTTTGAGTTCATTCATTCATGAAGAGCAGTGGTCGCTGCGTGCAGAAGGTTTGCAGGGGAGATAATCTCATAAATTATCTCTAACCAACAGACAATGTCTCTTCTGTGCTCCTTGATGTCATTTTGTTACAATTGCTGTATCTATGTAAATTTGTTCAAAATAAATGCGTAAACAGCACCGCTCTTTGTTCCTGGTGGCCCGTTGAAAGTTAGGTTAGTAGTCTGCACTGAACCAGGTAAAAGAGCTTTTATATGAGCTGCTGTTTCCTAGGACTGGAAATATTTAAAATAGCTGTGTGACTTTCAATCATTGCTGCAGAAACTTTTGACAAAGAATTTTTAATTATATTTATTTACCTGATTTGACCTCCTGAATCACTCTAATCACTGTCTCAGGTTTTATCTGTAACACAGTAAACTCACTTATGTCGAACACGACTACAACAACAGCCTGTCCTGAAAGTCACCTCGCTGCTGAAATTCAACTGTGAAACTTCACAGTTGTGCAACTTCAAGCTTCTCTCTTGAAACATGTAACGGTGATATCACTGCAAAGTTCATGGATTGCGTTGTTCTCACCCCCGTAACCCCGAGGAGATGAGGACACTGGAGAGAGGAAGGAATGAGACAACTCTCTGAGCATGTTGTTACTGGTACTGCGGTGGAGTTTAAATCTAACCTAGTCTCTACATGAGCCTGAGTGAGCTTTTAAGTGGCGTGTGTGTAAAGACGTTATGCTGATGCACATAAAAGAGAGATATGGCAGCGAATGGAAGCAGAAACAAAGAAACACTCATGTGAAACTTTACCTCTCCAACCACTTCCACTGGAGGAACCTGTTGTAGTACATGCTGTCGAGGTAGTCTGCGAAGGGCGCCACACTCAGGTAGTCGTGGATCAATCTGGAAAAAAGAGATTAATCAATAATGAAAATAAGTGTTAGTTGCACCCCTGGTTACTTTTTTTATCCAGTGAATTATCTGCACAGTGTGGAACTGCAACTAACTGATTCATTCATATTTAAATCAACTATTTGGACTAAAACATTACCAATAACCAGATTCTCTTGGGATCAGTGTTAATTTTGTTGAAAACAATGATGAAAAACATTTTTTCCACAATCAAGAAGACACTGTGACAAGCTAAAGACAAATCTTTGATATTAAAAAAATATGTAATGTTTTGTTTTCTTTTTACTGACGAGATGGGACTAAAATGTTAATGGTGCGTTTTTGGGCACCCAAATAACGCTACATATTTTCCACCAGTGTAGTGAGAGAAGGTATAGTGATGTTCGGGTCAACTTAACTTAAACTTAAATTAGTCAATAATAACATTTTTTGAAGTTTGCTGGTCATACCAGACCAAGTAAGACCGTGTTTACCATGAAAGTACTGAATCAATGATTTGAAAGAAGGCAAACTTGTTATTTCTTCATTTTTTTAGTTATATCACTGCATGGTTGTCCAGCACTCTCAATCACTGTCTATGTTACTCTATGTCTCAAACCATCAGGCACAAACCAAAGGAAACTTTATTTGGTCACTATTTTGCAGCATAAATTGCGAGTCAGACACAGATTCAGAAGCTGAGCACATGAAATAAACAAAGCTAGAACACAACAGGTAGAGTATCAGAGTTTAGTCCATGAATCCAACTGGATAGTCTCAGTTTCAGAGACATTTCAGGCTGACTGTGGAGATTTGACCGGTATGAGCGTCGAATTGGTGGCCGCAGCTTGATATCAGGCGGCGTTTTTCCTAAAGTTGGATCCGGCTCAACTTCTCTGCCTTAGGTTTCTGCAGTTTTTTGCGGACCTCTGCTTCCTGCACCGCTGCAGCCAAAACTCACTAGCCCCGTTGAAATGAATGGAAAAAACCTGTGTTTTTGCCGTAGTGTTGGATCCTGTCTGAATGGGGCATTAAGTCCTGTTTGGCTTCACTTCAATCAATCGTTTCTTGCATAATAATTTGGATTCTACGTTATAAACACTGTTCAGTTAAAAAATAAATCTATCATAATTTTAAATAAAAGCAAGCATTTGGCTGAATTTCATATTTAATCATCTCACTGAAAAAGAGCTTAACTCTGTCAATATGCTGCCGCGTGGCGCTGATACAGGAAGGATTTACTCTTGTTTTTAGTCCACAGTCTTGATCAAGGTCACTGTTTGACTGAAACACTGACATATAAAGCAGCTAGAAGTAATATGTAATTTATAAAAAATAAAATAATTCAGATAGTTGCTGTTTTTAGAAATATGTTAATGACAGGAACAATGGGAACAACCCTAACCAACCTTCTTATAAAACACATGAAGATGAACCAAGCAGCAGAGTTTGTAGTGTTAATACGGTGTACAGCACTGTAGTAAATTAGTCATGTCTTCTACTTGATGTGGCTTGAAAAACAAACTGGCCTCTGCGCTGCCTCACACCTACGCAACAAGCATGAACACAGCCGTTAGAGGATGTTACTCAATGTGTGAGTGTTGATTATGGAATGAGCAATGAAGTCTTCCTCATCACAAACAACGTGAAACTGAGTATTTTTCTTTCCATCTTTTGTGTATTTATCTCTTTATCTTTATTTCTGATTTCAATTTCTTCTTGATTTAAAGTAGATGTTGTTCTGCATCACAGATAAGAATCGACATGGTTAGGGCTCTCAACCACTATACAATGGATTTCCTCATTTGAGAAATGCTGGCGAACAAATCCAGTGTTACAAAAGCTGCCCTGCTGTGTCTTGAACTTTATTGCGATATCTGAAAAATAGGAAATAAATAGGATTTTGAAAAGTTTGAGTGCCTCTAGTTGATGAAAAAAATGCATGCTGGGATACTTGTCTAGTCCACACAAGTCAGCTTTGAAAGCATTCCCCATTTGAGACAGACTTTGAACAGTGTGACTGATGACGGTCAACGAGAACACGAGTACAGACAGGAACTCAAGAGAAGTCTGAGGTGTTAAAGGGTTAGTTCAGGTAGTAGATGGCGGTCGGCACGCCCCCAAAAGTACTGCTATGGACGGGGGCAGCAACAAAGCATATTTTAGACACCTAAAAATTACTTTTTCTCTGTCAGACAGGAAACCAAAGAATTTATTGAGGAAAAAAAAGGTACATTTACCTCACAGAACACAGGATTTGCTGGTTCACCGCTGTCTGTTAGTTGCTTTTAATTCAATTCAATGTATTTGTCATATATAATCATAGAGGTACAATCAGTGAAATGTTTTTGCCCGTGGCCACTTTTTTACTGACTATGGATCAGTATCTCATAGAACCCCACTTCAGATAACCTAAACTTACCCTTTAAGTTGCCCTGGGCTTCAGACTCACCAACAATCAACAAAAAAAGTGCAACTTGGTTGACTTTAACAACAACTTATCAAATGAAGTCACAACGACACGTGACTTCACTTGGACTTGAGCCCTGAAGCACCCGAAGCAGAGACAGAGCTGACATTCAGGTCAGCGTTCCCTACATAAAGTCTTCTGCAGGGTTTTGATTTTTTTTTTTCAATGCCTGATTGTACGATCACCACAGGATTTCTTTTTAAGTATGCAAAGAACAGAAAGCTCACAGACAGACAGAGAGAGATGAGGGTTTAGATATTCTGTGAAAAGAGCTAACATTGATCACTGTTATCCTTTGTGTTTCATGGCAAATGGAGCAGATCTGGTTTGTTGCCACAATTCAATCAGTTAAAGTTAAATTCAGTAGCACTTGCTTTGGTTTGCCCACATCTCGTATGTTATTTCCCAAACATACCACTGTATTATCATGGTAATCTCAAGCGGCATCCTCTGTGGCTGGGAAATGAAGCCAATACGGAAGTTCTACAAAAATGTCATTCCTCGAGCGACCGCTTGAGACAGGCTGCAGAAGTGAGTCAGTCTCCATAAGTCCCCATGTTAAAATGTTCAACTTCACAGCAGAAATAAACATGTTTACAGCCTGTTCAAATTATATTAAGACTTAAAGTTATGCATAATTAAAAGCGTGGCTGCTTTGATTGACAGGAGGGTGCCGTTACAGTTGGCTTATTAGACACTTTTGAGCTGTTATGAACACTTTTATTGACACTGATTTATTACACATAAACCAAGTTGTGTTGAAACTTATTCATTGGACGGTTTTGGTGATGTCAAACTGCATCATCAGCCCTACTGTACATGGACCCTCGAAGGGAAACTCTAAATCTGGAAGCAGAATTAACCAGGAAACTTAAAGGTTATATATATGAGATCGGCACTGTCACCTCACAGCAAGACGGTTCATGGTTTGAACCTCAGCTAAGACTTTTCGGTGTGGAGTTTGCAGGTTAATTGGTGACTCTAAATTTTCTTTGTCAAACTTTATCTTTGCTATGTACAGATATAGCAGAGTTGTGGCATCCTGAGCAGAGATTGACGTCACACTGCCTCTGCCTGTGTTGTTATCTCAGTGTCTTTGTGTTTACAAAGCTGGGCTCACCATGAGCATGCGAGTCCCCTCTGTATGCAACCAGAGAGAGTGACTGAAACAGTGTATTTTCTCATCTACAACCTCTGATTATGGGTTAGTGGAAAGACTAAGTTTATTTCATTTCTGCCCACTTCGATTGAAGTTATGAAATTACGATGATCTAAAAGGTAAAACTAGTATTTTTGTCTATGTAGTCTGGTGGAGAGTGATATATATATATATATATATATATACAGTATATATATGTATATACATATATATGTATACATATATACAAATCGCAGCAATCAGCCTGAAAAGCCTGAAAAACTTAAATTCAGGACTTCTCCAAAGCCTTAATGACTTCAGAACATGAAGGCTTTGACCAAGCAATGTGTCCCATTCCTTGTCTGAAAAAATAACAAAATAATGGACCAAAATAAACAAGCACAGATGGGACCCCTGTGATCTTACTTGGTACAGTCCTTGAAGAGCTCTTTGCAGGCCTCCTGCTGTAACCTCTCAGTGCACGGAGCCATCATGGCCTCCTCCACCTCAGGCACGTGGTCCTCCGACTGCACCGCAAAAAAAAAAAAAAAGAAGTCCAGGTAAACACAGTGACTCAACTCTGACAGTAAACCCAGAGAGGAAAGCCAGATGAACTGGGTTTAAAACAGCGCAGGAAGATGATTGTTCTCAACACTCCAGCATGTTCAGACTTGTTTCAGATACAGACAGAAGAGGTGAGACTGAAGCACACAGAGGACGAGTTATCAGGAAGAACAGGAAGAAACTTCAGCCTGTTCACGACTGCAGATATGAAGGCTGAATTTTTTTATTAATAATGTACTGTGCAGTATCACTGTAAAACGTTCCACGATTCCAGTGGTTTAGATTAGATTTCTAACTTCAGAGATTCCTGCCAGGTCGTAATAAAGCACATTCACGTGGTGCATTCATGAACACTCTGTAAAGTATAAAGTAAGCTCTGTTGTTAAAAATTAAATTGAGCTATTCCACTCTGGATTTTGGATTTGGGATAGCATGATTACTTTTGTTATTGTCGGGATAAAGAATACTTTATATGTATGTGAATGCAACACTTAATTGTGTTGTACTTCTATACATTGTTTATTCCTGGGTTTCTCAAACTTTTTACACCACATACAACCTCAGAAAATATTTGTCTCTCCAAGAACCTCCATTATGACAGACGTCGGCACTGTGTGGTGTCAGACAGTTCTGTTTTAAGATCTGCAAGGTAAAATTATTACGTTTTGTCAATGGAGTCTAGTTGGCTGCAGAACCTTATTTGTTTTGATCTGAGATGCTCTTGTGCCAGTTGGTAGTAAATGGCTTAAACATGCAAAGCCGTCAGTGTAACCTATAAGAACTGAGAGTTACTGCCAAAATCTATAATGTCCTTGAAATTAAGACTTTTATTAATAGCTTTTTTTTTCTGCAGAGAAACACAGAAGCCCGTGAAAGCAGCAGCTACCTTTGGGTTGAAGTATTTTTCGACGAGTTCCTGACCGCACTCCTTCCTCTTCTCATCTGGAGTCACTTCATACTCCGCCTGCAGAGAAACACATCAAGACCACGTTAACCAGAGGTGACCATCGACTTTGGCCCATATCCTGGTTTCAGAATCACCTTTGAAGGAAGTTTACTGTGGGTCCAAATGTAACAAACGAAACAAGCTGAAATAAACAAGAATAAACGAGAAGCAGGATTCAATGATATTTCATGAAAATTGAGTTTTTCAATATTTATTGCAAGATTTCATGACTTCATGGTTGTACATTTTGATTTATTCATTATTTACCTAATGCTGAACACTTTGGGTCTTGATACGGTAAAGCGCGACAATGTGTGACACAGATATAGTTGAAGTTAAGTTAAACCAACTGATCAAGACTGAACATAAATGTAAAGCAGATTACAGGTTAATATTAATATGAACCTGTTGCTTGTGCAGTGGTAGCATTTTCACAACAATGGAGATTAACCATCAGGGAAGTAGATTCACAAAACAGATTTATTTAAAGGTCATGTTTGTCACCTTTTAAAAATCAACAAATGCATGAGAAAAGACCATCTCCTCCCTTTTTTTTCTTTTTCTGCTTCATGTATCAGGAAGTATGTGCTCCAACAAGCCAATCAAATTTGTCTGGTCAATGGGGAGCTGATGTGAACAGCACCGCCTCCTGGGTGAGCATCCCCTCCTTTGGCATACACAGTGAATCTAGCTCGCTGGCTGACACAAATTGTTCTGTTTCTGCTGCCATTACTGGCTCAAGCTGAGCTATATTATTAACCTCTTACGCTCCCCACAGACAGCAATACAACTGTCTTTCAGAGGCTGTAGCGAGTGAAGCTACTGGTATCACATGAAACTAGAAGACCTAATGCATCCATTGATACCAACCTTGGCATGTTACCTTGTCAGGAACTTACTAAACTAAATTTTGGCAAAATAAAAATATGCACAGCCATTTTCAAAGAAGTCCCTTGACTCAAGATATTTGAATGAAAGCAGGTTCTATGGGTTTATGCTAATACTTTATGCAAATCCCATGCAGCTTTGGCCAAAAGTCATGCAGTTATTTGCATGCAGTATACAAGTTATTTTCACCTAGTGCATTTAAATATTTCTGCATAACAGGGTCAAAAGAGTATGTTCATGTCAAAATGTGTGTTTGGTCTGACCGTAAAGCTGGGACTGATTGCACGCAGTTGTTTTCATGTGTGATGATGTTAGTCCCCATAGGAGCCATTTCATTGAGCTCACTGAATCAAACAACCTATTGTGACCTCGAGGATAATCACAGCCTCATGAAACTGTACAACCACAGACAAGAGGCCGAGGGCGTTCAGAAGATGGATGGCTTTCCTAGAGATGTTTACGATAAGGAGGTTTCTGAGCAATTTATACAAGAGAAGTGCTTGCCATCCAGATAATATGACAAAATATGACATTCTTACTCCAAAATGTCAAATTACATCTCCAAATGTCAAAAGATTTTGATAAAACATTTTGACAAAATCACAGCAATGGTTTTTCTGTGTCGTTCCTCAAGGTCTTGGTGTCTTAATCAGTATTTTAGAGGGTTTTTGACAACTTTTATCCATTTAAGTGTTCAAAATGGTTATTTTTACACCAAATCTGTGTAACAACTTATGAGACATAATAGATCATGGGATTGCCCATCATATACATCTTTATTTATGCAAAATTGTAGAAGAAACAATGTTCATAACAGGTTGTGCATTAAATCACTAAACAGAAACCTCTATGACTTGCTTGGCTGGTTTTTAATTAGCCTGTGATCATTCATTTGGACTATTTGACATTTTGTACATCAGTGACACAATCTGATCACATCATCATGATGATATAATGACTGCGCTGCTGGTCAATAAATAATAATATTGAATGATTGCTCATCCGCACCACCAGCGCTCTGTTTGTCCACTGAAACCTCTCAAGGCCGCGACTTCAGAAAACCCAATTTAAGATTTAATTGACGAGTTTGGGGAGGCCTGTTCCACACCCTGCAGTACATGAACTGATTGTATCTACTCCTCCTCACATCAAGCCATCCTTCTGAATGACTTGCAGTAAACTGAGCCTGACTGGAAAACTCCAAAGTGCTTCCTCTACCCTCTCACAGCGAGTGCCTGTAAACTAATGCTAAGTGACAGCGGAGACGGTTCAAATCTCATTTTCCTTCTCCAGCTCGTCCTCTCGCAGAGATCTCAGAGAAGACGGGAAGCGGTTGTGGGGGGGGGGGAAGAGGACATAATTGCTCTATATGTGAGTCGTATCCGCTGGACGACTGAAAGCTGTAAAGCAGTTTGGCTGAGCTGGTCGGTCAGACTGGAGCCTCGCTGCCTTCATAAAGACAGATGGAGGTCTTCATCAACCTCTCCACTCATCACACCTGACAGCAAACACATACTGATTGATTGACTGACTGGTGAAAGAATGTGATGTAACTTCACACATCAGAGGGCAAATAGAGCACACATTTATGTGATAATAGCAGATTATTTCTGAATGGGACGATGGGATGAACTTTCTCATCTACGTTGGTTAATTAAAGGTTTACTTCAACTAAACCAGTGCTGGTGATTACTTGGTGGTGAGCGATAGAAACTTCTGTTCTGGTGTATTTCTGGTTAAACAAAAGGTATAATTGTAGAAATCCTTTCCATAATGTTGTCAGACACTTTTGAGAACAACAATCTAAGCCTGTCAGCAGCAACAACAAGTACTTTTAGTGGACATACTTTGATGGCCGCAAGAATTACATTGTCGCCATTGCAGCCCATTTGCGATCAAGCTAACTTGATGAATTAAGGATTTATTTTGACTGTGGTTTTGGTGAGTTTTATTTTGTTTCTGTCCAGTTTGACTCAAGTTTCAATGTTAAAATGAGACAGAGATGCTTTCAGGCACATTTGCTCCCAAGGGTTAGCTACGTTGTTGGCCACTGCAGTCTGTTTGGGGAATATTTCCACATCTAACTTGATTTGATTTCAACCAAACCAGCGTTGATGGTTGTCTGAAAGACAGCGGAAAGACTGACAGAGATGGTTTTGGTGAGTTTTACTTTGTTTCCGTCCAATTTGAATTAAGATTTGATGTTAAAATGATGTACAAGGTAAAATGACCAGTTTTCGAGTCTGGTGGAGAGCAACAGCAATATTAAACTGTTTCTGGTTAAACAAAAATGTATGTCTCTGTATAGATCCTTTCCATAGTGTTTCCATAATGTCAGGCACTTAACAATCTAAGCCTGCCAGTGGCAAAAACAAGCACTTTTAGTGGACATACTTTGACAGGCGCATTTGTCCCCAATAATTAGCTACATTACCACCATTGCAGCTTGAGTACTGAATATTTTCACATCTAACTTTGTGGATTGAGGGTTTATTTCAACCAAACCAGAGTTTGGTAATTGTTGAATAGACAATGATGGTTTTGTGGTGTTTAATTATGTTTCTGTGTGAGTTATTGGTTTTGTCAGTGGAGTCTGGTGGGCCATAGTGCCCAGTTGTTTTGGTTTGAGATGCTAGTGCTATCGTGTGACATTTAGTAGAAGCCTTAAAGGCTTTAAAGAAGTCTAGTCTGTCTCTTATTTCCTGATGAGTAAAAAATATCAACATCTTCAGAGAAGAAATATAGAAATCCATCAAGCAGCCAAGAATCACTGGTGCCATTGTCATGATGACGGCCTCCAGTATCTCATGCTGTAAATAGTCACATCATGTCTGTCTCTTTGATGTGGTACTGCAAAGTTTGCACCTTTGTTAAATCGGTAAGAGGGAAGAAGCAAAGGAGTGATGAGTCACACACATCTGTCTGTTGTGTGTGCGAGTTCATTTGTAGTAATGTGACGAAAATAAGGCCAAAGAGACTTCAAAGCAACACTTCACTTCTTTGTTATTTCTGTTTGAGTGTTTGTGTGTCCATGAGAGTGAAGGAGGAAACCAAAAAAACACACACACACACACACACACCAGTGTGAATAAAACAAGAGTGTGACTGAAACATTCCTCAAGTGAGCAGAGCAAGCAGTGAGC